>JAGIQG010000007.1:108119009-108719009 GCA_024679065.1 Sphyrna mokarran
GTTAAACTGCCATTCTCGTCCTTCTCTAAGCTATACTTCAGAAATAAGCCAAAAAAATTGTACTTCCTCACATCCATCCCTCAGCTTGTGTGCCTCATCCACTACTTCTTGCATTTAGGTATTTACCATTAAGCACAAATCAACTCCTTTTTTATTATTTTTCAATTCTTGTTTTCCCTGCCTTCTAAACTCTTGCTAATTTTCTGCCCGCCATTTCCTGCTCTTCTTTTCTGCCTTCTGAATATATACGCAGCTTCCCATCCCCCTGCCTAGATAATTACAGTCCTCCTCAACTGCCCAAGCAAACAAGAAAATTCTGCAGCACTGCTGCACACAACCCACTTTTCTGTATTCTTTCATGGATATGGGTTTCACTGACAAAGTTAGCATTTGCTGCCCATCAGGATAGTTAAAAGTCAATCATGTTTCTGTGGTAAAACAGCAGGTCATCTTTCCTAAAGGATGGATCTTTATGACAATTGATCGCCATCACTGAGACAGTCATTATATTCCAGATCTAATAATTTAATATAAATTCTATCAACTTCCCCAGAGAATGATCCTGAGCTTTTGGATTACTAGTTTTAGTGACAATACCACTATACCATTGTTTCCCCTTATTGTTATATAGATCTCACCTTCCCCAGAAACAATGCCCCAAGTATCCTAAGTCCTACTTCCTGCTAGATTTCAGTAAGAAGCTGAGAAAATTAGCTTATTTTCTCTCCAGCCATACATTCATCTGCTCTATGCTCCTATTTCTGTATTTGTTAGCACACAGCACTGGGGGTATTTCTGAAATTACTACTTTTGAAGTCCTAC
This sequence comes from Sphyrna mokarran, assembly GCA_024679065.1. NCBI lineage: Eukaryota > Metazoa > Chordata > Chondrichthyes > Carcharhiniformes > Carcharhinidae > Sphyrna > Sphyrna mokarran. The sequence goes on from JAGIQG010000007.1 coordinate 108,119,832, forward strand.
TTCTTAATCCTAACTCCTTTAAAATTTGCCTGCAGGTTCTCAAACCTTTTTCTACCTATTTGCAATTGATACCAATGTGGACCATGATCTCTGGCTGTTCACTTTCTTCCTCCAGAGTATTCCAAAGCCAGTTGGTGTTATCCTTGATCCTGACACCAAGGAAGTGACATGCCATCCTGGAATCCGTTACCAGAGAAAGATCTCTGCTCCAGTGATAGTGTCCTCTATAACTATAACTCACTTGAGCTTTCTTTTCCCTCCCTTTACAAGTGATCCACCCAATGTATTATGGTGATGGCTCTAGCTGCTCTTCGTAGAGGAGCTCTGTCCTCCCATCAGTATTTAGAACTGAATATGAAGCTTTCTTGGGTCTCTCCTGAATACCTTGCCTACTCATATTTGTCTGACTGAAAACACAGAAGCCAGAACTAAATAGGGAATTTCCTTTTTAAGAGGGCAATTAATTCAAAACTGCTAATCATCTCAACAGAGCAAACATTTGTAATTTGATAACACTATTCATTGCTCAAAAATTGATTCAGTTGGACATTCTGTTCTCGAGTGAATTGAAAAGAATTCCAGGTGCATTTCAGCCACCATATGCAGTACTAAGATTATAAGACCCAATTTCATGTTACTGGATCAATCCAATATTAATTCTAGGGCCAATTGACTAACAGCAGATAATTCTGTCAAGCTCACTGCCCAGCAAAGGATACCAAAAGTCTCTTCCAAGTGAGGTGCGGGTGCCTACTAGCATGCTACATTGTTTTGTGTGTTTTACAGAGGCAAGTCTAAAACTAACTAGGTATTACTTGACTAATGTGATACTGGTTTCAGTCAGCAAACAAGTCTATGTTAACATTTAAAAAGGATACAGTCTCTTCAGATGTTTTTGTATGAATATTCAAGTTGATATCCTGTTCACTAATCTTATTCTTCCTGTTCACTGTCCTTCTTTCATGGATTTTTTGCAAATATATAAAATGTGCTTTTTTTTTCCCTAATGTGTCTTCTTGGATTTCGTAAAGATTTTTAATACAATGCAGTTTGAAATAAAAAGGTTTCAAAATTACATCTTTTAGTGTTTCCATTTGTGAGTAATACTGTCTTTCAATTATTATTGCTGGCTCTTTGTAAAGATGCTAATAATTCTCAAAGTCTTTTTCTCAGTACTGCAACCATTAACTACCCCCAAAAGGCAAGAACTATATGATGTTTATATGCTTCTAATATTATTTTGTGATCTAAATATGAATATAAGTAGAAAGAAAGATTTGAAAACTCAGTGAAACATGAGCATTTGAAATATAAAAATCAATGATTCTGGCTGGAATGGTGTCAACTTTGGGAGTAGGTTGCTATCCTGCCCACTTGATCACAGTTGGTTTGTCGGCCATGTAATGAAAAACTAGAGGGGATTTACTTTCAAATTCAATTAAAAGATTAGAATGCAGTACTGATGAGATTTGGCAACTGAATCAGTGATTCTAAAGTTGAATTTGTGCCAAGCAACCATTTTTTGATGCACACGAATATCTAACTCCTTGCTATTCAATAAAGTCTGTAATTTCCGTTTCTGTCCTTCCTGTACCTTCCTCCTCTGCACTTATGTGTTTGATTCTCACAGGGGACGTGGATTACTACTGGCTGGACCATGCGTCTTGGCATAGCAGTGAGGCATCCCCAATGTCTTTGGTGAGACATGTGGAGCCTTAACATTCAGTTTCTTTTCATTTCACTTTCTTTTGTTTTATTTATGCCTTTGCATGTTTCTTTTTTTTTTATCCCATGCCTGTAGGGAACAGTCAAAGGGGAAAAAGAAAAACTAGTGAGCAGGCAGTATTGTCGGACTCTAACACCTTGTCTGAGAGGCAAAAGAAAATGGTGCGATTTGGCGGCCACTCATTGGAAGAGGACTTGGAATGGTCTGAGCCTCAGATTAAAGACTCTGGGGTAGATACGTGCAGTAGCACAACACTAAACGAGGAACATAGCCATAGCGAGAAGGTACTAAGTCTGTATAGCCTGCATTCTACCTGCTCATTTGGTCTTTGTTTGCTCTCTGTCATTCAATGTAAAAGGACAGGGCCTTACAAAAAAAAGCACTTAAAGGTGCAGGTAAACGAAAAAAATCTGGAGTCGCTTGCTTTATTGTTTGCTGTCCAGCAGCAGCAAAACTAAATACTTTTTTTCTCCAAAATGCACAGGAATGTTCAGTGGTACAGTTGCATGGTAGACTTTTAGAAACATCATGTGTTGTTGTTCTTCAGTGATACCTATGTTGTTGGAACTTCCCAAACCAATTTTGCTAATTAACCTAGCTTAAAGTCTCCACCTTAAAATGATATTTTAAAATCAGACTAAGAGGAAAAGTTGGATCTGTTTTGCCGCAGAACTGTGTTTTTCTTTTTTCCCTTCCACTGTCATGTATGTGAACTTATTTTGGTGCAGTGGCATTTTGGTAGGTGTTGTAATAGAACTGTTCTTACTGTCTGCTTTAGTACTTGCTGTTGCTTAAACATGGTGGTTGTGGTAGCTGGTTTTGGTGATGATTTCTGAGCTGGGAGTTGGGTGGTATTACTGAGAAGTTTTGCCCCTGTCTGCTTATTTCTTTGCATGGAGCATGAATTAAAACAAAGAATGCCTGTAATTACACAAAATTTTAGAATGCCAAAATTGTGCAACAATGGAGATATCCCATTCTGGATTATTGCAGTGGCTCTAATGATAAAAATAACCCATTTGAGCTGTATAATTACCAAATTAAGCTGATTCTAATTGGATAGCGAAGCATAAGTATTTGTGTGATTACAGTGCTTTTTTCTAAATGGGGAAAGTGAATCTTAATTAAAGAAATGCTGTGACACACAGGGAAGTTTAGGTATTAAAGACCTATGTGTTATTGCTTTGACCTCATAGCATCCAGTGACGTGGCAACCATCCAAAGATGGAGAACGACTAATTGGTCGGATATTGTTAAATAAACGACTGAAAGATGGTAGTGTGCCTCGAGATTCTGGAGCGCTGCTGGGTCTGAAGGTGAGTAATAATTTATTACATGAGGCTGCTTATAATTCTTAATATATTCATTTCTGTGACAATCGAATGATATTTTATTCAAAGATGTTACACAGAGCCCGAAAGCTAGCACATTATTAAGAATTATCTGACTTTTAGCAGAAAAAATGTATTTTTCTTGCCATTTAACACATGCAAGAATGTATTCTGTTGCATAACTCATGCCACATTTCTTAAAGCAGAAAATTATGGACGCTGGAAACCTGAAATAAAAACAGAAAATACTGGAAACACTCGGCAGGTGGTGGCAGCATCTGTGGAGAGAAACAGGGTTAGCATTTCATCAGAACTGGGAAAATTTGGAAATGTAACATGTTATGAGCAAGGGATGGGTGAACAAGGACAAAAGGAAGGTGTGTGATCAGGTGAATACAGCAGGGTTTGAATGACAGAAGAGTTAGTCCACCAGGGCAAAAGGAACAGAGATGGGGCAAGCAGAGAAACAAAGCTTAAAAAAAGATGTGATTGGAGCACATGTGCTGCTGTATGAAAGCGTAAAGAGGGAAGAAAACCAATACAGAAAGAAAAGGAAAACAAACTGCATTCAGACTATCGTCTGAATCAACATTCAGAAGGCTGTAAAATGTCTAAGTGAAAAATGAAGTGCTGTTTCTCAACCTTCACTGAACCAATGGATTCGGCCAAGTACAGAAATGTCAGCATGAGACCACACTGGAGAATTAAAATGTTAGGCCACTGGAAACTGAGGGTCATGATTGTGGACTGAATGGAGGTGTTCCACAAAGCCATCATCCCAAATCTATGTGGTCTCCCCAGTGTAGAGGAGAGTGTATTGTGAGCAGCAAATACTATTTACTGCACTGAAAGCAATACATGTAAATTGTTGCTTCATTTTGAAGGAGTGTTTGGGATCTTGGATAGTGAGGTGAGGAGAGGTAAAAGGACAGTTGTTACATCTTCTGCCTTTGCATGGAAAGGAGCTGCTACGATTGAGGGTGACTGAGGAATATACCAGTATACCACGGAGGGTATTCCAGCGTATCACAGAGGAAACTGTCCCTTTAAAATGCTGAAAGGGGAGGGGAAGATCTTTTTGGTGGTGACATCATGTTGAAAATGGTGGAAAATAACCTGTTGAACTTGGAAGCTGATGGGGTGGAAGATGAGGACAAGGGGAACTCTTTTGGTTCTGGGAGGGAGGAGATGGACTAAGAGCACAGGAGCAGGAAAGGTGGCAGGCCATGTTGAAGGCCTTGTCAACCACGATGACAGAGGGAATCCACAGTTGAGTGAAAAAAGAAGACATATCAGAAGTGCTGTTGTGGATGTTTTTCTCATCAGAACAGATGTCACTGAAACAGAAGGGATTGGGAGAATGGAATGGCATCCTTACAGGATTTAGTGTGTTAAGACGTGTAGTTGAAGAAGCTGGGGGAGTTAGTAATCTTGTAGTGAATATTAGTTGATAGCCTATCACCAGAAATAGACACAGTGTCAGAGAAGGACCATGTAAAATTGAAAGAAGAGTAAAAATTGTAAAAAATGTTGATGAAGTCTTCAAATGCTGTGTGAAAACAGGGCATAGCGCCAGTACAGTCTTCAACATAGTGGAAAAATATTTGTGGGTGGGGCCCTGAGTAGGACTGGAACAAAAAATGTTCAGTATATCCGACAAAAGTGCAGACATAGCTAGGACGCATGCTGTTGTACACATGTAATGGACTTTTTTTTAGAAAGTTCATTGGAAAATAATACTTCAACGTTAAAACCACATCTGGAAGAACCTGAAATACAATCAAATCTAAAAATGTGCAAAAATGCATACTTTCTAGGAATAGAATCAAAATATTTGACTGCACAAATTTCCACTGATTGTGTAAAATCTGCAACAGAATGTTGCAATTTTGATGTGAGGAAATTTAAACATGTACTAATTGTTTTACATTTGAGATAAGATTGAAAACTTCTCAAAATATCCTTGAAGATATGACTTGCAAGATTTTTCATTGTTCTCCTGGATTCACACCAGATAGCAGACTAGCGGAACCACAAAGATAGAGGAATGGCTTTTCCAACTGTGCGTGCTCCAAAACTAGAAAATCCTGCCTGAGATCAACGGACCTTTCCATGGTTCACCCTTCTCCCACTACAATTCTTGTGGTGGGTGGAAAGGGAAAATACCCTGCATTGTTTTTCCCACCATTACATCCCCATCTACCTATGCGCCCCTCTCCCCCAATCATTTATTGAACTACAAGTGATTCTGTATCAGGCAGGTGAGCAGCTACGTGGATGATTTCAATACCTTGCACTTCCAGGAGGGATCATTGCCTGTAGGACCCTTCAGGAAGTCAGGGCTAAGATATGCTGCAGAGAGTATTTCTCCCTGCTGGAATGTCAGGTTGAAATATTGCCTCTGACCTTCGGTTAAGTGTTCTCCAAGGTGGCCTTCACAATACACGACAATGCAGAGTCACTGAGCAAAGACTGATAGCTAAGTTCTGCGCACACGAGGATGGTCTCAACCGGACCTTGGGTTCATGTCGCACTATCTGTAACCCCCATGACTTGCCTGGGTTTACAGAATCTTACTTATTGTACTGTCTGGACATAATACACATCTCTTTAACCTATGCATAATGCTCCTTCCACTCACATTGTCAGCATCTTTAAGACTTGAATAGCAGGTTAGTTGTAAAGACTTGCATTCTAATCAGTATTCTGTAAACTGTCTGTGCTGTTATATGCTCTGTCTGAGGCCAGAACACTCCATTCACCTGACGAAGGGCAAACCCCAAAAGCTTGTGAGTTTACTATCAAATAAAATGGTTGGACTTAAGCCTGGTGTTATCAGACTTTTTACTATGTATACCCCAGTCCAACGCTGGCATCTCCACATCATAGTACATGATACCATTGTGAATACTTTAGTGATCGAAGCAAAGTGACATTCTGCATTTGTGAACAGTGTTAAATGATGCTCCTTTTGTTATCTCAGAGAATATGGATGCAGTCTGCTCACCCCTCTGGTTGTATGGTATTCAACAATCTGGTGTCCAGCCTTTTTGTGCAAGGATCCACATTGGAGAGTGTGTACTTTGCATATTACAAAGTACAGCTTCTGTCACTAGGACGTGCATCGCAGAGAAGGGCTATTGCGGAGGTACCAGTGAAGTAGCGCAGTGTGAGGGCGTGGAAATGTTGTTGGAATCCTCTTCCTTCTCACCCAACACTATAGTCCAGGCTGGCTTTCAGACAAAGTAAATTGAGCTTCCAGTCTCTGTTGTGCCTCTAACACGAATGTTGTGTTGTGGGCAAGCAATCCTCACGTGCTCCATGGAGATTAGTGCTCATGCTCTGAATAGCCTACTTCTGCTAATGACTGAGCCTTGATCCTTTGCAGGACTTCACCATGTTTTTGAATAGACCTTATGTAATACCATCTCACCATGAGATCAACTATTCTGTTATTGATGGAGGTCATGCGATTGAGCCTCCGAGACATAGTCAAGTTTATCACCATGTTTGAGCCTTCCACTCAAAGCGTGTGAATTCTCGTTGTCCGTGCATCTGCTGCTCCAAGTATTGTATCTTGATAAGTGACTCCTGAGGTCTTACTTCCAATGTTTAGTGGAGTATCCCAGTGGCTGCTTTTCCTCCTCCAAGGATGAGCATGCACAGATGATTCTTCACAATGTGTCACCAACTCCAAATGCAAATCCCTCTCAGGTGCAAATATCTTTGTTGGTGGACTGAGAGCTGGTCAGCCGTAATGGATTTTCTAAGATAGCTTTTACTGATGATCAAGGAATGAACTGAACACCCCCCCCACACACCACCAGTACCCACTTCCAGTTGTGATCTGTGTGTTTCACACAAGAGGGGTGATTTTGAGCCTGAAAAGTACCTCTGCAGGAATTGTGATGTGTGCTGGCAAGTTTCCGAGTTCCGACCTTACTGGCCCCTTGCCAGTGGAGTGGCATGAAACATGAATAGGATAGGGGGTTATAGATAGGTCTGTGGATTGGTAGATGTGATCGGCGCAACTCGTGGGCCGAATGGCCTGTTTGTGCTGTATTGTTCTATGTTCTATGCTGTGGGACTGCAGAGAGTTCATTTTAGTACATTAACATGTCATTAGTGAGCACTCTGTCTGGAATTTACCCTCGCACCGGTTATTCAGTGAATGTCAGTGTGATGTCACACTGGTGCCATTTACAACTAGCCTACATAAATGTCCATCTGGCACCTTCACCTCTGAGGAGGATTTTGGAGGAGAGTGCTCAGGCAGCCAGCACCCTCTGCAGCGTGCACTGTTCAGGCAGTACCAAAAAGGATTGGGGGGCACAGGTAAGTTCAACTCGGGAACAGAGGTGGGGGGTGGGGTCCTGGAATTACAATTTCGGAGAGAGGACTCAAGAGGGGTCATTTGCAGGTCATAGCTTCCTTTTATGTCAGGGCACTCCTTGTTCTAAAAGGGGTTGTGAAGACCAGTCTGCAGGCAGTATTTCCTGTGCCCTTCTTCCAGGATTCCTGCCCATGTCGCAGCTGAGGGAGTGCAATCCCTTAATGGGGATTGGAGACAGGATGGGAGAGACACAGCATTGCCACCATTCTCACAGTCTTAGTATGTTTACCCCAGTCCAACGCTGACATCTCCACATCATTCTCACACTCCAAGGGATGAACATGATGGTTCCTCCAAGCTTGGTTTCATGAACAGACAAGATAGAGGCTCTGTGGGTGAACAAAGTGAAATTTATTGTCAAATGTTCAAAACAAAATGGTGACCTATCTACATTAGTGCCTACGTTTACCCGGGCTCACTGATAAGTGCCTATGGTTTCTTAATCTTCCTGAACTTACCAGTACATCTCCCCAGTATTCACAGCTGAGGTTGAAGCAGCCTGCTGATTCCACACTCTTTTGCCTGACTTTGATGGCCGTGCCTTGGGGTCCGGGACGTTGAAGGTCCAGACCAGCTACCAGGCAGCATAGATGTTTGACTGCTTCTCTCTTCAGTGTCCCACACCAAAGGCGGGGGAGAGGGGGGTGGGTGTCAGATGCCCCAGGGTCCCTGGCTGCTTGTCCCTGTGATATACTCTTTCCTTTGGGGCTCCTGGGTATCCCTATGTTCCTCCATATGATGAAGGGGCAGCTGCAGTGAGATCCAGAAACGCCGCTGTCCTCTGGCATTGATACACGTGGATTCCCACCAGTGCCTGCACCATGCAGTCAAAGCCACGCACCACTGTGTGGACATCTCCTGTATTTGCTGCACCAGGGTCTTCATTGTGGATGCCGACCCAGCAGTGTTGGCCTCGATGAGCCGCTCTGATGGCACCATTTCCTTGAAGGCAACGGGACTTCTCCAGTCGGCCTTGTGCTTGGAGAATGGCTGCTGTCATCTACTTCCTGATACATGTGAACTCACCTCCACACTCTAGGAGCTGTGGGATAGTTGTACACCATGAGGAGGAGTCAATTGTCTCTCTTCTTTTCCCGCACCCTGTTTGACTGCAATGGCCTCTTTGTTAAAACAGATAACAGATTCGGTTAGCATTTAACTGTTTACATGCTGTGATTATAAAATGTAATCGGAGAGTCTTCTTGCGTTTTAACAAAGTATTTTGATGTGGTGCTTATGGATGAGGGGGGGATTGTTTATATAAAGCAGATTTTCATAACAGTGGTGGAGATGATGCTGTTCGTGCTTGAAACAAATTGGGAAGTTGGTTTGTAGGGAAGGGAAGTACGAAGAGTGCATTGCATGATACAAATTCCGTTAAAGTGGCTGATGTGGAAGTGCACTCCCTCTCAAAATGTCTAAGTCATATTTTAGTTATGTCCTTGGGCAAAAGATAATCAAAAAATGGAAGAATGTCGACTTTGGTGCAAAAAATGGAGTGTTTCCTACCGATGGTACATTTCAGGCTGAGTCTTATACCTCATGAACGTTATTGAGTTTCACATGCTATTCCCTCTGATTCTCCTGTCCCCTAATGACTGCTGCAAGCACTGGGAGCTCCACATAAATGGCACCCAGTATGCCCAGCACTTGTTCCATAGTGACTACAGGAGATGGCAGGCACAAAGGCCATGCTTTTTAGAGGGGACACTCACATGCTGGATGGAGTGGAGCAGATGCACTCTAATCCCACTCCAGGAGATGGTCTTCCAGCAGGTTCACCACTTACACCTGGGATGAAGTGGCAGCCCTGGCCATTACAAGCGCACTCCAGAAAAGGATGGGACAGCAGTGACAAGAAGAATATAAATGATTTGTTCACTCAGCCAGGGTTAAAGAGGCTGCACTGAGCAGAGAACAACCACAGTACACAGAGAAAACACCTCAACTAAGGAAAACAACCCTAGGTCAGAACCAAGTGTCGAGCTTTTAAAGTACTCCTAATTAACACTAAAGTTCAAGGCTGTGGATGTGGAAGTGTTTGTGGTCTCATTTAAAAACCTTGCAAAGCAGTTGAAGTAGCCAGTCTAGGTTTGGACCCTGCTACTGCAGATCTAGTTAGTAGGTTTATTTCCCAATATCTGACAAAAGTTTATAGAACGAGGAGATGACCAAAAGGCTGTCCCGAATCTGTACAAACTGGTACTGGAGGAATGCTCTAAAAAATCTGAATTTTCTGAAAATGCCCCAAGCAAACCAATACCAAGCTCAAAAGGGTGAGACAACTTACTTTGTGCCAATGGATATGGCGCTTCAGATAGATCCCACTTACGAGAACCCCAGAGATATGATTCTCTTCAAGAATCCCTTCCCCTTTCCATAAATACCTATGTGGAAAACAAAGCATCTCCAAAACCAGACAGGTATCTATTACAGATGTAACTATGAGTTAAGGCAGACCACCAACTTAAGGTAAACTGATATCTGTAGTTCTTGCATGCTCGGAAGAATTAAGAGGGATGCAGGTGAAGCCAAATCACACTTCAGAGAAAAATAGAGTAGGGAGAAAATCCAAATCCGTCTCCAAGTTTTAAAAAAAGGAAGCAAGATGGTAAACGATATGTCCGGTGCGTTTTCAGTGTGGGAAGCTTGACTGACAGTGAACTATTTTCATGCCAAAAGATAAAAAGGAGGTACTGTGTTTTGGCCACAAAGATCATAAGTCTGTGTTCCAATGTCACTGGGGGGGGGAGCAGAATACCTACTAGCAGAGTGAACTAGCAACAGAGCTAATAATAGAATCACTACAGTGCAGAAGGAGTACATTTGGCTCATTAAGCCTACACTGACAACAGTCCCAGGACTATTCAGGTAACCCCATGTATTTTTATCCTGGTAGTTCCCTGTACACTAAGGGCCCAATTTTGCCATTGCGTTGTGCCCGTTTTTGAGTGCAAAAACGTGGTAAGGTAGGGTGTGAGGCCATTAATGTGATCCACACCTACGTCTGTGCAGATTGCCACTTTACCGAAACCTGGGAATGGCGGCGATTGGCTTTGTGCCCAAAACGGGCACAATGGTGATTTAAATGCATTTGCATACATTTAAATTGAATTAATGAACTGCCTGCCCAACTTTATCAGCATTTCCCCCTTTATCACCACGTTTGCCAATCTGGAACCGCGTCATAATGGACCCGCTGAATAAAAGTCTGAATTGGTTTCTCCAGCCGCTAAAGAGCGCATTCAGTGTTTCCAGATCGGTGGTGGGAGTGGGGGTGGTGGTGATGGTGGGGTGGAGGGAGGCAGGTCAGATCATTCTCTGATTGGGGGCGGGGAAAGGGGAGTGAGTCCAGATTGTTGTCTGTGGGGTGGGGGGGGGGGGGGGGGGGAGGAGGAGGCGGGTCAGGTGCACCTCTGTTGGGGAGGGGTGGTGCTGATTGTTACCTGGTGGTGGGAGGGGAGGGCAGATGGTTGTCTGGTGGAGAGGGAGGAGGAGGCAGGTCAGATGTTCCATTTGAGTGAGGCCAGACCATTCTCTGAGAGGGCAGGGTGAGGCCAGATTGTTGCTGGTGGGGGAGGGAAGCCGGATTGTTCACCTTGGCAGGTGGGTGGGGGGGGAGTGTAGTTAATATGCCCTGAAATGAAAAATACCTGTGGGAAGCCACAGGGGAAACACAAGTGAAATCAGTGTGGAATTAGCCATTGGTGAAGCAAATGATCAAGTTCAAAACTCGCTGAGGACAAAGGTGCAGGAGGAAATCCCAGACACCCTACAGAGGTTTAAAACAACGTTGTCACCCACTTTCATCCTAGAAAGAGTTATCAAGTACCAGATACAAATCTATTAAACCTCTATTAAATATATTAAACCTGGACACAGCAATAAAAGGTTTCAGAGCTTCACAAGCAGGTCAGCTGAGCAGTAATGGATGTTTGCATAGTACAAGCCTGAGAGCTGAGCATTTACACCAAAGCAGCATATGGAATTCAACCTCCTCAAATATTGATACGTTAAATTTGAATTGCCATTAAATCCAAAACCTGCAAAAAACTGAATGACTGTTGGTATTAAAATACCATCACCAGAAGTTAGTGGAGTCCAAATCCCCTAGCTCATACATAACAAAGATTTAGAAGGAAAAAGCCAAGAGGTACCGACCGGTGAGTCTGACTTCAGTGGTTGGTAAGCTGATGGACAGGCTTCTGAGGGATAAGATATATGAACATTTGGAGAAGTTTGGACTGATTAGGAATAGTCAGCATGGTTTTGTCAAGGGCAGGTCATGCCTTACGAGCCTAGTTGAGTTCTTCGAAAATGTGACTGAACACATTGACGAAGGAAGGGCGGTGGACGTAATGTACGTGGACTTTAGTAAGGCGTTTGATAAGGTCCCCCATGCAAGGCTTCTGGAGAAGGTGAGAGGGTATGGGATCCAAGGGGCTTTGGCCTCGTGGATCCAGAACTGGCATGCCAGCAGAAGGCAGAGAGTAGTTGTGGATGGGTCTTGTTCTGCATGGAGGTCGGTAACGAGTGGAGTGCCCCAGGGATCTGTTCTGGGACCCCTGCTGTTTGTCATTTTCATAAATGACCTGGATGAGGAAGTGGAGGGATGGGTTAGTAAGTTTGCCGATGATACAAAGGTTGTGTTGTGGATGGTCTGGAGGGATGCCAAAAGTTGCAGTGGGACATAGACAGGATGCAAGACTGGGCGGAGAAGTGGCAGATGGACTTCAACGCGGATAAATGTGTAGTGATCCATTTTGTCAGGAATAATGGGATGAAGGAGTACAATATAATGGGTAGGAGTCTTAGCTGTGTTGTAGAGCAGAGGGATCTTGGGGTCCAGGTCCATAGGACTCTTAAATCGGCCTCACAGGTGGAGGAAGTGGTCAAGAAGGCGTACAGTGTACTGGCCTTCATTAATCAAGGAATAGAGTTTAGGAGTCATAAGGTAATGATGCAGCTCTATAAGACTCTTGTCAGACCCCAGTTGGAATATTGTGTGCAGTTCTGGTCGCCTCACCATAGGAAGGATGTAGAGGCTATTGAGAGAGTGCAGAGGAGATTTGCAAGGATGCTGCCTGGATTGGGAGGCAGGCGTTATGAAGACAGGTTGAGGGAGCTGGGACTCTTCTCACTGGAGAGACGTAGGTTGAGAGGCGACCTGATAGAGGTTTATAAAATGTTGAGAGGAATAGATAGGGTGGACTCTCAGACACTATTTCCCCGAGCTGAAATGGTCACTACGAGAGGACACACATTTAAGGTGCAGGGAACAAATACAAAGGAGATGTCGGGGTAGGTTTTTCACTCAGAGGGTGGTGAGTGAATGGAACCGACTGCCGTCAGAGGTTGTTGAGGCAAACTCACTGAGGTCTTTTAAAAGACTTCTGGATGAGTATATGGAAAAGAATAGGATAGGGGGTTATAGATAGGTCTGTGGATTGGTAGATGTGATTGGCGCAACTTGTGGGCTGAAGGGCCTGTTTGTGCTGTATTGTTCTATGTTCTACGTTAAATGTCTGAAAAAAAATGCTTTCTTTAAACTAGACACCAAAACCAAAGAAGTTTAATTGAAATTGTACCTCATCCAAAGAAAGTGATGACAAATTTGTACATAGATTGAGCAGAGGTGTGGAAGTATAAAGTTGATAAGTGAATGTCCAAGGCATTTTTTTTGTAAACCACTTTTTCATGAAATGTTCACATGGCCACATTTCATTGTGCTGAGGAGGTAGTATGAATACCTGCTTTCTGTAAAAATTAAATTATGAATCTATTGGTAGAAATCCCTAATAGATTTCTTTTTAAAAAGGGTCTAAGTTTACATCTGGAATTAACAAAACAAATTTATATCACTGAACCTTCTACTTACCAATGCTATAGAGATGAAGTCTACGTGATTACAAGAACTCATCAATGATAATGATCCTAATGACAGCATGCTTGAAAGTGCTTCTAATATGACCTTTGATACCCATATTGTAGATCAATAGGGGTGATCTACCATCTCCCATATTGAATGTAGAGGGCACCTTTGTCATTTTCATCTGTTTCCTCAACCCTTAGCTGCACTGACCATGCTGGATCATCTCTTTGGCATTGTGAACCCTCTTCTTCTACAAATACAAAATTTGGAGTGATTAAGCCCACCCTATCCTGCTTCCAGAGATCAATGTGATGGTGGAATACAGTGGGCAATTACATGGCACTTCATAACTACTTGGTCTTACGTGATTGTCTTGGCCATACCTTTCCTATAACATGGATGACTTAGTCATTGCATTGTCATTAGGCCCTCACCTCCAACCCATTTCCCAGATCAGTGGATCTATCCCTCCCTACCCCCTTAGAGTGGAAGTCGTGCACTTTGGGTCACTTTTTAATAGAGTTGAATCCAGCAGTCAAGCTTCGTGCCTAGGTAGCACTAGTTAAAGTAATGATGCCGTAAAACTATCAATGATTGTCATGAAAATCCATCTGATTCAATAATATCTTTTAGGGAAGGATATTGCCAATCTTACTTGGTCTGACTTAACTGTGACTCCTGGCCCACTGCAATGACTTTCAATGTATTTCAAGTGTGCCCAGGGTATTTTGGTCATTCAGCTGTTAACCAACACAGCAACAGGGACATTTGTCATACACTGTTACGTAGAACCACTTGTGGCACTGGATCCATGAATAATGTTGCTCCTTTACTGCATCCACCATGGATTACCTGTCAAGCTCACTTCATTATGCTGGAAATGTTTGTCCTTTCTCTGGCATACAGAAATGGATTATACTTTCTAGCTCAAAATATGAGGATATTGGTCACAGAATGGGGGATGTCTTCCACCCCACTCCTTCTGAAGCTGTGCTCTTCTGAGTGTTCTGACATCATACCAAAGAAAGCACATGGGGGTGGTTGGGGATGGAGGGGGTCACATTGAGAGGGTGCTCTGATGTGAATGTTGGATGTCCTGGTATTACTTATCATACCAGCTGGGCATGGTGTGTTCCTGTGCACACATGCTGCTGCTGGCCTGCTTCCTCTGTGTCACAATTGTCTGCAATGACAATGTGCTACTTTGAGAGTAATGGGCAAGTTATGTTAGGCATCATTACACTCTATAGTTTCTTATGGATGCTCATGAAGATCCATCTCTTCCATTGTTGAAAGACATCTGTTCCTAAGAACCAGTAACACTACAACAGTTTCCTCCACCACAACAGGAACTTCTTCCCGGGCGGTCCATTATATTTGGCCTGAAATGTAATCTATCCTCCTGAACATTAGGCCCTCATCTCCAACCCATTTCCCAGATCAGTGGATCTATCCCTCCCTACCCCCTTAGAGTGGAAGTCGTGCACTTTGGGTCACTTTTTAATAGAGTTGAATCCAGCAGTCAAGCTTCATGCCTAGGTAGCACTAGTTAAAGTAATGATGCCATAAAACTATCAATGATTGTCATGAAAATCCATCTGATTCAACAATATCTTTTAGGGAAGGATATTGCCAATCTTACTTGGTCTGACTTAACTGTGACTCCTGGCCCACTGCAATGACTTTTAACTGTCCTCTGCAATGCCCTCGCAACCCCCACAGATCTACCAAACTAAAATGTCCAAAAAAAACAGACAGACATATGCTTATCTCCCTTCCTAAAAGCACAGTGGGTGTACCTGCATCAGGAAGATAGCAGTAGTTCAAAAACGTAGTTTATCACCATCTTCTCAAGTGCAGCAAAAGCTGTCTTTGCCTGGGATGTCCACATGAAAGAACTTTTGTAAAATTCTATGATTTTCTAGTGTTAAGGGCTAATTCTGCGATTTCACGCTCATTGAAAGAAGCCAGCCTTCTGCATACTTTTCTGTTGGAACAGTGGGTTGTGGAATTGCCTCCGTTATAAGTTGAAGTTCTTGTGCAGATTCTAAGTCATAAAATCATAGAATTCCAACAGTGAAGAAGAGGCCATTTGGCCCATCGTGTCTGCACTGACTCCCTGACAGAATATCTTACTGGCCCTCTCTGCCACCCTATCCCAGTAATCCCACACATTTACTGTAGCTAATCCAACTAACCTCCACATCTTAAGACACTAAGGGACAAAATTTTGCATGGCCAATCCACCTAACCTGCACATCTTTGGGCTGTGGGAGGAAACTGGAGCACCTGGAGGGAACCCATGCAGACACAGAGAGAACGTGCAGACTCCACAGTCACCCGAGGCTGGAATCGAACCTGGGTCCTTAGAACTGTGATGTCGCAGTGCTAACAATTGTGTCACCATCCTATGGTGGAGTGGAATTCTCTCAAAATATTTGAGACTTAGTCATAATAGCAAGAATAATAGTTGGGAGTTCATGCCAGCACTGGAGGGAACATGGCCTAAACGTGCCAGGAAGTCTGGCTTCTGACCGCTTTGGTTGCCGGTTTGTAAGGCTGAAAATCTCAGAGGGCACTGGGAAGCCCTCTTCCTTCCCCAAAGACATTGAAATGACCACCTTCTCCTCCCCATCTCCCCCTTGGCCCCACTCACCCTAATTAGTGATATGTTCCCCCTCCCAGACTCGTTGCCAGCATTGATGCCCTCCCAATGGGTTATCCTGACATGCAGCACAATGGCGTAGCAGTTAGCGTTAGTGCCTCACAGCGCCAGAAACCCGAGTTCAGCCTCGGATCTGTCTGTGTAGAGTTTGCACATTCTCCCCATGTCTGCGTGTGTTTCCTCTGGGTGGACTGGTTTCCTCCCACAATCCAAGCATAGTTCGATTGGCTATGTTAAATTGCCCATTGGTGTCCCAAGATATGTAGGTTAAAAGGTTTAGTAGAACCTGCACAAGAACTTCAACTTGCAACTGAGGCAATTCTACAATTATAAATATTAGGGCTTTACTGGTATAGAGTGGGGAAAGAATCTGAATAAGGCACTCTGTCAGAGAGAGTTGGCAAAGAATTGATGGTCCAAATAGCTTCCTTCTGCACTGTAGGGATTCCATGATGCTATGATCATCATCATAGAATCATAGAATCCTACAATGCAGAAAAAGGCTCTTCGTCCCATTGAGTTTGCCCCGAACACAATCCCACTAGGTCCTACCCCCATATCCCTACATATTATACGCACTAACCCCTCTAACCTCTGCATTCTTGGACATTAAGGGGCAATTTCTTTGCATGGCCAGTCAATCTAAACCACACATCTTTGGACTATGGGAGGAAACTGGAGTACCTGGAGGAAACCCATGCAGACACGAGGAGAATGTGCAAACTCCACACAGACAGTGACCCGAGCTGGGAGTTGATCCCAGGACTCTGGAGCTGTAACTTCAGCTCCAGAGGAAACTTCTAAGGAAACTTCTCATATTAGTTGAGCAGAAATTTCTTCCAGCTAAATTTTGGGATGACTAATTTTAACCAAATTCACATATGAGGAAACTGACAGGATCAGGTGAAATACTGATTTGATATTCCAGCCAATTCTACATGCTGTCAACTTGGAGAAAAGTTGGGCCTGCTGTATTGCTAGTATTGCTGGTCAGTTTCCCAACCGGTGGTTTGGATTAAATTGCATTGATTGGACAGAATTCTCCGGCCATTTACACCAACAAGATTCTGTGGTGGTGCCAGCAGCACACTGCCAGCAGTGCGCCCCTGCCCACCGAGTTTCCCAGTGGTGTGGAGAGCCTTCTATGGGAATTCCCATTGACAGCAAGGGATCTATTTAATCCCACTACCAGCGAATGGTGGACCACCTCCCACTGCTGAGAAACACACGGCTGAGAGGCAAAGAATCTTTGGTCCTCACCACAATCTCTGTTCCTTAGCCAACAGCCCAACCTCCTCCTCTCTGGATGATGGTGGACTGAAGTTGAGCTTTGGAATCTATATCATCTCTACCAGCACATAATTCACTAGTATTTGTAGAAACATGGGCTAATAAATAAAAGTCAACATGAAACTGTTAAAGCCAAATTTTGTATGACTAACTTGATTGTGTTTCCATATTCTTTCATGAGATGTGAGTGTCACTGGCAAGGCCAGTGTTTGTTGCCCATTCCCAATTACCTTTGAATTGAGTAGCTTACTAGGCCATTTAAGAGTCAGTCACATTACTGTAGATCTGAAGTCATGTAGGCCAGACCAAGTAAAGTTGGCAGAATATCTTCCCTAAAGGACATTAGTGAACCAGATTTGTTTTAAAACCATCAACATTTGACTTAGGGATGATTTTCCAACTTTGCCTTGCCTGGCATAGATCTCGCCCATCGCAGAAAATAGCACGTAGATCTAAAAATTGGTTTCAAGCCCAGTGCCAAAAGATTTGTAATCACTTTGGCCCCTTCTGGCATAAACCAGATTGTGCCCAGAAAGGACATGAGGCTGATTAGCATCATATTTGGTGGATTTCAGTCTCATTAGCGAGTTTGGCATTAGATTGTCCCCCATTCTTGAATGTTCCCATCTCTGCAGCAGGACACCACACGGATACGAATAAGTACTGGTCTCCACTAGCAGAAACCAATGTGCTGGGCAGTGCCAAGGAGTGCGGCCAATGACGGAGAGGGGCTGAAGTGAGGGGAATGACGGGAGGAGGAGGGTGGGTTGTGCAGAGATAGATTATGAAGGCATGCATTTTGGGGGTCAGTCAGGATACCTGTCAAGATGGTCCCAATGTACCAATGCCAGTGACCTGTGTCAGGGAGGAGTACCACCTATGAGGTGTTGGGGGGAGGGGTCAACTGATGTCTGTCGGGAGAGGGAAAGGTCTGCCAATGCATTGAGAGATCAGGGCATCCTTGCAAAACAGAGTTCGAGAATTTGCAGCCAGCTCACTTATGTGTTTTAGCCTCTCCGTCCACCCCCCAGTACTGTGCACAACTCACCACTCTCTCAAACAGTAACTGAGTGTGGGACGACTGTGGTCTGCATCGTGCCTGATGGACTGGCGTAGATCATCCAGTATTCATACAGTAAGTTTGGGAAAATTCCACCCCTTGTCTTTATTAATAGAAGAATAGAATATCTAAGCAGGGAAGGTTTGCTGAAGATTTATAAAACATTGCTTCAGCTTTAGCTGGTTTATGGGCAAGATTGTCTGGCCACCCTGCAGCGTGTTTTTCACAACAGTAGGCATTCTGCTGCTTGTCAGCAGCGGGTCTCCTGATCCCACTGCTGTCCATTTCAAGCTGTTAGAAAATTCATGGCAGGAGTGCACCATCGGCAAGACCACAAGATCCCGCTAAGATGAACAATTGGAAAGTTCTGGCTATTGTGTTTAATTCTTGGAACCACATTTTAAGAAGGATATAAAGCTTTTGTAGAGAATGTTTAAGGTATTTGTTAGAATAACATTAGTGATGGGTGAGTCAACTTAGAGAAACTGAAATTGTTTTCCTTAGAGAGAAGGAGGTTAAGATTTGATTGTGGTGTACAAAATTATGAACTTTTTTTTCATTGAGTAAATAAGGAGAAACATTTTTCAGTGGCAGAAAGGTTCCTGAGCAGAGGATGCAGATTTAAGGTGAAAGGCAATGGAACAACATGTAGAAACGATTTTACACAGTTGTAATCTGGAATTCTGGAATGCATTCTGGCTGAAAGGATGGTGAAAACAGATTCAAGGAAATTGAAAAATATTTGAAGGAAAAGCAATTATAGTGCTATGGGGAAAGAAGAGGAATGGATTCTACCAGGTATTTTTTGTATTGTATCATTCTGTGGCCCGGATTTTGCAGTTGCCAGAGAAGTGACAGTGCTCCAAGTTGACGTCATAGTCACAAAGATCTAGTTTTGTCTGTTGCATTGGTTTCAGCCTTCCTAGTAGTCATTTCATTTTGATATCAACTACAGGGATCTTTGCCACATCGCAATAGTGATGTCATCAAACAAGCTAAGCAACCAATCATGTTGAAGAAATCTCAAAGACAGGAAATCAGAAGTAACAAGCAGATTTAAATTATCCTTTTTTTAAATAAATTTTACAGAAAAGCAATATAGAGATGAGGATATGCATATTGGGTCACAGAGAATATTCAAAATAGATGTTGATAGATTTTGGAAGCAAAGGGAATCAAGGAGTTTGGAAGTAAGGTGGGCAGGTCAAATTCAAGTAACGGATAAAACATGAATTTGAATGGCAGAGAAGACTGGAAGAGCTCATACTTGTTACATTCTTGTGAAGGTCGATGTTGACATATCAGAAACAAACCTCACTTATTAGTTTTAAAAGTCTGTGGAATTTTATTCACAATGGAGAAACTTGATATTACACAATTACGCAACTTAGGTTTTCAAGAGGCTGTTCAGCACCAATTAAAATCCTTGGTATACTTCATTCAACAAGGTGTAATTTTTTTCAAGGGTACTTGCAACTAAAATAATAGTGTAGAAAGTGGAAGAATACTTGAATTCATGCAGTTTATAAGATTTCCATCTGTGAGTATTTGAACAGTAAACTCTGCATCCAATGGAGGAGCGAAGTCTCACTGAACAATTGCTGCATTTAACTGGATACACGTGGACTCAAGATGTTTCTGTTAGATTCAGGCTGAACCTACAGTTTCATCATCACTATAACTGCAAAATCTATCACAAAGACCATCTCCCATCTCTGGAAAATCACCTGCCTCCATCCCTGAATCAACTACTGTTTTGCTAACACTCTCATCATTGCCTTTGTTCCCTCCAGACTCAACAATTCCAATACCCTAATGTCTGGTTTCCCAACTCGCATCCTTTGTAAATTTAAATTTCATCAAAAGCTCTGCTGCCTGTATCCTAACCAGTACCAGGTCCCATTCTCACATTACATTAGTCAATGACCTGCATAGTCTGAAAACACCTCCGTTTTGAAATTCAACTCCTTATTTTCAAATTTCTCCATGGCTATGTCCTTTTCTATTACTATAACCTCTTCCAGTGCTACAATTTTCCTAAATCTCAGTGATCTTGCAATTTTGATCTTTGGTGGATCCCTGATGTTGATCGACCCGCCATTGGTTATGCTTTCAACTTTCTATGCCCTAACTCTGGAATTCCCTCCTTAAATCTCTCTGCTTTCTTCTTTTAACATTCTCATTAAAGCCTAGTTCTTTCACCAACATTTTGTTCACTTATCATAATATTTCATTTTGTAGTTTGATGAACTTTACCATGTTAAAGGTGCTGTAAGTGGCACATTATTATTAATGCTGTTTAGAAAGGCAGAAGATGTATTAAAAGCCTCTCTGAGCCTTTTAAAAAAGACTGCAAGATTTGTTTTACATTTTTAAATTGCCATATCCTTTCCATTTTGAGCTGTTTACCTTGAAAAGTTGTCTGTATACTACCCACAGAGACAGGAGTATATAGTGCAAATAACTGTAGGGTAGCTTAAGGGGAACCCACGAGGCCCCCTTATTGTTTTGTGACTTCAGTCACATGCAGTTGCTCCAGTGCAAGCATTGCAGAATTGGCTTGATAAGACTGGAAGTTTCACTGATGCTATGGAGTATTACAAAGTCATTTTAAGGCAGAATATTACTACAAGTTAGCCCCTTCAATTTATATTAATGATAATATTAATAGTCCAAGTTACAAATGCTACAAGGTGAACTGTAAAGATTATGAATCAAAAGTTGAACCCAGCATGTATCTTTGTAATCTTGTGCTTAAGCTACTTGATGACAACATTTAAAAGTGATTAAATGCTGTACATTGCTGTTTAATTGCATTTTTGTAATAGATTTAATGGGCTCCCCAAACCACAAAGGAAAACACAAGATTAGTAATGGACAAAGCAGATTTTGTAGAAATGGACTTTCCACTTACTTTTGTTTCTCTCTGCACAAATGCCACCTGACCCCATTGAGTGTTTACAGGATTTCCTCTTGTTCCCTCATTTGCTTTGTTTTGGGAAAAACAGCTATGTTATTTTCCTTATATTTTACACAAACATGGGCAATGTGTTCTTCTATGCCATTATTTTTTGTAATAAAGATACACTTAAAGCGGGCACAAATAGTTCAAAAGCAATAATAAACTATTTAATCATGACTAATTATTGCATGCATTCTAAAATGTAATTGTCAAAATTAGCAAAACGCATGTTGCACTTTGCTTAGTGTAAACTTAATTGAAAGTCAGTGAAAAAAAATAGAAATTAGCTTAAGGAAGAACAAAACTCCGAAGCACCTTCACAGTGCAGACACAGTGAATAGAGTAGGCGAGTTTTCTGCTTCACAGCATGTGTGCAGCCGCTATTTCCTGGCATCATTTATTATAGCAAGAGATCTAATATTGAATCTGGGGTTATCTCTATGCTGGCATTTCTGGTCTAATATGATAGTGTATTTGTGCAGCAAAATATATTTACAGTAATTTCCATTCCAAAGGTCTATTTCCGCAGTGATGACAGACAGCAACTAGAAAGAACTTACAGTGGAGCATCTACATTACAAACCAAATGGCACAAATCACTGCGACAATGTCATAAATTACAGCCAAATATTACTGTTAAACAAAGCAGTGAAAATCCCATTAATACCCACTCTGACATGTTCAGTGATGAAGAAACTAATGGGAAAAATTGCAATATCTCTCTGGGACTAATTTCTGTATACTGCTTTCTCTGCCTGGAAATTCTGCAGACTGTTGTGATATTGCTTTTTAATATGTGCAGCTAAACATACTGATTAATATACAATATTTAAATGGTTTGCTATTAATAAGAGAGGAAGTGATGCAAGTTTACATGTGATATAATGTTTGAAGTGGTATTAATCAGCAAGTAACACAGACTGGAGTTCCACTCCTCAGTTCGGTGGCTTGAGTCAAGAAATTATCCAACTTAGTGCACTCGCCTCAGGAAAAGTGCTCCCAATGTCGCATTTTTTGCTGCAGGGGAAACAGTGCAAGATAGAGTCAGGCTGGCTGCTCCCACGCAGATTGGAGGTGGTCACAGGGCTGTCATGTGCCAAGCCACTATTTCAAAGACTCTCCTCAATTCTGTCAGACTTTGTCCCAGTTGTTTTGCTAAATATTAGAATCTGTAACCCTGACTCTTCACACCCATCACCCACTTCCCATTCCCACCCATGCCATCCTCCATGATCTTGTCCATGCCAGCTTGCCCAGTATCTACCATGACCTTGAACCATAATGAGATGAACTATAGTAAAGCTCTAAATATCTATTAAAGATTTCACAATTAAAAAAAACACTCCCATTCCTGGAACCCGTTCAAACATTTAAAAATTCCTAAGTATATAATCCCTTAGCAAAACAAAAGATGTTTTCATAACCCCAAATCAAGCCACTTAATCATTTAAAAAAAATTGAGCTGTTGATCAAATTATAAACATATATGAATTATGAACCTGTTGAGATAATTGTAGTTTGTGAAGAGCAGGTAACCATTAATAATGATACAATGATAGCCCTTGGTAATGTCAACAAACAGGTTTTACAACTAGTAGAACATTTTCAGCTCTCCAATTTTTTAAAGGACCGTGCATTTAACTAACTTCACTGCTTGAGCTTTTTCAACTCTCATTGATACAGACAGATTGATTTAAATAATTTGACAGTTCTGCATACTTTATCTGCCATTCATGAGCAATTGTGCCTCCTGCATAAATTTGTGGCACCCACACTGAAGGTTGAGATCCTTATTACAATGGAAATGGGGGCCAGAATTCTCTGGTCATTTATGCCTCATCACTAGTGAGAATGGAGAATTTGGGCATCAGCCAAATCTTTGTTCACTGCAGTGAGGTTGGAGCACCCCATTTGCAGACAAGGTTCTGAGCATCTGTTTGAACTCATCATTGAATTCAAAGGTGCAAAGGTGCATGGAATCTCCATGACTAAGCAAAAGTCTGGCTACACAAGTATGAAAAGCTCTCCTGAAAGATCCTTTCATTTAGCTTATCAATCATTGTCATAATATTTTTGAGCCAAGAACCAACAATGCAACATGATTGGTAGCTTATGTACATGTAGTGGTAGCAATCACAAATCAATGACATTATTGTACAACAGAAGAAACCTTAAAGCCTGGGATAAAACTGACGTACTGCTGGAAGCAGCAGTGGCAGAGACTTAGGGCCCAATCTGAAGATGATCCTTGAGAAATGGTGCTATGAGAGAATGAATAATTGAAGGGAGAAGTGTTCTGAAAGAGTATTCAGCCAGAAAGGCAGCCTTCTGGTGGAATTGAATTAGAAAAATCAATCTGAATTAGAGCTTTGAGGATGCAAAGCCATTGAATGATGAGCTTTCTGGCTATAATGAGCTATAAGAACAGAATCTCTACATGCAAAATTTGCATCCAGTTTCTCATGGCTACATTGAATTCTTTGTTCTTTGTACATTGCTTACATTGACATTGACAGCCATCTGATACCCCGGCCTGCCTGGAGAGCCTCTGATCCATTGTGGACAAAGGACTTCCTTCCTCCTGTCAATCTTCAAATCCAAAGCTTGCAGCGCTGTTCCAACCTTGGAGCGTGCTCTCTGCCCTGCAGCGCCATTTTCATTCCTCTCACAAGTCAGTCTACTCCTTATACTTTTAGCACTTTCTTCATCCAGAATATACCCCTTCTTAAAAAAGTGCAATATCTTTAAGCGGTGTTAACCTTTTTGAGCTCGAAGCTCCTGATGAGGCATGCAGCCACTCAGCAGCGAGCTTAGCACTGAACAGAATGCTACTATCACTTACATGCAACCACATCTTTGCAAGAATGGGTTAATTGGCATCTTGATCCCTGCGCCCATTTTCAAGCCTTACCCAATTTTTCCCCCCATCCTCTTTCTACTTGGTAGTCATGCTTCTGTAATATGTCATTATTCTTGTGAAGAAAAAGAGGTCAACTATTTGAGTGAAGTGAGAAGAGGGAAAGAAGAATGCAGGGCATTGGAGAAACTTAAAAAAAAAACTTCAGGATGTGAAGTAAGTGTCAAAATGCTATGCAATTGAAGGTTATTCTTGTTGTTATCAAGAAATGATCAGGAATCAAGACAAGATCTAATGATAAAAATGGTGTTAAATTAATTTGTTGTTAAGTGGAATAGGCCGAATAATAATATTCTTCATTTTTGACTTTTTTTTGGAACAGGTTGTGGGTGGAAAGATGACTGAGTTTGGCAGATTATGCGCATTCATTACCAAGGTGAAGAAGGGGAGTTTAGCAGACACTGTGGGGCATCTTAGACCAGGTACTATTAATCACAATATTTAGCTTCTTTTATGAGTTTCCTTCTATTGTTGGCATTCATATTATTCTAATCACTGTCACGCCAGAGCCAATGTGATCTGTGTGAACCCTCTGGTAGACACCCTATATATGTAATTAGAATTAGGTAATAAGTAATAGTGCAGAACAGTCACAAAAGCTCAAACAGATCTCCCTTCTTATCACAATCAAATGATTTTACGCTCAGAAGTATAAAAGCAAAATACTGCATATGCTGGAAATCTGAAACTAAAACAAAAATGCCAACAGCCACCCAGCATCTGTGGATAGAAACAGAGTTAACATTTTGGGTTCATGATGACCCTTTGTCATTTCTCTATTTGGTCTTCAAAAGGCTTATATACAGCTGTTTACACCCTATTTGGACACATCATTTGTTTCTTTATGCATTGCCTAACAGAGACTTTTCTGTTTAATCTTTCCTGCTCTTCACTTTGTCACAGACCATCATCCTCACCCCTCCAGTTCTTCCTTCCAATTCCCCCTGTCGCTGCCACCACCACCCCTACTCTTTAGTCGAAACTTATTACATTTCTATCTTTCCTCAGCTCTGATGAAGGGTCACATTGACACAGCTAACTGTGTTTCTCTCCACAGCTGCTGCTGACCTGCTAAGTACTTCCAGCATTTTCTGCTTTGATTTTATGATTAATATTGTTTAACATATACATTTTTTAAATTGTGATTGGAAAAATCCTAATTAATCTGACCGAACAAAAGTTAAGTAATAGTAGGCATTAGCACACCATTCTTTATGCAACATAGTTCCCAAGCAGAAGAATGTATCATAATACAAATAATTGATTGCTTTAATTTGGAAAGATGTCCTGTACCCTTTATTTTATCTATCAGCTGCACATGTCATAACTGGGAGCTAATGTTTTCATTTAGTCATGTTACCAGAATTATGGACGTGAAACTTATTGTGGGATTATGTCTGACGTTTGACAAATGTACTGAGGGATTTTCCAGCTGCGCTCGCCCCAAAACTGGGAAATACCACCCGAGATCAACAGACATTTGCATGGTCCGTGCCCCACCCGTTACATTTCCCGTGGCGGGCAAGACAGGAAGATTCCACCCTCTGTATTTTAGAAACCTGGATTCTATTTTAATGCAAGTCATTAAAGCCATCTATTTGAGCCTACAACATTTCAATCTTTTGTGAAAATGTTTTCAAGGAATTAAGATAGTTTTTTTTTGTTAATGATATCTTGATGTTTTTCCTACATTATTTTGATTATCTAGGTGATGAAGTACTTGAATGGAATGGAAGGTCTTTACAAGGCGCTACCTTTGAGGAGGTGTATAACATCATTTTTGAATCTAAACCTGAACCACAAGTTGAACTGCTGGTTTCCAGGCCTATTGGGTTAGTAGTTTTGGTTTTATTTTTCTTTATTCCTTCACAGGTACCGCTGGCAAAGCCAGCATTCATAGCACATCCAAATATACTGTAGAACTGAGTAGTTCCAAGGCTATTCCAGAGGGCAGTTTGGAGTCAATCACATAGCCACTTATTGTCCAACATTTTCCTCTATCATTGGCTCAAGTCCCCAAGATGCAAAAATTAATATTTATTGTCTTTGTGTCATGCTTGCAAGCATCTTTGAGATAGATATATGGACATCCTACTGGTCATCTGGTTCAGGCCACATCACCATTTAGAAAATCCTCCAACCATCTTCCATCCTGAGAACATACCAAAGCCAGCGAAGTCATTTCTGCTTAAAATGTGCGAAGGTACTTGGAAGCAATGCCACATTCATGATTTTGTTCTTCCATAAGATGCACAAAATGCAGTGCAAACAGTAAAGGTAAAAATTCTTGAGTTGCCTTTCTTGATAACTTTAACTCATCCATGTTTCACAGCTAGACAAGCTTGTGAGAACAAGGTCTCATGAGCCCATATATTTGTCCTAAGAATCAACTTGATCTTATATCATGCATGTTTTGTGAGATGGCCAAAAATGGTATATGATTTCCCTCTGCATATGTGAGGTTTTTTATCAAGGGTTGGATTGCCTATCATTGTGGACTCATAGTAGCAGAATTTGCGAATCACTTCCAGTAGGTTGGTATATGGTGTGATCAGGGATAGTAATGTAACATTGGGTCCCATGACCATCCAACGTTGAGGGAGAACATGTTACAGGCGTGGGGAGAGACAGTCCATGAATCTTTGTAGCTGAGTTTTCATGTGAATAACAAATGCAGTATTATTAACATAGAGATGTTCTCTGATCAAAATAAGCTGTATTTTTGTCATTCTAGACGGATTGTACAGCTTACTCTTCTCAGTTAGACTTCCGTTTCTGCAGAGAAGACAAACGTGAGGAGCACTAGAAAAATGTTACCAAAAATAAAGGAGATTAGGACAGAGTCCTGTTTAACTTCATTCTTCACTTGTAGCTGTTGGAAATGGAGCCAACAAACTGTTCAGTACAGTGCACATTGTCATGGAGGGAGGGTATCAGACTGAGGAGTTCTTGTGGATGCCAACTGTCCCCAAGGTTTTGTAGAGTCTTGCTCTGCTGAGAGTGTTTAATGTTTCAAGTGAGACCTATGAAAGTAAACTAAGAGGTATATCCTCTTCCTGATACTTCTCTCATAGTTAACATATGGTGAAAATTACATCCACTAAAGATTTGCCACACAGAAAACTGCACTGTGTTTCTGGTTACCCCTATCTGTTAGTTGATAGTGTCTTTTAAGCATGAATTTAGAGCAGGCCTTCAGAGTGATGTTCTGGAGGGAAATGCCCCTACATTTGTCACAAAATCCTCTATCTTCTTATTACTTATTAGCATGTCCTGCAGAATGGGCCCTACTTTCCAACAAGAAGGAAAATGTCATGAAAGCATAACAGCAGATGAGACTTTGTGCTTGAGCAGTTCAGTTGGAATTCCTTTCTGGCTAGGTATCTTTCTCTTGCTAAACAATCAATGGCCTTTCCCAACTAAGTGACATGAGTTTTTTTGTCTAACTGAATAATGGGAGGAAGCTGTTGGAAAATGTCAAATGCAATATGGAAGGTACCTGTCATACAGGAGTAAAATTCACAATAATGTTCAATCCAGCAGTCAATTTGCTTGTTCTGTCAGTGAGTACTTCACCAGTTTCCGCTTTCAGTGCAGTAGGACCAAGTGCATCTTTGCACTGTTTTTCCATGTCTTCTCCATGACTATTTCTTTCAAATCATGCAGTCTTCTAACTAGTTGAATATGTGGTGCACCAAGTAGACTCTGTTTTTTGCTTCAGTGACATATGTCATCTGAGCTGAGTAGTTCTCAAACCAGTACTTGTTCCGGATTCTGTCTTTACCAAAGGTTTCAGCTGCTGTTTCAAGCTTCAACAATATCAACATCGACATTCCTTGGCAAGCCTTTGGGAGATAGCCATTGCAAAGTGCCAGCAGTTTTTAATGCTGAGAACATTGATGCATGGTGGGCCATCATGTTAAATGTTTGTGGTTGCACCTTTATTCTGCTGCTGACAAAAGAATGATCAGTGTAGCAGTCTGCACCGTGATAGTTGGGGCACGGAGAATATAAGATGTACTGCATCTTTCAAAGATAATCAGGTCATATTAGGGCCAATGGCCACAACTTGAATGATACCATTGTACCTTGTGGCAATGCCTTAAAAAAAACTGTTCATGATGCAGAGTTTGACTCTGACAGTAGCTACAGGAAACTTTCCGATATATGTACAAAAATGTTCCAATAGGACGGCACAGTGGTTATCACTGCTGCCTCTCAGTGCCAAGGACCAGGTTTGTTACCTGGCTTGGGTCACTGTCTGGGCAGAGTCTGCACATCCTCCCTGCATCTATTTGGGTTTCCTCCAGGGGTTCTGGTTTCCTCCCACAGTCCAAAGATATGTGGGTTAACTTGACTGGCCACGCTAAATTGCCACTTAGAGCCAGGGGACTAGTAGGGTAAATATGTGGGGTTATGAGGATCCTGGGTGGATTGTGCAGACTCGATGGGCTGATTGACCTCCTGCACTGTAGGGATTCTATGATTAACATGCATTCAGGGCACTTCAGACATTGACACAACTGGAAGTGTTACATTTTGGTTACAGATACAAAACAAATATTTTTTAAAATCAGAAAGAAAGTTGTTTAATCAAATGAAAGCATTAACAATTGTAATCTCCTTCTCTAGCTTCAGGTCATAATTTGTATTTTTGAAACTCTTCACCAAGCTCCCAGATCCTGGTCCTAATTCTAAATTGAACTATTGCACTTCATTTGGAATACTGCGTCCAGTTCTAGTCGCCTTACTAGCGGAAGGACGTGGAGAGTCTGGAGAGAGTGCAGAGGAGGTTTACCAGGATGCTGCCTGGTATGGAAGGTCTGAGTTACGAGGAGAGGTTAGGCAAATTGGGACTGTTTTTCTTAGAAAGACGTAGACTTAGAGGAGATCTGATAGAGGTGTACAAGATTATGAGGGGCATAGATAGAGTAAACAGGGTTAAGCTTTTTCCTAGGATGGACTCGAATAGCACGAGGAGTCACGGGCTTAGGGTGAGGGGGGTAAAGTATAATTTGGATGCTAGAGGGAGTTTTTTCACACAGAGGGTGGTGGGGTATGGAATGCGCTACCAAGTAAAGTGGTGGAGGCAGGTACTCTGGAGATATTTAAGAAATACTTAGATGGGCACATGAACAGAATGGGAATGGAGGGGTATAGAAAACTGATTAAAATAGGGATCATGAGCCTTGGGAGTCCCTGGGAAGTGTGTAAATAGATGATGATATTGATGTACTTGTTTTTATCCTAAAGGTGCTTTGGTCCACCTTGTTGTCTAACAAGGGGCATACACGCGATGGGTTGTGAGAGGGCTGCTCTTGGATCTTTTTCGAGAGTATCCTAGTGCTTCACGTCGTTAGTGTACGCTTGACCTGGACCATTTGATTGGCAACACGACAGCTCAGTGACTATCGCTGTGCTGTGCAGATACATGGATTTGGGCCTGTGTCTGTGGGAGTTTGCGCATTCTCCCCGTGCTTGCGTGGGTTTTCTCCGGGAGCTCCGGTTTCCTCCCACATCCCAAAGATGTGCTCTTAGGCTAATTGGCAAAACAAATTCTCCCTAAATTGTCTCAAATTTGGTTTTTAATCCATAGATCTATAAACATGGACAGGGATCACGGGTAGAGGTGGGAACATCGGGGTGGCAGCGCGGGCTCATTGGGCTGAAGGGCCTGTTTCCCGTGCTGTTTTGTTCTTTGTTCTTTGTTCTTTATTTCATGTTCAATCTCTCATGAAAAGTATTGGATGTTGTTCATGCTCTTAAAAACAGTAAATATAGACTCGAAGTTTTCATTTTAGCTCCAACTAAATAGAAAAATTAAAGCACATGTCGCACAATAATTAAGTACATGCTCAGACAAATTTCCCATGGCCGATAAAAAACATTAAATGGCTCACTCCCCTCTTGTCAGTTCCATTGAGTTCTGGAAGAATTTTTAAAACTCTGTCTTCCTTTTGCTACGTAAACTCTCCATGAACCAGCCCGTACAAAATATGTTGGGTTGGGGGAAGGGCAGGAAAGGATGTTGAGTAGTGAGTTTTCACAAAACAGACCATTTCAGCAAGACAAAATATTAAATAGCACTTTGAGCATAAAGGGTGTGAATTAAGGCTCAAAACTTTCAAAGGAATGCAATTTGCCAATATCATTATATCCAGGTATCTTCCCAATCTCATTAGAGTAGGTCCAAACTTGAAATGTGGCCAAAAGAAGGTAAATTATGACAAAGAATTGGAACCCAATAAAAGCCCCAAACTCAAGCTCCGAATTTCTTAAGTTGAACAATTTCACTTTTGCCTCATTTAGTCATCATTTTACACATCATCAGCATCTTTAAGGACCTACAGTTAGGAAAGATCTTTAACATCTTTAACAGTGTTACTAAAATTAATTCAAAAAAGACAGTCTCAATGAAAATACACCAGAAGAATTATTTTCCTTTCTGTTGGGCTTGAAAAATCTGATTGTAATGCTGAGAGACCCCTGAAGATGCACAATTGCAGGATTCTTACATTGGAGATTCTTACATTGGGTGTGGTCAGTTTTGAGAGTGAAAATTTATTTGGACAGAGATTGATGGACAGAATGACTCATGTGACTCATTTAAGCCCAAAATTATGCAATCTTTTAACTCACGTGGCCAAATTATATGTCTCCCTAGGTTCAAATGAAAAGTTGAAAAGGAGTCATATAAGTTACATTTTAATGTAACAAGTTAAATGAAAAGAAGTCATATAAGTTACATTTTTATTTAAACCTTTCTTGCAAAGCATTGAACAATTTGGTTGACAGTTTGTGTCACTTGCCAGTTTGAAATTGATTGCTTTGGACGAAACCAGTTGATGTCCCTTTAAGTATTACAAGGTTTTATTTGCTGTTACTGTATGAACATAGTTACTCAATTTTCTGCTAATCACTCATTGCACACTGGCACCTACAAATCTACCTTTGAATATTCATCTTTAACCCCAGTTGAGTTTCATTTTAGCCAACCACAAGCATTTTCATGAAGAATTTGGGTAACATTTTCAGACATCATGCCATTTAAGGACATGACGTGGAGATGCCGGTGTTAGACTGGGGTAAATACAGTAAGAAGTCTCACACCATCAGTTCTATTCTGTCAGAACGCTCCTGACAAAGGAACAGCATTCCGAAAACTTGTGGCATTTACAATCAAATAAACCTGTTGGACTTTAACCTAGTGTTGTGAGACTTACTGTATTAAAGGACATAACATGTGGCGATTTTTAATTTTACTGATCTTATTAGTTTTTCTGTCTCCACCACCCCCCCCACCCAAATGTACTTTTCTGCTTCTCCAAAACCATATGTAGTCGTTCAGCCAAGGAAGCACACATGTTTGAGTCTGTTCATTCCCTTTGAAGAAACTACAGCTGTCAATCAGGCTTAAAATCTTTGTAAATATTGTATTCAGGAACATTTGGGGTGCAGGAGCTGGCACTTCCTACATGACTTGTTCATTTTCTGTATCCTGGCTACTATGCCAATATTTGTATCTGTGCTTGATGCTTACAGGTTTGTTGTTGTTCAGTTGCAATAGCTTCATATTTTCTGCCTGCATTTAGCACTGTGTAATACAGTGACCTTTTTGTCCAAAATGTCTTTTTGGAGGGCTAAGAGGAGCAATGACTAGCTCCATTATCTGTTTAGGCAATTCAGTTTCTAAAAAAATCACAGTCTCTGCCCTTATTATGACACCTATTAACAAACTAATCAATTGGTTATTAGAGCTATTGTCTGTGAGCCATTAGTTCCAATTAGAGTATTCTGAAATTCCTTTACAGGGAGCTGATGCTCCAGCATATTCCACTGCTTAATAGGATCCTTCTGAACTTTCT
This sequence comes from Sphyrna mokarran, assembly GCA_024679065.1. Taxonomy (NCBI): domain Eukaryota; kingdom Metazoa; phylum Chordata; class Chondrichthyes; order Carcharhiniformes; family Carcharhinidae; genus Sphyrna; species Sphyrna mokarran. The sequence goes on from JAGIQG010000007.1 coordinate 108,151,913, forward strand.
CAGACAGCCCAAGGTGCAACCCTTTGTTTTCAATACTTATTTATCCAATTCTGTGACAGATAAATCTAAAAAGTATAGCTCCAGCCTTTATTTAAAAAATCTAAATTCAGATAAGATCTGTGGCCTTCCAATCCATGCTGGAGAATTTTGGGTCATCTTTCTAACATTCCCTATCTTTTATGGATACGCCACATTTCAAGAGATTGTGGAAACTCTCTACATTCTGGAGAGATTCGGCAATGCAGCTACTAATTTTTTGAAATATTCTGTTCCCTTTTTTTGACTCATGTTCAGTTTTTTGCCACACACATCCCAGTGGTACTATTTTCCATTTGCATGCACCTTTTGTACTTTGCACAGAAATGGCACTTAGGATGTCTCAGTGACCCTTCTCTGTATGGAGATTTCCATGCCCTTTGATGCTGCAGGCAGTATCTGTCACTATTGTTGGACTCTAAACTATATCCTACCATGAGATATCACATTCCTGTCGTGCACTTCTTCAGCTACTTCCATGGATATTTTAGCTGAGAAGCTGACCTCTTTCTCCTGCAATATTTCTCTTTGAACCTGGCATCCACAGCCCACTACACAAACATAAGGGAAGTATCTGATAGTTGGGTTGGATGGATGTTGCAACTTTTCCACATTGCGTATCTGTCCTTATGCTTGCTCTATCCTTTGTAGTGGAGCTATCTAAATCTCTTTAAAGAGGGATTCTTCAATTAGCAGGTGCAAGCTGGCAATATCTAATTGGGAAGTCCCAAAGTGGGATATTAATACTGTTACTGAATTCAAAAACCACAGCAATGAGCCACAGAGTATCAGATTTCCAACCAGTTTTGGGTCTTCAGCTGAGAGTGGATCAGAAAGGTAAAAATTCTGACCTTGTTATCTTCATTCGCACCAACTTTAAATAAATTGCACATTTGTAATTAATGTAAAGTTCTATTTGCATCATGTATCATTCATTTCACAAAGACCTTCCCTAAGGTCAGCCCAGTCATAGCAATAAGTACTGCCTGCAGTAAATTCCTGGAAGCAGCTATGGACAAGGAAACCTCCATACAGAGGAGGATTTTGGTGTGCTTACCATAATGTTGTTTATCGAATTGCTCTCAGAGTCAGTATTATGTACATAAATCACAAGAAAATGATAATGAATGAAAAGTGCAAGTGTCAATGTTGCAAACAAGTGTGGATCCATCTATGTGAGCGTCTGCAAGGATAATTTGACAGACAACCTCATAAATTTTCTTGTTAATTTTAATGGATGGAAATCATGGTGGATGTACAACAGAATTCTCGGGATGAAACTCTATCCAGGAAGGTCAGATTCATTAAATGTATCATCATTTATTCATCACTAAAAGTATGCCATAATTTTGCATATTCTTTTCTTTCAGATTTTAAATCAAGTCTGTTTGTTATATCTTATGACAAATTTAAAGAACTTATATATGGGAGAATGATTTGCGCATTATTAAAATATACCACTGAAATAGTAACATCACACTGAACTGTGAACTAGTCATCAGATTTTAGTGTATGACACGGAATCTTTGTTGGAAAATACAGTAGCACTCGGATTGTTGTTAAATTTTACTTCATTTTTTTTTCTTACTGAAGGGATATTCCCCGGATACCAGACAGCACACATGGACAGCTGGAATCAAGTAAGTGTGGTTTGTTTCTCTTCACTTCAGTAAAATTTACTTTGTTGTGCAAACTAATGAAATCATCACTGAGAGAACAGAGTTAGAGTTGACAATTATTCATGAAGGCATAAGTCCATAAAATTCTACCCTTTCTTCAGTGCTAAAAAAGAGTAGACGGATCTTGTTAGTACTTCAAAAGCAAAAGCATTTCTCCTTTCTGTGATGAAACTGCCAGGTCCAAGAGCTCTTCTGCAATTATTTCAAAGACATATCAAACTCTTACTCAGATGAGGGGGTGTTGGCTGGATACAGTTAAAAACTTGTTCACCATTGAGGTGGTTTCTTCAAGGCCAGTTTGTACAACAGATGCCGAATAAACAGACAATTAGAAAATGGATACCTACTCAGCAAACAATAGTGGCTATATTCTGCCAAGTCAGCACTACAAGCTTTTGTGGGCACTCAGTCATGATCAAGAAAAACACATGCAACTGTGATTAGAGTGGTTGCCTGCCATATGGGAGAAAGGACAAATATGAGATACCTACTCTGAAACAGCCATTAGGCCCTTTGTATGTGCAAATAAATGGTCTGATACCTGCTTTAGTATTCTGCTGCTTTTAGCATTCCCTGAGGTGCTTAATACTTGGTGCTTCTGGGAAAATTAAATCAAAGACCGTGTGAACAAAAGGAAGTTACTTAGTGTAATCACTGCTGCTTCCTGGATAGAGTTTCATCCCGAGAATTCTGAAACTAGTCCCAAACCCCATCTTTATATTCTCTCTGACCTCCAGAACCCCTCCTTTGACCCCTTAACAGTACTTCTAAGATTCCAAGAGCAGTCCTCAGCCTCCCAGCATCTTCTCCCCAACACAAAACAGATTGTGAGGCTTGTGATTATTCATAACCATGACCTCCAATGTCCACCCAACCCCTCCCAATCATCGGCTTTGAGGTGTTCCTGATTCTCCTAATTGCACTTATCTGCAGGCTCTTCTGCTCTCAGCATTTGCTTGTATGGAGTCCCAACTCAGTGTTATCTAACATTATGATGAAGTCAAGGCACATCCTCACTACTTGAGAATAAAGGGTAATGTGAACCCTTAAAGGTCATAGTTATTAAAAACTTATGCTGCCCTCTATTGGTGGAATTGCAGATCATGACAAGGATTGTCTGGGATACAGCAGGATACAGATAGATTGGAGACTTGGGCAGTGAAATGGCAAATTGCAATTTAATCTGGAAAAATATGAGGTGATATATTTCATTGATCAAATTCAGGTGTGAATTATACAGAAAATGGCAGAACACTTAGGAGGATTGACTAACAGAGGGATTTGGGTGCACAGGTTCACAGATCCCTGAAAGTATCATAGGTGGATAAGGTGGTCAAGAAGGCATACAACATTAGGCAAGGCATTGAATATAAAAGTTGGCAAAATTATTTTACCGCTATATAAAACTTTAGTTAGGCTGCATTTGGAATATTGTGTGCAGTTCTGGTTGCCAACTACCACACTACCATCAATGACCATCTGATGGGCAACACGACAGCTCAGTGAGTATCACTGTGCTGTGCAGATACATGGATTTGGGCCTGTGTGTGTAGGAGTTTGAGCATTCTTCCTGTGCTTGCGTGGGTTTTCTCCGGGTGCTCCGGTTTCCTCCCACATCCCAAAGATGTGTTCTTAGGCTAATTGGCAAAACAAATTCTCCCTAAATTGTCTCAAATTTGGTTTTAATCCATAGATCTACAAACATAGACAGAGATCACAGGTAGAGGTGGGAACATTAGGGAGGCGGCGTCAGCTCATTGGGCCGAAGGGCCTGTTTCCCGTGCTGTTTTGTTCTTTGTTCAGAAGGATGTGGATGCTTTGAAGAGGGTGCAAAGAAGGTTTACCTGGATATTGTCTGGTCTGGAGGATTTTAGGTATGAAGGGAAGTTGGATAAACACCAGTTGTTTTCACTGGAAAGATGGAGACTGACAGGCACCCTAATAGAGGTTTGTAAAATTATGAGAGACATAGTTAGGGTGGATAGTCAGAGACTTCTTCCAAGGGTGGAAGGGTCAACTATAAGAAGGCACAAGTTTAAGATGACAGGGGAAAAGTTTAGGTAGACGCGGGGGGAAGGGTGGTGGGTGCCTGGAATGCACTGCCTGTGGAGGCAGTGGAAGGAGGCACGTTAGTAATATTCAACGTGCATCTTGATAGACACATGAACTGGAAGCAAATAGAGGGATAGAAACCACATATGCATAGTAAGTAATGGGTCTAAGTAAGAGTTAAGCATCGGCGCAGGCTTGGTGGGTTGAAGGTCTTGTTCCTATACTGTATTGTTCTTTGTTCTATGTTATTGCATGGTTAAAGTAATATGTACTAAGCAAGTTATAATACTTTTCAAAGTTAGCAGGGAGTGAGATTAAAGATTTGCCAATACATATTGATGAAGGAGATCAGTCCAACAGACTGAAGACTGCTTTTTACAGTAAGGATCAAAAACTTGAGAAATTTTATATGAAGGCGCATAAATCCTTCTTCACCAAACATATCTACAGCAATGCAGATCGTTATCACAAACCCCTGCTTAGTAGAATGCCTGAACTCAGGAATCTTTTTTTCCAAAACACTCCTTCGAACTTTAAATTGTAAAATTCCTCCTTTAAGTTAACTCTTGTCTGCTGTTCTTATTTCTGTGCTCTTTCTCTAAGCCTCATGCTTACATATAAATGAAAGCAATCAGACAGCTCTCAACATTGCAACATTTCCCTGGCTACATTAAAAATGCAATTGATTTATATGAACCTTGGAGCACACTTATGGAAGGATTCTGATGTTATGAATATATGAATTGAATGTTTGCAACCTTTGCTGTATTATGTTATCTGTCTTTTGTTTTAAAATACTTCTACTTTAAAAATAAATTATTTGTCAGACCATTTACTCCACTTACAGAGCCAGAATACAGTGGAATAAATCACATCCAAATTTATCAGCATAATTTTCTCTCTATCAGTGATATGTCCCTGATTTGGTCCAGATGCATGCTTCATTGTCATTTTGTGTTGGTGCTTTTTTCTAACTATATGCTTTTAAAAAAACAATCTAAATTCATTACTACTGTTAAAATGTTCATTGATTCCTTAAAAGTTAACATGTGGGAAAACTAAATTTGTGCAGTTAATAAAAACAACCTCTTTGCATAGGTTCTAGCTCCTTTGAGTCTCAGAAGATGGAGCGCCCTTCTATTTCTGTCACTTCTCCCATGAGCCCTGGAATGTTGCGAGATGCTCCACAATTCCTGCCTGGACAGCTTTCAGTATGTTATCACTAATTATATCTCATATATTTATGTTTTCCTATATTTCTTACATTTGAATAATGACAAATTTACTAAAGCTGTGTGTGGGAAATTTCACCTTTCTGTTAAGAAGTATTAGTAAATTTTCAAAACAAGGTAAAATTCAGGGTCAGAAACTGAGTATAGTTTAGATAACTGGACAGTTTCTTTTTACAGAAGTTTAGAAATATATATATATATATATATAAACGTAAAAGCCTTGTGAGTTGCTTTGATGACATCAGTGACCATAGATAGCACCCTGACGCATGATAACTGTAACAAATAACCAGACTTCTCAGGCAGTGAGAACTTCCTTTCGAAAAGTTTCACTGACCAGAATGCTTTGTCTCCATTAGGAGAAACCCTCCAGATTTCTTATATTTTCAAGATATACTATTAATAAAAATACCCTTAATTTACATCAATGTTGCCCAATAGTGTTGCTCACCAAATTGTTGCAGTCAAGTCAGCAAATTTGTCACTTGATACAAAAAAATGTAAAATGTAAATAAAACAAATGTATAATCTTTTGAAAAGATTTGAAACTTTAAACTACCAGCAATAAAAATCAATATAGTCACTTTCAAAGCCAGGCAAACAGATTCAAAAGGGTTGTGCAATTCAAGTGTTCTGTGAAACAGGCTTGCTGTAAACAATCACAAGGGGTGGTGACAGTCTGTTAACTGAAGTGTTCTGTTTCTGACAATGAGTCCAGTTTATTTCAAAAATGCAAATTTCTTCAAGAATAAATTGTCTCTATTTTTTCACAATGGAAAAATTAGGAGATATGGAGGGAAAAGAAGCAAAAAAAAATTACTTATTAGTTTCTGCGCTCTGATTCTTGCTGAGGCAGCACAGAGACACAGCACCAGGTACACGGGTTCAATTCTTGGCTTGAATCACTGTCTGAGGGGAGTTTGCACATTCTCCCCATGTCTGTGTGGGTTTCCTCCAGCTGCTCCCATTTCCTCTCACGGTCCAAAGGTGTGCTGGTTAGGTGCATTGACCTGAACAGGCATCAGTGTATAGTGACTAGGTAACTTCATCACAGTGTTAATATAAGTCTTACTTGTGACTAATAAATAAACTTTAAAAACTTTGCCTTGTTTAAGCTCTATTGTCTGCCATTTACAAACAAACTGTCCATATATTTAAGAGGCTGTTGGCTCATGGCCATCATCCTGCAATCTTTCCTTTTACACCATTGGCCATTTGCTTCCCATCGCTATTTCAACAGACCTATTATGACATTTACATATTTGGATGTCGCTGCATATTTCACACCTCATTAATGACCATACAGCACTGTCCATTGTTCAGGCAGTCAACTATTTTGCAACAACTGCTTACCTCCCAATGAACAAGCCAAGTTCTTCAGTTAGCATATCCTGTGTCACTAGATTCCCAAGAACAGTTTGAGTGCATTCTGACCATTTCCTTCTGAAGGACTTTTACAGCTTTTCAAAGAGTAATCACAAATATCTAAATGCATGATCATTTAGAGGCAACCAGAAAGGATAGAAAGAAAGAAAGTAACAAACGATGGACTATTTATCATTGAACAGTAGCCCTTCAGATCGATACGTGACTCTTGCCTAACAGTAACGTGATTGATTCTTTCTTATTAATTAAGAACAGATGAGAAATAGTCTAACAGATGAAAATCGGATTCATGCCCACATCTGAAATTTTAACATAACTCAGCATGGTGTAACTCTCAACATGAGCCGCATAAGTTTGCCATGTATCTATGCCTGATTCAGCATATGTAGTGCAGCATTAGTCTGCACTAAGATATATCTTTATTGTTAAGTCTCTTACTCCAATTCTTTTTGTATCTGCATTTTTTTATGTGCCTCTCTTGAAGCATTAATATTTCTGATGGAGGGCGGGTAACTACCGGACTGTAACATAAAGTGAGATTAATGTGAGTGACATACTGGGGATCTTGATTACTGCATTTTCTTTGGTTCTGTGGAACCAGCTTTCCTCCTCTGAGGCAATACACATGTCTGATTAGTTAGTGAATCGCACATAAATGTGCCAATACGCTGTATCCCTGAGCCACAGTGATAAAGCTGCCTTTTTAAATGAATGGACTGCAAATGCAGGAGTCCATGAAGCTGAATGATGGAGAAAGGAAAATTTACAAGGGAGTGCAACCAGTGACCTACTTTAGTGTAAAGATTTCAAATAGGACATTTGAGTTTGCTTATACATAGAGCTGAGTCAGGTATTTTTTTGCCCAGTGCAGTAATTTATGGAGAAAATTGCTGAATATGTAACAGCTGATTAAACTGGCACATGTTTCTAAATGTGCACTTAGGGTTTCTGAATTCTCAGTTGTTTGTTGCTTACTCTGCCTAGTTTATTGGCTAATATCCTGTGCTGTAAAATCCAGAGTAATGTTCCTGTTACTGCCTCTTTGAATGTGCCTTCTGTTACACCAATGTCATTGTCATCACTCGTTTTCTCTTTGTGTGTTTAATGTTCTTATCATCCTCTGAATCATTAATGTAACCTCTTTTGTATCTAATTTGCAGGATTTTTGCTGCTGATTTACTGTGTGTCAGAGGGAAATAAAATCAGTAGAAAGAAATAAAAATAGATACTTGCCCAAGACTGAAATTTAGATTGAAATTGTTAAACTGCACCCTGAAAGGTGCTGATGAGGGGAAAAATAATCAACACTCAAATGGTGTGTTATATATTTGTGATGTTCTTTGGAACTAACATTGCAATTTTAAAATCTAGGGAATGCCACTGAAGTCTAGACCTTCAGAATTGAATAGACAATAGAAAAATCAAAATGGATTCCTTAAGCATTTGGTTTATTGACCCTCTCAATGAAACTTGTTATAAACATGAGAGTTTAAAATAGTTTGTATTTTTATAATTACAATTTCACCTTTATGTTTAACATAAAAGGGGCATCAGGGGAGATACGGTAAAATGTTACCTATGGTACTTGTGTCTTGTTTTCATTTTAGAACATTAGTTAAATGTCTGAGAGTGGATGTATCTTTTTAGTTTGATTTTATTTATTTTCTTTGTTGTTTAATTTTGCTTACCAGAACCAAAGCCTTAGTAGAAGAACAGCGCCTTTTGTTCCTAGGGTTCAGGTAAAGGCACTGTATATCTGGAAATATTATCATTTGGAAAATGCAGAGAAGTAACTGATGGCAACAATTTTATTTTCTGTCTGCTCTCCCCTGCCTTTGTTGTATTTTTATAGCATACATGCATATTTTATATCTCAGAACATCTTGCCAATATTAAGTAAAGCTCTGCATGTTTTCAGGAACAATGCATTCACATTGCCATTGCACTGTTTTAAAGAACAGTGAGCTGCATTTTCCAATTTACATTAGATCCTTCAATTGACCATTAGCAAACAAATGATACCTATGCAAACAGATCTTATACATAATTGTGCGAAGGAATTTTGTGATAAAGTTTGAGGTGGTTCCCCATTTTCTTTGGAATCTTGTAATTAACTATTACCCTAAAAAGTCAGGATTGTTTTTAAATGTACCTGTGTAAATGTACTATGTATAGTTATAAGCAAATGTAGATTGCTTATAACTATACATATACGAGAATTAGAATAGCTTCACAGCTGTCATCATTTGTGTATCCCAGTCAGTCAGTGGATGTGCAATTGGAAGTGGTTATTAATAGTTTTTTTTTTCTTTCCTGTGATAGAGCCCCTTCCTTCCATGTTTACACTGAAAACAGAATCCCTTCCCAACTAAGAGCTACAAGCCTAAGAAATGGATAGTCCTGGGACTCAAACTAGTTCTTTGTTGGTTTGCTTCTGGACTCCTTTCTATCTTGTATTAAATGTACAGTTATAACTCTCCTGCTTAATTTTGAAGTAATAGTTTTTTAATTTTCCTTTAGGCTATTCCTCCTAAGAGAGCTATGAAATGGTTTACATGTTTATTTGCAGTGATTTTCCAAAGAACACCAATGTGGTTTGCAGTATACCATCCTGTCTGTCTTCATAGAATTGTAGAAAGGTTATAGCATAGAAGAAGGCCATTTGTGCCATCAAGCCTGTGCTAACTCTTTGTGAGAGCAGTTTAGCTAGACTCATTCTCTTGTCCTCCTCCATAACCCTACTACTTATCTTTTTTTCTCACCAGGTGCTTTTACAATTTTGAAAACCTTTTGAAAGCCATGATTAATCGGCCTCACGCTGTCAGGCAGTGCATTCCAAACATTAACCATTTGCTGTAAAAAAAAATTAATGTTTCTGCCAGTCACCATTCATTCTTCACTATAAATCTTTATTTTCTGGTTCTCAACCTTTTCACTAATGAAAACAGTTTCTCCCAACCTACTCTGCCTAGTCTCCTATGAGTTTGAGCCTCTGAAACCTCTATTCTCAAAGGATGATCATCCCAACATTTTCAATCTATCCATGCAGCTGAAATCTCTCATCCCTGGAACTATTCTCTTAAATCCTTTCTGAAACTGCTCTAAAGTCTTCATGTACTTTCTGAAGTACACTGCCCAGAATTGGACACAGTAGTTCAGGCCACCTGAATTGTGCACTGTATTGCAAAATAAGCCATCACAGCAAAATGATGCTTGCTGTTCGGGTTGTCTTTGGAAGTGGAAAAGCTCCTTTACAGCTATCCTGTTAGTGTTGCCAGTCAAATATTTAACCAGATAGACAAATATTTCAAGCAATGAAATATCACTAATTTCTTCCTTATGTACTTTTGGAGGTGTGGCCTGATTGCTATCTGCTCTGGTTTAGGAACATCACCATTCTTTCATGTCTTATTCTCAGTTGGGCAGAGCACCAGCATTCATAACGGACACATTTTTGCTGCAATTATTTTTCTGACTTAAAATATGTTCATGGCTTGCTTATGACAAAGAATCTGCCTATTGAAAAGTGGAAAGTATTTATTCAATGTTAACAGATCCCCATAGTACTGTCAGTGAGTATATTTTTATCAGCAAAGGAAGTTTGGAAGAAGTGGGGTTGATCACTGCAAAACCAGTATAAATCTGCTTCCAACTGCACAGGGAGAAATCTCACCAAAGACCCTAAACATTTTAAGGAACAAAGACCAAAATCATTCTGTGCTGTTGATTGTGATCTAGTTTCTGAAGCAGAGAAAGCTGCGGTTAGGTTTGTATTTAGGTACGATTTGTTTGCTAGCATATTAGAGCTTAAGTTTAGATACCATTTCTGCCTCCCCATAGAACATTAGAATATAAATTGATTTTATTAAACCTTCATTTGCAATTTGACAGAATGCTTCTTTGCTTTGCTGCATGTTTAAGGAATTATGTGTTCATTATACTCTCAGCTATATCTGTAGCTTGTATCATTGTTCAAACAAGTTTCCTTTGATGTTAAAACTAGAAATTCTCAAGAGCGAACATATAAAGCAAATGATTGATTGAAGAAGAGACTTTCTAGGATAGAAGGATTAAATGTGAGAAATTCCAGACTAAGGGAGTGAGTGGGTGAAGCTGTCATGAATGGGAAGAGTGAATGAGTGAGACACTCCAAAATGGAAAGTGTGAGTGGCTGAAGCAATCTGGAATGAAAAGGCGATGAGTTGAGTTGCTTTTGAGTTCTGCCAGACTGATGTGCAGTTTTTACAATCTGATATGCAGAAACAGCAGGAATTTTGTTGCCTCATTAGCATTGAGTCTTCAAGCTCTGAGACACCAACCAGGCATCCTGCCGCAATTTACTCAATTGAATCGTACCGGTTTCGAGCCACTCAAGTTTCCAGGAGGGCAGGTACAATGGGGAGACAGTTCTGATTGAAGGAGAAATTCAGCTAGATCATTTGAGCAATCCTGGAATAGCACTCCTGCAACTTCTGATGACACACAAATAATGTTAAATTTGCTTGGGATTGGTTTATTTTCTTCTCAATCAGCCATAAAGATGACAGATCACCTATAATGAACACTGTATCCAACCTAGTTCCTATCTACATCAAGGGTAGAATATTATACTCTGGTTGGTGGACACGGGGTTTAAAATTGAGCGCAATATCATGTTCCAAATACCTACCTACCTGCCCCATTACAATCTGATGCACAGCAAGGAAGGATCCACTTGCCTTGTCCAACTGATCACCACTTAAAGCACCACCCCCACCCCCAGCACCACCATCAGATTGCCACAATATTTGCTCTAATGGGGAGAGATCAGTGGCAACATGAAGCATGACAAGTTTGCCTCTTCTGGCTATTGGCAGGAAATGATGGGTATTTGCTTTACAGTCCTCCTGGGCCCATTTTGGAGGCTCCTTCCTCATCCAGCTCCAATGGCGATCACAGTCAGCTCCCAGTGGCACTGTTGGGAGCAGCACTGTAATTAGAATATAGAACATAGAACACTACAGCACAAATAGGCCCTTTGGCCCACAAGTTGCACCGATCACATCTATACCTACCAAGCCATAGACCTATCTGTAACCCCCAATGCCATTAGATCCCATATACTCATCCAGAAGTCTTTTAAAAGACCCCAGCGAGTTCGCTTCTAGTTGATAAGCCAGCTGCATATCCAAGTGGGGATGATGTTCTCACCTTGAGCCAAGTAATGTGCCGCTGTGCATTAAATGGCTGTGGGATTACCCACCAGAGTGAAAGCAGGTTTTCAATTGACATTTTCACCTGGTGTGGGCTGAAATCCTGCCCAATTGTAAGTGATAGATTTTTGATAATCAAAGGTAAAGATGGTTACAGGGAGTTAAATCACAGTTAGATGGGGATCTTAGCAAATATGAAACAGATTTCGACGCAAGATGTCAAAATCCCCTTCCGTGTTCCACAAAAAGTTAGTTGGGTAATCAGACCCTAATTTAGATGTTGAGTGGGCAAAGTGGAAGACACCTTTGAAAATGGCAGTTGATTGGACAGTAATGCCCATTATTAACAGCAGGTTAAAGTAAGTTAAAATCAAGTCCAGTGAATGAAACAGTCCAGAATGGAAAGAATGAGTGAGTGAGAGGAAAGGTGATAGAGAATACAAGCAAGGAACAGAGAGTACTATACTTAGGATAGGAGTGGAGAGTGAGATACGTATTGGAATTGAGAAGGTTAGCAAGGCAACAGGAGCAAATGAAAGCCAATAAAGTAGAACTGAAATAAAGAACTATAAGAAGAGCAGCTGTGACAGTTAGAGCATATGGAATGCAGATACTTGCTGATTGTGAGGCAGGAGAGAGAACACTTTAGAAAACAGAAATAACAGTGGCAAGAAAGAAGGGAGCTGAAAACATAAGCAAGTGAGCATTTGTTCAGAAAGAAAATATTGGAGTGAGAGAGGAATGGTTTCTGCAATTCTGGAAAAGTTCTCTTGATTACAAATGTGAGTTGCACAATTTATGCCTTTGAGATGCAGTAAACTACAGATTGGTCCCTAGTCTCTAGTTTTTTTTTATTTAATGGGATAATGTAAAGATGGAAATGTCATTGTTTAACTTATGTTTTTTTTTATGTCTGTTGATGATAACTGATGGAGCTGTGCTATAATAAGTGTGATATACTGACTATGTTTATTGTTATTCTTTTAGACCTGGTCTCTTACCAAAATCAGTGAAACTATCAATCCTCCACATGTTAACTACTGGAAAAAGAAATGCATTTTGCGCAATCAAAGGTTTCAGTGTAGTTTTGCCACATATTTTATAATAGATTTTGAACTATCATTTCAAAGAATAATGTCTCTCATAGGATATAATTTGAAGGATCAATTGAGTCCATTGTAGGGTCCTTTATGTGACAAATACCACCGAATTTACAGTTTCTATTTATGGCTGTGTTTGCAGTCTCAGAGTTAATGTAGCTTGTGCAGATGAACTGAAATGAGTTATAATGATTTCAGATTGTGATGGATTTTAGAGAGTATTTAGAGAGATGTAAAAGTATGTACTTAAAAGGAATTATCTCGGATAAGCATCAACAAAGTCAGTGATTATATTGATGGTATGATCTTCCAACAGATTAAGCTCTGGTACGACAAAGTTGGCCATCAGCTTATTGTTACAATACTTGGAGCGAAAGATCTTCCTTTTAGGGAAGAGGGAAGGCCAAGGAATCCCTATGTGAAAATTTATTTTCTTCCTGATCGAAGGTAAGATTACTTAACTGTCTTTCCGGGTGAAATTATTCATATAAAACATTTGCCACCTGTTTTTTTTTGCTTTTTGTGAACTTTACCTCATCTATCTGATGAATCTCATAATTTGTTCTGGTCCATCTTAATTTCTGCTATTCCGATTCTTATCGGGTAGGCATTTTCTTACTGAAATTGGTTATGGGAATGTTCTCAAAGGATTTATACTGTTGCTTAATTACGATTGCAACTCTTTGATAATTTATCTAAGATGAGCATGTGGAGAAGTGCAGGTGTTAAACTGCTACCCCGGAACATTTACATAACTACTACCGCCCATTAGGTCAAGGATTTAATTTCTCTGAATTTTTCATTAATTGTTATTGCAACCTGACAATTTACTACATATATAGTGAGACAAAGATTCCACATCAACTTATAGAATATAATGGGCAGAAATGCCTCCTAGTGTTTTAAAAAATTGAAATGCCATCATGAAGCAAATATATACACTAAATGATTAGTATCGCTAATTTTACATGATTCTAGTGCAAGTTTTTTTTTATTCATTCATGGAACATGGGCATTGCTGACTGGCCAGCATTTATTGCTCATCCCGAGTCGTCCTTGAACTGATTGGCCAGCTTGTAGGCCATTTCAGAGGGTAATTGAGAGTCAACCACATTGCTGTGGCTCTGGAATCACATGTAGGCCCAACCAGGTAAGCTTGGCAGAATTCCTTCCTTAAAGGACATTTGTGAACCAAATGGGTTTTTGTTACAATCAACAATAATTTCAAGGTCATCAGTAGACGCTTAATTCCAGATATTTCTTAGTGAATTCAAATTCCACCATTTGTGGAATTCGAATCAGAGTCCCTAGAACTTTAGCTGCATTTGTGGATTAATATTCTAACAATAATACCATTAGGCTATCACCTCCTGCACATTCCTTTTTCCAAAGGAAAAACCCTGCTCATGGAACAAAAGAATCCCAAATGTACAAATGCCCAAGCAAAGTGGATAAATGCTGAGTAATATACAGCAGTATGTTTGAAGATTCTCACAAGATCTTCATTTAATAATTTTCACAGTCACTGCTGTAGCTTTTTTCTGCTTAGATTCTCATAACCTTTTGTGCTAATTAATGTCATTTTTATCTGCGCAAGCAACTTTAATGACATCAATTAATTTACCAGCTCTGTGAAAAGCTAGTAAGGTGAGATGTTATGTGACACGCTATGCACATAGGGTGCTTAAAGTTAAATCCCAGTACCTGCATGCATAAATCATCAGACAAAGGTGGCTGGACCTCAGTAGTGCAGGCAAAGGCTTTTATTCTCAAAGGAATTACAAAAAAAACTGCTGTAGAAATTAATGGGACTGAGAGCTGATAAATCCCTAGGATCTAATAATCTGTATCCCAGAGCATCCGTCCACAGCTTCCTGCCTCCTGCCCCATCTGGTCTATCCCATAACCCCATAACATGGTTGATCCCCTAATCTGCACATCTTCAGACACTAAAGGGAAATTTTACCATGATCAATCCACTGACTGCAGGAGAAATCCGGAGCGCCGCAGACATGGACAGAATGTACAAACTCCATACAGTCAGCTGTAATCAAACGTTGTGAGGCAGCAGCATTAAACAATGTGGGAAAAATACCATCTTGCCCTTCTCAGGTTTTGACTGAATTATTTATTCTGAATCACATGTGATTTCAAAACTGGCTGATGTGCAGTGAATATGATCTCAGAACTGGCAGATGAGTGAGAAATGCCATGAACAAAGGAGTCCACTCCATTTTGCTGCCTTCAGTCTCACCAAGATATTCAATCATGTGAGCAGAGCTGGTCTATTTAAGGTTCTGGAGAAAATTGGCTGCGCTTTGAAGCTGCTCCGTGTGATCTCTTTTTATGACAACATGATGGCTGAGGTCAGCAGTGACAGACATCAGAACCCTAAGAGACCTGTAGTGTGGGCAAACAGAGATTTCTTCTGGCATATCCTTTTCTTTGCTGCTGTCAATTACCCCCAGTTTATTTACAGAGCTTGTTTACAGACATACCTGAATTGATGGAAAGCTATTCAGCCTTGCTTGCTTGAGATTCAGGACAAATGTGTGGCAAGTTCTCATCAGAGAGTTGCCCTTACACTAACTCTGCTGCATTAACATTCATCCAAATGAATAGTGGTGAATGGACAAACTCCCTCACAAGTGTAAAGAGCATCATGACCATCAGGAACGCAAATATTATGATCAGGATGTTGCCATACTGCTGCTATCTATCAGTATTGACATATGACCTTGGAGATTGTCAATAGCTTCATAAATCTCTGATACTAAACCCAACATACACAATGCAAAATATGCAGCTGTTACGTCCAAGCTTACTAACATAATGTGGAAAAATAGAAATTTGGCTTTGAATATTGAACTGTCATTTTACCAAATGTTACAGACCAATTAGGAACTAGTAACTTTTTGTTTGGAGTAGACAATTTTGAACTGCTGGTTACTCACTAAGAGAATAAAGCCACAAAATTCCATACTTTTACTATACAAGGTTAGAAAAGCAGAGCAATCTATAATACCTATCTTATACTCTAACATTTAGAATTGACATGAGATAAATAAGAACAGATAGGAACCAGTGGTCAAACACTCCACACTGCACTTTAAAAGACAGGTGTTTCAAGAGAGATCCTATGGATTTCTCAACAATCCTCCCAGACATCAGTGATCACTGAGTTATTAAATTAATATCATTTGATTTGATTTATTATTTTCACTGCATTGGGATAAAAGACAAAGCATACTGTTCATAGACTACAGAGGAGGGAAGGAAAAGGTTTGATTTGATTTATTATTGCCAATGTGTATCGGGATACAATTGTTTCTTGCATGCTACACAGAAGCCATACCATTCATAGAGTACCTAGGGGAGAAGGATATGAGAGAGTGCAGAATATAGTGTTATAGTCACAGCTGGGGTGTAGAGAAGGATCAGCTTAGTGCGAGGTAGCTCCATTCAAAAGTCTGACAGCAGCAGCAAAGAAGCTGTTCTTGGTTTGATTTTTTTTCTCACATGTATTAACTTACAATGAAAAGTATAGTTTCTTGTGCACTATACAGACAAAACATGCCATTCAGAGAGAGGGAAATGAGAGAGTGCAGAATGTAGTGTTACAGTCATAGCTAGGGTGTAGAGAAAAATCAATTTAATGCAACGTAAGTCCATTCAAATGTCTGACAGCAGTAGGGAAGAAGCTGTTCTTGAGCTTTATCCTATTAAAATTCTGTCTCCTTTCAAAGATCTAGCCTCTGAAATTATCTAATTCCCTCAAAAGCTACTATGACTGGGAAAACATCAATGACTGGTCACCTCCCGATGATTAAATTTCTCCTCCTGAGAATATACCCCACGGGATTCACAAAGTTGCATTTCCAACTCTAATCCCTGACACATATCCAATTATATTGCAGACCACCAGCCTGGTTCACCACACTGGTGCTGAACCTTAGTTTCTCCATACGCCATTCTCCTGGCTGCATTGAACTATAAATGGCATCCAGGGACGTCCTCTGAGCCCTAACCCTCTCCAGCCCAAATCCAGCTCCGTCCGCCGTCTTCAAAACTCACCAAGCCGTGTCCTAAGCACTAACTGTACTGAACTCATCTCAGGGCTTCTCTGTGATCTGCAAATCACACAAGTTCTAAACCAGAACTAGCTTCTCCCTCCCACCAAATACAGAGATAAATGAAAATCACAGAATGTTGTGAAGCTCCGCCCGTCTCCAAGACAACTTAGCCTTTCATGCTTCTTGGAATGCAGTTAAACTAATCGAGCTGTAACTCCCAAAAAACAATCTCATTGGACTGCAGTTCACTTCAAGCAGTGTAGGCATTGCATCTTCCATTCTCCAGCCAAGAAAGCTTCCCCCTCATCTCTTGTGCATCCCTTTATTCTATTCAGACTCTATTGACTATAAGTAACCTTCTCCATGGTCATTGTCTTCTAGGTGCTCTGTAATCTCTAAATCCCAACATTTTAGCTTTCCTACCTTCTCAACTGCAATCTTCCTTGAACTAAATATAACCTCCAAAATATTACCATGAACTAGATAATTGTTGGACAAACCTGCATCCTCAGTACACATCTCAACAGTAGTGATAGCTGGAGAATATATGCTAAGCAACAGGAAAGATTGAAGCATATTCAACTTTACTGTCTCAGATGTATCGTCAGCATCTCCCAACAGGATAAGGTCACCAATTCAGAGATCCTGGTGTATGCTAATTCCATCAGCATACACTGGTAGAATCCCTATAATGCATAATAAAGCCATTCGACCCATTGCGTCCACAACCGACTCGGCATCTTATCTAGATCCACGACACCTTCCCCCAGCTCCTGTCCAAATACACTTAACCAGCACATTTTTCAACAGTGGAAGTAAATCAGTGCAGTTGGAGGAAACCCACTGCAACACAGAGAACGTGTAAACTCCACACAGACGGTAACCCAAGGCGGGAATTGAACCCAGGTTCATGGCGCTGCGAGGCAGCAGTGCTGATCACTGTGCCACCCATTCTTAAACCAATTCTGTTTGTGCCATGGCAGCATTGACAGATGGATGAGAGCCGCATACCCAAAGACTTTCTGTATGGTGAACTGACCCCACTGGCTCACTATCTGCTGGACAACTAAAACTCTGCTAGAAGGACAGTTCCAAGCAAGATATAAAGATGGTAGACAGTGACAGAGACAATTAGGAGATAGTGTCGCCTCTGGATGCTGATTGTTTGAAGGGGCATTAGATGAATCTGCAGAAATGGAATGCTTAGTTGGCCAAGAATAGAGTCATAGAAATATACAGTACAGGAAAAGGCCCGTTGACCCATCAAACAGGTTAAAAACAAACCACCTAAACATTCTAATCCCATTTTCCAGCACTTGGTCCATAGACATAGATGTGCAGGTGCTTTAAATGTCATGAGGGTCTCAGGCAATGAGTTCTGGACTCCCACCAACCTTAGGGTGAAAAATCTTCTCCTCACATCGCCTCTCAATCTCCTGCCCTTATCTTAAATCTTTATCCCCTAGTCATTGATCCCTTCACCAAGGGGAAAGGTTTCTTCTTGTCTGCTCTATGCCCCTCATAATTTTATGCATCTGAATCATGTATCCTTCAGTCTTCTCTGCTCCAAGGAAAACAAAGAACAAAGAAAATTACAGCACAGGAACAGGCCCGTTGGCTCTCCAAACCTGCACAAATCATGTTGCCGGCTTAACCAAAACCCCTTACCCTTCTGGGGACCATAACCCTCTGTTCCCATCCTATTTGTGTATTTGTCAAGACACCTCTTAAAAATCACTATCGTATCCACCTCCACAACGTCCATCAGCAACAAGTTCCAGACACCCACCACCCTCTGTGTAAAATAAATCTGCCTTGTACATCTCCTTTAAACCTTGTTCCTCCCAACTTAAACCCGTGGCCCTAGTAATTGACTCTTCCGCCCTTGGAAAAAGTTTCTGACTATCCATTCTGTCCGTGCCTCTCGTAATCTTGTTGACTTCTATCAGGTCATCGCTCAATCTCCGTCATTCCAGTGAGAACGAACCAAGTTTCTCCAACCTCTCCTCATAGCTCATGCCCTCCATACCAGGCAACATCCTGGTAAATATTTTCTGTACCCTCTTCAAAGCCTCCACATTCTTCTGATAGTGTGGTGACCAGAATTGAACATTATATTCCATGTGCGGCTTAACTAAGGTTCTATAAAGCTGCAACATGACTTGCCAAGTTTTAAACTCAGTGCCCCGGCCGATGAAGGCAAGCATGCCATATGCCTTCTTGACTAGCTTTTCCACCACCAGCATTGCCAGTTTCAGTGACCTTTGTACCTGTACACCCAGATTCCTTTGCGTATCAATACTCCTAAGGGCTCTGCCATTTACTGTATATTTCCTATCGGTATTTGACCTTTCAAAATGCATTACCTCACATTGTCTGGATTGAACGCCATTTGCCAACTCTCTGCCCAAGCCTCCAACTGATCTATATCTTGATGTATCCGCAAATGGTCCCCATTGCTATCTGCAAATCCATCAATCTTTGTGTGTCTGCAAACTTACTAATCAAACTAGTTACATTTTCCTCCAAATCATTTATACATATAACAAACAGCAAAGAACCCAGCACTGATCCCTGAAGAGCATCACTTGTCACAGCCCTCCATTTAGAAACACACCCTTCCATTGCTACTTTCTGTCTTCTTTGACCAAGCCAGTTTTGTATCCATCTTGCCAGCTCAGCTCTGATCCCATGCAACTTCACCTTCTGCACCATGAGCGACCTTGTCAAAGACTTACTGAAGTCCATATCGACAACATCCACTGTCCTATCCTCATCAATCGTTTTCGTCAACAATCGCAATCTATCCAATCTCTCTTCATAACTAAAACTCTCCAATGCAGGCATAATTCCAGTAAATCTCTTCTGCCCCCTTTCCAATGCTTTCACATATTTCCCACAATGTGTCCAGAGAAAACAGAGGCATGTGAATCCTGCACCTGCTCAGCCCACTGTCTTCATCTATAGCAAACAGAGCAGAGAATAATGTCATGATGTGGAGATGCTGGCTTGGACTGAGGTAAACACATAAGAAGTCACACAGCACCAGGTTAAAGTCCAACAGGTTATTTGGTAGTAAAATCCACTAGATTTCAGAGCACTTGCTGCTCCTTTTGTAAATTGATTTTGTGCCTTCATAAGCCCTGTTTGTGATTAGAACTCCCACTAACCTGATGAAGAGCAGCAAGCGCTCTGAAAGCTTGTGGATTTTGCTACCAAGTAAACCTGTTGGACTTTAACCGGATGTTGTGAGATTTCGTACAGAGAATATTGTGCCAGAGTTGGGCTCCTAAGCCACATCGGGTGGCACACAAGCACAATGGTTAGCTCTGCTGCCTAACACCAAGCACCAAGGATCTGGGTTCACTTTCAGCTTCGGGAGACTGTCTGTGTGGAGTTTGTACATTCTCCCCTGTGGGTTTCCTCCAGGTACTCTGGTTTCCTTTCACAGTCCAAAGATATGCGGGTTAGATTGATTAACCATGCTAAATTGCTCCTTAGTGTTAGGAGGTTAAATATGTGGGGTTATAGGGATAGGACCTAGGTGGGTGCAGGCTTGATGGGCCAAATGGCTTCTTTCTATACTGCAGATTCTATGAGGTACTTTTGACATAGAGTCAACTACCAAGGCTCAATCTGTAGTAGATGGTTCTATTACCTAAAGGTTAGGGACTAATCTTTAGGTAATAAAACTATATCAATAATGTGACGGTGTAGGAAGGCACCTGACCGAAAGCTCAGACCGGTTTAGGAACGAGTGTCATGGTGTAAAGACCTAGTATCGTGTCCTCTCCATATGCTAACAAAGTTTTCTATATAACTTATATAAGGCTACTTTGTGGTGCCTAAATAGTACCCTTCAAGTGTAGTGACAACAGAGTATATTATGGTAACAACGTTAGAATCTTTCACAATCTAATGTCTCGTGAGACTGAAAGCTGCTAAAGCCAAAGTCAGTCTTTTCACCATGAGTCTATTTTGCACTACTAGAACAAAGAACAGAGAAAATTACGGCAGAGGAGCAGGTTCTTTGGCCCTTCAAGCCTGCACTGACCATGTTGCCTGATTTAACTAAAATCTCCTATCCTTCCAGGGACCATATCCCTTTATTCCCATACTATTCATGTATTTGTCAAGACACCCCTTAAAAGTCACTACCATATCTGCTTCCACTATCTTCGTGACAATGAGTTCCAGGCACTCACCACCCTCTGTGCAAAAAATCTATGTTGTAGATCATTTTATCTCTTTTCAACATGATTTGCCAGTAAGCAAAAATTAGCTTTGGTGTGATCAAGAGACACTTAGCTGTTTAAACAGTTGGTAATAACTTTATATTAAATTGTTACTATACAACTACTGAAACCGTTGCAGTCTCCTAATTTTTCCTCTCACAGCTAAAGAAGCAACAGCCCTCATTTTCATATTCTTCACTAATATAGTGATGCCATAATTAACAACAGAGAATCTTAATTGTTGATTAAATCGACACTAAAAATTCATTATGATGAATCATATGATGATCCTGATGATGGATGCACATGTACTAGCAGCAAGCAGTTGAGTTCATAGTTGAGTTCATGGATCAGAAACACTCCAGACATGATCATTGATCTGTGCTGAGAGCTGTCAGAGTGCTATCATTAGTTTCAGTGTCTCAGAGTTAATGAAGGATAGATTGGCTAGGGTTCTTTGTTGTTTGCTATCTGGCAGCCCTAAATGCTAATGAAAGCAGGAGAATATTTAGCTGGTGGTGTTTTCCCACTGTCAAATAACCTACCAATATTAATATTCTAAATTTGAAAAAATGAAATATGACAATGTATTTGGTGTATGACAGAGTGACAAGTAGACCAGAGACATCAGCAAGCATTTAAAAAAAAATCAGAAGATACTGTGGAGAGATAGCACGTGCATGTACTAAGTATTTTAAAAAACATACATCAGTGTCAACTAACTTTTTATTCTTATAGCTCCCTACATCCATAGCACCAACACACTATAAGCCTCCTTCACAGCTCTATTCACTTGAGTGGGAACCTTCAGAGACCTGTGGATATGAACCCCAAGATCCCTCTGTTCCTCCATATTCCCCAGAACTCTGCCATTGGCCCTATAATCCACATTCAAGTTTGTCCTACCAAAATGAATCACTTCGCACTTATCAGGGTTAAGCTCCATCTGTAATGTAAAGCGCCTGTGTAAGTTTATCACATAGTAATGATACAGTATGGAGACATGACCAGCTTACTAAGGAATTTTCTATTACAAGTGTGGACATAGCCACATGTAATGTAGAAATACATTCCATCATTTTTTATGATAAGATTAATACTGATTTACTTATGTGTACCATGTTCCAATTATCCTCTACCTCCCCTGAAGTTAACACTTGACACAGGATTTAGTGTTGAGTGGGAGTCAGATGCCCACACTTTCACTCACCTGTGATTTCTCATCTGTGATTTCCCACCATAACACACAGAACAGTACAGCATAGTACAGGTCCTTCAGCCCTCGATGTTGTGCCGAGCTATGTCCAAACCCAAGATCAAGCTATCCCCACTCCCTATCATTCTGGTGTGCTCCATGTGCCTATCCAATAACTGCTTGAAAGTTCCTAAAATGTCTGACTCCACTTTCACAGCATGCAATGCATTCCACATGGCAACCACTCTCTAAGTGAAGAATCTACCTTGGACATCCCTCCTATATCTCCCACTGTGTCCCC
This sequence comes from Sphyrna mokarran, assembly GCA_024679065.1. NCBI lineage: Eukaryota > Metazoa > Chordata > Chondrichthyes > Carcharhiniformes > Carcharhinidae > Sphyrna > Sphyrna mokarran. Next base: position 108,174,394 of record JAGIQG010000007.1, read on the forward strand.
TAGTAAAAGCTACATCCACTCGAGGAAATAGTCTCTGCACATCCACTCTATCTGTCCCCCTTATCATCTCATAAACTTTTATAAAGTCACCTCTCATTCTCCTCCACTCTCAAGAGAAAAGCCCTAGCTCCCTCAACTTTTCCTCATAAGACCTACCCTCCAAACCAGACAGTATCCTGGTAAATCTCCTTTGCCCTCTCTCCAATACTTCCACATCCTCCTTATAGTGAGGTGACCAGAACTACACACAATATTCCAAATGTGGTCTCACCAAGGTCCAGTATAGTTGCAACATAACCCGATGGCTCTTAAACTCTAATCCCCTGTTAATAAACGCCAACACACTATAAGCCTCTTTCATGGCCCAATTCACTTGAGTGGGACCCTTCAGAGATCTGTGGATATGAACCCCAAGATCTCTCTGTTCCTCCGCATTCCTCAGAACTCTGCATTTGGCCCTATAATCCATATTCAAGTTTGTCCTACCAAAATGAATCACTTCACACTTATCAGGGTTAAGCTCCATCTGCCACTTTTCGGCCCAGCTCTGATTCGTATCAATGTCTCTTTGCAGCCTACAAGAGCCCTCCACTTCATCCACTACTCCACCAATCTTGGTGACATCAAATTTACTAATCCATCCTTCAGCCCCCTCTTCCAAGTCATTGGTAAAAATCACAATCAGCGGGGGACCCAGCACTGATCCTCATGTACACCACTGGTAACTGGCCTCCAGTCTGAAAATTTTCCCTCCACTACCACCCTCTGTCTTCTATGAGATAGCCAGTTACTTATCCAATTGGCCAAATTTCCTACTATCCCACGCCTCCTTACTTTCTTCATGAGCCTAGCATGGGGAACCTTATCAAACGCCTTACTAAAATCCATGTATGCAACATCAACTGCTCTACCTTCATCTACACTCTTAGTTACGTCCTCAAAGAATTCAATCAAAGTTGTGAGGCAATACTTACCCCTCACGAAATCATGCTGATTATCTCAGATTAAACTGCATCTTTCCAAATCGTCATAAATCCTATCTCTCATGACCCTTTCCATTAACATACTGATCACTGAAGTAAGATTATCATCCATGAGTCTCTTTTGCTGCTGCAGAACCTCCTATCTGTCCCTCTAACCATTGCGTCCCCAATTACTATTGCTCTTCTGCTCTCTCCCCTTCCCTTCTGAGGCACAGGGACAGACTCATTGCTGGAGATCTGGTCACCCTGGCTTACCACTGATATATATACTTGTTGCTGAGGGGAACGACCACAGGGGATCCCCACATTAGCTGCTTCCTCCCAGCCCCTTTCACTGTCACTCATCTATTTTCATTCTTTGGAGTATCCAAATCCCTGAAGCTTTTATCTATAGCCATCAGTTGGCTATTTAGTGATCAGAGGCTGGGCTAGCTGTCCAATTAAGGGCAGCAAGTAGACTCTCAAAGCAGCCCAGGGCCCTGATAGGTAAGAGAGGGAATGGAACCTCCACCAAGATGGAGATACCCTCTCTCCAACTTTATAAAATTTAAAATAATAAAAACTCTTTGCAAACAGACCATGTTGTGGGAGAGAGGGGCGCCCCTTCTAAAGAGAAGCCTGAGCTCCAACTAAAATCAGATAGGGAGACAGGAAAATCTTAGTCATCCTCTAACAGTTGACTTTAATATGCTTTTAACTAGCTTAATCTGCTAACAGTATGTTGTGGATGGGTAGTCCTGCTACTCCACATTTCCCCATTACATCTTTCCCCACCTCAACTGTGGGAAAATTGTCCATGGGCAGAATGGAACCAAGAAACTGACATGACAGCCGGCAGCATTAAATTTCATGCCCATCCAACTCTGTGTAACTCCCACCAGGGCCCAAAAATTCAGAGTTGAATGACTGTATAATAAACTCTGAAATGGAGTATCCACTGGTCTCATTTTGCATGTCTGCTGATAGTCCGTTAAAACCCGTATTGCGATGTGCCTGGTATGAGGTCATAGACAGAATGTTATGGTCATTCAGGCTGATGGGATTTTCCTATCCCGCTGCATTGAACAGAGATTTTGCTGGTCACCAAATTCTCCGACCTCACGGCAGCGGGATCATAGCATGAACTGCCGGTAAGATCGTGCCCCGTGTCTTTTGCCTTCACAGAGAAGGCAACATCGAGAATGAATGGATAAGTATCCTTTTAATATGTGTTTTGAAGCACTGCTCACAGTTCTCATTTCTACCCTGTGATTGTTTGCCAGTGACAAAAGCAAACGAAGAACAAAAACAGTGAAGAAAACACTTGAGCCCAAGTGGAACCAGACGTTCATTTATTCTCCAGTTCATCGGAGAGAATTTCGAGAACGGATGTTAGAAATCACACTGTGGGACCAAGCTCGAGTTCGAGAGGAAGAAAGTGAATTTTTAGGAGAGGTAACAATATTTAGAAGAAAAGTCCCATTGGCCCGGAGTTTGTTGTAATAAGAATGGCAAGGCTAACACAGTTCACTGTTATTATGGAGTAAATTAAGCAGCAACATGTGGGATATGCACATTTGTAATTTAATGCAGAAATTCAGAGATTGATGTCTGATACAGCCTATTTTTCCTAACAGTATGGTGCTGAAGTCATTGCCAGTAGTCTTGGCATTTAACATGGACCTTTTATACTTCTCAATGAGTAAATAGAAAAATGGTTAAAAAAAAAATTGGAGCTGGTGTATTCAGGGGTAAATGACCTTTTAACAGTGATCATTTTCTGAACAAACTCTCTGATTCTGCAAGCTCTGTTTCAAGCGTATAAACTAATTCTCTCTGAAGAAAATCAGTGTTGAGCATAGGAACAAGGATAGCCCATTCAGCCTATTGAGCCTACTCCTCGTTCAGTATGAACATAGTTGATCAGACACTTCAATGCCTTTTATCCTTACTATCCCCATAACTCTTTACATATTGCAGATCAGAAATCTATCCATCTCTACCATAAATTTACACAATGACTGAGCTTCCCGGCCCTCAAGTGTAGAGAATTCCCAACATTCACAGCATTTTGTACAAAGAAACCTCTCTCAATCTCAGTGAGTTTCTTCTTATTTTGAAATTGTGCCTCCCAGTTCTAGACTCCTCAACCAAAGAAAATGTATCACCTGTATCTACCCTGTTTATTTCTTTAAGTATTTTGTAGGTTTCAATGAGATCACCTCTCAGTCTTCAATATTCAAGAACATAGGCTCAGTTTTCCCAATTTCTCTTCACAAGATAGTCCCACAAGTGCTGATCCTTGTAGTACCCATTAGCCACAGCCTGCTAATGTGGGAATGACTCATTTATTCCTACTCTCTGTTTTCTGCCTGTTAGGCAGTCCTTAATCCATGTCAGTATATTGCTTCCTATCCACGTGCTTTTATTTTGCTAATCAATCTGCTGTGGAGGACTTTATCGAAAGCGTTCTGAAAATCTAAATATACTACATCCGTCAACTCTCCTATATCAATTTAGTTAGTAACAGCCAACAAATTTGTCAAAATGATTTCTTATTTATAAAACCATGCTGACTATGTCCAATCAAACCATGATTATCCAAGTGTCTATTTATCACATCCTTCATAATAGATCCTAGCATTTTTTCTACTATTTTGTAAGATTAATTAATCTGCAGTTATTGCTTTAAATCCTTCCTTTAAATAGTTCGGTGAAATTTGATGCCTTCCAAACAATATGCATATATTTTACACTTTTTTTGTTTGTTTTGTTTATATTTTTATCGCCCTCCCTGTATCCCATCTGCACATCTCAAACTTTATTTCGCTTGTTCTGTGTCATTTAAATGTAATTAATTTTTCCTACTTAATACCTCCTAATTTAGACTCTGTGTGGTCAGGAGTCTTCAATTTGATTGGAGATTCTGAAGGGGATGGTGAGCTAGTGGAGAGAAGGCATCCCAAGGGAGAAATTGCTGTGGAGGAGGTAGCATCCTTTGCGCCTGGAGGGAGGGAACCCAATGAGGGAGGGGGCAGCTGAAAGGCCACCAGGATAATTTTGCACTGTGCCAACACCCACTGATGGGACTCTCTAAATTTCTGGCCATAGCCCTGTTGTAATGCAGGAGATGTGAATGCAAGATCCCATAGATAGATATTATATTTTTTTCTGTGATATTGGTTTGAGATAATTATTGGGATTAATCTGCCTGCTGTTCTTCAGGATAGTGTAATTTAATATCTTCTATCCATCAGAAAAAGCCGCTTGGCACGTTCTTAGTTTAACATCTGCTCTGAAAGACTGTGCAAGCTTGTTTGCGGAAAGAGGGTCAGCTGAATTTAACAAACATATCTCTTTCTCAGTGAGAACTTACCTGTCCCAGTGAGAACATCACCTTCTTAATTCTGTTTCCTGGTGACAGTTGATCAGATTGACAGCTCAGCCGACTGCTAGCTGAGAAAATTAACGATAATAGTCTGCAATCAGAGAAGATTGAGGAGGGTCTCTGGCATTTAGGAAACTGCAGGGTTGATGGGAAGATGAGAGGGACAATCAGGAGGGAGGAGACATCGCAAGCTAAAAATTATGGAGTTTGTTGGCTCATGCGGGTCACCCGATCACACAGAAGACTTGTTTCAGAGTGGGGGAATTTATATAAATTTTTATTATCACCTAATCTCTGTATTTCTTCAACCAGCTCCTTCTGACCCACAGCAGTGCTATAAAAACCTGCTGGATGCAGCTGCTTCTTTCTCCCTTTAGCTCTCCGTTCCCCCAAATCATGGAAAACATGGTTAGCCAGCATTAAATATGAATGGCTGCCAACATCACAGGAATTAAACCTCATTAATGATGAACTCATTGTAGGTTACTGGATGTTTTCAAACTACATGAATGAATTGGAGGTTCTCAGTGGTTTGGGACTGTATTTCATACATCTGTCAATTTAACCCTCCACTCTGACTCCACCCCACTATTTGGGATGGATTAAACCTCAACCCTCGCAATGCTCCAGCAAATTAGATTTTCTCCTTTTAAGCACAGGCAGTTTTGCCGGTACTGCTGATTTGGACAGGATAAAGTGGCTTGTCGTGGTTTATATTCTCGAGTCCCTTTAAAATTCTAAAATCAGCAATCATTATCACCTGTCAAACTTCTCTTTCCTACTAAGAACGTGCTCAATTTACATAAGCACTTGTCATCATCTAATCTCTGTATTTCCTCAATCATTCTGATTGTTTTCTTTTCATTTGTTACAATATTCTTTTTGTATTGCAGTAACCAGAACTCTGCAGAACATTCTTAAAGTGTGGTTGCATAAAGTGTCAGCAGTTTCTCATTTTGGTTCATTATTAACCCTTTGGTTTATCTTTAATTCTTATTTGCTTTGCTCATTACTACCAAATTTTATTTCCTCAGTTTACTGTATAGTCAATCAGGACTTCTGACCTCTCTTGCTTTCCATGTGAATTGTGTTCTTTCCATGGATCTAATAGTAATTTTCTCGATTTTGTTTTAGAATTCCTCATGTGAATCATTCATGTAAACATAGAAATACAGAAGCTCGGAGCAAGAGTCAGTCATTTGGCTGTTTGAGTCATGGTTCTTTTTCACCCGCACACAAAATCAGTACATTTGATCAGGAAGACCTCCATCAAATCAGTTCATTTTGGCAATCTTTTATGATTTAGTTTCTATCCAAATGCTTATAAGCTTATTTTTAATAAAAAATTCTCATGATTTTAACCACACTTGACAAAATAATTCACTACATGACAATTTTTTTGATTTTTTTGTTACTATTTTCAAAAGTAAGATTAGCGTCTGCTTTTCTTTATTCCCCAGGGACCTCAGCAATGTTCAGAAATTTTTACAGGAATTCCTGTACATTCCTCCCTTAGTTCCTTCAAGATTCTTAATGGATTGTACCAGAAATTAATTGTGTCATATCCAAACTCTCAAATGTAATCTTATCTGGCCCCTGATGAGTAAATTCCAGCCTGGAAATGCTAGCATTAATGTAGACCAAGGATTTTTGCTCTGGCTGAGTGGGGAGGGTAATCTAGAACCAGGGAACACAGATCAGACCTCTATCTCTCCGCCCACCACGGAATTGGCATGTGCAAGGGTCTGACAACAGAAATTTACATTGACTTCAGGTGGGAATTTCCAATCTCATCCGAGTGAGGCCACAAAATCCCACCCACAGTCTCAGAATGAAGGACAGGCTACTTAAGACAGACAAGGAGGAATTTCTTCACTGAGGGAGGCAAATGTTTGAAATTCTCTACCCCTGATGGTTATGAAGGCTTAGAGGTTGAGTTCCTCCAAGACTAAGATTGATAGATTTTTACATATTAACAAGATCTAGCCATAGGGAGAGAGTGCAGGAAAATACTGTTGAAGTAGGAGATCAGGCGTGATCTGACGAAGTAGACTTGAATGGGTTGAATGGCCTATTCTTACTTCTATTCCTTTTGTTCTTGTGTTCAGATCAAAAAGAAAGAAACCCCTTGAATGAAGTAACTGGCAAAACCCCAATTTATTGTGCTGGCCAAGTACGAGCCAATTCATAAGGCCTACTTAGAGAATATTGCACTTAGGACTCAACAAGGTTTTAGATGTGATCTGGAATTCCATCATCAACTGGTGGATAAAGATTTCAAGAATAATTCATAATTTAACATTAATGAATTTTAAACTTCTGCTTCTCCTAATGACTTTTTTATCGTCAGAGCACAATGGTTTTTATATGTTTTCAATTGCTTTTTTTTTTCAGAATCATTAAATCACTGTCCAATCAGGATCATGCCCACCAGTCTAAGACTGCAACATTAACCAATGCATTTGTGATATTCTATTTTTTGCAAAAATGGGTGACGCACACACTATTATCTTGATTTTGCTTTGGACTTTGCTTTGAATCCAATAATTCAGTTATTGATGAATTGATGTGAATACAAATGTAAGGATTTATGAAATGAAAATCATCATTCTCTGTCGTATCTAAAGCTAGTGTAAAATGAGTGCGAATGGTTTGATTCCTATTCCTAGAATAGCAAAACATTGGCGCACTAGTGTGTATTGTTATCAGAATGGATTGAGATCCTTGTCGGTACAGTGAAAGGGCTATTTACTGGATCCCCTGTCACTGTTTGATGCTAATAATGACTACCAGAAATTAGAAATTGTTCCGTTCCCACTTGCTAATTTTGCTCCTCACTTTGAAAATGCAGTAAATAATTGCAGTAAATTTATGAAATAATTAATGAAGGTAACAAAGATGTTAGAACAACATCCTGAGCTTGGTGTCTCCAAGTTGAGAATGCATTGAAAAAGAACTTCCTCCCTCCAGCAATTTATTAGCTAACATAGTTCCATAGCATGTGATAAAGATCAATAGGATGCTGTTTACACAGGTGAGTGATATTGATGCAGGTGAGTTCTGATCAATGGCATGGTGGCAAAGGGTTAGCACTGCTGCCTCACAGTGCCAGGGAACCAAGTTCGATTCCAACCTCGCGGTCACTGTCTGTGTGGAGTTTGCATGTTCTTCCCATATCTACATTGGAGAAGCATGTGCTCCAGTTTCCTCCCATACTCCAAAGATGTGCAGGTTAGGTTGGTTGGCCATGATAAGTTGCCCCTGAATGTCAGGAGGAATAGGAGTGTAAATATGTGATGCAATCCATAAGACCTGGGTGGAATTGTTGTCAGTGTAGACTTGCTGGGCCAAATGGCTGCTTCCTGCATTGTAGATGCTACCTACCACATCCGCAACTCTTCACCTTGTATTCTATTCATATTCAGTGGTCAGAATTTTCAAGCCATTTATGCCCTGCCACTGCTGCAAGCAAGGACAGAGCGGTGACCAAAGAGGTAGATAAGGGTAAGGCAGTTGATGTAGTGCATATGGATTTTAGCAAAGCGTTTGATAAGGTTCCCCATGGTAGGCTACTGCAGAAAGTGCAGATGCATGGGATTGAAGGTGATTTAGCAGTTTGGATTAGGAATTGGCTAGCTGATAGAAGACAGAGGGTGGTGGTTGATGGGAAATATTCAACCTGGAGTGCAGTTACAAGTGGTGTACCTCAAGGATCTGTTTTAGGGCCACTGCTGTTTGTCATTTTTATAAATGACCTAGATGAGGGTGTAGAGGGTTGGATTAGTAAATTTGCTGACGATACCAAAGTGGGGGGAGTTGTAGACAGCGAGGATGGATGTTACAGTTTGCAGAGGGACATAGATAGGTTGCAGAGCTGGGCCGTGAGGTGGCAAATGGAATTCAATACGGATAAGTGTGAGGTGATTAACTTTGGTAGGAATAACAGGCATATGAAATATAGGGCTAATGGAAGGACCCTTAATAGTGTTGTCGAGCAGAGGGATCTTGGGGTACAAGTACATAGCTCTTTGAAAGTTGGCACCCAGGTTGATAAAGTTGTTAAGAAGGCGTACGGTGTGTTAGCTTTTATTGGTAGAGGGATTGAATTTAGGAGCCGTGAGGTTATGTTACAACTGTACAAAACTCTGGTGCGGCCGCACTTGGAGTATTGCGTACAGTTCTGGTCGCCGCATTATAAGAAAGATGTGGAAGCATTGGAAAGGGTGCAGAGGAGGTTTACCAGGATGTTGCCTGGTATGGTGGGAAGGCCTTATGAGGAAAGGCTGAGGGACCTGAGGTTATTTTCATTAGAGAGAAGAAGGTTACGCGGTGACCTAATTGAGGCGTATAAGATGATCAAAGGACTGGATAGGGTGGATAGTGAGAGCCTTTTTCCTCGGATGGTGATGACCAACACGAGGGGACATAACTTTAAATTAAGAGGTGGTAGTTATAGGACGGATGTCAGAGGCAGGTTCTTCACACAGAGGGTGGTGAGGGCGTGGAATACCCTGCCTGCAGCAGTTGTGGACTCGCCTACTTTGGGGGCATTCAAATGTTCGGTGGATAGGCATATGGATGATATTGGAATAGTTTAGGTTAGAGGGTCCACTGGCCGGCTCAACATCGAGGGCCGAAGGGCCTGTACTGCGCTGTAATGTCCTATGTTCTATGTAGAGAATTTGGCACTCAGCCAAATCACTCCTGCAGAACCAGAGAATCCCACCAACGTGAACGGCTGGAGAAATACGGCCGAAATCAAGTAAATAATATAAAGTATGTTAGAATATGTGAACATTAATGTTGACTGTCCCGTGAATTTTTTCCACACAACCTCCATGAGATATTAAAAGCAAAATATTGTGGATGTTGGAAAACCGAAATCAAAAAAGAAAATGCTGAGAAAACTCAGCTGGCCTGGCAACATCTGTGGAGAGAGAAACAGAGTTGATATCTCAAGCCTGCATGATTCTTCAGTCATATGGATTCAAAACATTAACTTTATTTTCTCTCTTCAAAGATGCTGCCAAACCTGCTGAGTTCTTCCAGCATTTTCGGTTTTTACTCATTATATCAACATGTACATATTTTTCATAAAACTAATATTTTCTGAGCATTTTGAATACTGTTTGATTTCTCTTAAGTTTCTCCCTTGTGTTATAGTGCTGACCCCAAATATTACTAGTTGCTTGTCTCCCTGATTTCAGATTCTAATCGAGTTGGAAACCGCCCTGCTGGATGATGAACCTCACTGGTACAAACTCCAAACACACGACGTTTCATCAATGCCACTTCCTCAACCTTCACCATATATGCCACGCAGACACCCACACAGCGAAAGCCCAACAAGGAGGTTACAAAGTACGTTCCAAGATATTTGGTTTTTATTTATTTCTATTACCTGAAAAACAAGTTAGAATTAATATTATTTGGTTGTGATTTAACTCTTTGATTAATGACATTGAAATGCTATCCAGTAACAACTGGGAATCAAAAACAAATCTTTAAATTTAATGGATATTTAAAAACTTGACGCTGAAATGTTGGTTATTGATAATTCAATGGCATAAAGAGGTGATGCAGAGCCAGAATGCTATATCCTAATTGAGATTTTATTTTTCTGCTATACTTTCATGTCATACCTTTACTATATTGGTCAGCAATAGGTGTGCCTGGTCCTGCCAGATAAGGAACCATTTGTCCCCTAATTAAGGCTAAAAGGAATAAAATTCGAATAACATAATGGAGAAGTACTTTTCAATGATCAGAGAATGATGCACTCTCTTGCTTTACCAACTTGTGAATCTCTGCTAAATTGCTATTGAGTTGAAGAGGTTGAGTCCACGTGATTCTCCACAAAAATGAAGAAAAGTTGGGGAAGTTAACTCCTGGATTCTTATGTGCCTCCAAATGGCTGGTTTAGAGCAGAATTGGTTGTATCCTTGGAGCCAATTACCAGTTTACCCACATCTTATCTTTCTCAGTTGTTGCACAATCATCAGCATATGTTAACATAACAGTATGCAACCACCGTCAGAGGTATAGTTTTTCTATAATGCAGGAATTTACCCATTCATTTCCTCCTCAACTTGTGCAAAAATAGGATGTTGTGAATAAAATCATGGCTATATCTTATAGTGTTGAACAGCGCCAAGCTGTTTGGTGGCCCATCATCAACCAGCAGTTAACAAAACAAGAATTACATTCTGCTTACAGTTAATATGCTTATAATGATCATTATCGCAAGTTTAATCGATTACTCAGCAGAGATCTAATATAAGTAAAGAAAAAACACACTGGTCTTTCTCTGTTCAAGACTGGTACTTAAAAAGATTAGGTCAGCAAAGTTGTGAAACTAGGATATTATGATTTCATTAGTGCAATCCATAAATATAATTGTAATGAAAGCCCATTGGAGAATGAAAACAAACTCCCTTGATTGAAATCAATGTTCAGCCCAATCATTTCTTGAGTTGTCTCTTGCATAAATGTTGCCTTAGGAACAAGAGGTTCAAGTGCTTGCTCTCTAAGCCCCTTTCCCCATTGCTGTACAAAACAAACTGTGATGGTTATCATAACTATTAGTAGATAGAACAGATAGAAGTTCTAGTCAGCTATGGTAGTTCTGCGAGTTTTTGCTTTCGTTGAGTTCAGCTAGCTTTGTTTCTTTGTTAATATTGCTTAATTGACAAGACAGATTGCATAGTGCTAATAATCTATCTACTAATGAATTATTTACCAAGATGTCTTACAGCATTGATTATAACTTCAAAGAAATTAGCCATATTAACTGTTCATTTCCATTATGTTGCTAGAATATATGTTTTTTGTTACATATCTGTTTCATTTGTATTCCATTCTGACATTTATTTTCCAGATACAGGTCCATATACATTAAATTCAGGTAAATTACTAGCATGAATCAATGGATTAGAGAGATAAAATCACTTTGTGTGTTAGATATCAGTTGAGAGTGACTGCTGAGAGTGCTATGGTTGTGCATGTAGAAAGATTCTAAGATGCTAGATCAGTTCGCCTTCCTGTCCAAGCTTTAATTCCCATCTCAATCCTGAATGAATTGCTTTGCTGCTGATGTTAATGTTACTTCTAATGTTCTTTTGTGCAGTATATAAATGAGTTCCCCATCAATCATGCCTTTATTATTTTGATGTGCCTAGACTGAGTTCTTCACAGCCACTGAAACAGGTCTTGAAGGTTTACTTTGAAAGATTAATATAACCCAGTTCAGATCAGCACTTACTTGATTATATTTTTTGACCATGAAAAAAATGTGTTCAGCTCAATGGTCATAGATGTTCCATGTTATTTCTCATTCTTCCCATCTTGTAAAGATAAATTAAATTATCAAATTATGTGAAAGTCTATTTTAATATATATTTTTAAATACAGGCTGGTCTACTTAAGGTGATAACCAGCTGCCTAAAAAACTAGTGATAAAAATTATTGTTCAGTCATTGCTAAGCTGACTTAAATCAGCAAACTGAGCATAGATCAGGCATCAAACCTCAGAGGCTCACAAAATGGCTCACTACCATATTGCTACTGCATTTACCAATTGGGCCTTTGAGATACAAAACCAATTTTCCTAATTTTTAGAATAAAATTTGCTTTAGGGAGGTTAGACAAGGAATCAAAATGCTGCTTCTCTTACTCTGTGTAAAGAATTATCATCCTCAATAGTTCTTTAGACTTCATGATATTAAAAAGGTGGAACTGGGGAAATTAATCAACTGGATTATTTTTATCTGACTTAATTGAATATAAAGAGTCAAGAGTAAATGTGAAACAGATTCAGTTGCAATAATGTATATGTTTTATAGGAGCTAAATTTGAGAAAATATTTTATGTTTAGATTATTGAATATTGGAGCAGTAGGAAAGAATTTAAGCTGTTAAAGTCAAGCTATGAGCAGAATATAGTCAAACTTACCATGGTTTACTTTAACATTTGGTTTATATGTTTATTTCTTACTGAACACCTTATTAATTATGGAACAATAATTTCTAAATGAATAAAGCAAATTATTTTAACAATTACACATCTGCAAGACCTGATTTCTCACTCATTATTAAATAAGAGGGGACAGATACATGAGCCTTTATTTATATAATATGCCATTCCAAGGATTGAACACAAAGGCTTTAAATAATAAGTGTAAGAAGAAGTGTAAGTTAACCACTCAGCTTGAATTTTGATCACAAAACCAGTGGAAAGCAGATTAAAATTAATGAGGTTCATGTATTGAAGAAATTTTCCCAAAACCATGGAGTAGGTAATTTGTGAAGTATACTTCAGCAAAAACAGTTAATCCCATGTAAACTAAACTTCATCAAAAATATGATGGATACTTATCTACAAATAAATAAAATTTGGTTTTAAATACGTAAAGGTTAGAATGTCTAAATACTCAATTAAATGCAGTGGTGTCTGTGCTATTTATGGAGTCTTAACTGTCAGAGTTGAATAGTAGAAACATAGAGATTTGCAAGTATTCTAGAGTTTTATCCGACTGCCTTTGGAGATCATATCAAAATTAGAAGATTGAATATTTGGGCAGTATCTATAATAGCGTATATTATACAATGTATATCTGTGAAAAAACTGGATGAATCTTTCTGATTCTGTGCTGATTATATGTTGCTTGTCTGAATTGCAGTTATGATTTGATGTTTTATATTTAAAATGACTTCAAGAGCATGAGATTTTGAAATTTAAGAACTTTAAGGGCTGATTTTCCTGAATTAACAATGTTAATCTGCATAGATCCCTGAAAGTTGGTACTCAAGTTGATAAGGTTGTTAAGAAGGCATATAGTGTGTTAGCATTTATTGGTAGAGGGATTGAATTTTGGAGCCGAGATGTCATGTTGCAACTGTACAAAACTCTGGTGCGGCCGCACTTGGAGTATTATGTACAGTTTTGGTCGCCACGTTATAAGAAAGATGTGGAGGCATTGCAAAGGATGCAGAGGAGGTTTACCAGGATGTTGCCTGGTATGATGGGTAGGTCTTATGAGGAAAGGCTAAGGGACTTGAGGTTATTTTCATGAGAGAGAAGAAGGCTAAGAGGTGACTTAATTGAGACATATAAGATGATCAAAGGGTTAGATAGGGTGGATATTGAGAGCCTTTTTCCTAGGATGGAGATGGATAACATGAGGGGACATAGCTTTAAATTAAGGGGTGGTAGTTATAGGACAGATGTTAGAGGTGGGTTCTTTACTCAGAAGGTCGTAAGGGCGTTGAATGCCCTCCCTCCAGCAGTCGTGGACTCATCAAGTTTAAGGGTGTTCAAATGGACAGTGGATAGGCATATGGATAGCATTGGAATAGTTTACGATAGAGGGTCATAAAATTGGTTCCATTAGTCGGCGCAACATCGAGGGCCAAAGGGCCTGTACTGCGCTGTAATGTTCTATGTTTCTATGTTTGTGACAACATAACCACAGTACACTACACATGGGTAAAAAAATTCATATTGGAATCTACTGCTGTCCTCCATCAACATATTGTTGGATAAATTAGATACATGCAGTAGCATATGCTTTGTGCGGATGCCTCAACTGGTAAGAAGTTCAGCCCTTCAAATTAAAGGGACATGGACAAAAGAAAAGATAACTGCAGAATATCCATTTTTGGATGGCCTGAGAGAAGGTAGGCATTTTTTTAAATATACTCTCAATGTTTAATAGTGTTAAAAAAACATTTTAATGAAGTCTTGAGTAAAATATTTTTTATTATATATGGAATCTTATCTACAATCTCTATGATTTTACTTTGTTGAAGTTCCCTCTCCTAACATTGTTTCTGTTGCTCTGGCAGGATGGAATGACAACAGCATGAAGTGGAAGGTGAAGAGATCCAAGATTGATGAGGCAAACACAGAAGTGCTGCTGTGATCTTGTGGAGAAACAAAACACACTGACACAACCAACATTTGCCTTTTATTTCCTGGAACTTCTAAAGCTTTTAGTTTCCATAGCAGCTTTTCTTATTCTTAGGCCAAATTGTAAAAAGATGTAAAAAAAGAGTATAGACAGCCAGACCAAAGAAAAGTATTGTAATAAATCACTGTTGGATCTTGATATTTATTTGTATCTTTGTGTATTTTTATTAGGGATAAACAGGGAAATTATACATGGATGTTTAAACTGATGATTTGGAATTGGACATTGAATGCAAGTTTGAGTGGATGGATACTGTTAATTGTCTGAGAGAAGGGTAGAAATAGGAAGCTTACTACCTTCTGCTAATGAATCAGTTGAGGGTAGTTCTGGAAATTGCCATCTTAAGCTTTCAATGTGAATTGTGTCTATTGCTCCTTTTAGGTCCCCAGGTAAGCTAGATTTCCAAAGGGGAAGCCATTAGACCAGATTCAGTGACTGATTTAACAGTCCTGTTAACCACAGATGCAAATCCATTATTGACTACTAAATCTTGGGAGAGACTAAAAATAGGATGATGGGATCATCATGTCAGAAGAACTGACTCATAATGTTAGGGGAAGGAACTTCAAAAGAGTAAAATCATAGAGATTGGGGGTAAGATTCCACATATAATAAAAGCATTTTACTCAAGATTTCATGAAAATGTTAATTTTTTACATTGTTAACATATTGAATGTATATTTAAAACAAAATCACCTACCTTGTCACAGGCAGGATGTCAACCTGATTAGCATATATTAACATGCATTAACGTCACTAGGTCTGCCCTCAAAGTATCTTCCCACACCCAGTTGGCCTGATGTCAGGTCATCGAAAAAATGAATAATCAATCATGTGGCTACCGAAGTAAGTGTAGCCCCCGGGTGATGAGCGACATGTACTGCATCCTGACACAGGTGGGCCTTTGTGGTGCCATCTTGGTGGGGTTCTCCTTATGTATGGTGCGGAAGGGGAGTGCCCCAGTACCTTTGGGTGGGTTGCCCTGATGCTTGAGGAGGGAATGCTCTGATGTCTTTGGGAAGGGATAGTGGGCAGGGAGGGGGGCGTTTGTCCTGATGCTTTTGGAACAGATCACCCTCTTGCTTGGAGGAGTGTTGCCATGATGTTTGTTCATAGAATCCTTATAGTGCAAAGGAGGACATTCGGTCCATTGAGCCTACATCAACAACAATCCCATCCAGGCCCTATCTCTGTAACTCCACGTATTTACCCTGCTAATTCCTCTGACCTTAAGGAGCAATGTAGCGTGGCCAATTAGCTAATCTGCACATCTTTGGACTGTGGAAGGAAACCTATGCAGTTTGGGGGAGAACATGCAATCTCCACACACACACACACAGTTACCCAAGATCGGAATTGAACCACAGAGTCCCTTGCGCTATGAAGCAACAATATTAACCACTGTGCTACTGTGCTGATATGTTGGGGAAGGGTTACCCTGATGCTTGTGTTGTGAGGTTGCCCCGATGCATGTTCCTCCTCACATGGAGGGCTATACTTACTTCTGTGGTCACTGTGATTGATTATTTCCACAACACAAGCATCAGGGTAACCCTTCCCCAACATATCAGCACAATGGTTAATATTGCTGCCTCACGGTGCAAAGAAACTAAGTTCAATTGCGGTTTGGGTAATTGTGTATGTGGAGTGAGGGGTATAAAGGTTATGAAGTCTTGCATAAAGTGAGTAGTTTCAAGTACTTGGGTGGGGGCTTCGCTGGTCTGAAAAACGGGAGTATAGAAATGGAAGTAAATCACAGATTAATGGTTGGAGTGATTGGAAGAAGGGCAATGGAGTGTTGTGAACAGAAAAGTATTGCTGAAGCTGAAACAAAGAATCTATAAGGCAGTTGTGAGATCCCCTTGTTATGGAGTGCAGAAAAGTCAACAACTTCAAGAACTTACTGTTCAAGAACAAAAATCAAGGCACAAAGGCCATATCTAAGGAGGATCCCCAGAAAACCAAGGGGGGGGTAAAAGCTGTGATGGAGAGGGCAGGTGAAGGGGAACAGAATGCCAGAGACCGGCGGGAAAGCAGGAAGTGAGATAGTGGTGGGGGATGGGATGGTTAAAGGGATCGATAGGAGATTCTGTGGGCAAAAGAGAGACTCCAGGATGGTAGTCTGCCTCCCTGGAGCAGGGGTCCAGGATGTATCAGAGAGGGTAGAGGGAATTTTGAAGGGAAGAGGGTCTAAGGCAAATGTAATAGTTCACATAGGACAAAAAGATGTAGGAAGAAAGCGCAGGGGGGACTTACGTAGACAGTTTAGGGAGTTGGGGGCTCAACTGAAAGGTAGGGCCTCCAGGGTGGCGTTCTCTGGGCTGCTGCCTGTGCCTGGGACCGATTGGGTAATAAATGAGACACTCCAACTAAATGCATGGATGAGGGATTGGTGTAGGGCAGAAGGCTTCATATTTATTGATCATTGGGAAGTCTTCAGGAGGGAGGGTCACCTATTCACGAGGGATAGGGAGCAGTTGACTGGGAGGGGAACACATATTTTAGCTGGGAGGTTAGCTGGAGTGTTTCAGAAATGTTTAAACTAATAGGGAGGGAGGGTGGGGAGACAGCAGGAACTGGGAGTGGGATAGAGAGGGATGATAGGGCAACACCAGTAGGTAGAAAGGTATTTCCGAGAGCTGAGGGTCTTCAGTGCATGTGTTTTAATGCGAGGAGTGTGACTGGCAAAACAGATGAACTGAAGGCAATAATGTTCACGAGGAGTTTAGACGTGGTGGCGGTGACCGAGACGTGGTTGAAGGAGGGGCAAGACTGGCAATTGAATATTCCAGGGTATAAGTGTTTTAGGTGTGACAGAGTTGGTGTGAAGAGAGGCGGGGGAGTGGCTTTATTAGTTAAGGACAACGTCATAGCAGTGCAGAGGGAGAGAGGTATGGATGATTTAGGAATTGAGTCTCTATGGGTGGAGTTGAGGAATAGGAAGGGAGTGGTTACTCTGTTGGGTGTTTACTACAGACCGCCCAACAGCCCGCAGGCTGTGGAAGAAGGGATATGCAGGGACATTTTAGTTAAGTGTAGGAAAAATAGGGTGGTAGTGGTGGGAGATTTCAATTTTCCTGGAGTAGATTGGAGTGTGCCCAGGGCTGTAGGAGTGGATGGGGAGGAATTTGTACAGTGTGTTTTGGAAGGGTCCTTGGAGCAGTATGTGGATGGCCCGACTAGAGAGGGGGCTATACTGGATTTGGTTCTGGGGAATGAGCCAGGCCAGGTGGTTGACGTCGAGGTAGGAGAGCAGGTGTCAAATAGTGATCACAACTCTGTCTGCTTTAGGATATTAATGGAAAAGGACGAGACTGGCCCAAAAGGGAGGGTATTTAACTGGGGGAGGGCTAGATACGGCCAGATTAGGCAAGATCTTAAAGATACGGATTGGGATAAGCTTTTTGAGGGCAGGTCGACGAGGTACATGTGGGAGTCTTTCAAGGGAAAACTAAAATCTCTGCAGGAAAGATATGTGCCGGCAAGGAGGAAGGATGGGAAAGGTAGGATTAGAGAACCTTGGCTTACCAGGGAGATTGAGGACTTGATCAAGAAAAAGAGAGAGGCTTACATTAGATCTAGGCAACTAGGGACTGAGATAGCGCTGGAAGCTTATAGAGAGTGTAGACGGGATCTTAAAAGGGGTATTAGAAAGGCAAAAAGGGGCCATGAGGTGGCTCTGGCGGGTAGGATTAAAGAAAATCCAAAGGCATTTTACACCTATGTAAGGAGCAAAAGGATGGTTAGAGGCAAGATTGGACCTCTTAGGGACAGAGGAGGGGATCTATGCTTAGAGCCTGAGGGAATGGGGGAGATCCTGAATGAATACTTTGCGTCGGTATTCACGCAGGAGACTGGACAGATGTCTGTGCCTGATGTTGACAAAGTTGAGGATCGGTTGAGGGAAATAAGGATTACGAGGAAAGAGGTGTTGGGGCTGTTAGGCAGCTTAAAGACATATAAAGCTCCGGGGCCTGATGGCATTTACCCCAGGCTGCTAAGGGAGTTGAGGGAAGACTTGGCTGGGCCTCTGACGCAAATCTTTGTCTCTTCCTTGGACACAGGTGAGGTCCCAGAGGACTGGAGGATAGCAAACGTAGTACCGTTGTTTAAAAAAGGTCAGAGGGATCACCCAGGGAACTATAGGCCGGTGAGCTTGACTTCAGTTATAGGTAAGCTAATGGAGAGGATCCTTAGGGACAGGATGTATGAGCATCTGGAGCGCTGCGATCTGATCAGGGATACGCAGCATGGCTTCGTCAAGGGGAAGTCTTGTCTTACGAATCTGGTGGAATTTTTTGAAGAAGTGACAAAAACAGTTGATGAAGGACAGGCTGTTGATGTCGTCTACATGGATTTCAGTAAGGCGTTTGACAAGGTTCCTCATGGTAGACTGATAGAGAAGGTGAAGGCGCATGGGATACAGGGTCGGGTATGTAGATGGGTCGAAAACTGGCTCGGAAGGAGGAGACAGAGGGTAGTAGTGGAAGGCTCTTTTTCCAGCTGGAAGCCTGTCACTAGTGGAGTGCCACAAGGCTCAGTACTAGGTCCTCTTCTATTTGTGGTCTACATAAACGACTTGGAAGTAGGGGTAGGTGGTGAGATCAGCAAATTTGCTGATGACACCAAGATGCTTGGATTGGCGGGTACAGAAGAGCAGTGTCAGGCAATACAACAGGACATAGACAGGTTGGTAGATTGGGCAGATAGATGGCAAATGGAATTTAATCCGGAAAAATGCGAGGTGATGCATTTTGGCCGGAAAAATGTAGAAGAGAATTATAGGATAAAAGGTAAAACTATAAGGAGCATAGAGACGCAGAGAGACTTGGGGGTGCAGGTTCACAAGTCTCTGAAGGTGTCCTCACAGGTGGAGAAGGTGACAAAGAAGGCGTATAGTATGTTAGCTTTCATAGAAAAGGGTATAGAATATAAGAGTAGGAGTTTGATGTTGCAGTTGTATACAACTTTGGTTAGGCCTCACTTGGAATACTGCGCCCAGTTCTGGTCTCCGTACTATCGGAAGGATGTGGAGTCCTTGGAGAGAGTGCAGAGGAGGTTTACCAGGATGCTGCCTGGTATGGAAGGACTGTCCTATGAGGAACGATTAGATAGACTGGGGTTGTTTTCCCTTGAAAGACGTCGGCTTAGAGGGGATCTCATAGAGGTGTATAAGATTATAAGGGGTATAGATAGAGTAAATGGAGGTAAACTTTTTCCACCTTTAGAAATGGATAGGACGAGAGGTCATGGCCATAGGGTGAGGGGGGCTATGTATAGGACGAATATTAGAGGGCAGTTTTTCACACAAAGGGTAGTGGGGGTGTGGAATGCACTGCCGAGTAAGGTGGTGGGAGCAGGCACGCTGGGGCTGTTTAAGGGTCTCTTGGACAGCCACATGAGCGGTATGCAGATAGAGGGATATATTAGGACTGTTTAACTACGGCTTTTTTCCACAGGTAATTCGGTCCATAATTTGAGCACGCATTCGGCAGGTGGTGCGGGTACAGCTCTTGGATGTTGATTCATGGGTTGCCTGGTACCTCATGTCGTATATGAGTGCTTTATGTGGACCACCTGAAGGGCACCATGACAGCTCAGAGACTATCGATGTGGCTGTGCAGACACTTGGAATTGGGCCGGTGTCTGCGGGAGTTTGCGCGTTCTCCCCGTGGTTGCGTGGGTTTTCTCCGGGCACTCCGGTTTCCTCCCACAACCCAAAAATTCGCTCTTAGGCTGATTGGGTAACAAATTGTCCCTATGGTGAAAATTTTCCAAATTAGGATTAATATATATATTATTATATAGGAATATTAAAATAGGATAATGATTTGGTATTACGGTGGCGCGGGCTCGTTGGGCCGAAGGGCCTGTTTCCCGTGCTGTGTTGCTTAATAAAAAAAAAGAGAGGAACAAAGGTCTAATGAGATTGAAATATTGAGATGGATGTGTAGAGTGTCGAGAAAAGAAAATACCAGCAACCAGTACACCAGGGGTCAGTAAGGATTATGGGAGCATTGAAGAAAATAACTGAGAATAGTTTGAAATGGTCTGATTGTCAGCTGTGTAGAAATGTCGTTGAAGGGTACAACTGTTTTTCCAAAATGTGAAGCAATCAAGTGGAACTCGACAGTGATGTGAAAGTAAATATAACCCTCAAAGGGTCTGGCATGGCACTGCATTATGGCAATACCACCAGGGCAACGCCATCATGGCAATGGCACTCTGGCAGCAGTGCCAGGGCCAGTGTCTGGGCGGGTCCCTCTGAGGAGCTCCATTTTGGGGGAGGCGTTTGCAGGTATCTGTAGGGTCATGGGCCAATGTATTCTTTTCAGCACAGATCCAGGTACCCTTTTTAAAGGACACCCTGATCTCTGTGGAAGCAGCATTGCTGCCTCAATCAGCACCCTCACCCAAGCCGGTGTGACAGTCAAAACTATGTTCCCAGGTTTTCTGTGTTCATAGTACCATAAAATCTGGGGAGAAAACTTGGCTGTGCAGCTGGAGAATGGCACGTCAGTTTTCCCCACCTCAAATGACACTCTGCACAGAGTACCAAATTATGCTGTACGGACCAGATCTTCCTGACAGTGGTGGTGCTGCAAGGTGTATTGCTGCTGTCTGTGCAGATAATTGCGCACTTATCTCTTTGCACCCTTTCTGCTGGAGATTCTAATGCTGGCTGGAATGATTCAGCATCAATGCGACCATCAAGAAGAAGACTGGTTTAAAAAAAAGAAACAGCACAGAGGGCATGTCCCCTTTTTACAACATTAGCTTTCATGTTCAGCTAACTATTTAAAGATCCCAAACCTTCAACAGGGTTAATGGATTTGTGACTGAGTGAGTGATGGTTGATGGAATAGAGTCATAGAATCCCTGCAGTACAGAAGGGGGCCATTCAGCCCATCGAGTCTGTACCAGCCACAGATCCTATTTCCCTGACCCCACATATCTACCCTGCTAATCCCCTTGTATCATGGAATGGATCGTTGAGTCAATGGGTGGTTGGGAGGGTTATATTGTTAATCACTGAATTACATCAGAGATGAAATGCCCTAACCATTCTTGGATAAGCATGCCCATAAGCAGCACATATATGAAACCAAGTGTCCAGATATTGCAATCAGTGCAAGTGACATTTATGCAGCGCAGATCAGCCTATCTGATGTTTAAACTTGTTGAGCAATTACAGTATCTGTGTGTGCATCAAGACTTTCTCAGGGTCCCAACATGTACCAACAGTGTAAGTTTGGGAATAACTGCTTCCGATGCTGGACAATCTGACCCATTATAATTGCTTTTAATGCAAGTAACTGCTTATGACAGTTGTAGAATATATCCTTATCTGGAGTACAGAGAATGTAGGGAACAATTGTTGAAAAATAAAATCTGCAGATTTTTCATTCAGTGAGGCCAGGGGAGATGAAAATGGTGAAAATGAGTCTTTTCCAAAAGCTTGGAGGCATCAGTGAACAAAATGACCTTTTCTTAACGTATTCAAGTGTACCTTGTGCAGACTGTGTGCCAGTGTTTCACGTGCACTTCCCTACTGTTCTCACAATTATTATTTCCTTTTCCTGCCATTTGAAAATAAATGAGCAATTTCAGAATTATGCATTCTGAAATTACTCCACACGTTTATGAGTTGCTGGTTTTTGTTTAATTCAGATTTTGGGGGCTCAGCATCACTGAACCACCTCCTGGAGTTTTGTTAAGTCACAAGACGGTTATAGACTTGTAAGAAATAGAATTTACACATCCACTGCCAGTCTATGGAGGCCAAAGATAAGCTCAGGAACTGGTTTCTGAACATGAGCTTTTCAAAACTCTGTGGAAGAGGAGGGATTTTCTGCCCCATTTTGGGGGGATGAGAGGGCAAAGAATTGAGCGGGAGTCATAATGGCTTTTATGCCGATGAGTCTTTCCCGATTGTCCCCATCCCTGCTCTCCCTGCCAATTATGTAACAGGAATCTCAACTTTAAAAGTTGCAAAACCTATTTGCATCTACTTAACTAAGCATATCAGGACCTTTTGCCTGAAAGTCTCCCCCCCCCACATTAAATTGTCCATTCATGTTGATGTGGGCATGCCATTATGAATCACAACAGGTCCCCCACAATGTGCATCTTGTGGGCAAAACCCATTTGAGGTGCACAGTTAAGTACAGCCCTGAAAGGGTAGAGAGTCATGTCCAGACATTTTCCCTTGGCACTGTCTGATGGTGGTGTTCCATTTGGAGTAGGGGGAAGGGGTTCTGTGGCGGTGATACGGACCCAATCCAAGTCCATCCCATCAGCATAACATCGTGGACCTGGTCTTGCACCATTTTTTGGCAAAAGTGTTCAAAAATACAGCGGAAAAAGCCAGCAACACAGCTGGCAGGCAAAGTTCTCCTTTCTCACTTGAGCTGATACTTTTCCCAAAAAATGGCAAAATTCATCTCTGAATCTGCAAACTTGTATTGCAGTGAAATTTCTTCAGAATTGTGACAAATGTGCAACATTCTTTTCTTTCCAAACCTACAGATATGTGAATTGATAAAACTTGCATTTGCAGATAAAGACAATTAAAAACAAAATTATGAATTGCAATTCCCTTTCTGAACTGGGTGCCCTTTATAAATGGGGCAGATTGATTTTCAATATATCTGATTAATATGAACATGCTTTTGCATAATACATGAAAACCTGATGTTTTAGCTTTATTTTTGTTCCAGCTTGGTAAGTATAGATATTTATTAGAGAATAAACCTGCTTTCCAGCTCTTAGAATCACATTCCTGTTTTCAGTAAACCTAGCTTTACTTCCATGTGTGTCTGAGATGGAAGTAATCACTAGAAACTCTTCTGTGAAAACATATCAGTTATTTGTAAGACATGATTTTGTTTTAAATTTTAGGATCACAACGCATCAGTGACAGTGAAGTCTCCGACTACGACTGCGATGATGGGATTGGAGTTGTTTCTTCAGGTATGGAAACTAAACAAGTACATTCCCCTTTTGTTCCATTGTCATTTCTCCAACAGATTTTCAGTTTCCACAATGCTTCAATGAACAATAAAGATAAATAATCACTTTTGTTGATTTCTGTAGAGCTCAAAGTCAGAATAGACAAGTAGCTAAGAGGCAAAGATATTATAACTTGATACACCAAATGTAAATGTTTTCAAGGCATGTTTTCTTCAAAGCCAAGTTAAAGTTAACTCATAGAGAACTGCTGGCTCAGTATCAGTTGATAATTATAGATCTTGTGTTTGGGCAGGGACAGAGGGACCATGTGCAATATTGTTCCTATATTTCCTAGCTGACTCCACAAAGAGAGTTACACTTGATAATTTGATCTTAGAGGCATGGTGGCACAGTGGTTAGCACTGTTGTCTCACAACACCGGTGACTCAGGTTTAATTTTAGCCTTGGGTCTGTCTGGAGTTTGTACATTCTCCCTGTGTCTATGTGGCTTTCTTCCAGGTGCTCTGGTTTCCTCCCACAGTCCAAAGACGTGCACATTAGGTGGAATAGTCATGCTAAATTGCCCCTTAGTGTCCCAAGATGTGTAGGTTAGGGACAATCATAGATAAATATGTGGAGTTACAGGAATAGAGCAATGAGTGGCTAGGAAAGATGTAGCCAAATGGCAGAATCCTGCATTCTACAAGTTTAATGATTCTATATTTTTTTTTTACAATTGAGAAATGTGGATGAGGGGCCAAGTACATTTCCAGCAATACACTCTTTGAAAGCATAACTCATGTGATATTTATCTCAGGTTAATGGCTGTCTAGTTAAAAACTGATGGAATCTAATTTTGTTATTAAAAATCTAATTTGTTTTTGATGATTGCAGAAATGGGTAACAGCAAATCAACAGCCCTTTGACTTCAACCGAAAGGGGATTGGAAAAGATTACTAATTTAATATTGCTCAAAATAGATCTCTATTCTGCCCTGCTTTATTGATGTATGCAAGAAAAAAGATAATATTCTAAATTGCTATTTTTCTCACATTTCTCACCACAGATTACAGACACAACGGGAGAGATATTCAGAGTTCAACATTATCAGTTCCAGAGCAAGTAATGTCATCAAACCATTGTTCACAGTCAGGCTCACCACTTCGTGGGGACAATATGGGCAGGACCCGTTCCCGATCCCCCAGTGTTCCTCCTTCTCAAAGGTAGGGTTAAGTATGGATCTAAGATACTGCAGGGAAGAAAACATCTGCTGCTCTGTTGGTATAGATATGAAAGGGTGAGATTAAGATAATAAGATAAGATATTAAACGTATTTCTTCACTTATGTTCTGATTTAGGCAACCATCTTGAGGAGATTTTTGAGTGTAAAGCCCAAGCAGAGATGTGCAACCTATTAACATCAATGGTGAAAAACAAAAACTAAAGATCAGTACTGGTGAATGTTAGATGAGCTGCTGGAACATTATCAATCAATATAATGTTTAACTTACCTTCCAAGAACACACCTTCTAGATTGATCCAAAAATTAGCATGGAATATCATTGACAAACTTCAGTACACTGTTTCTCCTGCTTGTGAGCAGTAATTCCAGCAGCCCCATGTGGCAAGATGGTGGACAAGATAGTTCATAAAATTTTCCTGTTGAAGCTCCATACCTGTTGTCTCCACTGCAATTTTACCAGTGGCCAGTGAGGGGCAGGTGACCTGCTTGTCATGGGCTAATTAAGACCCTTAAGTGGTTAATCAATGACCACTTTAAGGGCTTATTCCACTGCCGCTGGGATAGTACTCCCTATAGGTGAAGTGTCTACTTCAAGTGTCTACACCACAAGGTAAAACTTGGCAGACTGTTGGCAGGAAAAATGAACGAGTATCTCCTAGCCGAGTCCCTTAGGCCCATCAGAACTCCCCAAGGGCATCCCGTGCCATTGCGCCATGATGATTCTGCTCTTCCACCAACTCCCTTGCCAGAGCTGCTAGCCTGGTCCCAACAAGGACTTACTTTGAAGTCTTGTGTCTAGGCTCCTCTCCATTAGATACTGCATGACATTTCAGCAGTGGGCACTGCTCTCTGGTAGGTAGGGCTCACCTTAAACCAATTAGCAGTTTAATTTACATCCCTGCAAAATAAGCCGGCCAAGCGAAGATGGATTCTCTTGACTTTTACCTCAAGTGTAAAATTCTGCCTGCAGTGTTGCTTTACTTTAATTTGATTTGACTGATTGTCACATGTATTAGCATGCAATGAGAGGTATTGTTTCTGGCACACCATATGGACAAAGCATTCACAGAGCAGGAAACAAGAGTGTGCAGAATGTAGTGTTACACTTATAGCTAGGATATAGAGGATCAACTCAATGCAGGGTAGGTCTATTCAGAAGTTTGATGGCAGCAAGGAAGAAACTGTTTCTGTATTGGTTGGTACTTGCCCTTTGCCTTGTATCTTTCCGATGGAAGAAGGTGAAAGAGAGAACATCCAGAATGCATGGTGTTCTTAATTATGCTAGTTGCTTTGCCGAGGTAGCGGTAAGTGTAGACAGAGTCAATGGTTGGGAGGCTGGTTTGCATGGAGCCATACCAAGCTATGATACATCTATGGTGCACCTATAAAAGTTGGTGAGAGTTATACGATATGCCATATTTTCTTAGTCTTCTGAGAAACTAGAGGTGTGGATGGGCTTTCTTAACTATAGTGTTGGTATGCAGGGACCAGAACAGGTTGTTGATGATCTGGAATCTAAAAACCTAAAGCTCTCTGCCCTTTCTACTCCATCCTCATTAATGCAGACAGGGACATGTTCTCCTCTACACTTCCTGAAGTCAATGACAATCTGTTTAGTTTTGTTGATATTGAGGGAGAGATTATTGTTGCCACCCAGTTCACCAGATTCTCCATCTCATTTCTGTATTCTGTCTTGTCATTGTTTGAGGTCTGACCCACTATAGTTGTATCATCAACAAACTTGAAAATTGAGTTGGAGGGGAATTTGGCCACACAGGTGAATAAGGGGCTGAAAATACAGCCCTGTGGGGCACTGGTGTTGAGGATAATCGTGGACGAGGTATTGTTGCCTATCCTTATTGATTGTGTGTTCTCTCACACAGTGCAGTAACTGTCTGCCTCCTATGTGCACAAGTCCAAACTATTGTTTGTTGAATTTACTCTGAAGAGATCAGACTCCAGAAAAATCACTGGTTTATTTAGTTGGCACTTTATTATGCAATTCTCATTAGGGCTGTTTGTGGGTGTCACTATTAATAATATCACCTGACAAAAAGAAAGCAGTAGACTTGCACATCTCAAAGTTGTAGACTTTGTGAGCTTCCATTCATTTAATGATATAAAATACAAGGGGAGAATTGTGATTGACACTGACATTCAATAGTATTACCATGCTGAGTCATCTGCTATCAACATCCTGGCATTGACCAGAAACTGAACTTGACTAACCATATAAATACTGAGGCTACCAGGGCAGGTCAAAGGCTAGGAATTCTGCGGTGAGTAACTCGCTTCTTGATTTCCCCAAAGCCTGCCCACCATCTATAAGGCACAAATCAGGAGTTTAATCGACTTGCCTAGATGAGTGCTATTCCAACAACATTTAAGAAGCTTGACACCATCTAGGATAAAGAAGCCGCTTGATTGCTGTCCCTTTAACAAGTATTCAATCTCTCTGCCCACCAATGAATTGAGGTAGCCATGTGTACCTGTAATCTGTAAGATACACTGCAGGATCTCACCAAGGTTTCTTGGATAGCACATTCCAAAACCAAGAACATTACTGTCTAGAAGGATAAGAACAACAGAAACTTGGGAACACCATTCCCCTCCAAGTCATTCACCATCTTGATTCAGAAATATATCATTGTTCCTTTACCTGTTGTTAGATCATGATCCTGGAACTCTCTCCATAACAGCAATGCGAGTGTACTTACACTCAAGAAGTGCAGCAATTCAAGAAGGCAGCTCTCCATTTCTTAAGGGCAACTAGGAATGGGCAATAAATGCTAGCTTAACCAGCAATGCTCATCTTCTGTAAAATGATTTTTTTAAGAAGTCAGCTATATTTTTGTTTTCATCAATGTGTGCTACGTATGATAACTTTAATTGCAGATGCTGAGCCTTGCAGCCCAGTTATATCTTTCCAGACTGCATTTCTTTTTCTATTAACATACAAAGTCATGTCCATTTCCATTAAGTTTGTATTAAATTTGTATTTGACCTAGTAGAACAGAGAATGGTCCCAGCCGAGACCAAATTGAGATAGTACCAATAAAAATAGCCATCATGCAATCCATCAAAGGTCCAGCTTCCTGTTCTAGTGTGGGTGAGGGCAACTCCAGGTTCTGAGATCTACCCATTCCTGTTAAGGAGTCAAGTTGACAACTTGCATATTGTATATGGGATATTTATTTTAAAAATTTAATGGAAACAACCAAACTTTAGCAGCTATTGGGTTTTATACCAGGTCCATGGAGGACTGGACCATGGATTGGAGATGGAAAGAGTTTATAAGAGAAGTAAAATTTTTTTGTCCCCTATATTGTTCATCATTAGCTACTGCCACATGAGGGTTATCTATGTTCATAACAGGGCTGTGAAATAAAGATGTAACTACCCACTTTACAAATTGCTACTTTTGCCAGTGGGGAAGCTGTCCAATCAACATCAACATTGTAAATGTAGAAAAGTCTTTAAAAATCGTTTTTTAAATTTGTGATGTGGAAAAAAAATGATATAAATTATTTAGTGTTGAAAGTGAAGCCGAGTCTGTTAACAAGGTCTAAATGTTTAAGTTCACCCCATTACTTTCGTGTATTCAGTCTAGAAACTATTGAGATAGTAGTAGTTCTGAAATTTATTTGTTTATTCAGAAGTTTTATTGGATTTTGGCTGGGATACATAATGGGTTTTAAGAATCTAGATCTTTAGCCCATTAACTCCCCTGAGTATTTAACAGTTATAGTAGCGATTGTGAATTTTGTTCAAAAAGTGGATGATGGGTGAGGATTGAACAGTGTGGAAGATAAGATGGGGGATTGTTTGAAGTGGTCAAAGGGGCAGCTGTTCATAATGAGCCACTGAGTGCATCTTAAGATGTGGCATAATATTTTTTGGAAAGCAGGCGGAGTAAGTACCTTGCTTACTCCAGATTTGGTCTATCTCCACTTCTACCTTGGGCTCTACTTCTCATGGCAAGCCTTTTGCCAGGCCAATAAGGGCCTTAAATCCCAGAAAATCTCATCTCCTGGCAGTCTCGAGACTAGACTGCTGGACTATTTTGGAATCTCGGGAACTTGAAAAAATCTCTGTATCTATCTCCTTTACAACCCTAGGAAGTAATCTGTCAAGTTCTGGAGATTTGTAAGCTTTTAGTTTCTTGAATTTCCCTTAAGGTTTTTTTTCTGCTTTCATTAATAATTATGGACCAGATTTTCAAAGAAGAGACAGAAAGCTGGGAGAAAGTTGGGAAACTGCCTGACATGACAAACCCTTTTCCTTTAAAAGGGCCGCCAACCGCCATACTTTTGTTCCAGGGCAATGGAGCCAGGATGGAATCATCCCTGCTGCCTCCGGTGACAGTTAGAAGGTGGCCACCCCAGTGTCTAAGTGCCAAGGAGAGATAATTAGAAGACCTGCTTTGTTTCTCAGGGATTTTGGCTCTGTTGCTTTCAAGGCTCTTAGAATCCATTCACCCTCTTCCCTTGACTTCCTCACATCCACTCCCGTGACACCTCTGTGCCTTCTTCATGCTCCACCCAATGCTCTTCCAACATCTCTCATAGCCCTCATGCCGCCTCATTTCCCCATGTTGTTATGTATCCTCCAGTGCCCTTTCCATGCCCCTCATGCTTTTCATGTCCTATTCATACCCTCTCATATGCCAGTGCTCTGCATGTGTTTTCCATAGCTTCTCAGCATTATCTACAGGAAGCCAGCAGGAGCCATGACGGCAAATGGAAATGAAAAATAAGTAAACTTTTCACTAGTAGAATTCTCATTAAAACATATTTGAATTACAAAAAAACACTAACTCATTAAATTCATTTGAAAAAAAATGTAAATCCCCAAGTAGTCAATTTGTTGTAGAAATGAACAAATTTCCCTTTCACTCACCACGCCACAGACAGATAATCCTTTAACAATCTCTTCAAACTGGCAATCAAAATGTGAACGCAGCCCCCTACTAAGATATGTAGATATAGATTTTTTGAAACTCAACCAAACATTCAATATGGACACAGCTATAAGAATAAATATTGGGAAATCTAAACAAAGGAGATGACTGAAATTGCAAACAAAAAGCTATTTTTTTCCTAAGCCACAAAAGATCCATGTACTTTAGCAGCAAATATCTGGTTTTGTTACTCTAACTGAAAGCTATAAAATGTTTGTTCTCCAATTTTAAAGAGCTGAGATTTAAATCACTTAAGTACATGACGCTTAAATAGCCCTTCAATCTTTTACAAGTTTTAATGCCTCTTCCATAAAATTGTGGTCCCCAACTGCAGGTTAAGCCCATTGTGGTACTTAGCAATCAAATCAAAAAAAATCCTGCTGAGTTCAGATTTCCTACTTGTGTCATTCATGCCCCTTATACAAGGCTTGTATGTAAGCTCCTGCCCACTATTTTCAAAAGTCTCCCAAATATTAGTGCAATTCTGAGCCTATAAGTTATGAATGTTCTGTCAATAAGCATATATTTAAGGCTGAGATTGACTGATTTGGATCTCCAATAGAATCAAGAGATATGGGGAGAGTGCAGGAAAATATATTGATGTAGCTGATCAGCCACATAGAACATTATAGCGCAGTACAGGCCCTTTGGCCCTCGATGTTATTCTGACCTGTGAAACCAATCTAAAGCCCATCTAACCTTTACTATTCCAATATCATCCATGTGTTTATCCAATGACCATTTAACTGCCCTTAATGTGGTGAGTCCACTACTGTTGCAGGCAGGGCATTCCATGCCCTTACTACTCTCTGGGTAAAGAACCTACCTCTGACATCTGTCCTATATCTATCATCTCTTAATTTAAAATTATGTCTCCTCATGCTAGCCATCACCATCCAAGGAAAAAGGCTCTCACTGTCCACCCTATCTAATCCTCTGATCACCTTGTATGCCTCAATTAAGTCACTTCTTAACCTTCTTCTCTCTAATGAAAATGGCCTCAAATTCCTCAGCCTTTCCTCATAAGACTTTCCCACCATATCAAACAACATCCTGGTAAATCTCCTCTCCCCTCTTTCCAATGTTTCCACATCCTTCCTATAATGCGGTGATCAGAAATGTACATAGTACTCTGGGGCGGCCGCACCAGAGTTTTGTACAGCTGCAACATGACATCATGGTTCCGAA
Source organism: Sphyrna mokarran (assembly GCA_024679065.1). Taxonomy (NCBI): domain Eukaryota; kingdom Metazoa; phylum Chordata; class Chondrichthyes; order Carcharhiniformes; family Carcharhinidae; genus Sphyrna; species Sphyrna mokarran. Next base: position 108,205,054 of record JAGIQG010000007.1, read on the forward strand.
ACTCAATCCCTCTACCAATAAAAGCTAACACACCATACGCCTTCTTAAAGAACAAAGAACAATACTGCACAGGAAGAGGCCTTTTAGCCCTCCAAACCTGCATCAATCATGTGTTCCTAACTAGACCATCCATTTGTCTCCCTCTATTCCCAGTCTGTTCATGTGGCTATCCAAATAAGTCTTAAACGATCCTAACATGTCAACCACCTTACTTAGTAGTGCATTCCAGGTCCCCATCACCCATTGTGTGAAAAAGCCCCCAAATATCCTTATTGAACCTTGCCCTCTTACCTTGAACTTGTGACTCTTTGTGTTTATCATTTCTGATGTGGGAAAATGCTTCCAATTGTTCACCCTATCTATGCCCTTCATAATTTGATAAACTTCCATCAGGTCGCCCCTCAACCTGTATCTTTCCAGGGAAAACAACCCTAGTTTACTCAATCTCACCTCATAACTTAGCTAATACCCTCCATACTAGGCAACGCCCTGGTAAACTTTCTCTGCACTCTCTGCAAAACCTCCACGTCCTTCCGGTGTGGCGACCAGAACTGGATGCAGTATTCCAGATTGGTCTAATCAACTTTCCATACAACTGTAACATCACATGTCAACTTTCCATACAACTGTAACATCACATGCCAACTTTTGTACTCTGTGCCACATCCAATAAAGGCAAGCATGTCATATGCCTTTTTCACCACCCTCTCCACCTGTGCTGCCACCTTTAAGGATCTGTGGACTTGAACACTCAGATTCCTCTGTGTGTCTATACTCCTGATGGTTCTGCCATTTATTATATAGCCTCCCCTGCATTGGATATACCAAAATGTGTCACTTCACATTTGTCTGGATTAAATTCCATCTGCCATTTCTCTGTCCAATTTTCCAGCCTACCTATATCCTGCTGTATTCTCTGACAATGTTCATCACTATCCGCAAGTCCAGCAATCTTCAGTTAATCTGCAAACTTACTAATCAGACAGCTACATCTTCTTCCAAATCATTTATATATATCACAAAGAGGAGAGGTCCCATTATAGAGCCCTGCGGAACACCACTAGTCACAGACCTCCAATCAGAAAAAGACCCCTCTACTGCTATCATTTATCTTCTATGGCCAAGCCAGTTCTGTAGCCATCTAGCTAGTTCACCTTTGATCCCGTGAGATTTAACCTTTTGCACCAGTCTGCCATGAGGGACCATGTCAAATGTTTTACTAAAATCCATGTGGACAATATCCATGGCTCTTCCCTCATCAATCATTTTTGTTACCTCCTCAAAAAACTCAACCAAGTTTGTGAGGCATGACTTCCCTTGTTCAAAACCATGTTGTCTATTGCTAATGAGGCTATTCGGTTCTAAATGTGTATAAATGCTATCTTTAAGAATTTTCTCCAACAATTTCCTTACCATAGACGTCAAGCTCACTGGCCTATCTGGATTATCCTGGATTACCTGGATTTTCCTTGCTACCCCTTTTAAATAACGGGATCACATTTGCTATTCCCCAATCCTCTGGGACCTCACCTGTGTACAATGAAGATACAAAGATTTCTGTTAGATGCCCAACAATTTCATCTCATTTCTCTCCCAGTAATCTAGGACGGATCCATCTGGCCCTGGGGATTTGTCTATCTTAATGCTTCCTAAAACACCTAACACTTCCTCCCTTGTAATTGTGATTTGTTCTAACGAGTCTACACATCCCTCTGAGACACTACCAATCATGCTGTAATGTTCTATGTTCTAATCAATGTATCCCTCTCCTTTGTGAATACTGATACAACATATTCATTTAGGATCTCATCTACTTCCTTGGTTCCTAAGCATAATTCCACTGCTTTGTTCTTGAGAGCTCTGACTCTTTCTCTGACAATCCACTTGTTCCTAACGTACGTATAAAATGCCTTGGGATTCTCTTTAATCCTGTCTGCCAAAGACATTTTGTGACCCCTTTTTGCTCTTTTAACTTGCTGTTTGAGTTCTTTTCTGCTCACTCTGTATTCCTCCATTGCTTCAGTTGTTTTTAGCTGCCTGGACCTTATGTATGCCTCTTTTTCCTTTTTGATTAGACCCACAATTTCTCTGGTTATCTATGGCTCTCGAATCCTACCTTTCCTGTCCTTCCTTTTTGTAGTTACTCCTTAAAAGATTCCCACATGCCAGATGTGGATTTACCCTTGAACGTCCTCTCCCAATCAACAGCCACCAAATCCTGCCTAATCCGACTGTAGTTAGCCTTCCCCAATTCAGCAACTTACCCATAGGACAAAACTCATCCTTTTCCATGACTATTCGAAAGTTTACAGAATTGTGATCACCATTCGCCACGTGTTCCTCCATTAAAACTTTGATGACCTGACCAGGCTCATTCCCCAGTATTAAGTACAGTATAGCTTCCTCTCTGGTTGGACTATCAACATATTGCTCCAAACAACCTTCCTGGACACATTTTGTAAATTCCTCCCCGTTTGGAACCCTAGACCTAAGGGATTTCCAGTCTATATGAGGGAAATTAAAGTCTCCCAGTACAGGAACCCTATTTTTTCTACACCTGTCTAGAGTCTCATTGTTTATCTGTTCCTCAAGGTCCCATGGGCTGTTGGAAGGCCTGCAGTATACCCCCTGCATAGTCCTTTCTGTTTCTCAGCTCCACTCGTACTGTCTCATTACATGATCCTTCCAAATTGCCCATCCTCTATACTGCTGAAATATGTTCCCTAACCAGTATTGTTACTCCCCCACCTCTTCTAGCCCCTCCTCTGTCTTGCTTAAAATACTTATATCATAGAATATTCAGCTGCCAGTCCTGTCCTTCTTTTAACCAACTTTGTCACTGCAACCACATCCAAGTTCCGCGCATGCATTAAGGTTCTAAGTTCATCTGTTTTGCCCGTTATGCTCCTTACATTGAAGCAGATGCACTCTAGACCTCTGAGGCTACTGACTTCATCCTCCCCCAGATTGCTCTTCCTGTTAGGTAGTCTTGTCTTGGCTCTATGCTCATGCCCAGTCTCTACGCTTGCTGACCTATTGTTCCAATCTCCACCCCCTGCCACATTAGTTTAAACCCACACAAACCACACTAGCAAACCTTCCAGCCAGGATATTGGTGCCCCTCCAGTTCATGTGTAACCTATCCTACTTGTACGGGTCCCATCCTCCCTGGAAGACTTCGCAGTTATCCACAAATCTGAAACCCTCCCTCCTGCACCAGTTCTTTAGCCATGTGTTGAGCTGCACAATCTCTCTGCTCTTAGCCTCACGAGCATGTGGCACGGGGAGTAATCCAGAGATTGCTACCCTAGAGGTCCTGCTTTTTAACCTTATACCTAAATCGTTCTCACAGGATCTTTCTGCCTATGTTATTTGTACTAATGTGGACAATGACATCTGTCTGATTACCCTCCCTTTCTACCCCCTCAGAGACATCCAGGACCCTGGCACCAGGGAGGCAGACTACCATTCTGGAGTCTCATTCGCGCCCACAGAACTGCCTGTCTGTGCCTCTAACTATTGAGTGCCCCACTTTTATTGCTCTCCTATTTTCCCTCTTTTCCTTCTGAACCACAGAGCCTGACTCTGTGCCAGAGACCTGGTTGCCATGATTTACCCCGGGAAGGTCATTCCCTCCCCCCACCTCCCCCCAGTATCCGAAACAGTATGCTCACTTTGGAGGGGAACAACCACAGGGGATCTCTGCACTGAATGCTTCCTTCTGTCCCCTCTCCTGACTGTTACCCAGCTAGCTTTGTTTTTGGGTGTTACCACTTCCCGATAGCTGCTATCTATCTCCGCCCTCTGTCTCCTGAATGATCCGAAGTTCATCCAGTTCCAGTTCCAATTCCCTAACGCAGTCTGTACCTCCCACAGGTGAAGTCAGCAGGGTCACTAATGGTGACCCTTACCTCCCATATCTGCAAGAGGAGCATTGAATTGCCCTGCCATCCCTTCCTCCCAAACTCCCAACTGTCGCTACTCTGTGTTCCCACTCTTTAAACTGTTGCCGCTCTGTGTTCCTGTTCTCTAAACTGTCACCAGTCTGTTCTGCTCTTTAAACTGTTGATCCTCTGTGTTCCCACCCTTTAAATGTCTCTGCTCTGTGTTCCCACCCTTTAAATGTCTCTGCTCTGTGTTCCATTCTTTAAACTTCAGATGTTTTGTGTTCCGTTATTTAAACTCTTTAACAGCCCTATCACCTGGGTGCCAACTTTCAGGGATCTATGCAAATGGACGCTGAAATCTCTTTGCTCATCCACACTACCAAGTATCTTATCATTAACCCAGCTTTCTGTATTCCTGTTGTTCCTTCCAAAAGGGCATGGGGTAGGGCATGGTTTGAAATGCATATACTTTAATGCAAGGAGTATTCGCAATAAGGGGGAGGAACTTGCAGCTTGGACCAGTACCTGGAACTTCGATGTTGTGGCCATTTCAGAGACTTGGGTAGAGCAGGGACAAGAATGGATGTTGCAGGTTCCAGGGTTCAAATGCTTTAGTCGGAGTAGAGAAGGAGGTAGAAGGGGGGGAGGAGTGGCATTATTAGTCAAAGACTGTATCACAGTGACAGAAAAGAAGTTTGATGAGGACTTGTCTGTTGAGGTAGTATGGGCTGAGATTAGAAACAGGAAAGGAGAGGTCACCCTGTTGGGAATCTTTTATAGACCTCCTAAAAGTTCTAGAGAGGTTGAGGAAAGGATTGCAAAGTCAATTCTGGTCAGGAGTGAAAGTAATAGGGTAATTGTTATGGGGGACTTTAACTTTACTAATATTGATTGGAATAGCTATAGCTCTAGCTCGATAGAGGGGTCAGTTTTCGTACAAAGTGTGCAGGAAGGTTTTTTGACTCAGTATGTAGATAGGCCAACTAGAGGTGAGGCTACATTGGATTTGGTGCTGGGCAATGAGCCAGACCAGGTGTTAGGCTTGGAAGTTAGTGAACATTTTGGTGATAGTGACCACAATTCGGTTACGTTCACCTTAGTGATGGACAGGGATAGGCATGAAGCTGGGGGCAGTAGTTATAGCTGGGGGAAGGGTAATTATGAGGCCATCAGGAGAGAATTAGGGTGCATAGATTGGACTAGGAAACTACAGGGACTGGGAACATCTGGAATGTGGAGCTTATTCAAGGAGCAGCTGCTGCGAGTCCTTGATAAGTATGTCCCTGTCAGGCAAGGAGGAAATGGTCGAGTAAGAGAACCTTGGTGTACGAAAAAAGTTGATTTGCTGGTTAAAAGGAAAAAGGAGGCTTATGTCAGGATGAGGCTTGAAGGCTCAGTTAGTGCAATGGATAGCTATAGATTAGCCAGGAGGGAGCTAAAGAGTGAATTGAGGAGAGCTAAGAGAGGACACGAGAAGACTTTGGCTGATAGGATTAAGGAGAATCCTAAAGCTTTCTTTAGATATGTTAAGAATAGAAGATTGGTTAGGACAAGATTAGGGCCAGTCATAGACAGCAGTGGGAAGTTGTGCGTGGAGCCTGAAGAGATTGGAGAGGCACTGAATAAATATTTCTCTTCGGTATTCACGCAGGGTGATGTAAATGTAGTTATGGAGAACACTGAGGTACAGGGTAGCAAACTGGAAAGTATTGAAGTAGATAGGGAGGATGTGCTAGATATTCTCGAGGGTTTGAAGTTGGATAAGTCCCCTGGGCCGGACGGGATTTACCCTAGGATTCTCTGGGAGGCAAGAGAGGAGATTGCAGAGCCTCTGGCTCTGATCTTCAGGTCGTCGTTGGTTACGGGTGTGGTTCCGGAGGACTGGAGGATAGCGAATGTGGTCCCATTGTTCAAGAAGGGGAAGAGAGACCTTCCAGGGAATTATAGGCCAGTGAGTCTTACTTCTGTTGTGGGCAAAGTATTGGAGAGAATTATTAGGGATAGGATTTATAGTTATTTAGAGAGAAATGAATTGATTGGGGATAGTCAGCATGGTTTTGTGAACGGTAGGTCGTGCCTTACTAACCTCATTGAGTTTTTTGAAAAAGTGACCAAAGAGGTGGATGGGGGTAAGGCGGTTGATGTGGTATATATGGACTTTAGTAAGGCGTTTGATAAGGTGGCCCATGGAAGACTTCTGCAGAAAATGCAGATGTATGGGATAGAGGGTGATTTAGCTAATTGGGTTAGGAATTGGCTAGCAGATAGAAGACAGAGGGTGGTGGTTGATGGGAGATATTCATCGTGGAGTTCGGTGACAAGTGGTGTACCTCAGGGGTCTGTTTTGGGGCCCCTGCTGTTTGTAATTTTTATAAATGATCTGGATGAGGGTATTGAAGGATGGATTAGTAAATTTGCAGATGACACTAAAGTCGGTGGAGTGGTAGATAGTGAAGAGGGGAGTTATAGTTTGCAGAGGGACTTGGACAAGTTGCAGAGCTGGGCCGAGAGGTGGCAAATGGAGTTTAATGTGGAAAAGTGTGAGGTAATGCACTTTGGCAGGAATAATAAATGTGTAGAGTATAGGGCTAATGGTAGGATTCTTAATAGTGTTGATGAACAGAGGGATCTTGGTGTATGTGTCCATAGATCCCTGAAAGTAGGCAGTCAAGTCGATAAGGTTGTTAAGAAGGCATATGGAGTCTTAGCTTTTATTGTAGGGGGATTGAATTTCGGAGCCGCAACGTCATGTTGCAACTGTACAAAACTCTAGTGCGGCCGCACTTGGAGTATTGTGTGCAGTTCTGGTCCCCACATTATAAGAAAGATGTGGAGGCATTGGAGAGGGTACAGAGGAGGTTTACCAGGATGTTGCCTGGTATGGAGGGCAGGTCTTATGAAGAGAGGCTGAGGGATTTGAGGTTGTTTTCGTTAGAAAGGAGGCGGCTAAGAGGGGACCTAATCGAAACATATAAGATGATTAGAGGTTTAGATAGGGTGGACAGTGATAGCCTTTTTCCTAGGATGGAGAAAGCTAGCACGAGGGGACACAGCTTTAAATTAAGGGGTGATAGTTATAGGACGGATATCAGAGGTAGGTTCTTTACCCAAAGGGTGGTTCGGGAGTGGAATGCCCTGCCTGCAGCAGTTGTAGATGCGCCAAGTTTGGTGGCGTTTAAGAGGTTAGTTGATAAGTATATGGAAGAGAAGGGAATGGTTTAGTTTGGAGGGGCATTGCTTTTTATATTGGTCGGCGTAACATCGCAGGCCGAAGGGCCTGTTCTGTGCTGTAATGTTCTATGTTCTAAAATGAATCACCTCACACTTTTCCACATTAAACTCCATTTGCCACCTCTCAGCCCAGCTCTGCCGCTTATCTATGTCCCTTTGTAACCTGAAACGTCATTCCGCACTCCACAACTTCAATGACTTTAGTGTTACCTGCAAATTTACTAACCCATCCTTCTATGCCCTCATGCAGGTCATTTATAAAAATAACTAACTACACTGGCCCCAAAACAGATCCTTGCAGTACACTAGAAAAGATGAACATTTTCCGTCAACTACCACCCTCTGTCTTCTTACAGCTAGCCAATTTCTGATCAAGACTGCTAAATCACCCTCGATCACATGTCTCTCTATTTTCTGCAATAGCCTGCTGTGGGGAACCTTATTAAACACCTCAGTAATATGCTCAGTAAGCTGGAGGGGCCAAATGGCCTACTCCTACTACTATTTTTTAATCATAATAGACTTAACACTTACGGTCTAAATTTCCAACAGAACTTTAAATATCCTTGCAATGATCATCTAAGTGGTGCTTGACAGCCTCATTATAACAAAATTAATTTTCAAAAATTAATTTGTACACTCATGTTGTGATGGCACTTGTAAAGTCCTAGTTTCATATTATTTATTTTCATGTGTGTGTGCAGATATCTGTTGTTTTCATCTGAACTGAAAGCTGTAGAACATTTGTTCTCTAATTGTCATATACTACAGGAGAGACCCTTCGACCCATCAACTCTGCACTGCCAAAAGTAAACTCTGCACCAAAATCCCACTTTCCAGTTCTTGACTCATATGCTTGAATGTTATAACATTTCAAATGCTTGGCCACGTAATTCTTAAAGATTCTCAGGTTTCCCATATCTACTACCCTCCCAGGTAGTGCATTCTGGATTCCCACCACTAGGGTGACAACATTTTTCCTCAAATCTCTACTAAATCTCTTGCCGCTCACCTTAAAATTATTTCTCCTTGTTATTGGTCCTTGAACAATGAGGGACAGCTGCTTCCTATTGACCCTGTCCAAATCCCTCAGAATCTTATACCCCTCAATCAGGTCCACCCTTAGCCTTCTCTGCTCTAAAGAAAATAGCCCAAGCTTATCCAGTCTCTCATCATATTTCAAATGCTCCATCCCAGGCAGCATCAAGGCAAATCTGCTTTGCAACCTCTCTGGCGAAATCATACCTTTTCTACAATGAAGCGACCATACTCCAGCTGTGGGCTAACCAAAGCTTTGTACAGCTCCAACATAACCTCCCTACCCCTAAAACCTATGCCACATCTGATAAAGGCAAGTAGCTTGTGTGCCTTCTTAACTATCCTATTAACATGTCCTGCTGCCTTCAGGGTTCCATGGACAAATACCCCAAGATTTCTCTGTTCTTCTGAGCTCCCTAGTGTCCTACCATTCTTTGAGTACTTGCTTGACTTATTACCACTTCCAAAGTGTATCACCAAGCACTTGAAAACCTCTTTAGAATTTTCCTACAGGGTGAGGGGAGTGGGGGAAATGGGAGCCAGTTGAACTTCGGGCACTTTTCATTCATGAAGACAGCCGAAAGTAGAGCTGCTTTCAATTTGATCTGGTTCTGTAAGGAGGGAGAGGGAAATATGACTTGTGCACATTAGGTTAATAGGAGAAAAACTCACTGGAGCTCTTTGGAGAGCTAAGATACACTTTTGGTTATAATCCTGGGGGCATCTCTCGAAGTAGTCAGGTATCCCTTGGGAAAGCTCAAGTGTCCTTTGGGATTGTTAATAATTATATGAATATGCATAAAGAGTAAATAAACTTGTTGAAACTGTCAAGCTCATTGGAACTGTTGAGGGGAAAAAAGGGAACTGTCAAAGAGAGCTGTTACATGTTTAAGTGATTGCATAATTGCTTTAAGAGCCAATCACATAATTTGAAGGTGACATCATTGAGGTGTTTCACAGACTCTTATTTAATTTCAGTTTCTACTCTGTACATGCAGCAGTTCCTTCAATCAATCTGTTGCTGTTCATTTGAATCTTCGTGTGCAAACCACATCTTTTCTCTTTTTACTTAAAACCCACAAGTCCTAACATAGTTAGAATGTTACAAAAAGAAAATTGACGACAAGTTGGGATTCTGTTTTGTCGAGAAATTTGAGAATAGATCCTAAACATTATGTGCCCTCTCACTTCAAATATTAGAAGGCCAGGGAAAATCAATGATTAAAGATTAAAGTACTAGTGGAGGGAGATCAAGCAATAAAGCAAAGGAAAAAAATAACCACATTTCTTATCAGAAAAAAAATCCCACAGACTCCAGTAAGCTTTCTTAAATTTTTATTCATCACAAGTAGGCTTACATCCATACTGCAATGAAGTTATTGTGAAAATCCCCTAGTTGCCACACTCTGCCGCCTGTCTAGATACACTGAGGGAGTGTTTAATATGGCCAATGCACCAAACCTGCACATCTTTGGACTATGGGAGGAAACCCATGCAAACACAGGGAGAATGTGCAAACTCCACACAGAAGGTGATTCATGTCGGGAATTGAACCCAGGTTGCTGGCGCTGTGAGGTAGCAATGCTACCCCACTGTGCCACCGCGCTGCTTTTAGGTCCATAAATACTGCAGTACAGAGTGGCAGAGCAGGAGACTCACAACACAACTCATAAAATCACTACGGTACTGAAGGAGACCATTCAACTCCATCTCTCCAACATAGCATCTTACTCATATCAACCCCTCCATCCTATCCCCGTAACCCCATGCATTCACCCTGCTAATCTCCCCACATCTTCGGACATTAAGGGGAAATTTTAGCATAGTCAATCCACCTAACATGCTCATCTTTGGCCTATGGGAGGATACTGGTGTACCCAGCAGAAACCGACACAGATATGAGGAGAATGTGCTAACTCCATACAGATAGCCGCCCAAGGCTGGGATCAAATTTGGGTCCCTGCTGCTGTAAGGCAACAGTGCTAACTGCTGTGCTACGTGAAAAAAGGTAGAAGCTCTCTATGATTTAAAAGTGGGGGCTATTTCTGATCAGGAAAGGAGAGATTCTAGGCAGTATCTGGTATATTTGAAAATGGGATATTTCACTGTATTGTTGAGGATGTTTTTTAAAAAAAGCATCAAGTCAACCGCCTCTGGGATAAGAGAAAGTACTGGAAAGACAGTAAAATAATATATAATCAGCAGTCTCAAGTCGCTAGTGCCTGCGAAGGAAATAGCAGGTCAATTAGGATCTATGGGTCTGTTGAATGAAGAAAAGAAATTATGGAAATCCTATGCAGAGTGTTTTCAGTACTTCGCACAAGCGAACAAATTGGGAAAAAAAGTTGCTCGTACCAGCTTTTCTCCGGAAATTGGAAGTGAAACCTTAAATTTGCTCAGAAATTTGGTTCATCCCACAAAGCTAGGAACCAAAACTTATGACGAGTTGACAAAGATGCTTAAAGAACATTATTTTCCAAAGCCATCGATTATCACAAAATGGTTCAGTTTCCACTGAAGGAATTAAGTGACAGGTGAAAATATTGCTTAATTTGTAGCAATTTAAAAAAGCCTGGGACAACATTGCGAGTTTGGTGATTCATCACAAGATACTCTTTAAGATCTTTTAGTTTGTGGTTTCCAAGTTCCAAATTGTATTTCCAGGGTCAAGGACAGCTAAATTCCAGAACATTGTATACAATTAATGGACATCCTACTGATTACACACAGTCAAGAACAAAGTTAATGATTAATGGTGCCTAGTGCTGTGCCTAGAGTATTATTGATTCTATGTTTAACATTTTTATCATTTGTAATCATGACCAAGTAAAGGGCAGGGGTGTTATATATTTGAGTGGTTGCACGAATGCTTGAGCATGACATGATTTGATGGTGATGTCATTGGGATGTTTAGCAGGCGTTTGTTTAGTTTCAGTTTCTACTCTGTACAAGCAACAGCTCCTTCAATAAATCTGCTATTATTAATTTGAATCTGTATGTACAAACCACATCTTTTTAAAACCCATGTAATTAGAACATTGCAATAGCATTTGAAACTCCTGTCCTTTAAACATTTGAAGAAATTGTTTGCAGTGTTGAAAAATGTCAGTACTTGCCATTTCCCCATGCTTGTTGATATAAGCCTGAGGGTTTCCATTAGGACATTAATGCTGCACAACTGGTTTCATAACTTATCACAGTAGGATGCCTGCCAGTTCACAATTTGATTGCTAGCTCTAAATGCTTATAAAGTTTTTGAAGTGGCACTATGAATACTAATACTCTATAAAGCATTAAATATAGTAAGTGGATTTTTAATCAGACTTTTTTTAAATAATGAATTTATCAATAGATTCTTGAGAACTTCATTTAATCTCAGCAGGACCTAAAGTCAGATCTTAGGGACTTGGTGAGCTGGCATTGAGAGTGTACAGAAAAAAGGTGCCAAGTGGGAGGACATGGCTTGGTATGAATTGATGCTGAGTTGGTATGGGGACAATAAAAAAACTATGGGGGTAGTTGGAGGGGCATAAATTGGCATGGAAGATATGAAAGGACATGTGGAGGGGGTAGGGGCATGGGTTGCCCGGATGTGATATAGACAGTGTGAGGGGATGTGAAGGACGAGTGCTGGAGGGCTGTTTTTCATTTCATTCTCTTTTTCACAACTGGGACAAAGGGACAGCCAACCTTCCTACCTGTCTGGATGGGGTGGTAATGGTGTGAGCTCCCACTTGACTTTTTATCCAGGGGGCAGAGACTACACAACCTCATTAATTCCAGCCCAGTCTCTTTCCACCCATCTCCATTTATTGAATAAATCCAATAGCAAACACTTGGGGTGAGATTTTCCAGCTTAACTCCCCATTGTTCCCTCACTGTGGTGGGATAAATGAACCATGCAAAATGCTGTAGACTTCAGTGGTACCAGAAGATCCTGCCAGCAGCCAATGTTGAGCTATCTACACCATGGGAAAACCTACCATGTGGGGACTGGAAAATTCTTGCCATGATTTTTATGTAAGCAGCTAACAGAACTCTAAAGGGAAAACATGTTAAGTAGTTTTGAAAACGTTTTTATGTCTGCTCTGTTCTAATTACATGTCTGCTCTTGCTTGTACATATCATTATACTTTATGCTATTAGTGCACCGCTTCCACTACTTGAGATAAAGGCCAGAATTCTCCAGTTATTCACATCAACAGGATTCTGTGGTCCCACCGGCAGCGCACCTTTGCCTGCGGGTTTTCTGCTGGTATAGGTTGAAGTCAATTGGAATTCCCATTGACAGTGGCAGACCAGAAAATCACGCAGTTAGCAAACAATGCACCACCTCCCGCTGGCGGGAAACAAGCGGCTGGTAGGCCAGAGAATCTCGCCCCACGTAGTTCAACCCAGTAAAAATTATTTGATGTCATCGAGGCGGATTTACTGTTTTCAGTTTGAGAAAATATGTAATATTAAACAAATAAAATATTTGAAACCCATGACAAAACAGTTTGGATAAAATTGGTCTTCACCAATTTTAATACAAATTAGACAACAATGAATCAGCAACAATAAGAACAATGGGTGCACAAAACCTGAAAAGGTCAGTCAGTAGAGAATTGGCAGCCTTGTCTTTATGCCACCTGTTTTGTAATGTCAAGTCCAATGATCAAAGTAGTAATGCCTCTATTTGTGTTATCTTAATTTCTTAGAAAGCTGCTACAATGGTTGACTTGTGTTTTGCAGAAGCTCAGAGCTGGGTCCTCGAAGCAGTCGATGTTCTCAACAGTACAACACCATCAGCCGAATGGACAGACACAGAATGCTGGATGATCACTACTCCCCAGAGAGAGAAAGGTAATTAAACATTATTGATTGCCATGTTTTTCAGGAAAGTGAGTGATATTTTTAAATATGTAACCAATTCAAGTTGATGTGGACAACTTATGGTTCGTGCTTTGTTGGTTCACGTATCCTTTTCAGCTTTCAAGTTAATTTGTATATTTTGGTCCAATACAATGTCTTTAAATTTAATATGTATAGCAAGAATTTAAACAGAATCAGAAACATTTGTGGTACCACAGGTCTTTTCTTAATTAATTTGAATCTGGATGGATTATTCTTCTAAATAAATTGCAACATTGCTAATGTTTGTTTTACATACAGTCAAAGTGTTATAAAGCAATATTTTTCTAGTTAGCTTGGATATGGCAGTGACAAAAGGTATTCTTTGATTCACCAGATTACTCGGTGGTGGGAGTGGGGATTGGGGAATGGTGGTTTAAATATATAACTACAAAATGGTGGGTTGTCGACTTTATCACTACTGCTTTTTGTAGAGAACTGAACTGCTGTTCATTGTGCAAGGATGATTGTTAAATTATTTTCAGCGTTCACTTCCAGAATAGGGAGTGAGTCAAGTGATAGAGCATTTTCTCAAAAAAACAGTCAGTACAATAAAGGATAATGGCCATTGTTTAAGATTTAAACTAACAGCACTTTAAGAAAGAATTGTTGGCTGCTGATAGTTGGTTTTATCACATTGTTCAATTTAAGTTGGCTAGTATAAGACTCTGACTGGACGTAGAGATGCTATTTTGAGTAGGGGATAGGGGAAGGAACTTTTTTGTAGATATGTTTTCTTAGTGATTCAGGTCTTACATTTTACACCTTTGTTTCCAGCCTCCCCCACCAATCCCCACCCATGTTGCATGCCTGGACTTTCTCCTGTTGAGCATCCTGGTTATTGGCATGTAGAGTTGTATTGTGTCCTTCACTATATATTCCTGGTTCCTTTTTTAATTCCTGTTTGGTAACTCCCAGTGTGTGGTGCCTGATGTCTTGCACCAAACTAAGTCACAAAGTGGAAATGTCTTACTTTTTGAATATAACTGTGTACGTAATAGGGATCAGGTATTAATAATACCATTGGAAAGAGATATCATCAAGTATTTACTTACAATTATGTAAAAATTGGTGGGCCAACCATTTAGGACAAATGTTGTTCATTGTTCTGTGCCTAAGATGTTGAGTTGGTAACAAATTTCCCTCCATTCCATCAACTTGGCTGGAATAGTATATGTTGCGTGGAGACTTCACGAAGGGTGGAAAGATAAATATGCCATTTTTTAAAAGCAGCAATAACTGCTGTCTCCTATTCCAGATATAATAACCCTGCATAGGGCTCTGATTTCCAGGCATGAGTTTGTTGTAGATCAATGAACCAGGTATATCTGGATGCACCTTTGATGACCTGAATTTTCTCACTTTTGGCCCTGTGTTTGAAGCACAGTCTGAGGCTAAATTCTTCTGACTTTATTGTCGTGTTAAACATTAACTTAAAGCTTAAACAAGTACAGTGATACTAAAAGTAGCTAATTGTTCCAAGCTGCTAAATTGCCTTCACTAACAACTTACTTTGCAGCATTTAAGCTCCTCTTGGCTTTTGATTTAGAAACTATAATCTTCTCGCACATGCTGTTCATCATATTTCTCTCCATTTTCTTCTCTTTTCTGCTTACTGGTGCTGATGACCTTTCTGCCCATTCTTCAAATGCCATACATTTGTCTTTTCCATTACCTCCCACATCGCTGCAGTCAGTATCTTACACTACCTCGATCCAGACACAGTCATGCCATCGAACATCATCACAAGGATTTCAGGTATACTGTAACATGGGTGTGTTGGTGTGTTTTTATTATGTGTGACTACGTTTGCATGTATGTCTGGATATTATGACTAGGAATGAGCATCAGGATAAAATCAAACTCCAGACTTGAAGTTAGATTTTTCCAAGTCAAAAGGGCCTTATTTTAACTATATGAGTGGGTTAGTTCTGAAGTTAAAATCAGGCCTAAAGTTTTACATTTTAAAAAGGTTTGGCTGCCAGATAGAAAAGAGGCATAATTAGACTTATTGAAATCTTACTAAGACCATGTGTACTTATGTACATACTGCCTTCGAGATGAGACTCTGGATGTTTGGATGCATTCCCACTGATAGACCTCACCCTTATTTGATTACAGAGTATTGACATAAAATGATAAACTGATTAATCGTGAGCATAATGACAGAAGAAATATTACCTGCGTTATCAAGGCCAATCACTATCAATTATGGAAGATTTTGAAAAGCTGAACATGATATCTCCTGTGTGGAAATGTATCATTTAAATCACTATCATTTTTACAACAGGGAGAGGCCACAGAATATCTTTATGTAAATCCAATCTTTAGGTCTGCAAGAGATACAGATGATACAATTTATAACATTGCAGACAGGTTGCTCATCCCTAATTATGATTTACTTTGAATTTATCTCTTTTTCCTTTAAGTAGGATGTACTTCTGTCAAAGTGATGTGATTGATGTTTTTAACTACAATTTAACCATTATGAAATATTACTTTTGTTTACAGCATTACTTAAATAACACTACAGTTAAAAGGAAAGACAATGAATGTTAAAAATAGAAATTAAAAGAAAAAAAAGCTATAAGGTTCAGCAGGTCAATCAGCTTCTGAAAAGAGAGATGGAAAGGTTAAGGGATGGTGCCAAATCTGACATTAACCTGTTTCTTTTCAGAGCCTGGTGAACCTGCTGTAACTTTAAGGAACATTATTTGGCTCATGAAAATAGGACAGAAATGATAAGATTTTAGGACTACTGGGATGCATATTTATAGTAACATGCAACCCTTATTATGACAACAAGAGTGCTAAGTAGTCAGTAACTGTTCGGTGTGCTGCGGTAGAAATTACCAGCTTTTGTGCTTTTACACCATCTTCTGTCATCACAGTTCAATTCAAGAAGGAGTCCCTGCCATACTAAAAATTAATGAATGCAATTGTGATTAATTCCATTTATTCAATTTTTTACTGATTTTGAAAATACTATCATTTTAACAATGAGTGCTGATGACGTGAATGAACGAAGTGAAGAAGATGAATTGCTGAGTCTAAAGGACTTGAATCAAGATTCATTGATATATTGGTTAGCCCACAGCTGAATCAGCAATCTTGCCACTTTATTAGCTTCTCTGATAAAGTGTTAAAGTGCTCTCCTTTCCCAGTCATTTCACTCACAGTTGTTATCTTGTGCGGTATCTCATGAGTGTCTTTTAGTTTGCTGATTCCTCCACAAAACCCCGTGTGATGATAAAAACAAAGCTCAGAGTTATCACCGAACATAACGTTAACATTGGGACTGGGCTGCCCAAATTAGGGATGTCCCAGTTCAAAACTTGCTGAGCCAATGGAACTCAGTTGGTGAGGTTTTGATTGGCCTAGGTAGGAAGGGGAAGGAAAATCAACCATGGTTCTCTCCAAGTTGCTATCCAATGGCTCTTGATGGAAAGTGTGCTTGCCCATTCTTCCCTTCTCACCAGTAGCTGAAAGCTTAGCCCTTCCATGGGACCCACCCACTATACTTCTTCAGAAAGTACTTAATTTATTATCAATCTCACTAGATAAATGCAGGTCTTTCTAACTGCTTTCTCAATCATGATCATATTCTCAAGCCCCTTCACAATCAACTCTTAATATTCTAGTTTTTTTTTCTTGTTTTGATGCTTCCTAACATTATAAATGTTCCTCTTGATCAAAAACCATCACATTCATTTTTTAAACCACTGTTACCAATCGCTCCTGAAAAAGAACACTCCTGACAATGTCTAGTTGCTGCCCCTTCTCTAATCTTAAAATGCTTGAACATGCTTTTCACTGAAAATGTTGTGCTTTGAGTCTCTTCTACTTCCAGGAGCATCCTACATTGATCAAATCACAAAAGGCACCCTCTGTGACTGGCCTATATTATATTATCCTTCTATGCCCTCTGCAATCTTCCCATAGTGTTCCACAAAATTGCAAACCTTATTCTTCACCAGCATGTTATCCAATTCCTTGAAATTGCCCTTGCAATTCAAATTTAGCTTGTGTGCCTCAAGGAAAAAAAAAATCCTCCTATGCAATCACCTCTTAGTTTTCCATAGATCTATTCTCAGCCCCTTCAAATCCTTTCCGTCCTCGAGCTATCTGAAAACAGTTCACAGCCAAGAATTAACTTTCAAAGTGTAGATAATTTTGTAGGCAATATGTGCTCAGTAACACTGTATCCACAATTAGAGACCAAAAAGTCCGCTTTTGATGTTCCCGGTTGAGGGAAGAATGTTAGCCTGGATACTCAGTTCTTTGAATATGAGATCCTTCTTCTACCTGAATCAAGGGATGTGGCCTTAATTTAGCATGATTTGAAAGATGGCACCTCTGACAATATATTGCTGTCTCAGTACTACAGTGGAATACCAGACAGTGTTTAATGTGTCTAATTCATTTAACTGTTGTCCTTCAACTCCAAGGCAATAATTTCACTGACTGAAGTTGAGAAACACAACTTATATCAACTACAAAGCTGACTAAAATCTCTCTTTTTCTGCTTTAGTACAATTTACTTTTCTGAATATGATTAAAGTTTAGGTTTGTTAGAAGTTGGGTTTGTGATGGGACCTCGGTTAGAAAGATCAATACAGCTTTAGATAAGCCACAGTTGGTTTGAAATATTGTCACTGTCTTTTATTGTTTTGCATTTACTGCATGATTTTGTCTTCACTCATTCCCTGTCTTCGTGATACGTCTTACTGGGCTGATCAATGTGGTATTGATGCACATGATCTCTTATTTATTTAATCATTTTTTAAATTTTGTTGAGGAATTGAAAATAGCACAAATAAAATATGTACAGATGCTTGTACTCCATTTTGTGTACAATTAAACATAAGGTTCAACCAGAGTCTCATTTATTAGGCTCCAATATGCTATTCAGAAACAATTCTGGAAGGTGTTCCCACATTTTAAATGAGATTCTATTCTATTTCTACTGTATACTATACTATTTCCAGTCGATTCATGATTATAGCTATTGAATCCCAACAGTTTTTGCTCTACTGCAGTCAAAGTTTCTGAGGATTCTTTAATGTGAACCCATTTTTTGCCATTGTGAAGCAGAAGTATCCCACTATTCTACTCAATAGTGGTGTTTCAAGTTTCATTTAGGTTACTGGTTGTTATTGACTTATTCAGTTATTGTTTCTATGCAGCGTTCCTGCATCTTTGAAAATGTTGATGGAACCATCGTTACTTAATGTCACTTTTGTAACTGATTTCTTCTATCTCACTGGGGGCAGTTGTCCTCATTAAAAAGCCGGCACACATTTGTCATTTTCATAAGGTTTCCTGGAGAAAGTGCACTCTTTACTTCCTTCTCCAATCTAGAGGGAAATAGAAGAAAACACGTCTAAAACGTGAAGCTGAAGTGATAAGCTAATTCAGAAAATATTTTCTTATCTTTTATGAAGTACACTCCATCATGATTCTCAGGAATCAACTGCACATTATTCTTTACTTAGTTTGCAATAAAAGTAAAGAATATTCTTAGTGTTTCAGTGTGCTGATGGTTAGCTTTGTGATAGAGTTACAAGCTCAAAAAATGGCACAGATCTGAATTAAAGCAACTGCAAATATCTTGTGACACTGCAGGAATTCAAAGAGTCACAAAAATCAAGACAAAGGGCATAAATGAATCTGAATTTGATCATTCAAACTGATATACAGTTTTCCAGTAATAATTGTACACTATTTCTTGATAAATTTCCAGAAATAATGTCATGATCATTAGCCATTTTTTCTAAATATTATAGAGAAAACTGAGCTCTGCCACTGATAGACAAAGAGTAAAATCACATGTATTATCGATTACATAGCAATTGAATTGGAATTTGAGAAGTATTTTGAGATTCACAAAAGTGCATCTTTATTATTAACACAAAATGATGTGGAAGTTGGAAATTTAAAATTAAAAACAGAAAATGTTGGTAGAATGGTTTAAGTACAGTAGCACTGTGGTTAGGCAGCGCAGTAGCACAGCAGTTAGCACTGCTGCTTCACAGCTCCAGGATCTTGGGTTCAATTCCCAGCTTGGGTCACTGTCTGTGTGGAGTTTGCGCATTCTCCTCGTGTCTGCGTGGGTTTCCTCTGGGTGCTCCAGTTTCCTCCCACAGTCCAAAGATGTGCGGCTTCGGTTGATTGGCCATGCTAAAATTGCCCCTTAGTGTCCTGAGATGAGTAGTTTAGAGGGATTAGTGGTAAATATATAGGGACAAGGGAGTAGGGCTCGGGTGGGATTGTGGTCAGTGGAAACTCGATAGACCAAATAGCCTCTTTCTGCACTGTAGGGTTTCTATGATTTCTACGATTACTCAGCAAATCAAGTAACAGCAGTGCAATGTAATAAGGAGGGGACCCATTCCTACCAGTAAAACTGACAACACCCCTACCAACCAAGTCTCTGAAAACCTCAAGTGAATTATGTTCCTGATTGGCAGCAGGAATCCTAAGGTCCAGGATCCCGGTTCCACAGGAGACATTTAATTGCTGGATCCATTTCTTGCAACGAGTCGGGCAGAAACCCCATCCGCAGGTTCTGCCATCCAATAAGGCCTAATGAGGAGGTTGATTTGATGAAGAATTTCTTATCTCAAAGAATGGCAAATCTTTGGAATTCTTTACCCCACAAAGCTGAGAAGGCTGAATCCTTGAACATTTTCAAGGCTGAGATTGGTAGATTTTTAATTAGTACGGGAATTAAGGATTATGGAGATTAGGCAGGAAAGTGGACATTGAGTGTTAGATCAGCCGTGATCTTAATAAACAGTGGAATAGGATTAAAGGGCTGAATGGCCTGTTCCTGCTCCTATTTCTTATGGCCTTAATCAGAGGCCGGCAGTTCTTCATTACTGGCAGCGCCACCGGGACCTTCGCCAGGATCCGTGGAGGAAGGTAAGTGACATAACTGATAGAGGAATGAGGTTGCAGAGGAGGTAGTTTGGAGGACAGGCTCTATTCTCCTTACCCCCTCGCTCAATCAGCCACAGAGTGGTTATGAATGAGAGTCATCCTTTGTACTGGGCTGGAAGAAATCCTGATAGTATTTGCTTGTCATCCTCCCAGCATCTCGGTTCCCGTATCTGCCATCAGTTGACTGCCAGCAACATGAAGATGAGGTCTTTAAGTGGACGTTAATTGTCGGAGTAAGAGGGTTAGTTGGCACCCAGGCAGGAAGGCTGCACAAAATCTTCTTGCCCCAGACGTAATCGGGCAAAGGCAGAAAGGAGGCATCCTTTCCCACCCAGCATCCCTCCACCTAACCAAATGCTTCTCTCACCCCACATCGGCCTCACTTCATTAAATTCAGCCCAAAGCTTTTTTTTCAGGTCAATAAGCTTACATCAGAACTTAGTAAGTTGTTTGTAACTACCATCAGATATCTGCTGTTGTTCGGGTAATCTCCCAGGTTTTAATTAATCCCTGGGTAGCAGTCCCAAAAGATCAAATATTCTACTTGTCTATTGATGCACCACAAAATCACTCTCAAAATATGTTTCGTATATGTATTCGCACTGTAGGCATTTTAATACTCCTTACCTAACTCTTCATTGATATCTGTTCATATTCATCTAATTTAAACTGCTGAAAATAGGAAAAGCTATTTTTACCCAAGAGTGCAACTTTGATTATAAAAGTGATGGATAGACTTGGTTTGTTTCCTGGGTGTATAACTGTCAGTGTACAGAGAATTGAAACTTTGTGTAAAGTTTAACCCGTAGTCTGTTTTTAATCAGTTATACAAAGCACCAGATCAGAGACCCAGATCCTCCAGTCTTAGGATAGTTGGGGACTGGATGGACCCCAGAAGATGCGCTCTGGGCTCCTGGAATTCCCAATGCAAACATTCTGCAGGAATTACTGAGGAAGTTTCAAAGGGCATTTCCACTATATTTAGAACTCACCAAAAATTCCTCAAGTCTGAGTTAAGAGTTTGAGACTTAGGAGGCTTCTGACTCATTTACCTGGATGATTACTCAGGAAATGTTAGACTGAAGAAAACCAGTTCTAACCCCGGAGTACCTATATAACTGATCCCTCCCACTAACCCCTTCGATTCAGCCCCTGACACCCTGACCCTTCCTCATCTTTCCATCCGACACCCCATCAAACTTCTCTGTTGTCAGCTCACTCCACCCACCGAGACTCCCAGACACACTGACTCCTTTCCCAACCCGCAAACCCCTCACCCTCCCCTCCATCAACCCTTACACTCACACCAACAAAGGACACCTCAGACCATCTGAATCCTCCCCAATCCTCCCATGAATCACTAACCATGAACTTCCAAATATCCTCTGACTACCTCCACATCTCTGGACAAAATTTTCCACACTCTGTAATGAGTGTGGCTGAGGTGAGAAACTGCGTGCTGCTTACTTGTTGCACAGTCAGCTTTTCTCTACAGATAGTCCAGCATTCTGTGTAGAAAAATCCTGGAGACATGGCCCGTGCTATCACATGGGCGGGACCAGAGAAAGCTGGTAACCAGGAATCCTGAGGGGCACCCTGGTCTCCAATAGAAACCCCAATCATCTCCCCACTCTTCCCCCACCATCCCCCTGCCCACATACACCTGGAGAACTCACCCCTGCCAAGCACAGGGAACAACCACCACGTCCAGGGGACAACCCCCATCCTCAGACAAGAGAAACACCACATACAGTCACAAGGGGAGCCCATCCCAACTAACAGGGGACCCCCCCCCCCTTATTGGATCTCCCCAAAGGGAACTCCTGGCCCTGCCAGGGAACTGGCTGGGCATGTCACTCTCCCCCAGTGGCAATATTTATCTGTGTACCACCAACAGGTTCTGATCGCCTGGTTCTTATTTTTTAAAAAATAGTTGTGAACCCTGTAATGTTGGCATGGGGGCAGTTCCAAGAATGTGGGGACAGTACAGTGGGGAAGTGGGGAGAATTGGAAAAAGATATCTTGCTGGTAAGCTTCTCATTGTCTCTGTTTGTGTCCAGTCAACACAAGATGCAAAATCACATCCTCTGTCTACTCTTTGACTCCACTCCCTGACTTTCTAACTCTGCTCAACTTTCTAACCCCACCCTCCAACCATTTGATTCCCCCTCACTCTATATGATCCTACCTCACCACCTTATCTACTCTGCTACTCCACTTGTTCTACCACCTATCACTCTATTCACAATGCCACTTAACACACTGTCACCTACCACACTGCCACCTAACTACCCTATCTACCCAATGCAGCTGGCACCCTACTTACTATGCCATTCCATTCACCCTTCCATTCTACCCTTCTGGAACCTACTCAAGCTGCAACCTTACCCACTTGTCCACTTAATTCATTCACAAACGCACTGAAAAGCTTTTCAGTGTGCCAGCGAATGAAGATTTACTGGAATTTGGCAGCTAATGTCTTAAAATAGGCATTTGTCTTGACTTCCCCCTTCATTGAAGGAGGCCTCCCAGAGCAGGTGTGCTGCACATTTCAGAGAATGCCTGGTTTAGAAGTCTGGGGCAGAAATATAGATTTCCAGTGTGTGTAAAGAAACTAAGAGCAGAATGGCAATCTAATTGTGATTGCCACTTCTTAGAAGATTTGGCTTTCTATTTTCCATATTAAGCTTCTCAATTACACATGAAACCACATTTGTGAGCGCAAATTGAAGAATTGCAGGGAGTTTATTATAGTCCCAATTTGATAGGAGCACAAAAAATTGTGCTAATCTGTCTACTTACATCTTCATTCTGTTAACAATGTTATTATCTCCCACACTTCAGGCTTATTTGAAAAACAGAAAATCCTTTAATTTTATTGGACAGGTAATAGTGTAATATATAGACTATTTTCAGCTGTCTTCTGGCTGAGGTGATAAAGTGTGTGCATGGATTTAAAGTGCAATAAAAAATAGAATATAAAGCAGAAAGTAAGATCATTATCATTAACAAGTGCAGTAGTAAAGTGCTGTATTAAATAATGTAAATGCTTACAAGTTTTATTTATTTAATGTTGCTTTTTTCCAATGTTCATTGTAGTTATGTTTCTCTTTTATTTTATTTTTAGCAACATGTACCATGTAGTTTATCCTCTCTATCGGGAAGATGCAATAAGGTTACTCCGTTCCCAAAAGATGAACCGCACATATTCTGAGGGTGCTTACAATGTTCTCGAGAGGTACTAATGCTGACATTGGTCTCGCTTTGTAAGAGCTATTAATCTGTTCACATCTGCCGATGTCAGAGAGATGTCATTACTCACAACTGTGTGATGCAGTTAGCAATATTGCCTGACACATTAGGTAGTGAAGTGGTTGTGGCTACAGTAGTTCAGTGGTCATGTTACTTGAGGCCTAGGCTGATCATTAAAATGCCATCATGACCTTTCTTCAGAATTTGAATTCAGTTTAAGATAATGGAAAATTTGATTTTTTCCCCAATATCAATTTAAGTGACCACTAAAAGCTATTGGATTGCAAAAATCCAGCTGGTTCACTAACATTTCTTTTTGGGGAATAAAGCTTGCTGACCTATCTTGCATTTGATTCCAGTCCCAAATCAATGTGATAATCCAAAAAGCTTCTGCGGTAGATGAGCAAATCGTTCAAATTTAAGAATATCAGGGAATGGCAATAGTTACTGGCGTTGGAGGTAGGTGCGTACACTGTGAGATTGAATTAAACAAGACATAAAATCATAGAGGTTTGCAGCATGGAAACAAGTTCTTCGGCCCATGTCACCCTTTTTTTTAAAATCTGCTAAGCTAATCCCAATTGCCGCATTTGGCCCATATCCCTCTATACCCATTATACCCATGTAACTATCTAAATGCTTTTTAAAAAATAAAACTGTACCTGCCTCTACTATTACTTCTAGCAGCTTATTTCAGACATTCACCACCCTCTGTGTGAAAAAATTGCCCCTCTGGACACTTTTGTACCTCTCCCCTGTCACCTTAAATCTGTGGCCTCTAGTTGTAGACTCTCCTACCTTTGGGAAAAGATATTGACTATCTATATTGTCTATGCCTCTCATTATTTTATAGACCTCTATAAGGCCACCCCTCAGCCTCCTACGCTCCAGAGGAAAAAGTCCCAGTCTATTCAGCCTCTCCTTATAACTCAATCCATCGAGTCCCGATAACATCCAAGTAAATCTTTTCTGCATTTTTTCTGGTTTAATAATATCCTTTCTATAATAGTGTGACCAGAATTGCACACGGTATTCCAAGTGTGGTCTTGTACAACTTCAACAAGAAGTCCCAACTCCTGTATTCAGTGTTCTGATTGGTGAACCCAAGCATGCCGAATGCCTTCTTTATCTCTTTGTCCAGCTGTGACTCCACTTTCAAGGAGTTTATTATAGTCCCAATTTGTACCCCTAGATCTCTTTGTTCCGTAACTCTCCCCTACGCCTTACCCTTAACTGAATAAATCCTGCCCTGGCTCAATCTACCAAAATGCATCACCTTGTATTTGTCTAAATTAAATTCCATCGGCCATTCGTCAGCCCACTGGTCCAATTGATCAAGATCTTGCTGCAATTGGAGATAACTTTCTTCACTTCCCACTGTGTCATCCATCTTAGTGTCATCTACAAACTTACTAACCATGCCCCCTATATTTTCATCCAAATTGTTAATATAAATGACAAATAACAGTGGAACCAGAACTGATCCCTGCAGCACACAATTGGTCACATGCCCTCAGTTTGAAAAACAACTCTCTACAACCACCCTCTGGCTTCTGTCAAGAAGCCAATTTTGTAACCATTCAGATAGCTCACCCTGGATCCCATGAAATTTAACTTTGTGCAATAACCTATCCTGTGCTACCTTGTCAAAGGCCTTGCTAAAGTCCACGTAAACAACATCAACTGCAGTGCCCTCATCTACCTTCTTGATTACGCCTTCAAAAAACTCAAAGCAAATTTATGAGACATGATTTTCCACTCACAAAGCCATGTTGACTGTCCCTAATCAGTCCTTGCATCTCAAAACACCTGTAGAGCCTGTCTCTCAAAATACCTTCTAACAAGTTATCTACCACAGATGTGAGGCTCTTTGGCCTGTAGTTCCCTGGCTTTTTCCTGCAGCCGCCTTAAACAAAGCTACAACATTTGCCACTCTCCAATCTTTAGGACCCTCACCTGTGTCTGTTGATAATTCAAATATCTCGGCTAGGGGACCTGCAATTTCTCCCTAGCCTCCCACAAAGTCCTAGGACGTACGTCATAAGGTCGCACGTTTTATCTACCTTGATGTTCTTTAAGACTTCCGGCGCCTCCTTCTCTGTAATATGTACACTCCTTAAGACATCACTATTTATTTCCCCAAGTTCCCTAACATCCATGCTTTTCTCAACAGTAAATATTGATGAGAAATATTTGCTTAGGATCTCACCCATCTCTTGTGAATCCGCACGTAGATGACCTTCTTGATTCTTGAGAGACTCTACTCTCTGCCTTGTTACTTTTTTGCCCTTTACGTATTTGTAGAAACATGCTTCCACGACAATTGGAATATAAAGCCAATTCAGTACTTGTGCTTTTTAACACCAGCAGTGAAAAAGAAATAATTGAACTCTCAAATTAATAATACCAGGCCAACAAATGAATATAAAAGGATTGTTCTAGGAGAAACCAGCTGCCTGGACTCTGAGTTAGTTTCCTGTATTTTAGCATATTGTTCACTTAAAATTACTTTTACATTTAATTTTGCAACTATTAAAATAATATTTTTCAAAAGGTCCTATCATTCATCATTGTGCCAATATACATAATACATTTGTTTGATCCGCAGCACATATTTCAAAGGCATATTTGTGTTCCAAGTTTTCTTCCCAGTTGCAGGAAGGTTAAATTGTCATCAGCATTATTGCTGCAATTGATTTATGACATGTCCAAAGCATGTAAATGCCACTTGTTTTGAGAGCTCAAAAACAGCTCCTGATGATATGTCAGCAGTGGATGTACACGGCAAATGACACTGGTTACATTGTTACTTTTTGCTATTAAGGCTATTGCAAATATGAAGAGAAATTTGTAGCAACTTGTTAGCCTGCATTGCACAATGAGCTTTAGAATTGAAAGGGGAGAATATTTGGTTTGAATGTGCTTTTTCCATGTTTTGTGAGAACTACAATATACTGATTGGAGCATTGAAGATAAATGGCTGAAAAAGGTTGCCAGAATCTTGGGATTATTCTGAATTTCTCTCCTCTTGTGATCAAAGACCCATAAATGGTTCTAGGATAATACGCATTTTAAGATTCCTTGTTTAGAATGCCATTACTATGAGATTGCCCAGGTGGCGATATCACATTGGGGTGCATTGCTTATTCTCATGCATATTGCTGGTGACACTAAGTCATATTGCATTCAAAATTAAATCTTTTCTCTACTCTAAGTTTTTACATTTTTTGCCAGTGATTAATGTAGAATTATTTATTTTTAAAATAAATATCCACAGTATAGGATTAATATTGTCTTATAATATGAGCCTGCATTCATTGAACATTTTGCACAAATAGTCTTAAATGCAATTAATTAGCTTAACATTCAGGCTATTTATTGAAGATAATTATATGCAGGGATTTAGTAGCTCCTTCTTACAGTCAAGTTTAAAAATTCCAATCCCGCTGTTTGTTGTAAAATAAAATTTTGCTTACAAATGATGTACTTTTCTGTTCATACAATTTCTAAAAGGCAATCTAATTAATATAACATAACACAAAAATTTCTCCAAAAATCGTTTGCAGAGAAACAAAGTTAATGGGTGGGAATTGGGTAAGTTGAAGCCCAGTATGTTGCTGTCACTGTTAAAATTTCCTGTAGGCTGCTGGTCGCAGTCTGCACGTATTGCAGGAAGTTAAGGAGACAAATAGCAGGTACTTTCTGCAGGATCTTTATGGGTGTTCCAAAGGGAAATGGATATTCCGAGCCTCACCAGCTTTAAGAAGGTGGGAGCTCAGCAGCAGGTCATTTTGGGTGAAGCTGACAGCCATTGTGAACAGCAGCATTATAGCACAGGGAAGGTGAGAATAAATAAATCATCTGAGTGACGAACTGGTGCCTGAGCAAACTTGGAAAACATATCAGAGGCATAAAGCTTTCCAGATCTCTCAGATCTTATGCATGGAAAATAAGAGCATTGAAAGTTATTAAGAGATAAGAGCAGCAAGTTTCAATGGATCAGTGCTGGAGGATGGATGGTTTGCTTACAAGTAGGCTGCTTTGTCTTGATGGTGGTGTTGTACTTTTTGAGTGTAGTTGGAGCTCCAGTCATCCATTAGACTCCTGACTTATGTCTTGTAGATGGTGGACAGGCTTTAGAGGGTAAAGAGATAAGTTATTTGAAGCTGAATTCCCTGCCTCTGACCTGTCCTTGTAGCTATTGTATTTTTACAGCTAGTGCAGCTCAGTTTCTGGTCAATGATAATATCCAGAATTTTGGCAGGGGATTCAGTGATGGTAATACATTGAAGAGAAATGGCTACATTCTCTCAGTTTGAGATTGCCATTGTGCTATATTTTGCATGAATATTACTTGCCTTTGAATGTAAACCAGGCTTTGCTTTATGCAGGCATGAACTGCTTCAGATTCTAAGGAGTCACGAGTATGTTCATTACTGGATGCTGTGCTCGATATGGTTGTCTTAAGGTCACATTCTCAATGGAGGACACCATGCATCCATACCCCAGAGACAAGGCCATATTCATGGTTGGGTGTTTGGGTGGGCTCTCTGGTGTATTTCTGAGTAGAGCATTTGTTTCAGCACTCTTGAGTTAGGGATTCTGATGCATGTCTCATCTCTCTCAACCGATGTGATATTATCACAGCCTCTCTATTTTGTCTGTGTTTGAGAGGAAATTGATGTCATCACCTTTGGTTTGCAAGATCCTTCTAATGCAGCATTGTTATTGTTAGAGGATCTTGATATGGCATCTGTAAGTTGTCTAAGTTTCAGAACCAAGGGTAAGCTTGGAGAGAATCACTGCCTGGAGATATTGAGTTTCGTGTTGGATCTAACATCAGAATTCGCAAGTCCTTAAATATGTTACCACAGTCTGAGCTGGCACATTAGATTCAGTGGTGTATCTCTTCATCAGTGTTAACTTTTTGAATAGACATCGTCCAAGTTATGGGAAGTGAGGGACATTTTCTAACATGCTATAATGAATTTCAGCTGAAGGATGCATTGATTTGATATATTTGTTTTGATTTGGTAGAGGTTTTTGGTCTTCCTGGTGTTGAGGACAAATCCCATGTTCTCATAGGCTTTGGTGGATACATCAACTACCTGTTGTTCATTTGGTATGCTGCAGGAAGCTGAGGATAGAGAAAGCAGAGAATTAAAATCAGGTTAAATTCCAACAGATTTACTCGGTATCACAAGCTGTAGGAGCACTTCACCTTCATTAGATAAATGACTCACCTAAAGAAGGACCGGTGTTCCAAAAGCTCGCGATACCAATTAAACCTATTGGATTTTAACTTGGTATTGTGAGGCTTCTTTCTGTACTGACCCCAGTCCAATACTGGCATCTCCATATCACAAGAATTAAAATGGCAAACAAACAGAAGTAGGGATACCTGTAGATAAAATGGAGATGTTCCACAAAGCAGTCACCCAATATGCATTTAGTCTTTCCAGTGTAGAGCATAACACACTGTAAACAGCAAGTACAATGAAATATATAAATTGAAAGAAGGACATGTAAATTGCTATCTACCTAGCAGAAGAAGGCCATTTATGTTCTTAATGTCTTATTACAACCTGTGTAGAAACAGATAACTTTTAAAAAGCTTTTGGAATTGCTGGTGAACAACTTAATGGAATCACTTCTACATGTGCAGGTGCCTTTGTGAACCACAGAAGTGTAAGGAATAACCTATCTCCTTGGTTAAACTAGTGCGTGCCAGATTCAAGGACCAGACTTTTGGAATTGGGTTCACGGTGCCATTTTGGCAGAGCCTTTCCATCTCTATGATCTCTCTGCATACAAGGTTTTATTTTAATCAGACTGAAAGTCTGCAAGTTCATCCATTTTAAAGCTAACTGCTTTGTCGTATGGATTTTGTCACTGTTTGATCTAGGCCCCCATCCCCATGGTAATCATTCAACCCAAGCTTATCACAGGACAGAACTAGTAGGAGGTCATTTGCTCCCATCTCCTTTGTATTAAAAATGACAATTTAAAATGTAACCTTAGAAAACCTTGCATTCTTAACAGTCTAAACATAAGTCAAATCTCAAAATTATTTCAATGAAGGAAGACATAATATTAGAGTTTTTCTGATATTTGGTAAATAGCCTGACTGTGCAAAACTATTTATGAATGCAAATACTTTCATATTTACTATACATATAGTTTATATTGACAAATGAAAGTGTGAAAATTCCCATTTTTGATCATGTGTTGCTTTTATTATGTTTGGTAGATTTAGTTTACCGTTTGCCTATGTTTTAAATGAATTGCTACTTGTTTTTGTTTCTGTACTTCATCAGGCGGATTAGGCATCAGAGGAGAATACCCAGTGTTTGCTTTGATGATGGCACTGCCCATCACCCAGAAAGGTACAATATAATTAGTATCTGAATATGCTTAAAGAGGCTGTGTCACCTCCTTCATTGGAATGGGTGGGAAGAAATAGAGGTTATGTAATATTTGTAACTATTTAATAAACCTCTAACCAGTAACGGCAATATAATGTTATTTTATGAATAGTATTCTAGTGATACATAATCATAGGATCCCTACAGTGCAGAAGAAGGCCATTAGGCCCATTCAGCCTGCATCAAACCATCCCACGAAGCTCCTATTCCCCAGAATCCCACACATTTAACCTGCTAATTCTCCTGACACTAATGAACAATTTAGCACGGCCAATTAACCTAACCTGCACACCTTTGGGCTGTGGGAGGAAACCGGAGCATCTGGAGGAAACTCACACAGACACGGAAGAACTTGCAAACTCCACACAGGCAGTGACCCAACGCTGGAATTGAACTCAGGTCTCTGGTACTGTGAGGCAGCAGTGCTAAACACTGTGCCAACATGCCGAACAAGTTCAGCTAGACAGAAGAAGATGGTATGGACAAGTTGGGCCAATGGGCCTTTTTCCATGCTATAAACCTCTATGACTCTCTGATTCTATGGTGGTAGATGGAGACCGATTGGTCCTCACTTCAAGGAAGAAATGGCAAGTCCTTGGGCTATACTGATTGGAGATGGAGATATAGAGAAATTTGATGTCCATGGCAATTCAAATCTTTGTAAACATTTTACTTTATTAATTTTATGGATGATTGTGAAAGAACAGTATACATTTCAAAGAGTTTTTCTGACTTGAATCTTGGAAGGACTTAGGATGGAAGATTTAAGGCCAGCACAGTGGCATGGTGGTTAGCACTGCTGCCTCAAGAGCCAAGGCCCTGGGTTCGATTCCCGACTTGGGTCACTGTGTCTGCGTGGGTTTCCACTGGGTGCTCCGATTTCGTCACACAGCGCAAAGATCTGCAGGTTAGGTGGATTGGCCATGCTAAATTGCTCCTTATTGTCAGGGGGACTAGCTCGGATAAATGCATGAGGTTATGGAGGTAGGGTCTGGGTGGGCTTGTGGTCAGTGCAGACTTGATGAGCCAAATGACGATCTCCTGTGGTGTAGGATTCTATGATTTTATAATTTCCTGTGTTAGTGGGCCCTTAAATATAGCCGACAGATTGCTAATGAAATTATAAATGGTTTTGCTACAACTAGAAATATTACAGAATATTTCCACCACCTTTACAATATGGCAAACACATGAGAACTGAATGTGGTGGGCAATGGTGACGTACCACCACCAGTGATGAAAGTGGGAGCTGATCTCACATCATAGAACATAGAACATTACAGCGCAGAACAGGCCCTTCGGCCTTCAATGTTGCGCCGACCAATTAAGAAAAAGCAATGACCCTCTAACCTAAACCATTCCCTTTTCATCCATAAACTTATCTACTAACCTCTTAAACGCCACCAAGCTTGGCGCATCTACAACTGCAGCAGGCAGGGCATTCCATACCCTTACCACCCTCTGGGTAAAGAACCTACCTCTGACATCCGTCCTATAACTACCACCCCTTAATTTATAGCTATGTCCCCTCGTGCTAGCTTTCTCCATCCTAGGAAAAAGGCTATCACTGTCCACCCTATCTAAACCTCTAATCATCTTATATGTTTCAATAAGGTCTCCTCTTAGCCGCCTTCTTTCTAACGAAAACAACCTCAAATCCCTCAGCCTCTCTCAATCAGCAATCATCAATCAGCAATTGGACCCAGGCAGCATGTTGCCAGCAGCAGCCAATTAAGCAGTTACTTTCAGGGCTACCATCCATTTAAGGATAGCGATTTGACCCTGAGAGGTGCCTGAGCAGAGTCACTATTAGTAAAGCTGCTGGACCAGGAGAGGGCCCCTCAGACTAGGTGCTTTTAAAAAGAGGTGAGTTAGGTTGTCTGGCAACCAGGCCCTAATTGTTGGGGTGGTGCGACGGGAGGTCGTGGAACAGCAGTGGTGTCATTACCTTGAGACAGCTACTGAGTGCAAACATCGGTGGGTACCTCACCTGGGAATCCACTGGGAGGCCATCAGTGTTTAACTGGTGGGCTTCCACATTTTGGGGTCCTTTTGAATTAGGTAAAAATGGGAAAAGGCTCTTCATTGGTTACTTTTGTCACTCAACTGGGCACCCGAAAGGAGAGTAAGAAGTCTGACAACACCAGGTTAAAGTCCAACAGGTTTATTTGGTAGCACAAGCCACAAGCTTTCGGAGCACTGCCCCTTCATCAGGTGAGTGGGAGATGTGTTTACAAACAGGGCATATATAGGCACAAACTAAATTTACAACATGATGTTTGGAATGTGAGTCTTTACAGATAATCAAGTCTTAAAGGTACAGATAATGTGAGTGAAGAGAGGATTAAGCATAGGTTGAAGAAATATGTATTATCTCCAGCCAGGTGGCAATACACATCTCTTTAACCTGTGCTTCACCCTTTTTCCACTTGTATTGTCTGTACCTTTAAAGTTTGATTACCTGTAAAGACCAGCATTCCAACCATTATCTTGTAAATTGAGTTTGTATCTATAAGTATTCTGTTTGTGAACACATCTCCCATTTACCTGATGAAGGGGCAGTGCTCCGAAAGCTTGTGGCTTGTGCAACCAAATAAACCTGTAGGACAGTAACCTGGTGTTGTGAAACTTCTTACTGTGCTTCCCCCAGTCCAACGCCAGCATCTCCACATCAGCCAAAAGGAGGCCAAGTCACCAACTTTCCCCACACTGGCAATGTTGCATATTAGGGGGAATCGCAGTGAGTTCCCTTCACAATATTTTCTCCCTTCATTGTGCTAACCGTCCCACCTCCCAGCCTGTTGCCAAAAGGCTGGGACAGTTCAGCCCATAGTGACAAAGGAAATCTTCTCATCATGTTAATATTATAGTACTGTGCAGGTTTTCATCCTTCTGAAGGAAGAAAAACCTGACCTTAAAATCCTTTTAAAGATAATGTCAGCACTTTTAAAAGCTGTGAATGTATCAGTTCTACACCATTGAACAAGGGAAGACAACATTTTTCTCCTCTGTGTTCATTTAAATGAATAGCTTGAAAATTGAGTGTTTCCTACATTAAAAAACAGAAAGTGCTGGGAAAACTCAGCAGGTTTGGCAGCATGCGTGTGAGAGGAACAGAGTTAGTATTTTGAGTCCAGTGTGACTCTCCTTTGGAACAGTCTTGTGTGACATGTTGTACAATCTTTTGCTGCGTTGTGCAATTTTTAAACTTATAAGGGAGAAATGATTACATATAGCCCCAGTACTATGGATAAGCACAGATAGATGCCTAAAATAGAGATGTGTGTTGATTGGTGTCAATTCGTAGAATTAAACCAAAACTCAGCTAATGAGATGCAAGCTAAGGTGAGAATTCTTTTTCAATAAGCCTTTAGGTTCATTCCCATTCTCTTCATTTATTGAACAAATGCTGGTGGCACATTTTATTTCAGGATTCATTCTGTAATCCATGTTATAATTATGCCTTTCAGACTGTAAGTGTGCATGTTCCCATTTAACCTTACTGTTAGTTCTTGACTTTAAGATTTGTATAAAGGTCAAACTTACATGGACTCGGGATCTAGGCTCAACTGCAAACATGTTTATTAAACAAACACTCCGAATACAAGAGCTCTAAACCAGTGTAATGACATTTCACAGCACTTGAAACCACGATTTATTAATAAAAGCTTCAATTGAAAATCCATGAACAACCTTACACAATTCAACACAAACCCTCTCAGGGTTTAGCTGTTATCCTTAAATAATCTTTAAAACGCAACCTAACTAACATCCTTCATGTCTAATTGACAACTTACAACTACCAACACAGTTGGTTCTTCTGGTGTGAGCTGTAGGTCCATGAATCAGGTTGACCATTTCCAATCGCTCTTGATGACGTCAGTCCCAAACCTTCAGGCCATTATAACCACAATATAGCTGAAAAAACTTATGATCTCCAACATAGCTGGTCTTGTCCAATGTTAAAAGTAGGTCTAAATCAAAATAAGCAGTCCTGACTCTCCTTTGGAGTGTGATGCCAAACCTAGGGTCTTAGCCTTTATGTCATCAAATGTTATTGAAAATATTGAAAAAGGCATTCCGTTTGGATGCTCAGCGCGTATCCCTTTTTAGTCTCTAGTCTAGTTTTTGCCTTGATTCCGACATAAGAACATTGGGTCTTATGTTTCCACTATAGAAACATAAGATCCAATCCAGATGTGACGTCTCTGGCTCTCAAATTGATCTCCATGGCTGTTGTCTATGTTGTTTGTATAATGGTGTCCCCGATTCCATAAATCGAGTTGTCTGGTTGCAATGGTCTTGCGCCATTGTGATGATAATGCAGTATCCTTACATAGTATCAGTTAGGTTTCGATATTGGCACTCTTTGAAAATAAACCCTGACAGTATAGCAGGTATTGAGGTTTGACCTGTTTATTTGGGGGCATTTTATGTCCATGGATTTTGGGGTTTTATACTTATTAAAAATGAATTGAAAGGGATTCCCATCCTACAAGATATTCCAAACATTCTGTCTGCTCTAAGTATAGGATCTGCTGATCATAGATGATTCAAGTTCACACCATGAGTTAGACACTAGGCCAACATGACAGACTAAAAATTTCTGATTTAACTTGGAGAAGTTGTTTCAATTCTTTGACAACTAAGCTAGAAGTACTGGAATAGAAATTCTATAAACATCACTCAGCTATAGAAAGAGCAGGTGAGTGGAACTTCCAACTGTTTATTGCCTTTGTTCTAAATTATCCCACTTCCAAATTAGAGACAAACGTTTGCATCAGTATCTGTGTTGCTTAGCACCCATAAACCAAGTGTGGGTGGGACTACCCTAAATGTTGTAAGGCTGAAACTTCCCCCACCCTTTGGCCTTCACTGATCTGCTACTCTGCAAACAGTAATTGACATTACGGCACTGTGGGGCCCACTTATGACACTTCCAAAATCAGAAAGCCTTTTTCACATAGACATATGCCACTGGCTGTACACAGGATAAAAACTGTATGAATTTTCAGAGGAGAATGGTGTTTCAAAATTCCCACCTCCAAATATGGCACGACAACAGAGCTGGTGTGAACTAGCCAGAAGATGGTCTTCCAGTTTTCCATTGGAATTTTATTGCCTTCTAGTGGAAGTGTCCCTGGTGTCCAGGCTTCCTTAATTCAATATTGAAAACAATGTAAAATAACTAGTGTTACTTCAGTACACATGAATCTTCATTTTGTCTGCTGGTTTATTTTCTGATAAACTCTACAGAACCAGCATTCATGATCTCTGGAATGAAGCTAATGGTTTGTCAATATTATAGAATCTCATCTGAGCCATTCAAAGTTGTTGCTATGAAGGAATTGTTTTGTGTGCTTCTAACATTCAGTTTGTTTTACTATGCTTTTCGGAAGATGGTACAATGGTGGAAGTCACAATGCATGGTCTAATCATACTATAGTCAATGGAACATCAGATCACTATAGGTAAGAAAAGTGATTTGCTGTAGGCCTATAGAGTCTATTATTAGCATGATAGATTTCCATCCAATCTCGTAGCAAATTGGATGCTTGTTGTAGTGTAATGAGTTGTTGCAGTGACATGTTCTGAGACCAATTCTACAGTTTGTGGGCTAGATTTTGTTTGTGAAATTATGCAAAAAGAAAAACAAAATTTGCTGACTTCCATGGCCTAAAACTTGAAGATACAATGACATATAATTGCAAAATTTAATATAAATCATTCAAGTTTTGTCGGCAACTAATAGTTGCAAGTCTAATATTTGCAAGAAAATAAACTGGGTGTCCTCTAGAACATTGTGGCATCAGGGTTGTAAATCATTAAATGTATTATTCCCCTCATTTCACCAGTTTGGAGTGGCATTGGAAATGCATGTTAAATGAAGCCTATGTAAGGTTTAATATGGTTTATGATCTTTACCTTGCTTTCTTGACACAAAATGAAAGTCTGGCCAATTTAAAGGAGGAAAAGAACTAGACTGTGATGCTTTATTTACATATCACCCTATTTCCATTATTCTCACCTGACTCATCAAGTGTTTGTTACTGCTGTGCTGGGCATAGCCAGATCCATGACACATCCGGTCTCCATGGGACCTATCTGTATTAGCTCTGTCTGAGGTGCCGTGGAGATGCCAGCGTTGGACTGGAATAAACATAGTAAGAAGCCTCTCAATACCAGGTTAAAGTCCAACAGGTTTATTTGGTAGCAAAAACCACGAGCTTTCGGAGTGCTGTTCCTTCGTCAGGTTAGTGAGAGAACTCCTGCTTATCTGATGAAGGAGCAGCGCTCCAAAAACTAGTGGGCTTTTGCTACCAAATAAACCTATTGGACTTTAACATGGTATTGTGAGACCTCTTAATCTGTCTGAGGTGACCAGATGTTCTAATACTCCAACGCAAGCTGCTTCTAGATACTTGATCAACTTTTGCAGTTCTCCAGTTTTATACTGTTGAGGCCCAAAGCCCAATTTTGACAGAGCCTCTAGAGATGTCTTTAAATATGTAATTGTATCATGACACCCATTTCGTACAGGCTTTCAGTTCTCAAATTCCTTGCCCATTGTCTGATATCTGGCTCTCTTGACTAACTCAACATATTCTAAATGTTTCTTCCAAGTCATCCAGTATACAGTCTAAGGATTTGCTGTGTTCAGCCTGAGTCAGAGATTATCCTGTAAGAGATTAGACCACATAAGAAGACCAAGAGAATAAGACAGAGTACAAAATTTCCACTTATGTATATGTAAACAAGAATCTCATTAACACATGGGATAACGCCTGGATTGCCATTTGTTACAAGACTTAACTGAATCAGTAGGATTAGATGATTCCTAAAACATGAGTTCAATGTTTTAGCAGTTAATAAATGTATTTGAGGTCTAAGGTTACTGTCCATTACTTATTCCAACCAGGTGAATATTTTACATATCAGTCAGCTCATATGTAGTTTCAGATTCGAACATTGTCTCCAAACCCTTCATGCTCATCTTTTGACACAATGGTGTCATTTGTGCTTATGCAATGTTAAAGCAATTCAGAGTCATCTCGTATTCCATATAACACAATAATATGGAATACTGTTATTCCATATTATTGCAGAATGGAATTTTCTGCTCATTCTTTCATTTTGCCTTTAAAAGAGGGCGGGATTTTCTGATCTTATTTATCCCATACTCAATCACTGCAATAACAGTGGAGAATTCTAGACATGGCCAAGATCAGAGGTTTCTGGCAAGATGCTTGTAAAATGAATAGTAACAATGGAAAAGAGGAAAACAGCATTTTAGCAAAAAAGCTTCAATTATCTTTGTTTGCTGGCATCAAATAGTTAAATATAAGCTTATATCATTGCCAACTTGCAGAATATTATCCTGAGTATATTTCACATCTGTAAGTTAGGATATGATAACACCTGTACTTATTTGCAATACATCTGATTTTCTGTATTGGTGAAGCCTTTGCTACATCCATTATAAAGATTATAAAGATGATTTTTGGAAGGAGTGAATTGGGTTCTGCACTGGG
The DNA here is from genome assembly GCA_024679065.1 of Sphyrna mokarran. NCBI lineage: Eukaryota > Metazoa > Chordata > Chondrichthyes > Carcharhiniformes > Carcharhinidae > Sphyrna > Sphyrna mokarran. The sequence goes on from JAGIQG010000007.1 coordinate 108,242,254, forward strand.
TTAGAAATGGACCTTTCCCCTCTCAAACCAGGACTTAATTTTTTTCTTGACAAATGCATAACAGTTTCTGCTGATTGCAGTGATTCTGAGTGTTCTGGTTTTGGCACTTGTTGTTATTTAATTAGTAATCCCATTCATAGTACCACAAGATGGCTAGTATAGCAAATGTCAAAATGCAAGCTATGTGCATGGGAGTATTATTCTATGGTGGGGGAGAATGGAGAGATCTATAATCATTTTACCGTACGTTCTTTCTAAGATTTTTCATTGGTAGGCTTGGCCCCTCTATAAAATTGTCATATTCTTCTTCCTTCTGAATAATAAATATTTAGCATGTCTGCCTTCAACTCCCTTCACATTTTTCCTTCTGAGTTGGGTAGCTCCAGTCACAAAATTTCCTGACTTGGCAAACTCAGCTTGATATAAAGTGCGCAGTAACATACTACTTTTGCTCCAAAGAGACAAGATGGGATTGAGTTGGGCCCACTAATTGAGGAAGCAGATTGCCCGGGGGCATGGGGTCAGGTGAGTGCCAAGGCAGAAAGGCTTATGTGGGCTCTCTGGAACTTTTTTCCACTTGAATTAGGAGCTGTTGGGCCCCCTATTCCATTTCGTTCAAACCTCCCCCCGCCACCCCCCACTCATCGTACCTCCCCATGCTAACTCATGTCTGCATGTCAATGCTCCTCCATAGCTGCTCACTCAGTATCTACTATGGACAGACTTCAGCAACTAAGTAGAGATGAAAATAAAGGACTAACAATATAATAGAGTTCATACAAATTTAATACAGAAAAAAAATCTCATTCACGCAACCCAGTTCAAAATTTTAAAATTTGTTCAAGTGTTCAATCCGTTATAAAAACAAAAAAAAACCTCAATTCAGTAACCATTGCTGCAATTCTCCCATCACAACTGTTCTGGTGGATCGCGGTGGGAGATGCGCTTCGCAGGCCATGTTGCAGGATTTGCGCTTGCACCAGGAATGCATGCACATCTTCTAGAGCTGGCGAACAGTCGCCATTCAGACCACTCTAGAAACCGACTGGCAGGCAAATAAGTATTTGAATCTTTTAAAATATGTTTTAAATGTATTTTGTATCTAATTATAGGTAACTTTCCGGTCCCGATTGAATCTCCCACCCTGCTAGGAGTACTTCATTCCAGCAGGGTTTACACAATCTCTCCATGTCAGGGAACTAGCAAGAGACCCCGTCAAAATGAAGGGGATTCGCAATCAGGGACCTGGGGTGGGGGTTGGTGCTCCCTGGGCATGGGCACCCTGGCATACCAGCCTGTGCCCTCGGCACTGCCCAAGGGGCAACATGCCCAGGGGAACATCTTGGCACTTTCCATGGGGCAGTGCCAAGGGTCATCATCCCCAAAGAAGTCGACCCTAATAACAGATTTTCCAAACCTTTCAATAATCTTTCAGATTTTTTTGGAGTCCATATTGAATAATGGCTATAACGTAATTTTGGGTATAAATCTTCCACTTAGAAGTAATTTATTTTTATTAAGATTGACAACAATCCCTCCCTTTTGTCCCAGTTTAAAGGAAGCCAAACACAGCATATAGTGCTTGTCAAAATCAAGAGTGAATTTTGGTTCCAAGTCGGTGCATTGCTTTTGTGTCCAGAGGGAAGCAACGTTCTTTCATAGATGATTTATTTCCTTGAAAGTGACACTGATTAATGCACTGAAGGTCCCTGAGAATGTGAAATTGCAGCAGCTGATTTTGCACTAGCTACTCGATAGTTGGTTAAAAGAGGAAGCTGTACTTCATTACCAGTGTTTCTGCAGACAATATTTGACACTCTACCCCCTCCACAATCCTATGTGGACACTGCAGGATGACATCTGGAAATGTGAAGAATCTAATATTATTTATAACAGCTCTTTCTAGTAACACAGATTGCTTAATCCTTAACACAGCAGATAGGACAAGGTCATTTTATTTTCCAAGCATCCAGAAAATGATCAAAATAATCCCATTCTGACCTATTTTTTCCTTGTTATTGTTTCTACCTTTTATGACTTTTCAACCATTGCTGTTTGAACATGCAACATTAATGGATAAAACCTTTACAGTTACTGAAAAAGCTTGCACATTCATAATACTTTATAGGGCAGCATGGTGGCACAGTAGTTAGCACTTCTGTATCGCAGTGCCAAGGATCTGGGTTTGATTCCCAGTTTGGGTCACTGTCTATGCAGAGTTTGCACGTTCTTCTTGTATCTGTGTGGGTTTCCTCCAGGTGCTTCGGTTTCCTTCCACAGTCCAAAAGACATAATACTGTTAGGTTCATTGACCATGTTAAATTCTCAGTGTACCCGAACAGGCACTGGAGTGTGGCAATAGGGGGTTTTCACACTAACTTAATTGCAGTATTAATGTTAGCCTACCTGTGACACTAAGAATATCTTATCACAAATCTTGTCACGATTCCAAAAGACTTTGGGACAAGTTTTTCCAGCCTCACATACCCTGGAGTCAGAAAATCCCATCCAAGACCAACAGATCTTTCTGTGGTCCGCCCCTCGCCCAGTCCAATTCCCATGCCAGGCGGGATGGTAAAATTCACTCCCTTAGTTTATCACCAGTTCTGAAACAGATATCCTATCATATTTTCTTTACACTTGTTCTCTGCTCTGACCATGCTGTACTTTTGAACATGAATTAGCTTTAATGCCATCGTATTTATGACCACAGCAACAAACATGCTTCTTTGTGTCTTCTGAAAATTGCAGTATCTCCTCACATCTTTGTACTTTCCATAAAATCTGATTGAATTTATTTTCTGTTTGTTTTCAAACCTTTGCAGTCTTGCATTTTCCCTGCTGACCCATTGCTATGTTCAGTGTTACCCCAGTAAAGTATAATCAAGATTGTAAGAAATTTATATCATATCTCTATATTTTTTCTTTTTCTATTCATTTTTCTCTTTCTGTCTTCCCTTGTTTTTTGCTTTTTCTCAGCCTTTTTTTTCACCTTTCATTTTTCTCCTATTTCCACTGATGTATATCTTCTTTGTTTTCAGCCCATTTTTATATCTTCACGCTATAACATTGGTACCAGTATTGCAAGTTCTCCTTTGCTTTCTGCAGCTGGGATCTTACTAGAAACCAGTGATAAAATTCTAGGACCTGTGGTTTGATGAGAAACAAATGAATAGTGCTGAATCTGGACTCAACAATCAAGACTTTGTGATGTTTAAAGTTTATTTATTAGTGTCACAAGTAGACTTACATTAACACTGCAATGAAGCCACTGTGAAAATCCCCGAGTCACCACACTTTCATGCCTCGTGGGGAGCACTGAGTGAGAATTTTAACATGGCCAATTCAGCTAACCAGAACATTTTGCAGACTGTGGGAGGAAACTAGAGCACCCAAAGGAAACCCACGCAGACAAGGGGAGAACATGCACACTGTGCACAGACAGTGACTCAAGCCAGGAATTGAACCTAGGTCCCTGGCACTGTGAAGTAGCAACGCTAACCACATGCTGCCCTTAAATTACAATCTTGTATTTGAGACACTCTCAGAAGAAGATTTGGAGTTATGAATTGGACCCAAGTGTTCTGGGCACCAGATCTAACCCACCAAAGCACAAATACGCTATGAAATGAATGAAGAAATAGATCAGTTGATTACTTCCACATTCCATAAGCAATAAAATAAATTGTTTCATAACATATTAAACTTAAATGAAACTGATCCAGTAGTTAAATGCATTTGTTCTGCATTGATGCAATTTTACCAGGAGCTCCATATTTTTCTGGAGTCTCTGGTAACAGGCACACTAGGCCTATATGTTGATCCCTTCTGGGTATAGTGGAATAATAGGAGCAAAATCAACTGTGACACAATGTGTCAGACCAAAGAACATCCCAGAGGAGAAATTTGAATAGCAGTCAAGAGTTAGAAAAGATGATCAATAGCATGGTCCAAATTGTATTGCAGCACTGCAGGCCACAAAACTACCTTCCAGAAAAGCAGAAGTCCCAGATTTGTTGGTATGTATTTAATTTTTTTAAAGAAAATTGCTGCGAAACTACACACTGGAATGAAAATGGAGTGTTTTGGAAAATATACAGCGAGTCAGGCAGCATTAGTGAAAAGAATAATAGACTTAACAGGCAGAATTTTCCATTAATGAGACTAAGTGGTGGGTGTTTTCAGCAGCGCCTTACCTGCTGCTCAGAATGGCGGAAAGTCGCATCTGATTCTGTGCTTGGAACTTCATTAATTATGCGCAGGCAATTATCGGCCCACCATCAGCTAACAGGGTTGAAGGTCCAGGCCTTTAAACTCTCTATAGTCTTGTCTCCAGGGGATTGTTACAGATCACAGAATCCTACAGTGTAGACGAGGCCTTTCAGACCTTTGAGTCTGCACCGACACCTGAAAATGCTCATCCAGGTACTTTACAAAGGATGTGAAGCATCCCACTTGCCAAGCATTGCATTTCCAGACTGACACCACCCTTCGGGTTAAAAAGGTTTTTCCTCACATTCCTTCCCCCCCCCCAACATCCCGCCCCTCACTTTTAATATGTGTCCTCTCATAACTGACCCTTCAACTAAGGGGAACAGCTGCTCCCTATCTATCCTGTTCGTGCTGTCATAATCTTGACAACCTCAATCAAGTGGCCCCTCAGTCTTCTCTGTTCCAGAGAAAACAACCCAAGCCTATACAACCTGCTTCATGAAGCATGTGAGTCACATGCAGTCTTATGTTGCTCATACTCAAGAACTGTAGCTTACACAACTGCACAGTGGTTAGCTCTGCTACCTCACAGCACCAAGGAACTGGGTTCACTTCCACTTTGGGTCATTGTGTGGAGTTTGCATGTTCTCACTATGTCCTTGTGGGTTTCCTTCGGGTGCTCCTGTTTCCTCCCACAGTCCGAAACACATGCTGGTGCATTGGCCATGCTAAATTCTCCCTCAGTGTATTCAAACAGGTGCCAGAGTGTGGTGATTAGGGGACTTTCACAGTAACTTTGTTGCAATGTTAATGTAAGCCTGCTTGTGACACTAATAAATAAATATTTTATGTATTCTCGATCTTCCTGGCAGCAACAGATTGAGGTACACATGTATTCCACAAGGCTGGGACCCCGGACCCAGTCTGAAGAGGAAGTTCATGAAAAAGCATCACAGAGCTCATATTCACCCTCTACCAATGCAGAAGTACACATCTTGGAGGTTCTAGATAAGGCTCGAGGTCACATTCTGGAGAACACTTTGCTGAAATATCCCTGCAGCTGTTGTAGGCAAGACAGCCACAGATCTCCAACACTCAGAGAGCTGCTGGAGAACAGCCACCCACATTTGCAGAGTCAGATGATGAATTTGTACAAGCAGCCACCAACTCCTGTCTGCGAATGCAACGACAGGTGGTGGAACTTCAGGCAGAGACTCACCAGTCACTCACTCATGAGAAGGAATCCATCCTATTCTGATGTTGTAGTTTCAACATGTGAGCACCTCAGAGTCACTATGGGAAGATTGGTGACTACCATGGAGACCTTGGTTCAGTAGGTTTTGCCAGATTTGCTTTTGGTCCCGTTCTCCAAGGCTACACAGCCTGATGAGCAGCATCAAGGTGTAGGCAACAGGAAGACCAGGCACTTTGACCTCCCACTAGTGCAACACATTCTCAAAGAGTCAAGGGTGGGCCCATGGGTGCCTGCAGGGAAAATGAGCAGCCAGCTCAATGACACCCAAGGGGCCTCCTTTGAGGGACACTGCAAGTGTGTGCATCCACTCAGAGTCCCTCCTCCCCATGCTCCATCCACTAAAGTTGCTCAGGCCGAGGAGAGTGTATTTTTTCCTGAGTGGAAGACTAATATTCCAATATTAGGGCTTGTGGGTTTTAACAGAGAAAGAAAATACATGTTTTGCACACATGGATTCAAAGCAACAATAGATTTGTTGAAGAATTGCTCTCTGCAATACGCAGAGTATAAAACTGAAAATAAAACGACAGTTTCCGTATGGTGGACCCAGTGGTTAGTACTGCTGTCTAACAGCGCCAGGGATCTGGGTTTGATTTCAGGTCATTGTCTGTGTGGAGTCTGCATGTTTTCCCTGTGCCTGCATCAAAAAATGTGCTGGTTAGGTGCATTGGCCATGCTAAATTCTCTCTCAGTGTATCCGAACAGGCACTGGTGTATGCTGACTAGGGGATTTTCACAGTAACCTCATTGCAGGGTTAATGAAAGCCTACTTGTGACAATAATAAATAAACTTTAAAACTATTCATTATTTTTTCTTCTTTGAAAGGGATATCTTGACAAAGACATGAGTAGGATGAGAATGGAGGGATATGGTCTCCGGAAGGGTAGGAGTTTTAGTTCAGTTGGCAGCATGATTGGTTGCAGGCTTGGCGGGCCAAAGGGCCTATTCCTGTGCGGTAATTCCCTTTGTTCTTTGTAAAGACCCAAATGACATCACAATCAAATCATGTGATCAGTTCTTAAAGCTATGTGCAACCCTTTTAAATATATAACAGAGACTCTTATTGGCAACAAAGGCCATTGTAGACATTAGGACTTGGCAGTCAGCAGAATGCCTCCATCTCTGCTGCGGTGTTGAGGCTGCATAGCAGTAGAGTTTGGAAAGTTAAGTAATTTTGATGTCACTTTTGGTTAATTGTAAAAAAATTAACATTCATGTGATGTCAACCTTACTTGAACTGGTTTCCACACGCATGTGTACTTGCAGGAAGATATGTTAAAAGTTTTATGTGAAGTGTGCAATATATGTGTTTCTAACCCTTCTTCCTTACTGAAGACCAATGAGTGAGCTGTTCAGCACTGATATTCTAGCAGCATTTGTCTCCTCAGTGGTAATGGCAGAAGGTTAGACATGCACAGGAAGAGGAGATCATATCCTCACCTTTGTCCAAAAGTCTTCACATAATTTCTGGCAGCAAATGCTTCACGTCTTCTCTAGCATTGCTTCCATTCATTACTAGACTCCCAGCATTTTCACAAGACAGAGGTCACATTCATGTGATTCATGAGACTTCAATGTGCAAGTGTGAATGATGGACTTGCTCTCGCTGTAAACGACAAGATATCTTCTCTGATGAAAGGGAATGACATTCAGGGCATCCAAAGGTGAAATGTGGTCTTTCCTGGAAATTGTTAACAATTAAAATGTCATGGGTACATCTCTCATGTTTTGACTTCTCCGTGGCATCATCACTTTTACGCTGATCTCAGCTAGTTCCTGAGGCTCTTGAGCCTCCAGATATTCATCTTCCACTCTTCCCTGGCAAGAGATCATCTCTCTACATTTCTGGATTGTGAAAAGTGCAACACACTGCGATGATGTGGAAACCCTATTGGGAGGGTATTGTAGGGGCCACCAGAGTGTCCCAAGCATCTGAAGCATATTAGTATCAGTGTCCTGAGATGCGTAGATTAGAGGGATTAGCAGGTAAATATGTAGGGATATTGTGGTCGGTACAGACTCAATGGGCCAAATGACCTCTTTCTGCATGAGGGTTTCTATGATTCTATGGTATCTTCAGAAGCCCTATGATTTGCTCAAAAGGAAGCATGTGGAGCTGTTATATCTGTCCTCAAAGTCACTTTCAGAGTAACACACCAAGTATCAGTCACCGTTTCAGTGGGTAACGTTCATCCCCAAGCAGCCACTCCTGCAGCTGCAGTGGCCCCTCAAAAATCTCAAGCACCTGTGAGTTACTCAGGATGTAGGATATGTGACAGATCCCAGGATACCAAGCACAATCTACAGTATGTGCTTCCCATGATCACATATGATGTACAATTGTACATTGATGGAATGGTAGTCTCTGAGGTTGATAAATATTAGGGGCTGCTGCCTTGTAACCCATAAAACCAAACTGATGCAATCTATTTTGTCCTGGATACTTGGGATGCCTAAGATGGTGACAAAGCCAGTGAATTTCAGCCTGGATATTATTGTGCAGAGTAAACATGATATAATGACATGCCTTCCTCTAAAGGACACTTATGACTTTGGTTATGCATCAATGTGTTGCAGACAGAGAAGTGCTGCAAAGGATCCCTGTTGATCCCTCCAACCCCACATCTTGTTAGATCTTCACAAAGAATGCAGCATATGTGATCTACCAGATCTAGGAATAAGTGCAGACACATCCGGCCTTGTCTCTTATCTGTTCTATGGTATAACTCAGGTTTGGTGCGAGTTGCCTTCATTGTATGGTTCTCTTCTCCTGACCCTCCTATTCATAGTTTGTGCCCCCTTGACCATAACCCTCAGGCAGAGCCTCCTTCTGGAGCTGTACTCAATGTCACTTCCCTCTTTGTCACTTCTATTGCATTAAGGCCTTGACAAATGCAGCATTGAGCCCTGGATCCATTTCTGGTTTTGCCTGTTTCTGAGATGAAACATTGAAGACATTAATGAGTCAAGAGAGTGAAGCTCAGAATATAAAAACCACACCAACTGTAAGGGTGTATAGTTTTGTCAAGGTGTCTGATGAAACCTTATCCCTGAAATACTGGTACACGCACCGAGGTGACCAAGATGTTACCCTAGCTATATAACATTGGAGTCTGTGTAGGATGATGAAGTGCAAATGAAGTGTATGACCCAACCTGTTCCTGTGCTCCATTCTTTGATGTAGTATTGTAATTACCAATCAGTTGTTCACGGTCACTGAGTGAATGTCCTTTGACCTGTCATGAATGCCAATTTCACTGAACACATGACCAGATTTCATTGAAGAATGGAATATTTGATGTAACTGTGCCTCCTTCACTATTCAGAAGGTCTACATTCCTGCATGTTACTCTTGAGATACATGGTGATGTTCAGCCAGGGATTTCTGAGTCCCACTTTAACAGCACTGATGAAGATATTGGCTTTTAATAGCTCTCTTCCCAGGGAGGTCTTCCTGCTATTTATCTCAGGAAACTCCTTTCACTCGTACAGGGCCAATAGATTAGAGAGTACACACAAATGACTGCTTAGCCTGGGAGTGCACCCTCCGATACTCTGACCCCTCCCACTCAGATTCGCTGGCAATTTTGATTTGTAATAATGCAGCTAAATGGTATTTATTTTCATTGTTTCTTTAAACTGGAATTCACTCCCTCACGGTTCGTATGCCAGTGAAACACCTTGACTCCCACAGTGTGAAGGAGACCTTTGTTGTGTAATTCTGCAGCCTGCCCCAGTGATATTAGATCCCATAGTTGTTCTGTCACTGCCTGAGCCCATCATCTGTGAAGAGCCTTTGGCCCATTTGGACTTTTACCCAGCCCATCTCAGACTTTGTGTATTGTCACCAAGGTTAAACCCCCCTACCCCTGCCCCTGGCAAGCTTCACAAACACCTCTCCCCCTTAATGTGTTTCTACAGTCTCAACATGCCTTCAGTTCCTATCACCAATCCATCTGCAACCCAATACTGAGACAGCCAAGCCCAGAGACAATGACTGAGACAGGTCAATACAACAATGGTACATCACACTCCTGCTGCAGCCCCAATGTAACCTGGGCTGTCGTAAATCTCTGAAATTCACATAGCCCCAAGAGTGTCTATACTCTGACTTCTAACTGCAAACCCCAGATCGAAGACTTGGACATTCACAGAGTTTCTCATTGACCTGATAACTGATGACAACATTGCCCTCTCTGAAGCCATCCCCTTCCACCATTTCTTCCCTATCATCTGAGTCTCTGTTCAACCCATTATGCTACACAAATATTCCTCCTTCCTAGTCTAGACCTATGTGCATGCCCTTCCATTTAATATGCATTATCACTTTGACCCCTTTGTTTGTTAACATTTCATGTACCCTTGCTTGTCAGCATTTCATGTACCCTTATTAAGATCCAGCTTTCTGTCTCTCAGTCTAACCTCTTCCATCTATTGTTCCCTGTCGTCCTTCACCTTCTTGTCTCTCTGCCTTCCATTATACCCCCTTCCCTTCTCAGAGCCCTTGCACTGCCATCCTTTCCCCTTGCCATCATTGTGTTTATCATCTACACCCTCCCCTTATTACCCCCCTCCCCCACTCCTAAATGCTAATTTATGAAAGTGGAGTTTTGACGAGTACTACAGCATGTGGTACCATGCTGGAGAAATATAGGCGGGGAAGACCTGTGCAGCACTATGGATTTCACACTGATGTGATTTCCTGCAGATCTGGTGCCAGATTGGAAGGCATCATGAGATTCCAGCATTAATGGGATGGTGGTGAATGCAAATGGTGTTCATGCCCTAGGCAATGGGATAACTGACCCACCATCAACAGCATTGCAAACTATTTTTACGCTGATGGGTGTCTGACTTGTCATCTGCCATTGGATTCTCCATTCTCACCAACCACAAAACCGTGAACAAGATGAAAAAGTTCTATCCAATTTCATTAGGATGGGTGAAATATTGTTGTGGGTTCTCCTCATTCTCCATCATAAAGTCATGGATTATCACAGCAGCTAAACTTGTAGCTGTTTAAAAGCCTCATAAAATCACAGTAGCAATATTCATTTTTGTTCTTCATAGATCTGTCTGAAGTAATTTCAGTACACATCCCAATTTTATGAGGAATAGCCGAATCTACTTTGTTGAAGGTTATAAAGAATCAAGTACTTTTTTTTTGTCTTTCCTTCTATAGAGATACTAACTCATACAACAGCAATATTCCACATGCATTGGCCACTCTCCATTATCAAGCTGGTCAGCTTCTTGTGTATTTGTTAAATAAAGACGAAGAACAGGATCAAGCTTAGATGTGAGATCCTTGTGGTTGAACAGTGTAAAACATTGACTCTGAGCTCACTTATGAAGAATGGCTACTTAATTAAGATAATGAAGGGAGACTAATACCTACAGAAGCATAACCCTCTTAGTATTTTCAGAAGACAGGTGTAGGAGGAAGGAGCAGAAATAAATAAGTCTTCTTCACTCGTGCAAGCTTTGAATTGCACCATTTCACATATTTGCGAGTCAAGCATTTATAATGTAACCTATTGTTAAAAAAGATATAACAAGTACATAATTTAGTGAAAGTTGCTACTATCTCCTTTGAGGAGATTAGTAATATCCATGGCAGAGTGATACTTTGCTAAAATAAATCAATGTTAGCAATAACAATAATTGTATTGAAGAAAAGTTCCAATTTCCAGATCTTTTGAACAAATTGTTCAGACATCAAGAGCATGTAGTACTGAAGTAAAATTAGAGTTGCTCAAATGGTCTCCCCATCCGAAATGTCATATTAAACTTTAGTGTAATTATTTTCTCTTAGTGACAAAGCTTGGGTGTTGAGTAAGGTACAGTACAGAATTAAATCCCATATATCATTGGCTTTGTTCACTTTTATCTTCTCTGTATTTTGAAAACAAAGATCTGTATGTTGTTCTGTGCCAGGCACCAGCTCACAATCACTAGCTGTAAAATAAATTACTTCCAGGCCACTTCCAGTGTCAATATTTCATCTGCTTCCGGGAAAGGAAGATATTGATCCACCTTACTGATTTTCCTCCCCACTTTTACAATATTTGTCCTTTTTATAGTCAGTCCAACTGAGATGGATCATATTGCATTTAAATACATTTCTGTGCCACTAAATTACTAATAAAGTATTTGAAAGTCCAGCATGATGGAAAAGTAGCTTCTAAATAAATAAGTTTCAAATAATTTTTTTGTGTTCTGTGTAAATGTAGTCCCATTTGAAATAAAATAGAATAAGGTAAGTACAGATCCATTTACAAAACAACTATTTAATTTAAATTAATTCAAGTATTCATGAAGATTACAGGTATGCAATCAAAATATAATCCAATTTCTCATGCCATTAGTAAAAAATATGAAATCCCATTTTGCTTTTTAAGCAAGTTCATATTTGTGTTGTGCTAACAATTGTCTTGTTCTGTTTATTGACTAAACAGCCAGGTCTCTTTAGCAAACAGAAGAACAGCTTGCCCAAGGATAGAAATCCAGCAACCTTCCACTGACACTGACAGGTACCTGAGGTCCACGTAGCTAGCTCCACATTAACATCCTTAAGTAATTAAAATAGTTAAAAGTTCTATCTATGTTGCTGTATGCTGGACATGTTGTGTTTCCAGAATGTCTGGGAAAATTAAGTTAATAGTCATGCCCAATTAACTGCAAATACTCTTCAGTATTTGACTATGTAGTTTGTAAACATTGACACTCAGTACTTTGCATTGAGACATTTGGTCATCTATATATAACACCTTTCTTATGGAAAAACATCCTAAGACACTTCGCAGAGACACAACAGCACAATGGATTCTAAGAAAAAGGAAATATTAAGAGGATTGATGAAAAGCTTGCTCAAGAAGATTGTTTAAAGTGATCTTAAATGTGAAAAGGAGATAATTGCAGATGATGGCAGGTGATTGGCAGTATCCGTAGAAGCCCTATAGTGCAGAAGGAGGCCATTGTTGTTGGTCTATCAAGCGCACCAACAACAATCCCATGTAGGCCCTATCCCCTGATATTAAGGTGCAATATAGCATGGCCAATCCACTTAACCTGAACATCTTTGGATGTGGGAGGAAACCGGAGTACCCGGAGAGTGCCCATGCAGACGTGGAGAGAATGTCAAACTCCACACTGACAGTGACCAGAGGCGGGAATTGAACCTGGGTACCTGGTGCTATGAGGCAGCAGTGCTAACCATTGTGATACCACGCTATCCCAAGAAGAGGGGAAACAGGGGCACAGTGATCACATTGCTAACTAGTAGTCCAGACAGCCAGGCTAATACTCTCGGGACATGGATTCAAATCAGTTCAGTTCATTCAATTAATAAAAGAAATCTGCAAATTAAAGCTAATCCCAGTAATGGTGACCATGAAATTATTATGGATTGTCATTAAATCTCATCTGATTTACTAATGTTCTTTGGGGAAGGAAATCGGTCATCCTTATCTGGTCTGACCCACATGTAACTCCACATCCACAGCACTGTGATTGACTCTTAACTTTGCTCTCACAAGCCACTCAGTTCAAAGTAATTATGAATGGCAGATAGGCTGGCCTTGCCAGCAACACCCACATCCCGTGAAAGAATAAAACAAAGAGGATGTCAAAAGTTCATTTTAGATAATTTTGTCATTTTTAGACAATTTTCACATTTCCACCATGATTCCATTGCTATTTACTGAGGAGATCAGGTAACTCACTATGGAAATTTAGTGTAAATCTGCAAATCAACTACGTTAAACCAAATAGAATCTAAAGTAGAAATGAGAACTGACTCCCAAAATTCCTGGCATTAAATCCTTAAAGATGATGGAACAAAGTTTACTCTTGTCAGCACCCTAGCCATCATAGAGGTCTGTGAATCTGACAGATTGAATTCCTGCTCAATGCCCACTCCTTAAACATCTGCTCTATCGTCTTGTCTGAAGTAGGCTTTTGAAATTCATATTCATAAGAAGGCAGCAGCTTCTTTATGGTGTGCAAAAATAGGTATGGGAAGGGTGCCATACTATATCTCTATCATGTTCAGTGAAATCTGGCAGATACAAGGACCAGCACGAATTGAGGTGGGGGGTTGGCAGATGTTTTGGACCACAGTGCCACAGAGTTGACAGACATTTGGGAATTGTAGGAGTGGATGTGAAGAAGGTGATTATAACTCAGCTCTGGGATGGGGACAGGTGGTTGGAACTTGGTGTGGGGAGATGACTGGGATTTGAAAAAGGATTGTGTGAGAACAGTGTGTTGGGTTTCATCAATGGGGGATGGATGTGTTGGAAGGTAATTGCGACTCCTCAGGGGAGTGGGATAGGCGATTGAGACTTGAGTTATGGGAATGGGGCAGATGATTTAGGCTCTGGGGATGGGTGATGGCAAACGGTTAAGGTTTGGAGTTGGTGGTTATTAAGTGGGGACAGGTAATTAGGATACAGTGAGTGTGCAGTAGGCAATTTGTATTGTGGGGAGTTGGTGGTGATTGGGATGGGGCAGGTAATTGGAGTTCAGCAGTGGGGTGTAGGAGCATGTGATTGTGATTGGAGATTAAGACTCAATGGTTTTGAGGGGGTGGTTCAATGATTGAGATAGGAAAAGAGAAAGAGGGCTTTGGTAGGGGAGACTGGGGAATAAGGATCCAGGGATAAGGTTTCATGGGAGAGAGGGAGTCTGGAGTTACAGCTATTGTGGCTTTGATTGGGGAAAGGGATGGGAAAATTGTGAATTTGTTTTAATGTGAAGCCTAGCATAGAACGTAGAACATTGCAGCGCAGTACAGGCCCTTCGGCCCTCGATATTGCACCGACCAGTGGAACCATTCTAATGATCCTCTAACCTAAACTATTCCAATGTTATCCATATGCCTATCCACTGACTATTTGAACACCCTCAAAGTTGGCGAGTCCACAACTGCTGCAGGTAGGGGGGTAGCAGTGAGTGAATATGATGTATTCACTCACGTAAAGGAATATAACTTATGGGACTATGCAGTGGGTAATTAGTGAAAGGTTAATTTCACTGGTTGGAGAATAGAGAACAAAGGAATGGAGACAGGCACATGAAGAATTGGTTATACGATGTCAGCTTTAAGCATCACTGATTATAGATTGGGAAAGGAAGGCAGCTGCACGCAATGCACTGTTCAGTCAACCCTCCTCCCCCAGCTCATCCTTTGGGACAGTAAATTCCAGAAGCAACCAAGTAGTTGATGCTCCTACCTCAACTATTGGCTCCTCAGTTAGGCATTTGCATTTGGGCCTAAGGCTCACCTAGGGTAAGCTTGTTTGACACCAGGAATTAAATGTGGCCCTGCTTGTTTAGTAGGTGCCCTGGGAAATGGGTGTCAGAACACTTAGGGATTGTTGAACCAGTACCCTGGAACCTTTGTTCTGACCCTTTTTGCAGCAACCTCCATTCGGCCTTTTTAAGGCTATTGAGACCACTGCAGAACTCGATAAACTAGTCAGAGCTTGCACATCGCGTACTTCATGTAGCTTTTCACAAATTTTGCAGAAGAACTTTGACAGACACAAATAGCATCTTTGTATATTTAAGTTTGTCCAATTCTGATATTCTGATCTCAGTGTGCATCAGCTATACCTAAAAACAGTGAGACCCAGATAGTGATGACCATACTCATGGCACTGATCAGGTGCAAGGCTCCATGCTCAGAAATTAGTATACTTGTTTTATGTCCAAAAAATATGTGGCATATGTATGTATTTCTATGTCAGTGTTTTCAATTAACATTTGCTGAAGCTGGCCCGTATGAAGTTCTGGGTATCCATATTATGACCATATAAAATGTGTCTGATACTCCTGCATTAGAAGGTTTCCTTCCACAAACTCTACAAGCTGATATGCTCAGAGGTAAAGAGGATCAAGTGAAAAAATGTCAGGCAGGTTAGACAGCCCAAGAGATGCCCCTCGCTTGTACCTCCACCTCAACCTTTGCAAAGAAACGCAGCTTACCGCCCTTTGGTAGATGTTGGTGGAAACCTCTTGCCATGATTGCTTCAGTAACAGGCCCCTGTTAACATCATAAGGATACGTAAACACCTGTCTAACCTTATTGTGAAAGGTTTTTCAGAAGCATTGCAATTGTAGCATGTCATGCTTTACCTTACATTATGTAAAAGGAAGCGTGCCAAGGATGCTACGTAGAATACAAAGCTCCATAAGGACACTCTGTAACTGCCATAGAGTCTGGCACATGTACACGTGCTAGCACTGAGTCAGCTAAGGCTAGAAACATGGCTGTATCTTCTTGTAGCATCACTGGCATACAAAGTGGGTGTGGTAGAGTGACACAGGGGAAAATGCCACATCACCTCAACCTCAGCAGTCATCAAAGAGAAAGTTAAGTCCTGCATTATACTGTCACTTTTCTACAGAAACATGGTCAGACAAAAGGTTCCTTTCCTCTGAACTTGGTTATTCCTCCCCTGCCCCATCAACCTTGGTAATGTTCGCTGATGGGTTGAGATGCATTTTGCAGCTTTCCAGAAACTTTCTAAATTTTGGTCCTCATCCCCCCACCCACCCACCTCCCTCCCTGTCACATTTAATTGTCTCAGTCGACTGAAATTGGATTTGTATGTAGTTTTTCTCTCATTTGTGTGAATTACCACTCGAAGTTCTGAATGATTAGTTAAACCATAAATTTGAATGTTATAACTTAGAATTCAGATGGATCTTAAAGCAGTGCAAATCAAACTAGAAGTTTTCTTATTCTTGAAAGTGAACATCGTAACCACAGACTTTAGTTTGAATAAAAATGAAGCTCCCTTGATGCCTCACATTGTTACTGCTTCAGAGGTAATTTGAGTTTTGTATCCAGAGTGGGATTGCCACAGCCGTGTTAGGTGGGACAGAGCTGTAACAATTTTCTGATCCATATTCAGTGCTTGCTTTGCCTGTGTCAGGTGTTGTGCCCTGTTGAATGTAATGTACACTAGTCTGTAGAGAGCACAAAATACTTTAGTTCGATGCTCATTTTGCTGGTTTCACTATCTAGGTATATACGTGTGTGAATGCCTAGTAAAGACAGGTTTGAGCTTGATTCCTATACTGCATCATGATTCAGTAGCCTATGTTAAGATACAGATCAGAAACCCCAAGGTATGTTATAAAGCCCAACTAGAACCCAATAGTTTTTTTTTATTTTGGCATTAGTGTGAGAATATGGCATTTCACTCTAGGTGTGATTCTATTGATCCACTAAGAAGCTTTTATTAAAACAAATGTTATTTAATCATACAGTTTAACTATCATGAATCAATTAGTTTAACTTTTACCAATCAAAATACTTAAACATAACAAAATCCAATTCTTTACCTTTAAGCTACCTTTATTAGTTACAATTCAAGCAATATTCTGCTTTTTCCTCATAAAAACTTTTTCCACAAGGAAAGGCATTTCAATGCCAGGAAATTACAATATCATTTTTATTATGCATTTTGCAATATTCAATGAATCGATGTTAATATTAACTTAATCAAACATTTTTGTCCTGATGTATATGGTTTACATTTCAAAGTTGAATAACAGAGATTACGAACTAAAGTAATATTTTGTAGATGAACTGGAATTAAATTACCTTTGTTTTTAAAATACCTTTAGCTGTTTGTTTTAGATATCACTTTACATCTTCAAAAATATACATCAGCCATGATGCAAGTGATTTGAATTATAGCAAATGTACTTGCCTGTTGGTATAGTCAGAAAATAAGCACTACAGTCATAGAATCTACCAACACAAATAACAAAAAAATCCAACTAATCACAGTAGGTTTTAAAATAAAATTGTTTGAACAAGCTTTTGTCATCAGAAACATTTCTGAAACAAATGCTAACTATTCAGTGCAGTGAACATGTGAGTACCTTTTACTGATAACCTGAGGCTTTATCCTTGGGGCTATTTTCATCAGTGGATTGTAGAGTGAAACACAATAACTGCTGTAATGAATTGATATCAAGCTCATTGCTACCCTCCAGCATATAACAACTGCAGATAAATACCTACTAACCTAAGTGTCAAATGTCTAAAAGCCTCTTTTTTTAGTAGGAAGTAGATTATCATCTTGTTTCCCAGTTGAAATGCATTTTTCCCAGTTTACTACTTGCCCTCTAGTTAGATTCCTCTTCCCCTTAATTCAGCCAGCAATTCAGTCACTTTTATGGTTTGTTTTGTTCTTTCCTATTGCTCCTACTCCTAAAGGAGTGAAACAGTGGAAGTGATGCCAGAACATGAATCTTATTCAGAAGCTGAACAGAGTGAGCCTGCTGAGGAAATGAGGTATTGATCCTAGGTAGTGGGGTGACGTGTGAAATTTGATTAACTGATTCCTTATCCCAGATCCCCTTAATAGTGGTATGTTTTAGTGATTCTCTGAAGCTGTTGAAATATCCTTCTTATTTCTAGAGAAATCAAAAAAATTTAGTAAATAATATATATAAATGCATATGTATTGGACAGGATTTTCCAACCACACTCGAACCAAGACTAGAGAAGTCCACCTGAGGTCAATGAACGTTTGCATTGTTCACGTCCCATCTGTTACAATTCCCATGGTGGCCAGGATGGTAAAATTCCACCCATTGTGTACAAGGTGCTACAACATTTTGAAAACAATTGTTTGTTGTCCTTCCCTTTTATACTGCTTTATTCCTGCTGACAAGATAGAAAAGATGTTTTTATTAAATATTAGTAATCCAATTTTGGGTAAAGGTCTTAAACATGTGTTGGATCCCGCATTAGGAAGTGTAACTTTTCTGGAGGGTTGTTCATGAAGAGCTCAGCCAACTATGATACCAGCATCCTCCTGGCCACAGTGCATCAATAGCAGCCAGCTGTGGCAGGGCAGTAAGCACAAATGCTGTCACCCTGAAATAAAAGAGCACAGTCATTCTTCATGGATCCAGTCTCACTCCCCTGAGGCAATGCCCCAGAAATTTTATTAATCTGTTGCAGACAAATATTGAATTGCTATGATAGTCCACTATAAGCTTCTTTAAAAACTGGTACCCACGGCCGTGATGGCAACATTAGATCAGTCTAAGCTTACATGGCAGCAAGCTAACGTTGTGTGATTTCAAAATGATTTTATACTGCAGCACCTAGACTTTTGATAAAATGCTTATGTTGTAATGAAAGCTGAAATATTGGTTATCAGACACTGTGTAATTGCTGTACAAGACATGGGCAACAGCAGTCTGGATAGGCTGGCTAACTGATAGACAACAGCAAAGTCATTGGCAAGGGTGGGAGGATGAATACTGTCTCTCTGAGCACATAAATTTTGGGTGATTGCTGCTTTTGAAAGCTTCAGCATTGTCCATCAGATGCTAAATCATGGTTGGATCACAAATGTGCAATGGAGTTGGTCTCTAAACTCTGTGAAAAGCCCGAGGCCAAATTGAGGCTGGACTTATCTATTTTCTTCTACATTGAATGCGAGTTTCCTGATTCACCAAACATTTAACTGTATTCACCCATCAGCCACCTTCTGTAGGTTGCTCCTTCAAATCCACATTCACTTCAGCAGAACTCCTGTGTGACTTCGCTCTGTAGCTATTTCAGCTTGCTGGCTGATGCTCACCACATGCAGCTTCCACCTCCATGCTATCTTCTAAATTAGACACAGTGTCAATATCTGAGCTGGCAGCTCTGAGTGTGAAATCTTCATTATCAAAATCTTCTTGCTATTCTTCCACTACCTGTCCATGTTGAGGTTCTTGTGCCTCTGAAAGAAAAAGACAAAATGGTAACTTTCTGCAACAGGGAATTAGAGTGTGCATGCTTACACCACCTGCAGCTCATATATCTGAGGAGCTTTTAGAATGAGGGGGAGTGGAATGTTAGAAGGAGGATTAGGTATGAGGATACCATCATCTTGGCTTCAGAGCTGTTCTGGCCATTTCTCAGCGATTGATAATGATATATATTGCTTCTCAGGAGGGTTATTAGGACATGCAGGTGCACCTAGTTAGTTTCTTCTGCATTTGTTTGGTACTTTGTCCTGCAATTGAGAAATTATTGTGCCAGTGAGCATTGTGTAATCTGTTTGGGTGTCATGGTCAAATAGCTGACAACATGTGCAAGCTATGAAATGTGAATGTGAGGCATGCAGCAGTGCTAAATGTGTGAGGGTATAGTGGTACAAATATTAAATATGAATCCTGATTGATATATAGATTGTTGAAAGGGGTTTGATCTGGTGAATTGAGGAGTGTTAGAGGCTAATAGTGCAGCATTTGAAGTTGCATTCATTGGCTTTGACTCTGAGTTTATTGGACATTTGAGACACTGCAGCCAGATCCTCAGGACCTGAATCCTGGCATTGACCTCCACCGATATTTACTCCTGCTGCCTCCTGGCCATCTGTCTGGTGGGCTTCTAAACCTCCTGGAGTACATAACTAAGGTCTCCAATGTAGTAACGAAAAGAGATGGAACTCGCTTTCTCCCAAGATTTCCCAGGTCACGTTCACTTCCAGTACAATTGGTAGCAAATAATCAAGCCACAAATGCATGCCCCCTTTAAGAGGTGCAGTCTGGTCTAAGTAGAGTATTTGACTGCAGTTCAGGAGGTTCCTATTCAAATCACCCTTTAGAGACTGGCTGCTGTATTTCCAGATACTACCACTCTGTTGTTTGCCTGCAGCCAGTTAACAGTGCTAGGTGGTGAAATCATTGAAATAAATAGGTGGCTGGAAATAGCTGCTTGCATTGCAAACAACAAGCATGAATTAATTAATTTTGCCACCCATTTGCGGGGATATCAAAGCTGGCTAGTAACTGTCATGTAACCCTGAAAAATACAATCTTTAATATAATTCTGTACATATTGCAGAAACAAATGGTGAAGCATACATTCCATCTCTGAAGAAGAGTTACACAACTAACAATGTTAGGGCTCTGTTTTTCTCTCTCCACAGATGCTGCTCCTGTGTTTTTCCAGCATTTTCTGTTTTTACATTTCATCTCAGGTTCTGTTTCAGGGACTGGAATCTAGGTAGTAATAGTATAGTAGGGCTATGTCCAAGCTGGAAGTGAGTTCAAAGATTATGTTTTTTGCAAATTGTCCAAAGTTAAATACTTTGATTATAATGGGGAAGGGTGTGTGCTGCTTCCCCCATTCTTTCTGTTTCCAGAGACAAGGAGGATCCAAGATATATCCTGCTTGGCAGTTGCAATGGATGACTGGTACATTCTCTGCTTTCACCCTTTGCCACAGTCCACCAAGGATTGCTAATCTTGCTTATGCCATGATATCACTATGGGGCAAAGCAATGAGATCATTAAGGCTAGGCTGCAAGAACTATTTCAGCCATAATCGGCATTGGAGTCCTCTTGGTGCCCTATCAGTTGGAACACAGTACAGATACAACTTACTGACTAGCATTACTGATAATAATGTACAATGACAATATCAACAATAACTTACAGTCACATAGCACCTTTAGCACAATAAAATGTCCCAATGTTATCAGGAATAAATTAGACTTCATAATTAGTGATGTATTGGGCTTCAGTATCCCTCTTCAGGGTCCAAAGAAAACTTCACAAAGCTCTTTATATTATTAAGATTTTACCTTAATTTTCAGCGTCTAAGTGTTAAATGCTGACTTTTGCTTAATTTCCATGTCACTTCAGGCATACTTTGTATTCAAGAGGAATGTGTAATGATGTCAGTTTGACTGCAGTAGCATGCTGTCATATTTTACATGAAACTTTTTTTTGTTACAGAAACATCCTGATGCATTTCAAAGTCTGCATTGACTGCTCAAGTCTTTAATCTTTAAAGTACTGTTGGTAATATTGTAAAATAAATTAACCCACTCATAACAAGTTTCTCCCTCCATTAAATTTAAGAGCCATGAATATGTTTATTTCAAATTAATTAACACTTACGATGAAGTAGCGGAGCGGGAACTCTGAGCATTTTAAGCTTTCAGACGATAAAATGTGACAAAACATCCTTTCCAGACTTCAATATTATTTTTTTGTTCCTGTTTGGCCATTTCAATTTTTGTCATATTTTCATTAACTGCCAATCTCATTATCTAAATACCATTTCTTCTGACTTCAGTTTTTTTTACCAATCTCATCATATGACCAATTAATAGCTTTCTCCGACCATTTGAACAGCACTTTTGATCTGGCAAGTTGAAGGGCAAAATTTATGTTCAACTGCTCATGAAGGAGAAGAACATTCTCTCTATCTCCCACTTCTTGAGAGGAATTTCAATGGAACTTTCCCAATTGTAGAGGTGGGGGCAGAGGCCTGGAATCTAATGGTTGCTGCAGCAGACTTAACCCTAATCCTAACGGAGCAAAAATGTTATAATCCTGCCTCCTGTTTCCCAACCAATCACAGAATGTGGACAAGCTGGTGCTGTACGTTCAATGGAAGAATCCCTATTGAAGTCTCTGTAGTGCCAGAAAGGCTGCAACGGGCATGGCTCAGGACAGGTCTGAAAGTGAGCTGTGCAAAGATTGGCCTCCTTCATGAAAAATCAGATGCTGCAGGCAACCAAACACATGTTTGACCTGACCAATGGTCTGTACACTCAATCTGTCTCAATAAGTAGAATGATAGAAGATCCAGATGTTCAATGCCTCATTGGATGCAGCTAAATGTTCTCCAGCTCTTGGCTAGAAGGACATGCAAATGGACCAGGAGATGGAAGATAGAAAAATGACAAATCAAAATGGAAATTCTACTCAAAGTGCTCCCACCTTTCTTTTAAGCACTGAGTTTTCCGTTCTTACCATCTCCATTGTTGCATCCCAAACTCCAAATACATTAGCCTTAATGAAAATGGTACAATCAGAATGGAAAATGAACAGAGAATATGATTTATGACTGCGAGAATGTTTTGTGTGCAGGATGAAAAATGGGGCAGATGATATGGGATTGGAGTACCATATGACTCCAATTATCTGAAGCCTTCCTGCGTAAGACTGACGTGGGCTTTTCTGGCAGTTAGGTCAGAAGGCTGTAGGCACCCTAGCCACATCAGGCTCTTCCATATTGTCGACAGCAGTCAGACATTCCTGTAATTAATTTTCCTCTCTACAGTGCCTATTGTACAAGGAACAAAAATTACTGCCATCCTCAATCCTCTTGCTGGTACATATGAAAGATCTGTCCCTGAACCTCAGTCATGGGACTGATTTTGCCAGCTCACTGTGCTGCTGCAGCAGAGCAACGGACCAAGAGACTTTATTGGAGTTTGTTATGCGGGCTGCTTGCTGGAGATCATAGCCTCCGTGCAACTCCAGCTTCAAGATTTTTGGAGTCATCAATTCCATGCCAGAAATTGGCACAGAGCTGATTTAAGTGTTAAGATTTAAATTTAAATCCCTTTAGCAGGCCTATAAGCATCTGCCCACCCCCTTTTCCATTGTCACCAGGAATGGTTCACTCTAGCGGAGTTTGCAACAGCTTCCCGATAATAGAGAACTGGTGACCCAACTCCACTGAAGGGAACAGAGACCATGAGGCACTCCTAGGAGTTTTGGGATTAAGAAAAGTTGACCCTGGGAATTGCCAGTCTGACGGTGCCAAAGGTGCAAATTAGCAATGCCCAAGGAACACATTGACACTGGGCAGTGCCAAGGGGAGGGACCGGAGGGGGTGAGACAGTTGGGAAGGCGGTGCTTACTGGGGGAAGACCAGTGAGATGGAGGGTGTCTTGCTGCTTCCCTGCATTGGGATTGCATGAAGAGGAATGGAGGAGGTGATTGGGACTGGCCAATCAGGTTGAGAGAGGAGGGGTCTGCTGGGGGAGGGCACTGCCAGGGAGGTTAGGAACATCGGCGCTGGTTGAGTGGGGAGAACCGGGCCTTGCCTAGAGAGGTTGGGAGGCCAAGGCGATTACAGGGGCAGTAATGGGGGGGTTCCAGGGGCACTATTGCATGCGTTGATCTCCATTATGACAGATCAGCACATGCATAATTGTCCGCTCAGTACTATACTGTGGCCTCTCCAGCAGGAATAGGCTCCTTCCACTGATTCTCAGTGTGAATCCTGCAAGGGCACTCTGCAGTGCTCAGAGTGCGGGAGATTCATTTTGAAAACCCCACTTAAAAAAAAGACTGATATTTGCAACAGTTTTTACACAAATTCAGCACTTAGGATTTTTCTTAGGAGAGAATCTCACCCCAAATTTTCAGCAAAGTTACTCAGTGATCATCATTTTGGTCATGTAGGTCTTGTTGTACCTGTCTTCCGTGGCAGTACTTGGCTTTGTCATCTGTATTCATAGTAAGCACCTCTGAAATGATCCTCATCTCCAAGGAGTTATGTGCTCATTGTTATCGAATTAAGGATCCATGGCTGCTTTCAGGATACCTTGCATGAATATCTTGTGTGTTCTTTTTGTCAGAGGTTAGTGGTGTTGCTACAATGTAGGCTACAGTATGAAAGAGTGAGTAAAGTCCAAGATAAATTAAATAACCTCAAAAAATAGTTGGAAATTACTTGTAAGGTATAAAAGCTCTCCCAGAATCTGTGAATAATTTTTCTCAAAACTGGAGCAACAGTTTTGCTGCTTCACTGTTTGAAGGCTTTCCAGCCTGCCATTTGCATTGATCACTGAATTCCTGTTGTACTTTTGCCTTTTGACCCTGATGATAAAGTGGCAAATAACATTTATATTGCAAAGGCATTAGGCAGTGATCATCTTCAACAAGAGAGAATCTTGATGTCCAATGGCATTCATGAACTGTTCATTATCAACATTTCGGGACTTACTATTGACCAGAAACTGAACTGGACTAGCCATATAAATAATGTGATTACCAGACCAGGTCAAAGGCTAGGAGTCCAGCAGCGAGTAACTTCCCTAAGCCTGTCCCACAATCGACAAGGCATAAGTCAGGCACGTGATAGAATATTCTTCTCTTGCCCAGATGAGTACAGCTCCAACACCATTCAGGACGAAATTGTCTACTTGATTGGCAATGAATCCACCAACTTCTACTTCCTGGAACAGTGATGCACACTATCACCACTTTGTGATATTTACAAGATACAATGCAGCATCTCACCAAAACTCCTTTGACAACACTTTCCAGACCTAGAAACTTGACCAGCCAAAAGATGCATGGGAACATCTCCATTTACAAGTTTATCTACAAACAATCCTGACATGGGGCCATAATCCAGGAAATTTTTTCCATCAGTACTGTGCAAGCCCCTGCACTAGATGCATTGCCATGGTTCAAGAACACCGCTCACCACTACCTTCTCAAGACCTGTTAGGGATAGACACAAGCCAGTGAAACCCATATCTTATGCATTTGTTTGTAAGTGCCCCAACAGTAACTGCCAAAGCCACTGTTACTTTGAAATACTTGGCTTTTGTTTCTTCCAAGAATCAACTATTGACCTTGTGGTATCACACAAATGGCACACATTATGTCATCACTGTGTAGACTCATTGGTCTTCTGAAGATATCATTCTGGTACCTGCAAATGTATTGCTCAATTTGGTGGTCTGCTATGCTTTCCTTTACATGGCATTTAAAGCGGGTGTTGACCTGAAGGAAGGTGAGGCCCTGCAAGCTCTCAGATTGTCAGAAGAAGAGATGGTGCATAGAACATAGAACATAGAACATTACAGCACAGAACAGGCCCTTCGGCCTTCGATGTTGCGTCGACCAATATAAAAAGCAATGCCCCTCCAAACTAAACCATTCCCTTCTCTTCCATATACTTATCAACTAACCTCTTAAACGCCACCAAACTGGCGCATCTACAACTGCTGCAGGCAGGGCATTCCACTCCTGAACCACCCTTTGGGTAAAGAACCTACCTCTGATATCCGTCCTATAACTATCACCCCTCAATTTAAAGCTGTGTCCCCTCGTGCTAGCTTTCTCCATCCTAGGAAAAAGGCTATCACTGTCCACCCTATCTAAACCTCTAATCATCTTATATGCTTCAATAAGATCCCCTCTTAGCCGCCTCCTTTCTAACGAAAACAACCTCAGATCCTTCAACCTCTCTTCATAGGACCTGCCCTCCATACCAGGCAACATCCTGGTAAACCTCCTCTGTACCCTCTCCAATGCCTCCACATCTTTCTTATAATGTGGGGACCAGAACCGCACACAATACTCCAAGTGCGGCCGCACTAGAGTTTTGTACAGTTGCAACATGACTTTGCGGCTCCGAAATTCAATCCAAAAAAAAAAATTCAAGTGCAGGATGTGGAAGACTAGAAGGATGAAGAGGAGGGGTCAGATGCAGAACGCTGGTGTGTTCCAATACTTGGAGGTCTGTGTTGGACTCAAGAATCTCATCAGAATGCCATCAGAGAGCACCTGTTTGAGTCCCTCTGACTATTTGATTTGATTTATTATTGTCACGTATGAGCATAGAGTGAAAAGTATTGCTTTTTGTGTGTTAAACAGACAAAGCTAGCACGAGGGGACACAGCTTTAAATTAAGGGGTGATAGTTATAGGACGGATATCAGAGGTAGGTTCTTTACCCAAAGTGTGGTTCGGGAGTGGAATGCCCTGCCTGCAGCAGTTGTAGATGCGCCAAGTTTGGTGGGTTTAAGAGGTTAGTTGATAAGTATATGGAAGAGAAGGGAATGGTTTAGTTTGGAGGGGCATTGCTTTTTATATTGGTCGGTGCAACATCGAAGGCCGAAGGGCCTGTTCTGTGCTGTAGTGTTCTATGTTCTAAAGCATATAGTTGATAGAGAAGGAAATGAGAGAGTACAGAATGTAGAGTTACAGTCATAACTAGGGTATAGAGAAAGATCAACTTAATGCAAGGTAGGTCCATTCAAAAGTCTTACGGCAGCACAGAAGAAGCTGTTCTTGAGTCGGTTAATACATATGGTCAGACTTTTATATCTTTTTCCCAACGGAGCAGGTGAAGGTGTTTGGGGTCCATAATTATGCTGATTGCTTTGCTGAGGCAGTGGGAAGTGTAGACAGAGTCAGTGGATAGGAGGACGGTTTGTGTAATGGATTGGGCTACATTTATGCCTCTTAGTTTCTTGCGGTCTTGGACAGTGCAGGAGCCATACCAATCTGTGATACAACCAGAAAGAATGCTTTCTATGGTGCATCTGTAAAACTGCCGAGAATTGTCACTGACCTGTTACATTTCCTTAGTCATCTGAGAAAGTAGAGGCATTGGTGAGCTTTCTTATATGTAGTGTCAGAATGGGGGGACCAGGACAGGTTGTTGGTAATCTGGACACCTAAAAACCTGAAACTCTCTACCCTTTATACCCCATCCCTGTTGATGTAGACAGGGGCATGTTCTCCTCCATGCTTCCTGAAATTGATGACAATCTCCTTCGTTTTATTGACATTGAGGGAGAAATTTTTGTCATTGCACCAGTTCATCAGATTCTCTATCTCATTTCTATACTCTGTCTCGTCATTGTTTGAGATCTGACCCACTACAGTGGTGTTGTCAGCAAACTTGAAAATTGAGTTGGAGGAGAATTTGGCCAGGTGCATAAGGAGTATAGTAGGGAGCTGAGAACACAGCCTTGTGGGCCACTGATGTTGAGGATGATCATGGAGATGTGTTGTCTATTTTTACTGATTACCATCTTGGGTTAGGAAGTTTAGGATCCAGTTGCAGAGGGAGGAGCCGAGCCCCAGGCTAACAGAATTTGGAGATGAGTTTTGTAGGAGTAATGATGTTGAAGACCATGGCATGGAGCAGACTCTCAACTACCCATGCTAAGGCATCCACTGATTAAATAGTGTGCAACATGTAAACGTTTACCGTCAATGAATGATACACATCTGTCCAGAGGTTTCACCATCTTAATTGACAAAGGTAATGGGAGAAATGTGGAAGGAGGGCTGTGCAACAATTGTGATAGCGGATGAGTGATGACTCACAATGGCAGGCAGAGGGAGCAAGGAGGTGGATGAGAATGAACCATAGAAGGCAGAAGAAAAATCAAGGAGAGGGAAGCTTGCTGTTTACAAGACTGCATGAAAATCTCTCAAACAAGTGTGTCAAAGGGTTACCGCATCGTTTACCCAAACAGGTGCTACAGTGTGGTGACTAGCAGATCTTCACAATAACTTCATTGCAGCGTTAATGTAAGTTTACTTGTGACACTGATAAATAAACTTCAAGGCATGGATGCAGACTCCAGTGTCATGAGTAGGGGTCCAAATGGGACACAGACACCTTGCCAGTAATGGGTTCAGGAGGAGGATAGTTGAATCAAGGAACAGACTTTTTATTGATTCTTCTACCCTTTTTCCTTTGTGTTGCTAGCATCCTGCATGATTTGGTGAAGGCAGAGAGCTGGAGAGAGTGATATGAGAGTGCTGGATTGGTATCTAAATAAGATGACGGGATCTTCAAACCCGTCACTGAGGGTGGGTGGATGAATCAGCTGCCAAACCACCAGAAGAATCAGAGGGCAACTCATCTATGCATAATTAATGAGGTTTCAAGCACACAATCTGACACAGGATCCCCCTGTTTTGTACAGTTGGATAGGTGGTACTGGAACTACCCACCACCGCATTGAGGCTGGAACTTTACCATCTTGCCTGCCTCAGAATTGGCATGGGCAAGGGTCCGACAACAGAAATCTCTGTTGACGTTGGGCAGGAATTTCTGGTCTTGCCCCAGCAAGGCCGTAAAATGCCACCCTTAGTCTCAAGATTGAAGTATCCCATCCATCATTTGCAGGGGACTTGAAGTGGTAGATCTGAGCAAATGTTTCTCCTCAGAGAGGAATCTAGAAGTAGGGGTACAGTTTAAAAATAAGTGGTCTTCCATTTAAAACTGAGACAAGGAACCCCCCTCCATTATACTTCAAAACTCTTCCACAGAGAGGAATGAAGGTTAGATCATTGAATATATCCAAGATTGAGTTGCACACTTCTTTGATCTGTAAGGCATTCAAGGATTAGTGGGGTAGGCAGGAAAGTGGACTTAAAGATCACTGTCAGATTAACCATGATATTATTGGATGGTGGAGCAGGCTCTTTGGGCTTACTCGTGCTTCAATTTCTTCTGATCTTGTGGGTGCAAACACTGAGAGCTGCCCTGAAGGTTGGGGGCAGCATCCTTCCAGAGTCTATCACATCATCAAAACTCTTCTTACACTGTATCCAATATGTTTAGATGATACTTCTTCCATTGCTGTGTTGGCAATGTCCATTCATCCCTATTTTGTCTGAGTGGGTGGCTTATTTCTGCTATCCTCCAGGTAGAGGATCTCTCTGCTCTTCCTCATGGTCTCCAGCAGGGTCTTCAGGTTTGAACCTGAGAAGTGAAAGGCTGCCCTACTCCAGTTTCCAGGCCTCATCTGATTCTGCTGTGACTTTGTGGAAATGAAGTCTCCTCTTCATGCTCCGTTTAAGATGATCAAACCGATTTCCGCAACAGTTGAGGGGGTCTCCCTGTGAATCTTGGTTATCCGTTACAATTCCCTGCCCTGGCACAACTTTGGGATCAGGAAATGCTCCCAACTTCTTTTTCAATGCAGCTGGCAAGGGGGGCGGTTTACATGGTTTCTAGCCCATCATTTAATTATGTTGTTTGCGCTTTAGAGTCTTTTGCCATTGCTGCCTATTTAGCATGGCCCACAGCATGTTGTCTTGGATCTTTGTATATGCCAGCCTGCAATATTCAGACTGTATACTGGAAAATCAGCAAGATTTGAGAAGATATAGTTGTTGCTTATTGCAGTGTGTATCTCTGGGAACAGCTGATTGCACATTGAGCCTGGTGTTTCAGAACTGCGAAGGATAACCACAACACAAACTATTGCGCCTCTTTCAAGAACTGCTTTGTAAAGAGACATTCCAAAGCAAGGTGGGAGACTACTTCTTCCCCACATAGCTACCTCAAATGCAGTGGGTGGAGGCAGTGAGACTTCCAAGCATACAGGAAGAATCTGACGGGGAAGGCCTTCCACATCATCAGCTAAGCTACATCTTGGTGTTTGTTCCAAAGTTCTGGTGATGAAGTATTTTGCCAAATAACTTCGGACCGCCTGTTTAGGGAACCAGCCGACAAGGTCGACTGGCTCATTTTCCTACAGAGTCTTGAGGTTGTTACTATAGTCATTGCCAGATGGACTGGTAGCTGCAGCCTCATTTTCAATAAATAAATGCTTCATTTACCCAAAGATAGAAAACTGTTGCTGCAGCTATCAAAACACCATACAGCGATCTTTCTGCTAACTATATATCATTTACCATAATTTGAAGAACTTCTCTCTGCTTTCTGCTAATTTTGTATCCTTGTATTGAATTTTCAGTTAAGCGTGAATGCATGTTTCAGTGGGCAAGTAGCTACATTTCAACTTTTTGGGGGGGAAATCTAATTTTTCGCTGCACTTCTGACCATGTGCCATTTTCCTTTGGCCTTTTTGCAGGCCGGGAATACCTATGCACAAAACACATACCTCCCTCCAATGTTGGATAAATGGCGGATGAAAAATGGAACTCTTTCTCTGCAGCATTTTTGTCTGGTGATGTGGAATTTTGGAAGTCCACTAAAAGCATGCCAAGTGTGAGCATTTGTGAAGAAAGTAGAAAACTTGCTGAGGAATCAGAAATGTTCTGAAAGATGAGTGTAAAATGTTTTGACACATTCACATGTTATGATTAGGTGCCACATTGTAACTCAGTTGTGCTTTTACCACAGTGATTCATCAATCCTGCAAAGCTAAGTTGATGCTTACATTGACCACCATTGAATAACTGTTCACAAGCATGAAAGTACAAATCCAATAAAGCACCATAGTGCATTAAAATATAAATAAATGTATCTATTGTCATTTTTTGGTCCTCTGATTTAATTGAGCTTGCTTATGAAGATAGAAAATGTATGTACCTGCTCCCACTCCATTGATCAACAGACACATTGTTTAGAAATGGATATTCTATGAGTGGAACTGGCAGTGTCTGTTATGACAGCTATTGCATTTTGAATGCTCGGCTGACTTCCAAAAACTTCAGCTCAGCAGGTGGTCTGATTAATCCAAAAATTAATAAAATGTTTCTGAGCCTATAATAACAGAATATATCTTTGACGTGCTTCTTCTTTGTTTACAAGCCTACTTAAAGGATTACAACTTTGTTTTACCCCTTGGTCCATTCAATGTTAATGAATTTGAATCCAGTGTTTTTTTAGCTTGTTAGAGGTTTAATATTTTTCCAGTGATATCAATATAATTCCCATTACTATTGAATGGCTCCTGAGAACTGTACATAATGTATTCTAGATGAGTGGCTATAGAAGAGGGAAGCGAAGCATAGATGTGCCATGGGATGGGATGGAGAATGTGATGTGACATGAGGGAATGTGAGGGAACATGGTGTGGCATCAGAGACCTGAGGGGACAAAGGATGGCATCAAGGAATGTGAGGTGGCAAGGAAGGGTAGGTCAAAGGAATGAAGCATGAGATTTTAGAGAGTCTTTAAATAACGTTGGAAGCTAGGCTGATGTGTAGAAGAACCAAGCTGATCTTTTAACCAGAACCATGCCCCCATGCCCACATTTCTAAATCACAGCTCACAAAATAAACTGTAATCTGACCCCTGTATAAAAAGCTAACAATCTCTCAGACAAGTCAGACATCAATCCAGTGTGAATGTTGGTAGCCAGGAAAGTACATGTCGGTCTTTTCCCTTGCCTAGACAAAAATTTGTTCCCATATTCTAAATAACATGAACCAAAGAGAGCAATGAAATAGCATTTGATGATTTGAACAATGTTAGTGCTGACAAAACAAGATGCACTGAACTCAGCAGCACTGTGGGGAAAAACGCTGAAAATTATTTTGTAACATGTGCCATATAGTAAATCGTTCCTCAATATTGAATGCTTATTTTCTTTTTGAAGGATAATATTCCCAAAGATTACTGTATGTACTACTTCATTTATTTTATCTAAACTACATAATAGTGCCTTGCATTAAATTTAATGCAGTGTTTGGACCAGTTGGTTACTATCAAGCTCTTGTGCATTTTCTAAAGGAAGATTGATCATCTTGATTTGACTTAGTTTCTTTCAAGGCTGTTTCTTTCCATCAGAGGTGTTATCTTCTGGCAAAGTGGTGCTGTGAAAAATTGCTCCATACTAAATATATCAGAAGGTTTATAGAAAATGCAAGAATTTTTTTGTCTTAATGATTAATTTCTTTCAGTTTTACAAAAGCATCTGAAGCTCCAAAGACTTTAATGGTTACAGTTACTCAGTATTGGTGAGACATTTAACGCCAAAGTGGTTTAAGTCTCTTTCTCATAGATTATACGTAGACATTCACCTGTTAAATAAATTTGATTTTGGATTAGGCCAAAGGTTCACAATCATGTCATAAAACATTTGCTTTTGAAAGGTTAAAGTTCAACTGAGTGGCTTTTTGACTGACATTACAGGAATCGTGAGGGAACCGATAGACAGGAATATCAGAGATCCAGACCATCAGAGCAGCGGCCTGTACTCGAGCGGATGAACTCCCGCTCCAGATCCTCAGAACGTGCCGAAACAAACGTCATGAGATCGATGCCATCATTAACATCGGGAAGATCTGCCCCTCCCTCACCTGCACTAACGAGGTGAAAGAGATACATCAAACTGCCAGACTAATCACCTTTACCTCCTCCCCCGTGCCAACTCACCCTTTATTTTTCCTGTAGTTGAGTGATGTCTCCCTTCATCATAGAATAGCCACTAGAAGCCCTCAGTACTAACCTCCTTGTAGCAATAAACACAGCACTTATATCCATGCACGGATATAATGGTGTGGGCATCATGCATTTTATTTATCAACATTCTTTAGCAGCATCTGTTATGTGAATCACAATATGTTTAGAAGCCTGGAAAGTACATTGAGCACGTCGTGGTTATCCTTGTTTTTTCTTACAGCTCAAAGATCTCTAAAAGGAATTGGATGCAGTCTTCAACCTGCTTGTTAACTGCTGAGAAAATACCAATGCTGTTTTATTTGTTGATCAAGTTATTAATTGCAACTTACAATCTCAATGCTTAATCATAAAGCTGTAACAGTCATTAGGACTGCAAATAATCAGAGTGTCCCAGCTGGGAGGAGGAAAGTCCTATTATCAGCACATAATCTATTACAAGCATTTTATATACAATAGGAATGAATTTTAAACTGCTGAGGTAATATCCAGTGATCCATTGAAAAGTGTGTTGTCATCAGAAATGCATTTACTTAATCAACCCACTAGCAATCTTTTAACAAATAAAGACATAAAGTTACTTTCCCCTTCAATTAATCACTATTTTATAAAGTGAGTTTTGCACTATTTCTGTTTTCCCTTGAACATTCTTTACAAAGAATTGAAGTCATCCACTTAGTGACAATGCTACATACATTGCCGCTACCCACAAAGATTTTACTGACCCAAAGTTACCGCTCATTTCTTCTAGGATCTTCTGATCCTGGCTGAAAACAGAAATGGGCAGCACAGTATTTTCCATGAAACTTGAGTGAGAGGAGTAGAGTTGGGGAAGGTGAGGACACGCCCCCACTTTTATGACAACAGCTGCCTTATTCTGGTATGCATCTGAGGGCCAGTCCTTTCATGAATGAGTGCAGGTTAGTGAATGGTTAAGTGAATGGGTGAATGGACCATTACGTGAATGGGTAATTAAGAAGGTGATGGGTTAATAGGTAATCAGTTAAGTGGATGAGTGAGGAAGTGGATACACGAGTGAGATGCATAGCCAGATCAAGTGACAGTAGGGTCGCACATCCAATGGTGTAATTGGGTCAGGTGTGGTGTTAGATGGGTGTCAGAATGTGGTAGGGTTGGGGTGTAGTTGGGTGGAGTGATATTTTTTGTTAGGGTGATCAATTCATAGTCAGGTGATTGAGAGGGAGGAAGGTACATAATTGGGGGGGGGCAGCCACTTGTAGAGTTACTCAGGTATGAGACTGGTTTTCAACTGTCTACCATTTCCTGGGTAACTATCAGAGTAAGTTGCTTGCATTTAGCGAAAGTCTCCAACTATAAGTCAGAATCAAAGATATCAGCACAGGTTCCTGGGAAGCAGAGAGTCAATACATTAAAAATGAAGCTTCCTAGGCAATTTGCACCAATGTGTACAAAGCAGGATTTCTGAAGGATCCTGATGTGCATCTTTCATCATGTATTATTGTCTTCAATAATCCGATGATTGGAAGATTTGAATCATAATGCTTTTCTTCCCTTTATTGAATATGTTCATTTATGTTTATTCACAATGATTTTATTTTGTTTTGACACAAAAGATACTGCTGTATCAGTATTGTGTTTTACTTTTACATGAGGTACGTACATTGAAGGTTTCAGCCAACTGAGCTGCTCAATAAACTGTACTCTTATCAAAGACATATTCACCAATACCTCTCTGCTGTATGTTATTAGGCACTAGTTCTGTGATCAGTTGTTATCTTGGAAAGCATCTTTAACCCTTTGAGTACTGAATGTTTTTAATAATTTCCAAGTTTAGGCCAAGTTCTCATCCTAACCTACAGGTTGAAGTCCAATCTGAGAGAGAAATTACGGAGCTATAAAAATGTCCTCCTGTACTATGTATTAAATTTTACTCTGGTACTTTTATATTTACACTTCCATTCAGTACTGGAAAGGGATAAAGTTCCTATCACCAACTGGTTTGACATAGATTTCAGAAATCTGTAATGTAATTTTTATTCTTTTTCACATGCTACAATGTTTTTCTGTTTGCGTGACATTCAGTTTTGAAGAACAGTACAATGATTATTTAAAACACATTTTCACCCATTTGCTTAAAATTGCTTTGACTGTGATGCGTAATTGATTGAGTAGTATGATCATGTCTGCTTGATATTTTATGCCACATATACTTTATGAAGTCCTAATTCTAGGGTGAATAAGTTTATTTCCCAAGTTCTCCCCCTCGTCCCTCCCCACACACACCTATTTTGAAATAGCGTATCTAAACTTCATTTGTTTTTTTTGGAGAAAAACAATTACCATTTTTTAAAAATCGTACAGGTCGCATCTTCGTAGTGGGTCAGTCCAAACGAGTCCAACCAGCACACCAATGGCAGGACGGAGGGGTCGCCAATTACCACAGCTTCCACCAAAGGGATCACTGGAAAGAAGTAAGTGAGAACTACCAAAATATTGCTCAATCAAATATTCCACCAAGCAGCAAATGCTGAGTGTATTGTGTTTCAAGTTTGGCAAGGTTGAAAAGCTGCAAATAAAATGCTGCTCATTGCAAAGCATGCAATGGCTTTAAAAATTAGTTTGAAAGTTGTATGATAGATGAAATTTTATAAATTGTGAAATGAATTGACAGAGCACCCGACAGAAATGCTATCAGTTTATGGGACATAGACAATACACAACATAGATATTTTAATAACTAAGTGCAATAAAATATTCTGCAAAATATTTCCTAAGATACAATGCGTTATTGGCAGTTGCAAATAATTAATTTTACTTGTACAATGACAATTCAGGTTTAACTTAAAAGGCACAAAAGTCACTTATGCTTTTTTATAATATTATAATAATAGATTTGTTGGGTATGGAATTAAACTAGTATCAACATTTATACAAGAATAATCTAGGCATCCTGGAATCGATCTGTGCAATGATTCAATTATTTAATTTCCTTGCATGTATTCATATCAGATAGTAATTAATGCAGGTGATCAAGGTCTTGTCTGTCAGCTGCAAAGCAGCGATGCCCTAGGTTATCTTTCTTTTGGAAAGGCCTGCCTAATTAGGGCACTTAAGTGGACAGCAGTGGGTCTTCATCAGGGGCACAAGAGCCAATAGAGACCAGCAGCTGTGTATTGCAGGCAGCGCCAGCCAGAGCAGTGGCAGCTGCTGGCAATGTACCTGCCTGAGGCTAAGGATCATCTTGAAACCCAGGCGACAGGTGAATGATGCTGGAATGAGTTCCTAAATGGACATTAATTTCTCACTCGAGGTCCTTAATTGATGGGGGGTTGGGAAGGCCATCTGTGAGCCTTCCTTTCCCAGAATTAATGAAAGCAAAGGGGGCAAGGTGGCGGGCTTCCCATCCTCCAACTTCATACTTGATTAAATGCCTCCCCCACCCGCTGCTTCCTTGGGAGAGGGTATTAAATTCTGTCCATTGTATTAGTTTGGTGAAAAGCTGATTGTGGAGGTGTTCTAAAGTATTTAATTCTGTAGAAAATTCAGTTCTTTTGTTTTTGTATCTTTAAGGAGGGAAACAGATCAACTTCACCCTAATATTGATCTGTGAATTGATCTGTAATTTATTCATGCTCCATTTTCTTTTCATATTTTTCTTTTATTTATTCCTTTTTTTCTGTTGCTTTCTTCCCAGACAATGGCGAAGAAGGAATTGATCTTTATGAAGGTTTGTAAACATAAATGGGGTTGTTTTTGTAGAGGAGCCTTTTAGGCTTTGTCTGCAGAAATAAACACAACTGCAATAGATTTCCTGTGGTTTCAGTTGTCCAGAATTATCAAACGTGTAATAACGTTTTTTTTGAGCAGAATTTGTAAATTTAACAATTCTGTAGATATGACATAAGTAGTTAGAACTTTCCTCTGGAGTGGAGCTTGTCCTAAGTAGTTCACAGCGTGTGAATGGGCAGGAAACCATGTAGTGTCAATTGCAGTCTCTTTTTTTTGACAAAGGAATATGGTTAGAAACTATAAACGGACAAGAATTTCAGAGGAAGAGATACACTGAGATGTGTTTGTGTATATATACATACACACAGAGAGACAATATATGTTCATGTTTTGTTTTGATGTGTGTTTTCAAGCATGATTTAATATTAGATGTGTTGTGTGGTTAATAATGTTGATTATCTCTAAAAAAAATACTAAGGACTTCATGCACATTATAGGAGCTAAGTTGTGTTGTCATCAATAAGTTATATTATATTTATACTCCAGGATGTATATCAGTAAATTATATAAAGGGAAATGGATATGACATTGAATTGCAAAGTAACAGTCCATTCATTATCAAGATGGCAAAGCTAGTCTATTTTCATCAGATTAAGTTTGAAATCAGAATCCTGCCCATCAGTATCCATTAATGCTTAAAATTCCAGACCTCTTTGCTAGTGAGCAACCTTCTCAATACCACGAGAGCCTCAGACCTATACCTTCAGGCTCAGAGATCATTTCCTGTTGCCAGTTTGATGAACAAATCTCTATTTCACTAAATATAAAACAAAGAATTTTTAGAACTCCTTTAGTTACATCATTTAAGCTTCTGTTACAGCAAATTGTATTTTGCTTTTATTCAGCAAAAAAAGATTCAAATAGTGTTAAACTTACAGTGATAATTCTGCATTTAATTTATGTGATAGAAAATCTCCCATGCCAGTGCTCTGATTTTAATGTCTCTTCCATAATGTCTCTTCTCTTTTCCCTCAATTTCTTCTGTCATCTTCTGTTTTTTTATTTTTCTTTCTCCCTTCACTATTCCTTTTCCTTTTTGCTTCCATTGCAGTGCAGTACTTACTGCATGTATTATGTAATAGGATTAAAGTGCAGCCAGTAAAGACATTACATGCTTAATTGTCATTGTGTACTCTATTTCTAAATATAAAAATCAGTAGAAGTAAAGAATTTAAAATATCATATAATAAGATAATTTTTATAGTTTCTGTTATAAAAAGCACATGATTGCCCAAAACATGCATTTTTATTGCATTCCTCCATGGTGTGTTTCTTACAGTTGGTATGTTTTCAGGAAATATTATACTTGAGAAACCATGACTCAAAATTGGTTCCCACAAGAAACTTTTTGCCCAAAGAAACAAGCCTGACAAGAACCAACTTCCTATCCACGCGCGCCAGAATTTAGCTCTTATTTACTCTTCCTGTTATTCACAGTAAAGTAAATCTGAATAGACAGATGAGCTAAATAAGCAGAAGTTTCCTTTATTATTTTTAGTCTTATTTTTGCTTACAATTTGAAATAGGTATGAAGTTAATTGTCAGGAATAAACAGTTTCACTAAAAGAAGGACATGCAGCTTTTCCTGAGAGGGAAGATGATGAAAGAAAATTGCATCATTATTTGTTCATGGATTGTGAGTGGTACTGTATTGTCCCCCCCTACTTGTTCTTCTGAAGGGGGTAGAGAGCTTCTTTTTTCAATCATTGCAGTCCATGTGGTTTAGGTACATAAATGGTCCTATTAGATAGGTTTTGATTTTTGACCCAGTGTTAATGAAGGAATAGTGATACAGTTTCAAGTCAGCGGTGTTGTGATTTGAAAGAGAAGTTGCAAGTTGTAGAGTCTGCAAGTTATATGTGCCTGCTTTCCTTGTTCTTTTAGGTGGTTGAAGTTGTGGGTTTGGAGGGTGCTGCTGAAGGAGCTTTGCTGAATTGCTGCAGTGAACCCAGCAGATGGTGTACATCTGCTACACCACACACACACACACACACACACACACACACACACAGTGCTGGAGAAGTAAATGTTTAAGATGATATATGGGGTGCTAATCAAGCAATCTGCTTTATTCTGAGTGGTGTTGAGATTCTTGAGTAATGTTGGAGTTGTATCCACTCAGATAAATGAAGAGCATTCCGTCACACTCCTGACTTGTGTTTTGTGGATGATGGGCAGGCTTTGGAGAGTGAGGAGGTAAATAATTAATTGTAGAATTCAGAACCGTGACATGCTCTTGTAGCTTATGTGACTGGTTAGGTATGTTTCTGCTAATCCCATGATGTTGATGGTGGGGTATTCCGCAATGGTAAAGTCATTTAATACTAAGAGAAAATAGTTATATTCTGCCTTTTCAGAGATGATTATTGTCTGGCACTTATGTGAAATTGATGTTACAAGGAGCCAATCAGTTCCCCTGCTCCCCTACTTGTTGCTTTCCCCAATATTGCACCTGTGGCCTCAGACCTCAGTATACGGGTTTTAGAAGCCCACTGAAAGCACATCAAATTTGAGAGTTAGTGAAGAAAAAGAAATGGCTGCTGAGGAGTCAAGAGATGTATCTAAAATATCTGAATACCTTCAAATGTCACTATTAGGTACTGTAGATGTATTTTTAATATCATCAGAGGAATCTGTCTGGCAAAGGTAATTTGACCCTTAAATTGAACAGCATTGTATAATTGTTCACCTGCATTATAGCACTTTTCCAGTGGAGAAGATACCATAATGCAGTACAAAAATGTAAATAAAGATGTCCCCTGCTGTTAAGTTTTTTTTGTGTTCTAATTTAGTTGGATGCCAGACTTGGCTGTTTAAAAAAAACTTTGCTTCTGAAGAGAAAATGCTCCGCACCTGTCCCACCCATTGACTGACAAGTAGTCTGCTTTGAAATGAGAGGGATGTTTGTTTTGTCAATGGAGCTGGATGCTCTTGTTATGTCTGATGCTTCATTATGAATTCTTAGCTGGGTTTGAAAAGCTTCTGCTCAGCAGGTGGTCTTATTGGTCCAATAATTACTGAAACGTTTCCCAGCCTATAATAAGACAAGATAACATCGATGTGGCTTCTTTACAAACAGAATAGGCACTTTGAGTTTTTCCTTTCTGGGTTTTTTCTTAGATTGTTAGAGATTTAATGTTTTTCCAATGTTTTTTGAGTAATTTCCTGTGTTACTTCATTGTTATGGAGGAATCTTCATAATACATACTGGGTGAATGACTATGGAGCACACACGGCAGATGTGATGGCTTAGTTAATCTGAGGAGACATAGAGGAACCATTTATGGCATGGCCCAACTCAAGGGGCATGGAACATTTCTGGGGCTGGTGTGACATGGGTGAGTTTAGGGGACTGGGCTGGCATGGAGAGATGTATGGGAATGAAACAGGTAAGGCAAGAGATTTAGGAGTACTTTAAACAATGTTAGGAATTCGAATCTTTATTGGAGAACTGAAGAGAGGGGAGGCCTTCCAACCAGCCCATTTTCACACCCACACTCCTCATGTGTTCTATGCAGCTTGCAAAATGTACTGCAAACACAGCACCTTAGTAAAAAGACAAAAATAGTGTGTAAAGTCACATGTGGGTAGGGTGCACAGTTTGTGCACAGCTCAGGTTTTCCCAAGTCCTGGTAATAGTTCAGCCTCTGAACTACACCATCAATCGCTCTGAATGTCACTTCTTCTGCAAATTTCCTTGCCATTACTTGGTTATTCCGGGCATGTTGTGGTGCATTATAGAACTCAACAGCCTTGTATTAAGAAGGTAACTGAAGTTTTGTATTGCCAGTGAAAATAGTTTATTTGAGACAAGCAGTTGTAGGAGTGGAAGCTGTACGTGTTTTCTGAGACTTTTGGTTTCCCTGGATTATTAATCATCACTCTATTTGTGTAACCATTTGTGTGACTGTCCAAAATCTGCTCCTTGCCTTAAAAGAAAGGTGGACTATTTCTTGAAATAACACCATTTTAGCAATAATTTCAAGTTGGGTACTTTGAAATTACTTTTGTTTATTAGAGTCAATAACAAGTATAAATATGCTATATCTATATGAATGAGGCTACGTTTGAAGATATGCAATTAATAGCAGTACCTCCATTGCACTTTCTTGTGGGTGGAACCTTCAACTTTGACGGGGATGTAAGATGAGTAATAATGATGGGCCACAAGTTATCCTCCTTGTCTGATTAGAGGAAAACCAGGCAACCGCTCCCCCTCTGATAAATTGCACTCGTTTCCAATCTCAATTTGCGATATATTGCCACTCTCGTTATTTCTACTGTGTGGTGGTTGACAGCCTTGCTGCAGCAGAATGATTGTTTCTGTTTGCTAGAGCTTCATTCAGTGTGACATCCACATTCCTGCCTGTATATATGTATTTCTAAATTTATCAGTCAGCCATAAATGTCTCTGCTGCACAATTTGCAGCTGAGTCAGTTGTTTCATGAGCTCTGTAGGAGCAAAACATTTATACACCACCATTCTGATTGGCAGTGCCAACAGTTAGGATAGACAAGCAGGAAGAGCTTTCGTACTCCTCTAAACATTAAAAATGTAGTGAAATTGTAAATGCATTTATTGGGTAAACTGGGGTTTTTCTCCCTGGAAAGATGGAAAATGAGGGGGATCTAATAGAGGTGTACAAAATTATGAAGGGTATAGATAGGTTGAACAGTGGGAAGCCTTTTCCCAGGTCAGAGGTGACGATCACGAGGGGTCACGGGGCGAGGTGTAACTCTTGATATCAGAGGACATTTTTTACACCAGAGGGTGGTGGGGGCCTGGAATGCACTGCCAAGTAGGATGGTGGAGGTGGACACGCTGGGATTGTTTAAAGACTTACCTGGATAGTCACATGAGCAAACTGGGAATGGAGGGATACAAACGAATGGTCTAGTTGGACCAATGAGCGGCACAGGCTTGGAGGGCCAAAGGGCCTGTTTTCTGTGCTGCACTGCTCTTTGTTCTTGTTCTTTGCATTCAGGGACGCCCCCTCCAATCAACATTTCTTGTGAAATCTTAGTGCATTTTAAAGAATGGCTTTGGCATTTCACTGGAAGTAGCATTTGAAGGAAATCTTCCTCTGATATTGCAAGCACATAGGAACCAAAGCAAATCCTCGTCTCAAATTTACAGTGTTTCTAGCAAATGAAGAGAACATTTTAACCCACCAAAACTTTTTTCATGTTTGGCAAGGATGACTTGATTGGAATCCCAAGTCCAATCATCTCAGTAAAACTGTTTCCAGTTGGTGGGTTGGTAATTTTAATATTATAATAAGATTGAGAATCTCATATTTAATGGCTATTTTAAATGTAACCACAACTGGCCACGTTTTCTGGGCTTTGGGAAACTGAAAAGCTAAAGAAAGGAAAAAACTGCTGGACAGTGCAGGATCAAAGATATAGATTTCTTTCCAGGTTGTCAGTAGGGACCAGGAAAATTGTGTAGTGGGTCAGCATTGGAACTAGATGAAGTAAGAAAGGCAGGGAGAGATGAAAAGTAGCGGAGCAAATAATAAAAAAAAGGCAGCAACACAAACAGATTATCCTTTATACTCAGTGTTCCTCTGCTCCAGACTCATTCTAAATTTAATTTGAAATAAAGAACAGAAAGGGAAAAGTATCTAATGGCCCAATAATAGATTTTGCAATTGAAGGAAGTGGCAGTTACACACAATGCTGCCACTGCATCACCACTATTAACATTAAAAGACAATTAAAAATACCTTTAACATTTATCAAGCTAACCATTTAAAATAATACACCCAGACATTGCTCTAGGTGTCAGCAGTTACCACGACTCATGACAAAACTCATGACGCAAAAAATAAAAGCTTATAATAGCAGGAAACGCTTATAGTAAGAAAATTAATATCTTATACTGTGATTTTTTTTAAAAAATTACATGAATTAGTTCACTTCAGTCCCAACATTTACATGCATTATTTTTGCAGTTGCAAACATTTTGTTTAAGTGCTCAAAATTTGAGTAAATCAGATTTGGGTCTTTCTGGTAACTGACAATTTGTTATAATGGAAAGAACAGCAAGTTTCAGATCAGATACGACACTGTCAGTTCAATTTAATTGCAGTGATTCAAAGGAATTACTTCATTGTTTTGATTTTGTAAATAGTGACTTTGCTCTGAAATTCACTGCATTATTTTGCATGTAAATTGTAATATTGGAAGGTAAGTGTCTTTTTACTTACCCGCTAAATCCAAGTTTATCTACTTCACCAAAACCCCATGACTGGACACCCCCTTTCCATGACTCTTCTGATGTTCTCCACAAGGCTTCTAATTTTCCCTGAGCACAGCCCCCGATCATTCTTCTGGTCTCCAAACTCCCTCTGCCCAGCTCCCCGGATCTTTGCAACTTCACCTCTCTCTCTCTCCTCCATTCCCCTACTATGGCTTGGTACTGAAGTCAACTCATCTAATGGCCAGCCTCTCAATGTGGCCTGTCACAGCTGGGAAATGAGGATAAAAAAAGTCAACCCAATCCTGCAAATCAATTTGGCAGAACTTTTGGGAAAGTTGTTCTTCTGGATCACCTGAACTAAAAGCAAACCCCATCCCCCGGCCCCACCCCCATTCACCCCTCACCTTGTTAGTGTCTAGCTTATAATAATCAAAGGGAACCTCAAAATTAAAAGCAAAATATATTCTTTAAT
Source organism: Sphyrna mokarran (assembly GCA_024679065.1). NCBI lineage: Eukaryota > Metazoa > Chordata > Chondrichthyes > Carcharhiniformes > Carcharhinidae > Sphyrna > Sphyrna mokarran. The sequence continues at coordinate 108,284,861 of JAGIQG010000007.1, forward strand.
CTTCTCTTTAATCTCAAAATTTGGAAAGCATTAATTCCTATTCAGAAACAATGCAAATATTGTTCATGTAATTTCGTCATGTTGTCATGTAATTTTTTTTTAAAAATCACAGTATAAGATATTAATTTTCTTACTATAAGCGTTTCCTGCTATTATAAGCTTTTATTTTTTGCGTCATGAGTTTTGTCATGAGTCGTGGTAACTGCTGACACCTAGAGCAATGTCTGGGTGTATTATTTTAAATGGTTAGCTTGATAAATGTTAAAGGTATTTTTAATTGTCTTTTAATGTTAATAGTGGTGATGCAGTGGCAGCATTGTGTGTAACTGCCACTTCCTTCAATTGCAAAATCTATTATTGGGCCATTAGATACTTTTCCCTTTCTGTTCTTTATTTCAAATTAAATTTAGAATGAGTCTGGAGCAGAGGAACACTGAGTATAAAGGATAATCTGTTTGTGTTGCTGCCTTTTTTTTATTATTTGCTCCGCTACTTTTCATCTCTCCCTGCCTTTCTTACTTCATCTAGTTCCAATGCTGACCCACTACACAATTTTCCTGGTCCCTACTGACAGCCTGGAAAGAAATCTATATCTTTGATCCTGCACTGTCCACATTCCAATCCACCATTGGTTCCCGACAAAAGTATACCTGATCAAATCCATCTTCACCTTGCTGGTTTCCCACTTCAAACATAACCACTGTCTGTTGCCCCATTTTTGTCTTTTTGGCAGTTTCTGCAAAAATATTACACTTGATCTGAAACCCATTTCATGGTCCCCACTGGCTGACTATCCCCTTCATAAATTAATTAATACTTAATGTCGCTGAAACCCCAGTTGCTGCTGCCTGGCTATCCACTGACTGGTGGGCACAGTAGCACAGTGGTTAGCATTGCTGCTTCATAGCTAAAGGGTCCTGGGTTCAATTCCTGGCTAGGGTCACTATCTGTGTGGAGTTTGCACATTCTCCTTGTGCCTGCATGAGTTTCCTCCAGGTGCTCCAGTTTCATAGTTTCCTCCCACAGTCCAAATACGTGTGGGTTAGGTTGACTGGCCATGCTAAGAAATTGCTCCTTAGTGTTGAGGGATGTGTAGGTTAGAAGGACTAATGGGTATGATGTCGGGGTAGAGCCTGGATGGGATTGTGTTCAGTCAGACTTGATGGGCCGAAGGGCCTCTTTTTGCACTGTAGGGTTCTATGATTCTATGGAGCTCTGGTCCTACTATCCAGAGACCAGCTTAAAAAGGATTTTAAAAATTGTCTTGTCAGCCTCCCAATACTCATTACGGTTTTTAAAAAAATTAAAACACCACCCTATCAGCTGAAATTTATTGAGTTATCCTTTAAATAGATTAAGGCTATGGGCGGAATCCTCCCACGCCCAGCCGTCAAGCTCAATGGTAGGGTGGGGGTTAGGGGGGAGGAGCATTCAGCTGAAGGCTCAAACATGGTTTCACATTGGTGTGAATTTCCCGCAGGATCTTCCATTGCTGCCATGGTAGATCGGAAAACACGCAGAAAGTGAGTATGAAACTGACTTACATTCCACTAAATGTGTGTAAATGGAGGCACAACTCGAATCGTTCCCTATTTCCGCCCCACATCTGCCATAGCTAATTCTCCTCAATACCAGTAGAAAACACTCTAGTGCAAAACATACCCATCTGGCGTGCAGATGTCAAAACTCACCTGAGCAATGTCTCGGGTTGCCCCGCAATGTTCAGAATGGAAGCCAGCAGCAACCCTGGACCACAGAGCAGTGTGTGGGAGGAGCATCCACAGATCAACCTTCCAGCATCAATGTCATCAAGGAAGTCCATCTTCCACCTTCAGAATGTACCTGGAGATCCACCTTCATTTGTAGGAAGTCCATCTTCTTTCTTCAATAGTTGGTTAATGATGTTAGGAGCTTTTTCTATATGGCACCCGGATACAATGGCAGAGTACATGTCTACAGAATGCAGCACAATTCACCTGATTGCACAATTAATGAGGTTGGGACCAGAAGATATGGCATATTTTCCCACTATCCCCCACAGTGAGAAACACTCTGCATGGCTGCCTCCAGCACTTGACTTAGTTCCTCATTGGGAGTATTCTGCCCTGTGCCTTTGCTTTTTGCTGTTCAACCTTATTACATATGGCAGCTCTATGAGTGATATTTGGTATGTCGAACCATCTGTTTCCAAAACCTACTCCCCCTGGCTCTTTAGCGTAAAAACTCAAGGGCTCAACATTGCCATGGAAGTTGGGAATCAGGACCGAATGCAAATCACCTCCCCATTTTTATCTCCTACTGCTGAAGGTGCAGTTTTGTGGTCCCCATCTCCTTAGTTGGTCTGGATGCAGTACTTCAGGCCTGAATTAGGAATGGAGGTATTCCAATTCTGGAATTGGCGGATTAGAAGGCCCATTTCCATTCCTGTCCATTCCCAAACATACTGGCCCAGATCTTTAGATGGTTTTGTAGTGAACATGAAAGGTCTCATATAGATATAAACGAACTTTTAAAAAAATTCAGAAGTATTTTGTAAGTATTTCCTCATATTCCTTGCCATCACTACACTCCTGTCCTCATCATATCCACCCCCCACCCCCACCCTTTATCCATTTTTAAATTGTGTGAACTCACAAGTTCTATAATAAAGCTGGAATGCAACTATGAGTCAAAAAGTTCTCCAACTAGTAGTATGAGTCTTACCAGCAGCCGTATTGTCATTGTCAAAAGTAAAATTGTTTATTTGGGGGGGACATATGTGTTCTTGGATATAATGTATTTTTTAAATGTGTTTCTAAACTTAAGTGCATTTTTAAAACATCACCCCAAGTACTTAGAAACTCATTAAAAAGCTGAATTGCATTCAAAAGCTGACAAATTCCCTAAATAATGTTTGACTTTAGGATTGCTGTTGAACCCTGATCACCTCACAGAAAATTAAAATATTTTCCAGAGACAGGCTGATGATACAAATAAACTGGTTAATTGGAGTGAGATTATTTGGGGCCTGTGCCCTCTCCTAACCTCAACAAAATGACACAAGGTGGTGCTGCACCACTCAGCAGACATTTTGTTTGCCATCCAGCCCTCATCCCCACATCCCTTCCAGCTCAAATATTCAATCCTGTCCTCTAATCTACAACTCTCAATACATGATGAGCAATGCCACAGGAGATCAGCTAGTTGCCTCAGTACATCGAAACATGATAATTTTGTTTAGATTTTATTGAGCTATGTATAGGAGTTTATACACAATTATGTGGGTGAGTGTTTATTGGAATGTTTCTTAGCTATGATTCTGATGAAATTTTATTTTTCACTATTTGGCTGGAGCAAATGTTCCAGTATAAAATTTCCTAACTTCCTGTGTGTCTCTATTTTATCAGTAGTAGTATTGCCACTGTTCTTTTGCATACTGCACTAAACACAAAGGTCTCATGTTTCTTTTTTCCCTTGTGAATGCAGGACTTATTGCATTACTTCCCACACTGTGCTTTTCTTCTTCAGTAACTGTGATACTTTCATTTTCAGTCTTTCTTAATCCTCTGAGCAGCTACAAAGCTGACAGCTTGATTTATCCCACTTTTGTTTTATGTTCTTTTCAACCTTGATGTTGACCTACATTGTGGTTCTTGGTCGTTCATCTCTGTAGATTTATAATCTGGATCATAAATTAGCTCATATACAATTTGCACATTATAACTGAACCATAAATTGTAAAGAAGTTGCAAAAGAAAGTAAATGTGCTCTCACATAGAGGGGATTTTCCACTTCATTAGCGTTTGGGGTTTGCCATTCAATGTCAGAAGCATCATTATAATACATCTGTATTTCAGTATTGGGCCCATATGGCAGAATCATACACCCCTGCCAAAACATTTATCACGGCACCATGATGGCAGAACAGTGCCAATCATGACTAGCTTCAAAAGGCGAGTACCTGGCAAGTACCCCTCTGAGGGGCGCCTGGAGGTGAGCACAGTGCTTGTGGTGTGGCTCTGCATATTAAAAAGGTTGATTTCAGGGCTGTGGCGCTGACTCATGGATAACTATCCATTATTTGGGAGTGATTAGAATTAACTTGAGGGCAACTAGGGTAATATTGGAAAGGTACAGGGGTAACACTGGAAGGATAGCGGGGATTTAACACTGGTGTATTGGGACATAAGACTGTGCAGTACCAGGAGCGTAGACTCCAGGGTACTGCGGGCCTAGTTGGGGAAAAGTTGGTGGGGGAGCACTTCAGGGCTTTGGGGTGGAAGACTCCAGGGCACAGAGGTTAATATGTTAATGACTCTGGGGTACTAGGGGTTACTCAGGAGATTCGGATGTTGACTGTGGGGATGGGAGGGGCACGGGGGGGGGTTGGGGAGGGGAACTGTCAAGTGTGAAAAGCATCGTTCCTGAGGTTGCCTTCTGCTGCTCGGCCACTAGCTTTTTGGAAAGGCCTCATAGAGGGAACGGAAGCTTGAGGCACTCCGCTGGGTTGGTGGAGAGTCATCACGGACTGATAGTTTCACACAAATCTGGGGGGAGATGGGCTTCTGGAGGTGGGCTGTTGACAATGACAAGCCTAATGGAAAGACAATTCAGTGATCAGTACCCCTTTACAGTCAAGACCATTCAGCTGTAACTCAATTGACATGCCAGGAGTCAAACTAGTCACATGCTTATGTCCACTGCAGCACCACTCGTACGTGAATGCTACTGATTGCTGCTCAACATTTAACCCTTGGCCACACTAACTTCCAAATTCGCTGACTGCCATGATGTGCCTACATTTCCTTAGACAGTTTGCAATGGTACATTGCCTGAGAAGAGCACTCCTAATCCTTGATTGTATACTTAAGTGCATATTAACCATTGCCCCCCTTTGACCAGGTCGAGGCAGGGCCTTGGAGTGAAGCTTTGGACAATGTCTGCACCTGAGATGAGACACCCAGATGTAGCAGACTGGCCAAAGCTATGGCCTCTTGATCGTGTGGTTTGTGGCAAGGGTAGAATGGGGTATTGCCCAATCAGCATGTGAAGTAAGGGATGGACATCAATGTGCTGAACAGGACATGAGCCAGTGGGATTTGAGAGCCAGCTTTAGGCTATGAATAGAGAACAAGTGGTTCATTGGAGACAAGTGCTAACTGTGAAGTTTCTCCTTGATACCGCAGTGAGGAAACTGTCAGGAACGTGAAACCTGGTGATCTCACTCACTCATCTCGCTTATAGGCAGGAGAGAAAAAGACATCAATGACAGTACTTGACTCGCCAAAGGTAGGAGCAGAACCATCAAGAGGAAGGCTTAACGAGACCTGCTCCTCATACAGGAGACAAACCCCAGAGAGGTGTTGTTTGGAAGCACCTCACTCAACCCACGGTCTAAGATGGCACCTAAGATACCTGTAGATGTCCAAGAACCAGTGTTGCCGAAGAAAATGCATCTGCTACCTGCTTCAGGATTTGGTGTCACAGGGACTTAAGAGGGCAGCCAGTGTCAGTGTTGCTGAAAGTTACAGAAGTGCTCAATTTTTAAGCTAATGTCTTCTTCCAGGTGACTTCTGCGAGATTTCATGCGCAAGTGCATCCCGGAATTCTTGAATGCGGTCTTTGCAAGGGTACACAACTTTGTCCATTTCAATCGGTATTCAAGAGTGATGGGTTTTGCACAAATTACTGGCTTTCTGTAGGCTCACAGTGCCATCAGCTGCATTTACGTGGCACTCACTTCTCCAGGGATCAGGCAGTGAACTATATGAACCATATAGACTTCCAACCATTGAATGTTTAGCTGGTCTGTGACCAAATATAATGCAGCCTACAAGTGTGCATTTGATTCCCAGGAAATGAGTATGACTCCTAAGTTACGAGCCACTCTTAGATTTCTGACATATTTCAGGGTCCTCAAAGGTTGCAGATTTGATTCCTCGTGGATAAGGACTAACCACTGAAGATGTCTGTGCAGGGGCCACAAAGTGCAGCTGAGATAAGGTACAATGAGACTCAATCTGCAACTTGCAGTTTAGTGGAATAGACCATAGAGATGTTAACGATCAGGTTCTGATGCCTGAACTGGCCTGATTGGAATTCTGCAATACAATCCCCAGGGTATCATGCTTAGTAGTCACCCGTTACACCCTGCACAACCTGACACTGCAACAAGAGGTGGAATGCCTGAGGAGGAGATGGAGGAATGGCACCTTTCTTCTGATGAAGGGAGTGAGCAGGAGGATGTCATCGAGGGAGAGGATGTCGGTCATGAGGCGATGATAATTTCCTGATGAGGCAGACAAGCTTGGGACATGCTTATTGCTGCTAGGTTCATGAGGTGCTGAGGACATCCAGTGAGGATATTCTGTTATGTTCACATGCCTTCTGTGAACATTGCTGTCCTGTCTGTCTGATAATGGTGCACATAACCTCAGTCATAAGGCTCCTGCACTGGGGAGGAACCCATTGCCCATAGTCCCTACATTCCAGAAGGATGATGATGACTTGCAGTGACGACAGTGCATAGATTCTCATAGAAGTTTCTGTGAATGTCTGACTCCTCTCTGGCTGATGTCAGCTCACTTCCTCTCAATGACTCGGGTCATATCATGCTCATGCAGCAGTAAGTGTTCCATCTTTCCTGATCATACAGCATTATTCCAGATTCTACAGTGCAGTGTCACCAGAGGGTGATGCAGATGGGATAGTGGGGCCCACCACATTTCAAAGGTGCAGAGACCACATATTGACAATGACTGGGATGAGTGACAGTCACCCTGTAGATTGTGCGCGACATCCTCATTTCCCTATGAGATACAGACATGATTAATGTCTTCAGTCATTGTGAAATGCTTAATACCCGTGCCCATGCTGTGCAACTAGATCTTCTTGACTTTTCTAATATCTTGGTGCAAACCTAACATCCATAGTAGAGATGGAGACAATCTCTCTGCTACACCTTGTTGTCTGTGATGACCTTATAGATATCCCCTGATGGGCTAAGAGCTGGAGGGCCCTGGCTTGCTTTTGGGGTTCTTTTGTATGGGAGTGCCAATCTCCTCAGTCTGTGGAGCTAAAGTGTCCCAAGAAGCAAGGATTCAAATGGGCAAGGCACTCCTGGAGTCACCTGCATGGACGTCCCAGGATGCCAACCTTCTTCTCCCTCTCTCTGTTGGTGCTCGAGGGTCCTTTGCTTTCTCCTCGAAATAGAGGAGCAACTGAAGTGAGGTTGAGAAGCCCTGCCATCCGCTGACATTGACTATGACGGATCCCAGAAATTGCCTGCACTGTAGAGTGCATATCCTACACAGTGCAGGACAAAAATCTTGCACCAAGGTCTCCTGTGTTTTTTTTTTGCTGCCGACCTCACCATCAATGCAGAAACAATAGAGCTTCTCCCCACCCTAACAGAGAACTCTGCCTTCAAATTCTGTGAGGATCTTGAGTTCTGGCATCTGTCTGCCCACCTGGGATCTCACCCTCAATTATGCCAGCTTCTCCTGCATGAATATAGATCGAGAAAGTGTAAGCAGAACGTATGCCAAGGCAGATGATAAGGATACTTGGCAAGTGTGAATGGTGAATGAGTCCAGCAAGCTGATGAGGACACAACCTGCAGGGGGTGAGGGGATATGCAGGGGATGAAGGTGTGTATGGAAGAGTGAGTAGTGGTGTCCTGTGAGCTGGCAGTGAGTGAGATCCCTGTAGGTGTGTGCTGATATGAGAGTGAGAGTTGCTCTCAGCATGGAAATCTTCAACAGCAAGTGTTGCAATATATGGTGAGAAGAACCACCGTTGCTGTTGGCAGCTCAATGCCATTTTTCCTGCATACTATTGACCTTTGCTTTAGATTCTCTCAGATATGTAGTCCAGATAAGAATTTAGAATCATTGAATTTAACTACAAACTTGGTTTCCTTATCAGTTGCCATTGTACAACTCACGTCTTCAGTGTAATATACCCTGTAGAATTTAAATTGCTTTGTAGCACTGCATTCCTACATCTGTTATGTCATTGTAATTAAGTAAATAGATAATTCCTTATCAAACTCAATACCATTAACTTCAATTTTAAAAATCCATGGGAAATTCTTCTACTACATTAATGTGGAGGTTTTGGAAAGAGTACAGAAAAGATTTACCAGGATGCTGCCTAGTATGAAGGGCATTACCTATGAGGAGAGATTGGAGAAACTTGGTTTGTTCTCACTGGAGGTTGAGGGGGAGACCTGATAGAAGTCTTCAAGATTATGAGAGGCATGGACAGAGTGGATAGTCAGAAGCTTTTTCCCAGGGTGGAAGAGTCAATTTCTAAGGGGCATACGGTTTATGGTGTGAGGGGCAAGGTTTAAAGGAGATGTACGAGGCAGATCTTTTACACAGAAAGGTGCCTGGAACTCATTACCTGGGGAGGTAGTGGAAGCGGATACGTTAGTGACTTTTAAGGGGCGTTGTGACAAGTACATGGATAGGATGGGAATAGGGGAATATGGAAGGGTTCCTGGAAGGATAGAGGATTTTCGTTCAATCAGGTAGCATGGTCGGTACGGACTTGGAGGGCCAAAGCATCTGTTTATGTGCTGTAATTTTCTTTGTTCTTTGTTTGTATGAGATTAGCAGTCCTTCATCGCTCCCCTACTTTACCACCTCAACCAGTGAAATAACCTGTAAATAGCTTGTAATTCCATTGTTTTTCGTGTGGTTTGTGGTAGGGCCATAATCATTATAATATACTCTGTGCCTGTGACAGGGAAAACATGACCTGGTATTACTTTCCAGTATTATCAGAAGTTGAACACTGTGATCTGCTTTATTCCTGGATAGTAGCAAAACCAATGTAGTTAACCTTAGATGTGCTTGCTGCAATATTATCACAGTTCTGATACCTTATGCCTTATTGAAAAGAAATACTTGATACTGGATGCCCTCATTGTTACATTTTTTCAGGCTTACTTTCACTACTCAGATCAAATATGAACCTGTCTGAGAGGAGTTTTACACACTAAATTTTAATTTTGTTGGTATTATCTAGAAGGAGACAATGAAAATACTCGGGAGCAGTGGTCAGAGATGGAGGAAGGTCGGTCTTAAATGTGACCCTGTAGAATTTGTGTGCTGTGGTGTGTTAATTCTTGTTTTCCGTCTTCTTATTTATTTCTTTCCTTTCAGTTAAAAAGAGATGCCCGATTGATTTAAATAGCAAAGTCCCATATTTTGTTTCTATCCTGTGCATTATATCAACAAATTTCCTTTCTGTTCAGCTTTCGTCAGTTGTTAAAGAAAACGTTCCTGCCTGTGCTATAGTATTCCATTGTATGAACATCAACGGAGAAAATTGACAACCGATTTTCATTGAATTACACAGCGCAGCAGAGGCCCTTTGGCCCATCGAATCCACATCAACACATTAGAAACACTTGAACTCCCCCTCTAATCCCATCTGCCAGCACTTGGCCCATAGCCCTGAATATTATGATGTGCCAACTGCTCATTCAGATAATTTTTAAAGGATGTGAGGCAACTTGCCTCTACCACCCTCCAAGGCAGTGCATTCCAGACCGTCACCACCCCAGCCTATCCAACCTCTCTTCATAACTTAAATATGCCATCCCAAGAAGCATCCTGGTGAATCTCCTCTACACCCCTTCCAGTGCAATCACATTCTTCCTATAATGTGGCACTGAGCACGCAGTACTTTAGCTGAGTTCTCACCAAAGTTCTACCAACATGGCTTCCCTGCTTCTGTGCCTTGATTGATAATGGCAAGTGTCCCATATGCCTTTCTCACTGCCCTACTAACATGCTCTTATACCTTCAGAGATCTGTGGACAAACATGCCAAAGTCCTTTTGTTCCATCGAACTTCCTGGTGTTACACCATTCCTTCCTTGTCAAATTACTCCTTCCGAAGTGTATCTCCTCACACTTTTCTGTTTTAAATTCCATCTGCAAATGATTTGCCCATTTGACCATTCCTTCTGTATCATCTTGTAGCCCAAGACACTCTGCCTCGCTGTGAACCACCCAAACAATTTTTGTGTCATCCGCAAATTTACTCATCTTACCTCCTTTATTATTAATATTGAATTGTCTTCTATCAACATGAACACAATATCTGAAAGGCACATAATGAAATACAAGTATCATGCAAAAATATCCTCTTATTACATGCACATTTTGAAACAAGCTATTTTCTAAAAAGCACTCGTTCCTTCATAAAACAGTCCCATATTTAAAAGATTGAGTGCAATAGCAAAATGTAATTCAACCAATCAGTAGTAAAACTTGAGAATTATTATTGGAAATGATTATTGTGAAAAGTTATTTTGTCAACGTCCACCGCACCTGAACAAACTGAAGTGAGTGAATTATGTAAAAGAAAAATTCCTTATTTCCTTTTATCTTGCCTTCATCCTCACTCCCCTGGTCCATTCCCTCCCTGCCTACTTCCAGGATTCCTCTGATGCTTTGCATCGTAACAGTTTGCAGGTCCTAAGTGCCTTCTATTCCCCGTGAATGTGCAATCACTCTACACCTCCATCCCATACCAGGACAGCCTGAGGGCTCTTCACTTTCTTGAAAAGAGGCCTGAACTATTTCCATCCACCATCACTTTCCTCCACCTGGCTAAACTCGTTCTATCTCTCAACAACTTCTCATTTAACTCATCCTACTTTCTCCAAATTAAAGGAGTAGCAATGAGTTCTCATGTGGGTCCTAGCGAAGCTTGTCTTTTTATGCAGTATGTGAAACATTCCTTGCTCCAGGCCCGTCTCACAACTTCCCCTCCTACAACTTCTTCACCGATACATCGATGACTGTTTTGGTGCTGCTTCATGCTCTTGTCCAGACCTTGAAAAATTCATCAACTTTGCTTCCAGTTTTCACCTTCCCATCACCTTCACCTGGTCCATTTCAGACACTTCCTTTCCCTTCCTTGACCGTTCTGTCTCCATTTCCAGCAATAGTCAATCTATCAATATCCATTATAAGTCCACCATCTCCGACACACCCTATATCCTGTAAGGACTCCAGTGCTTTCTCTCAGTGCCTTTGTCTCCATCTAATTTGTTCCGATGATGCACCTTTCCAAAGCGTTGCTTCTAATATGTGCTCCTTTTTTCTTAACAGTGGATTCCTATCTACAGTTGTTGACAGGGCTCTCAACAGTGTTATGTCCATCTCCCGCGCCATGACCCTCTCCTTCCCCTTCTTCCCAGAACAGAGGTAGAGTCCTCCCCCCTTGTTCTCACATTTCACCCCACCAGCCTTCGCACACAAAGCATAATTCTCCGCTATTTTTGCCAACTCCAATGTGATGCCACCACCAAAACAGATCTTCACTTCACTTCCTCTGTCAGCATTCCTCAATCCTCATTCATTGTTACCTCTGGGATAACCTTGTCCACGCGTCCATTATACCCAACACTTCTCCCGTCACTCATGGCACCTTCCCATGCAATTGCAGAAGGTGTAACACTTGCCCTTTTACCTCTTTATACTTACCATTCAAAGTCTGAAACACTTATCCCAGGTTAAGCAGCACCTCTTTCAGTTTGGCATATTGTATTTGCTGCTCTCAACGTGGTCTCTATATCAGAGAGACCAGGTGTAGAAGGGTGATTGCTTTGCTGAGCACCTTCCGTCTGTGCGCAATCAGGACCCCTGACCTTCCGGTTGTTTGCCATTAACTCTCAATCCTGCTCTCGTGTTCACATATCTGTCCTTGACCTGCTGCAATGTTTCAGTGAAGCTCAACGCAGACTGGAGGAACAGCATTTCATCTTCAGGCTAGGAACTTTACAACGTTCTGGTCTCAACATCCAGTTCAACAGCTTTAGATGTTCAGCTATATCCACCTTCACACCTTTGTTTTAATTTTTCCCCCTGGTTCCTGTGGCTATGATTCATCCTTCGTTTCCTCACCCTGCAGTCCCTCCCATTTCTTTGCCTTTTAGGTTTGATAAAGGGTTATCTGAATTTGAAACGTTAGCTCTTTTCTCTCCTTACAGATGCTGCCAGACCTGCTGAGATTTTCCACATTTTCTCTTTTAATTGAGTTATGTGGTAGACGAAATAGAACATAGCCAAAATTGACAGTCTGAATTAATTCAGGATACAGGGTCAAGTCTTTGTTGAGTTTATTTTATAAAAATTGGCCATTTTATGAGGGGAAGCGTTATAACTGGTAGAAAGGAGAATCTCACAAGTGCAATAATCCAGCAATTAGCAATGGACTTAATGAATACCCTCAGATGTAAATAGTGAAAATGATCAGTTACTGAAATATACCTATCACAAATTCTGTAGCAAATAATCTAACTTAAAACATAGAACATGTCAACAAAAGTATGATGAAATTATATGCGAACTGAAAACGAATAAGAATGATTCAATCCAATTGTGTCTATTGAAACTGATTTGAAACTTTTATTTTCCTCCTTCACCTGTATCTGTTTGGATCAGAAGGTGCTGCTTCCTAATTCAAACTGATAGCTGACTCATCCTGTGTGATTATTTATACGTAGCTTCTTTTCCCCCCATGTTGTGTTACTGTGTTGTTTTCAACATGTTGAATACTATTTTCACGTTCACTTCTGTGCATTGGACAGTCTACAGATTGCGTAGCTCCAGCTTCTTTTATTCTATGTGTATTGCCACAGTCTATTAATACCAATGTTTGTGTTCTTTAATGTTATAAAGATGCTGAGGAGAAAACTCATTTTACACCTGATAACGAGAGGAAAGGCAAGTTTTTAAAAATATTTTAGGGTGGTTGAAGCGCACTCAAGTGTTGATATGTAGATAGTCCTGCGGCATTATATATACATATATGTCTTTGTGAACTGATGGATGTTCTTTTTTTTTCTCATGCCTTCCACTTTTCAATATGTTCACTGTGTTTGCTCCATTGTCAGGTTGTGTCTTAGTTTAAATACTACATCTTTTTATGAAGATTATCTCACATTTAAACATTAAATCTTTGAACATTAAGTAGATGAGTTGTCAAAAAAAAACAAATCACTTAATTTTAGGACCAAGAAAAACTGTTAAAGAAGTTCGAAGACTTTGATTTTGACTGCCCCATCATGGCGGAAAATGGGCAGAGAGGACAATTAAAATAACAGGAGTCAATTACCCACATTAATCCTACTTGCTTTACCCCATGTCCCCAATAGTAACCAGTGCTTTTTGAGAAGGTGAAGAGGTAAAGAGCAGGAAAGGAGCTGGGTCTGATGATATCTGAGGCCTAAGCGTGAGCAGAGTGTCAGCAAAACCTGTCAAGACCTAGACCCTGGCCAGGAGAGGCCCACTTGATAACTTCTGAAGTTAAGTTTCAGGGTTTAAAAATTTTGTTATGGGCCGAGGGAGAGAGCAGTCTTAGTCGATGCAGGTTTGGAAGGCAGATGGGCCAGTTCTTATGCTGTAATTTTCTTTCTTCTTGGTTCTTTGGAGCTTTTGGCTTTGTTTGGGAAAAACAATTCTCCACCTTCTCACAATCACAGCCATTACCTTTCATCCTCTCCCCATGCAGATTATGGCCTTGGCCTCCTAAATGTGTGACTTGAGATGGATAGAAAGTTAGTTAGCAGACAGGAAGCAAAGAGTTGGAGTAAATGGGCCTTTTTTCTGATTAGCAGGCAGTGACTAGTGGAGTACTACATGGATCTATGCTTGAACCCCAACTATTCACATTGTATATTATTGATTTGGATGAGGGAACTAAATGTATTATCTCAAAATTTGCAGATGATACAAAGTTGGGTGGTGGGATGAGCTGTGAGGAAGATGCAGAGATGCCTCAGTGTAACTTGGACAGGCTGAGTGAGTGAGCATATGTATGGCAAATGCAGTATAATGTGGATAAATATGAAAAGTAGGAGAATTAGGAATGCAGATTATTGTTCAACTGATGAAATTTGAAAGAGGTGAGTACCATGTGAACATAAGAATTAGGAGCAGGAGTAAGCCATCTGGCCCCTTGAGCCTGCTCCATCATTCATTAATGGCATGGCTGATCTTTTTGCAGACTTATCTTCACTTACGCACCTGCTCACCATAAGCCTTAATTCCTTTACTGTTCAAAAATTTATCTATCCTTGCCTTAGAAACATTCAACAAGATAGCTTTAAATGTTTCAACGGGCAGGGAATTCCACAGTTCCTTCTCAACTCAGTCCTAAATCTGTTTCCCCTTATTTTGAGGCTTTGCCCCTTAGTTCTAGTTTCACCCACCAATGGAAACAACTTCCCTGCTTCTATCTTATCTATTCTGTTCATAATTTTATACGTTTCTGTAAGATCTTGCCTCATTCTTCTGAATTCCAATGAGTATAACCCCAGTCTACTTAGTCTCTCCTCATAAGCCAACCCTCTCAATTCCAGAATCAACCTAATCAATCTCCTCTGCACCCCTTCAGTGCTAGTATATGCTTTCTCAAGTAAAGAGACTAAAACTGTACTCCAGGTGTGGCCTCAGCAGCACCTTATACAACTGGAACATAATCTTGCTGTTTTTAAACTCCATCCCCTTAGCAAAGAAGGACAAAATTTCATTTGCCTCCTTAATTACCTGCTGCACCTGCAAACCAACTCCTTGAGATTGCTGCACAAGGACACCCAGGTCCCTCTGCACAGCAGCATGCTGCAATATTTTACATTTAAATAATAGTCCATTTTGCTGTTATTCCTATCGAAATGGATCACCTCACATTTATCAACATTGTACTCCATCTGCCACACCCTCGCCCACTCACTTAGAATATCTATATTCCTTTGCAGTCTTTTTGTGTCCTCTGCACACTTTGCTCTTCCACCCATCTTGATGTCATCTGCGAATTTTGACACACTACACTTGGTTACCAACTCCAAATCATCCATGTAAATCATAAACAATTGCGATCCCAACACTGATCCTTGAGGCACACCACTAGTCACTGATTGCCAACCAGAAAAACACCCATTTACCCCCACTCTTTGCTTTCTGTTCGTTAACCAATCCTCTATCCATGCTAATACATTACCTGTAACACTGTGCACCTTTATTTTATGCAGCAGTCTTCGGTACGGCACCTTGTCAAATGCCTTCTGGAAATCCAGATACGTCACATCCACAGGTTCCCCACTGTCTACTGCATGTGTAATGTTCTCAAAGTAGTGCTTTATAAATTTCCAGCATAAGCTCCGTGCTCTTATATTCTATGTATTGGATAATAAAAGCAAGTATCCCCTCTGCATTCTTGACCACCTTATCTATATGTACAGTCATCTTAAATAATCTGTTGACATGGATGCCAGTGATCCCATATTCCTCTGTAGTTCTCATTATCCTATACTTATGATGTTCTCAAGTTTGATTACCCTTATTATGCATTGCATTACCTCTCATTTCTCCATTTCCCACTGTTCCACCCAGCTCACTAGTCCATTCCTACCTTTCTGCAGTCTGCAGCTTTTTCCTTCATTATCAACCACAGAACCATTTTTTAATATCATCTGCAAGCTACTTAATCACAACATTCAAGTCTGAATCATTAAAATATACTACAAAAAGCAGGGGACATAGTAGTTAGCCCTTAGAAATGTAATTCCAGTTACAAAAACCTCTATTGACCATTTCCCTTTGCTTCTTACCTCTGAGTTAGTTTTGGATCTCACTGGTCACTTCACCTTGGATCCCATGGGTTTTTGATTTCTGTGACCAGGGTACCATGTGGGACTTTAACAAAAATCCTTGCTCAAATCTATATTGAGCCATTTCAAATGCACTACCTTCATCAACCCTTCTTGTTGCCTCTTCAAAAAATTGAGTCAAATTTGTCAGTCACAACTTTGTTAACTCCACCTGACTGCCTTTGATTAATCAGTGTTATGTAAACGAAGATATATCTTTTCCTCAGAATGTTTTCCAAAAATTATCCCACCACGCATATTGGATTGATTAACTTAGAATTACCCATTAGATTACAAGGTTGCAGCTCTTCCAACAGCTATATAGTAAACAGCTGATGAGAAGAAGAGATGGGATGGGGGATATATCCAGCACATTATGTTCTCTTTTCGTCTGAGCTGCACATGATCCAATTTTGGTATCAGTAAACTCAACCCACCACTCTATTTAGCAACAGCTCCGCATTTTATATTCTGTTACTGACTTTTGCAATGTTTTCTCGGATACAATGCTGAAATAAAAAAAAATACAAAACGAACATTCCAAACCAACATAATCCGATCTATCCAATACACAATGCAAAAGTCATCACCCATGTGTGTTTCTTTTAAGTGCCTTTCCCTGTCCTAGTGTGACTTTGCAGTCCCAGTAACTGCAAGTATGACTGGTGGAGGGAGGTATACTGGCTTTCGATGGGGCACACAGTAGATGGTGCTGCAGGATGATCTCACTCAGCTCCAGCCCTAGAAAACAATCTTTAAACTGGACCACCTGGGCACAAGTGAAACCAGTCTGACCCACAGAACCATAGAGTCCCCACATTGCAAAAGGAGGTCATTCAGTCCATTGAATCTGCACTGACTCTCTGAAAGAGCATCTTACCCTGATATGTGAGGCTAGTAGTTCACTTGTAAGGATATGACATCTGAAGATCCTTTCTCTAACCTGTTCACCTGAGGTGAGACTATCAGGTCCTTAAGGCTATACTGCTAGCATTGACATAAAGGCTGTGTATTCCATATTATCTATCTGGAGTGTCTCCCATTACTCTGTGCATCGACCCTGTTGACCTCTTGGTCTTGGGCACTGCATCCGAGAATATTAAAACACATTCTCTGCACTGTTAACTACTTAAGTGCCCTTCCTGTTCAGACAGTCTTCCTCAGCATCTGCTGCACTTCTCCTTTAAGAGACTCAGGCTGACTTTAAACAGTGCAGGATAGTTTCATGTGACAAAGACTACAAAATGACAGCCGTTATATTTTGCCGTATGCTGAAGATAAAAATTAGAAGCACTTAAAAACATTGGATTTGTTAATCCACCAAAAATGTGGCAAATAATCATGGTATAACTACATATACACTATATATACACTATATATAATATACACAAACTTATATATGTATTAATATAATCACATCTCTCAGGATGCACCGAAGTGCTCACTTGTAAACTAACTAGTGATGAAAACCACAACAACAGAAAATGTTGCTAAGCAACCCAAAAATCAAAGCAGCCATTTTGTATGTGTCAAGATTTCACAAAAGCAAGGGAAATCACTGGCCATATAATCCATTTAAGTATTATGAAATCTGATTTTTTTTAAACAACCTTTTGAGTACCGCTTTTGTTATCCCAAGATCAATAAACTGAAAGAAGCCCTTGGACCTTGACAGCCCACTTCACCTTTCATTTGTTAGGCATGTCCATGGGCCATTAACAATATATTTGACTTACTATCAGATGCATGATGAATTCTAGTTATCCTGGAGCAAGTGCAGAGAGCAGGAAAAGACAGGTTGAGAGATTACATGTCTAATCCTTTGAAAGCAAATTGCAAAATAAAAATGTGTATTCTTTAAAGTTCCCTTTAAAATCAACATTATTTTGTGGAATAGCATGAAGTGAGTTAAGCTATATTAAAAATGAGACTACATCAATAAGCAAAAACGTAATAGAACACGGAATATAAAAAGCTGTTTGTATTCCTTGAGTTTTCAATTTAAAAAACCAGTAATTCTTTTTATACCTCCTCAACTTCAAGTTTTATTGATTTGTAGTGGGTAGGAATATTAGAAAAATAATGAACTAAAATGGTAGCTTTTATGTTTCAATGTTTAGCTAATCATGTACAATGTGATTTTTAATTCATTTTAAAATATTGTGTTTATTCCATACATCTCCAGCAGAGGGGGCAAAGCATCCAATATTTGACAAAGGAAAGATAATTGAGGAACTGTTCATGCGAGTGGTGCTTAAAAGGCCCTGTTAATGTCGCCATTCTCTTTAATAACACTTCCTCTGAATCTCCCACGTCGACTATCTCATGGTAATTTTTTATCAGGGGAATAAGGTTATCAACTAAACATGGGGGCAAGTGGGTGAGCTCTCCCAGAATTAGCAATTAAAGAAGCTACATCATTTAAACGTCTCCATCTCAGAAATAGGACAGTATCGGAAATGCTCACATAATCTTTCACTGTTCTCTTTACCAAATGAATTCATTATCATAATATCTGAATAGAAACTAAAAATAATTGTTACAAGACTCGATCTTCTGAACAAGAGCATTGGCTGGAATATATGTTGTAATTCCATTTCTTTTAAGACTTCCTACCTTGCTACCAGGGATTTTCAAATCTGAAGTTATCTTTCTCCCACTAATTTGCTTGACATTGCCCTTTGCAGTCAAATGTATTTCCCAATTCTTAGAATATCAGCATAGGCCTTCCAGTTAACAGGATCAGTCCCATGAACATGAAATGCACAGTGGTGTGTGACAAAATAAGTAGCATTTCTCTTCACTAGATTTCCACACAATTGACAGTGTGTGTGGCCTTCCAACCTGAAATATCTGTATATATTCCATCTAAGTCTCATTTTAATATTGAGATTAATTTAAACAGCATTCCTGTGATTTCTGTCTATTTAGGATGGGAATGTGTTGCCCTCATCTACCAAGAGCAGAGAGAAAGGGATGCACCACCTTCAGAAAGGAAAAGACTATTTGGGTTGCTTATTATAGATGTTTTTGTAAATATTTTGTTTCAATGGATTTTCGTCCTTTTGTGGCTTTGTTTATTCAGGGAAATGTTAATGCAGAAACAACAACAGCCCCAGTATTGTTTGCAAAATCTCCAAAGCCTGATTTTTAATGTTCTTTCATGGAATGTGGATGTTACTGTCAAGGTCAGCATTAGTGGTCCATTTATAAGAAGGTGGTGTTGAACCATCTTTTGAACTACTGCAGTCCACTGCAATATGGGTGGCACAGTGGTTAGCACTGCTGCCTCATTGGACCAGCAGCCCGAATTCAATTCCTGGCTTGGGTCGTTCTCTGTGCAGAGTCTGCATGTTCTCCCCGTGTCTGCATGAATTTCCTCTGGGTGCTCTGGTTTTCTCCCACAGCCCAAAAGACATTCTGGTTAGATGCATTGGCCATGCAAACTTCTCCTCAGGGTACCTAAATAGGTGCTGGATGTGGCAACTAGGGGATTTTCACAGTAACTTCATGACAATGTTAATGTAAGCCTATTTGTGACACTAATAAGTAAACTTTAAAAATTTAAACTTAAATATACCTGCAGTGCTATTCGGAAGTTCTAGATTTTTCAACCCGCGACGGTGAAAGAGCAATATTTCCAAGTCAGGATGATGTGTGGCTGAGAGGAAACTTACAATTGGTAGTGTCCCATGTGACTCTTGTCCTTATCCTATGAGATGTTGGTCAGCGGGTTTGGAAGTTGCTGTTGAAAGGGCAGTGCATCTTCTGATGCTGCCACAGTATGCAGTGGTAAGGGATTGAACGTTTAATGTGGTGGATGGGCTGCCAATCAAATGGGCTGCTTTGCCCCTAAGACGGTGCTAAACTTTTTAAGTGTTGTTGCAACTGCACTTATACAGGCAAATGAAGATTATCCCATTACACTCCTGACTTGTAGTTTGTAGGTGGTGGACAGACTGTGGAGAGTCAAAAGCTGAGCCATTGAAATTCCAATTTGTTCTTGCAGCTGCAGTATTTATATGGCTTGTTCAGTTAAATTTTTGGTCACGATGTTGATGATCACAATTTAGCAACGGTATGCCACTGAATATTAAGGAGAAATGGTATTAGAGATGGTAATTATATAGCACTTCTTCAGCATGAACATTATTTGGCGCTTAGCAGCCCAAGCCAGCATGGGGCACAGGTTGCTTCAGTATTTTCAGAATTGTGAATGGCATTGAATACTGTACTCACCAACAAATATC
Organism: Sphyrna mokarran; assembly: GCA_024679065.1. Taxonomy (NCBI): domain Eukaryota; kingdom Metazoa; phylum Chordata; class Chondrichthyes; order Carcharhiniformes; family Carcharhinidae; genus Sphyrna; species Sphyrna mokarran. The sequence goes on from JAGIQG010000007.1 coordinate 108,304,762, forward strand.
CGACTTGAGGAAGCAGTTGAAAATGGTCGGGCCTAAGGCATTACCCTGACGAACTCCTCTAGTGATGTCCTGGGGCTGGGATGATTGGTCTGCAAGAACCACTGTCATCTTCCATTATGATGTAGAGATGTTGGCGTTGGACTGGGGTAAAGTCTGACAACACCAATTTTAAATCCAACCGATTTATTTGATAGTAAATCTGCGAGCTTTCGGCCTTTGCGGGGAATAGAATTCATATTCTAATCAGCAATCTGTAAACTGTCTGTGCTGATATGTGTGCTTTTGGAGATCAGAACACCTCATTCGCCTGACGAAGGCCACAAAGGCCAAAAGCTCGCAGATTTACTATCAAATAAATCAGTTGGATTTAAAATTGGTGTTGTCAGACTTTACTGAATCTTCCATTACATAGAACATAGAACAATACAGCACAGAACAGGCCCTTCGGCCTTCGATGTTGTGCCGACCAAAATAAAAAGCAATGCCCCTCCAAACTAAACCACTCCCTTCTCTTCCGTATACTTATCAATTAACCTCTTAAACGCCACCAAACTTGGCGCATCTACAACAGCTGCAGGCAGGGCATTCCACTCCCTAATCACTCTTTGAGTAAAGAACCTACCTCTGATATCCGTCCTATAACTCATACCCCTTAATTTAAAGCTGTGTCCCCTCGTGCTAGCTTTCTCCATCCTAGGAAAAAGGCTATCACTGTCCACCCTATCTAAACCTCTAATCATCTTATATGCTTCAATAAGATCCCCTCTTAGCCGCCTCCTTTCTAACGAAAACAACCTCAAATCCTTCAACCTCTCTTCATAGGACCTGCCCTCCATACCAGGCAACATCCTGGTAAACCTCCTCTGTACCCTCTCCAATGCCTCCACATCTTTCTTATAATGTGGGGACCAGAACTGCACACAATACTCCAAGTGCGGCCGCACTAGAGTTTTGTACAGTTGCAACATGATGCTGCGGCTCCTAAATTCAATCCCCCTACCAATAAAAGCTAAGACTCCATATGCCTTCTTAACAACTTTATCCACTTGACTGCCTACTTTCAGGGATCTATTGACACATACACCAAGATCCTTCTGTTCCTCAACACTATTAAGAGCCCTACCATTAGCCCTATACTCTACACATTTATTGTTCCTGCCAAAGTGCATTACCTCACACTTTTCCACATTAAACTCCATTTGCCACCTCTCGGCCCAGCTCTGCAACATTATGCCAGGTAAAACCAGTGGAAAGCTTTCTCCATGATTTACACTGGCTTCAGTTTTGCTTGGGTTTCTTGATGGCATAGTCAGTTAACTGTGCCACTCTCCCTTCCCAGCTGGAATTAAGGTCTTGTCACAATGTCTGGGGCAAAGCTGGTAAGTTAGGTCTGGAGCTGTGTGATCCTGACAGAACCCAGCTTCAGTAAGCAGTTTATTGCTCTGTAAGAGCTGTTTGATGACACTGTTAGTTATATCTTCCATCACTTTGCTGATGTTTGACGGTAGACTGATGGGAACATAATTCGCCGTATGGGATCTGTCCTGCTTTTTTGTGGACAGGATATAACTGGCTAATTTACTGCATTGTTGGCTAGAAGTCAATATTGCGAGTGTACTAAAGCCTGACAACATGGATAATTCTGGAGTTCAAGTCTTCAGTACTATGCTGGAATGCCATCAGAACCCACAACATTTGCAATACTCAGTGCCTTTAGCCATTTCCTGAGTTCACACAGTGTGAATTTAATTGGATGAAGATTGGCATCTGTGATGCTGAGGACCTCTGGAGGATCCACTCAGCACCTCTGGCTGAAGATGCTTGCAAATGCTTCAGCTTTTTCTTTTGCATCGTTGTGCTGGGGTACCCCATCCTTGAGGATGGTGTATTCATGGAGACTTCTTTCTTGGTTAGTTGTTTGACTTGCTTTGCTAGGACTGCAGAACTTTGATTTGGTCTATTGACCGTGGAATCGCTTAGGTTTGTTTATTGTTTGCTGCTTCTGTGTTTTAGCATGCACCAGATTGAGACCTAGTTTTTAGATATGTCTAGTGCTGCTTCTGGCATGCTCTCCTGGATTCCTCATTAACCCACATTATGGTCATAAAAGAGCAGATGCTGTATTAAAGAACCATTGCAATATAAATTACAACTCGAATTTGGAGCACAAAAAAATTCCATGGAAAATCAGTGAAAAAGTAACAATTTAAATTGTCTTTAAACACCGCAAATATAATGTTTCATGACTGAAGTGATAGATGGAGAAAACATGCTAGGAGGATCAGCTAGAACCAAAGTTAGACTATTCACACACACTGTTATATTACCAGGAATGACTGCCAGAATTAAATGGCAGTGATCAAGAACGATTGCCTCTGCATGGTCCAGATCAACATGGAGACAATTGCAGAGCTGTTCCATCTGCTGCAAGACCAACAACCAATCTGAAATGTAGAGACTTACCGTCTACTATAGTCAATTATGCCATTGTCCTTGAATCTTCTCCCTGCGTCTGTTTCTTCTGCAGTATTCTGCAGAGGTAGCACAGTGGTTAGCACTGCTGCCTTATAGCGTCAGGGATCTGGATTCAAATCCCAGCTTGGGCCACTGTCTGTGTGGAGTTTGCACATTCTCCCCATGTCCGCGTGGGTTTCCTCTGGGTGCTCCGGTTTCCTCCCATAGTTTGAAAAATGTGCTAGTTAGGTGCATTGGCCATGCTAAATTCTCCCTCAGTGTACCCGAACAGGCAACAGAATGTGGTGACAAGGGAAATTTCACTGTAATTTCACTGCAGTGTTAATGCAAGCCTACTTGTGATGAATAAATAAACTATAAAACTTTAGCATTATGCAATCTATTGACTGACGCTGTAACTTTCATTCCTTTCACACATAAGGCCAACAGGAAAGTGACAAGGTTGTCCAATTTTGTAAAGAGGATCTTCGAGGCAGCAGATTCCACCTTCTTGTCCAAAACCATGCTTGCTGTTCATGACCAGTACTTATAACATGTTCAATAATACTTCTGCAAGTATGTTTTGGAATGCATGGACCGTGGTACCACTTGCACTTTTGATAAGAGGGATATAGAATGCTGTGAGGCACTGCCTTGACCTTCATCAATTAAAAGGCTGCTTTTAAAGGGTTGCAGCAAAGGAAAGACATAAATATGAGCATTCTGGCTCAAAAAAGCTTCTGGAAAACAAGCTGATATGGCATTAAGTCACCAACTCTTACAGATGCACCATAGAAAGCATTCTTTCTGGTTCTATCACAGCTTGGTTTCGCTCCTGCTCTGCCCAAGACCGCAAGAAACTACAAAGTGCCGTGAACGAACTCCAGTCCATCACTCAAACCAGCCTCCCCATCCATTGACTCGGTCTACACCTCCCATTGCTTCGACAAAACAGCCAGCATAATTAAGGACTCCACACACCCCAAACATGCTCTCTTTCATCTTCATCCGTCAGGAAAAAGATACAAAAGTCTGAGGACATGTATCAACTGACTCAAGAGCAGCTTCTTTTCTGCTGCCATCAGACTTTTGAATAGACCTATGTCGAATGAAGTTGATCTTTCTCTCTACCCTGACAATAACACTACATTCTGCATTCTCTCCTTTCCTTCTCTATGTACAATATGCTTTGTCTGTATAGCACACAAGAAACCATACTTTACACTGTGAAATATTACACGTGACAATAATGTTAAATCAAATCAAACGAGCCATAACAAGAACAGGAGGGTACTAGCCTGATGGGCACTTTTGGTTTCCCCCTGTCCTTGATACACTTAAAGTGTATCCAGTTAATAGAGCATTTAGAGTGACAGATGTGTCCAGCATACAATCCAGTCCGTTCTGGAGGAAGTAAAGCTGGTGATATGGCTGATAATGGTTGTTGATGAAATCTTCAAAGGTTTTTAACAAAGTGGACGTAATAGGGTTGTGGGCAAAATTGAAGCCCATGAGATGAAAGGGAAACTGGTAGTGCTGATACAAAATTGTCTCAGAACAAAGCTTTTCAGACTGTAGGGAAGTTACAATGGCATTCTCCAGTGATTAGTGTTAGGTTCACTGGTGATTTTAATATGTGTTTTATGCAAGGTTTAATTTCCAAGTTTGCAGATGACATAAAACTCAGAAAAGTGATAAATAATGAGGTGGATTGTAACATATTTCAGGAGGATATAGATAGATTAGTGAAGTGGGCATGCACATGCAGATAAAAGATAATGCAGTGGAGCCTGAAATGGTTGGGTGCTTGAGGACAAATAACAAAAAGTAAATTATATTAATTTTAAGAGAGTACAGGAACAGAGAGCCTGACATTTTATCAATACAAATCTTAAGAAGATGGCAAAACAAATTGAGGAGGCTCTTTTAAAAAGTATCTGTGATCCTAGTTTTTGTTAAGAGAAAGGCCAAAATTTTCCAGGGGTTCTTTGAAAATGGGCAGTATGGTGAGAAATCTGGCAAAATCTGTGGGGAAGCGTCAAAGAAGTGCCCAATGTCTTGCCACCTTGCCATTTTGCCAGTCAGAGGAAGGTTGGTAGATCAGCACTGAAGCTTTTAAGTGGCCATTTGAGGGCCGCTTCCTGCCACCCTGAGCACTTTCCCTGCGTAGAGAGGATTTGCCACATGGGGAGGCTGTCAGGTAAAACCTGGCAGACTCTCAATGAGTTCCATGGTATCACCCTCTTTTATGACTCCCAGAGTATGCACTCCCCCCACCAGGTGGCAGTGTGGACCTCAATTCCTCCCAATACCTAGACATGATCGTCAGGACTTATCGACCTGACTTAGGCACCCGCAAGCCCATTTACCTTTCTTCGAAGGCACCCAAATATTAAGGCAACCACTGCAGCCTCAGCAATGGCCGTGACAAACAATGTTGCAGCTGAACTGCAGCTGCTCATTGTGCTTGCAGTTCTTGTGGGTGGCCTGGCATCTGTATTTTGGATGGCAATCCCACCATTAGGAATACTGCTCCAGGTCCCACTGACACCACCACCACCACCACCACCACCACCACCACCAACACCAACCAACCCAAACCACCACCCCCCCACCCGACCAAACACACAGCCCTTGGGCCACTTCTTTTTTGGCCCAAGTAGAGAAACATCTGTCCATGTGGCAAAATTGAGCCCTTAGAATACAATAAACCTTTTGAAACGTTGCTTAGGCCTCGGCTGCAGTACTGTGTTCAGTATACCAACTTTAGGAAGGATGCAAGGACCTTAGCGAGGATGCAGAATAATTTTTATGAACGTGAGATGGGGACGTCAGTTAGGTCGAGTGACTGGGAGAAAATTGGGTTGCTCTTCTTAAAGCAGTGTAGGTTTACAGGAACAAAAACAGAAAATGCTGAATAAACTCAGCAGGTCTGGCAGCATCGAGATATACATTTTTTCTCTCTCTCTACAAATGCTGCCGGATCTGCTCAGTTTATTTAGTCTTTTCTGTTTCTATTTCAAATTTCCAGTATCAGCAGCATTTTGCTTTTATTTGAGGTTTACTGCAGATTTGAAATCATGAGCGGGTTTCATTGTGTAAATAAAGAGAAGCTTTTTCCATTGGTGGAAGAATTGGTAACCAGAAAACTCAGATTGAAAGTGGCAGATGAAAGAACCAAAGGCGACATGAGGCAACATATTTTTTTCCCAGCTAGTTGTGACCTGAAATGGTGGTCGATCTGAAAGTCGATTCAGTGAAAGTTTCAAAAGGGCATTTGGAAATGTACGTGATGAGAAAACAACTGCAAACAAACATAGGGAATGAGTGAAATTAGATGGATATCTCTAACAAAGAGCCAGCTTAGAGCAATTCACTACATACAATGATACGGCATGGAGGAGACTATCATTCAATGATTTGCTGACCATTCATCGTGCAGCTAGTTAGGTTATACTTATCTGTCATATAAAGCCCTTGTAACTCTACACATTTCCTGTGGCTAATCCACCTAGCATACACATTCCCAAACACTAAGGGTCAACTAGCATAGCCAATCCACCTAAACTGTACATCTTTAGATTATGGGTGGAAACCCACACATGCATAGGGAGAACATGCAAACTCCACACAGACAGTCATTCAAGGCCAAAATTAAACCTGGGTCTCTAGTACTGTGAAGCAGCAGTGTCAACCACTGTGCCCTAATGCTGCCCTCATGGTAAACAATGAAGACCTGGTAAAATGGATGAGTAAAGAGCAAGGATTGACATGTGGAATAGTAATATAATAGCCATCACCGAGATGTGGTTGAGGGAGAGTGACAGGATTGGCAACTCAACATTCCCAGATATCAAATCTTCAGGCATGACAGAGGAGCTGACAAAAGAGGAAGAAGCATTGCATTATAAATTAAGGAGTCAAGAGAGAGAATATCTTGGAGGGGGCATCAAATGAAGTTTTGTGGATAGAGCTTAGGAATAAAAAAAGGGGCAGCCACATTGCTAGATGTTTATTATATATCCCAGATAGTTAGTGGGAAATTGAGCAAATAAATGCATTATATGATTATATCAGATAATTTTCCCAACATTAACTGGGATAGTCATAGTGCTGAGGGCTTGGATGGAGTGGATTTCTTGAAATGTGTGCTGGAGACCCTTTCAGGTCAATGTGTGGAGGGTCCACTAAGGGATGGTGCAGTGCTGGATCTAATTATGAAGAATGAAGCCAGATAATGGTGGAGGAACATTTTAGTGATAATGACCACAGCATGGTATAATGTAAGCTTAAGACAAAAAAAAAGACGAGTTGCAAAAATGGTTTTGAACTGGGGAGAGTGGATTTTGGTAAAATAAGACAGGATTTGTCCAGGTAGACTGGGAATGGCTACTTGTGGGGAAATTTACTGAAGAGCAGTGGAAGGTATCCAAAACATCAATTGAGAGGGTACAGACCCAGCATGATCCCTCAAGGCTGATAGAAAGGAGTAAGAAGCCCAGAGAACTATGGATGACCAGAAATATTCAGGATGCGATGAGAAGAAAAAAGAGGCTTTTAGCAGATAACAGGGAGCAAATCAGTGGAGGCATTAGTAGAACACAAAAATGCACGGTGGAACTCAAGAAAGCAATTGGGAAAGCAAAGAAGGGACATGAGAATTCTCTAGCTGGTAAAAGTGGGGAAAATCCCAAGATATGCTGTTAGTATATCAATGGGAAGAGGATAACCAGGGAAAGAGTAAGGCTCAAAAGGGATCAAGGGGGCAATCCATGGTTGGAACCAGAGGATGTTCAGAAGAATGTTGAATGAATATCTCATATCCATCTTCACCCAGGAAAATGAGGATAAAGGTGTGGAGCTCAGGGAGAGTGACTACAAGTTCCTTTAACAAATTGACGTAGTGAGTGATAAAATATAATAAGTGTTGGCAGCCTAAAAAGTGGAGAAATATCCAAGTTCGGATGAATTGTGTCCTAGGTTGCTGTGGGAGACAAGGAAGGAAATTGCAGGGGCTCTGATCCAAATTTTTAATTCCCCTCTGGTCGTGGAGCAGGTGCCAGAACACTGCAGAATAACACATGTGATTCTGCTATTTAAGAACAGTTATAGAGATAAGACAAGGAACTACAGACCAGTGACTCGAATGTCAATAGTAGGGAAACACTTGGAGAGGCACGGGTTGGTTAGGGATAGTCAATATGGCTTTTGTCAGAGGAATGTCATGTCTAACAAATTTGATTGAATTTTTTGAGGAAGTGACCAGGTATGTAGATGAGGGTAGTGTACCTATATATTTCGTATGGATTTCAGCAATCCCTTTGTAAGTCCCACATAGGAGACTTATAAAGAAGACAAATGCACATGGGACACATTTCATAAGATGGATTCAAAATTGGCTCAGTTGTAGGAGACAGAAGGTGATGACAAAAGGCTGCTTTAGTGACTAGAAGCCAGTGTCCAACAACTTACCATTGGAATATGTGTTGAATATGTGTACCTCAGGGATCTGTTTTGGGGCCCTTGCTGTTTGTAATTTTTATAAATGATCTGGATGAGGGTATTGAAGGATGGATTAGTAAATTTGAGGATGACACCAAAGTCGGAGGAGTGGTAGATAGTGAAGAGGGGTGTTCTAGTTTGCAGAGAGACTTGGACAAGTTGCAGAGCTGGGCCGAGAGGTGGCAAATGGAGTTTAATGTGGAAAAGTGTGAGGTAATTCACTTTGGCAGGAATAACAAATGTGTAGAGCATAGGGCTAATGGTAGGACTCTTAATAGTGTTGAAGAACAGAGGGATCTTGGTGTATATGTGCATAGATCCCTGAAAGTTGGCAATCAAGTCGATAAGGTTGTTAAGAAGGCATACGGAGACTTAGCTTTTATTGGTAGGGGGATTGAATTTCGGAGCCGCAACGTCATGTTGCAACTGTACAAAACTCTAGTGCGGCCGCACTTGGAGTATTGTGTGCAGTTCTGGTCCCCACATTATAAGAAAGATGTGGAGGCATTGGAGAGGGTACAGAGGAGGTTTACCAGGATGTTGCCTGGTATGGAGGGCAGGTCTTATGAAGAGAGGCTGAGGGATTTGAGGTTGTTTTCGTTAGAAAGGAGGCGGCTAAGAGGAGACCTTATCGAAACATATAAGATGATTAGAGGTTTTGATAGGGTGGACAGTGATGGCCTTTTTCCTAGGATGGAGAAAGCTAGCACGAGGGGACACAGCTTTAAATTAAGGGGTGATAGTTATAGGTCGGATATCAGAGGCAGGTTCTTTACCCAGAGGGTGGTTAGGGAGTGGAATGCGCTGCCTGCGGCAGTTGTAGATGCGCCAAGTTTGGTGGCGTTTAAGAGGTTAGTTGATAAGTTTATGGAAGAGAAGGGAATGGTTTAGTTTGGAGGGGCATTGCTTTTTATAATGGTCAGCGCAACATCGAAGGCTGAAGGGCCTGTTCTGCGCTGTTATGTTCTACGTTCTATGTTCTATGAATCCCCTACTTTTCATCATATTTAACGACAACATAAATGACTATGGGAATAATAGGATTAATACGTTTGTGGGTGACACAATGAGTAACCGGGTGGTTAACAGTGAGGCTGAGTGTCTTGGGCTACAAGAAGTTAGAGATGAGATGGTCAAATGGGCAGATAAGTGGCAGATGGAAGTTAATCTTGAAAGATGTGAATCATAGAATCCTATAGCAAGAAGGAGTCCATTCAGCCCATCAAGTCTGTACCAACCACAATCCCACCCAGACTCTAGCCCCATAACACCACGCATTTACCTAGCTAGTCCACCTGATGTTAAGGGGCAATTTAGCATGGCCAATCCACCTTACCTGTGTGTCTTTAGACTGTGATAGGAAACCGAAGCACCTGGAAGAAATCCATGCAGACTTGGGAGCCTCATGTCTTTTAAAGAGTATCTGGATGAGCACTTGGCACATCATAACATTTAAGGCTATGGGCTAAATGCTGGTAATGGGATTAGGCAGATAGATTAGATGTTTCTCACACCAGTGCAGTTTGATAGGCTAAAGGCAGTGTGAGATTCTGTGAAAAAACACTTAGGCTGTGCAGTTCCTGTCCCAACTTTCTGTAGTGAATTTAATGAGCAATTAAATATTGAATTTAGCAAGTTCTTAAAAACAGTGGAGATGCAATGGGTGAGATTAAATTTGTCAGAAACAAATAGCAGAGCAATGTAATTTAACTAGTACATTCTGGAGAGCTTTGACAAAGGGTCATCTGGACTCAAAATGTCAGCTTTTTTCTCTCTGCTAAATCTGCTGAGATTTTCCAGCATTTTCTCTTTTGGTTTCAGATTCCAGCATATGCAGTCATTTGCTTTTATCCTGGGTTCTGGAGATTTGCAGCCTGCATCATAGCTGAATCTTATGGTGGCGATAGTGTTGGTCATTGGTTGAAATGTCAGTGAGATCCTCACATTGCTTCTTTTTGGGAAGACTGATCACATTTATTCAGGCATCTAACAGTTCAGCAGCATGTCTTCTCCTGGGATCAAGGACCTGGAGGCAGAAATCCTTCCCTCTAAGAGCTGTTGGCCAATCAGAGGCTAATGGCTATTCTGCACACAGCAGTGTCCCTGGCTACTGCTGGTTCTACATCCTCCTGAGGTCTCAGAATGAGGAGGGATCTGGGAACAGGCGAATATCTTTTTCATATATGGGATGTGGACGTCACTGGCCAGGCCAACATTTATTGTTTGCTCTAGTTGCCCTTGAGATGATGCAGGAAAGGGTTCATGGGTACAGCACTTGAACTGAGACTTTACATTTGAATAGAATAAATAATGTCATTGGCAAATTTGTAGAATTTATGAAATTCTCAAACTACCTCCATTCAGCTATGTTTCTCGTTGCAGAGTGTGCAGCGGGCCTACCTCCCCCAGTCATCCCACCATTTCATACTGGCCTTTCTTAGGCCCTGCTCCCTGCATTGCCCACCAGGCAAGGGGCAACCCCTCTCCCTCCTCATCCTACATCTGACCTCTCTAGGGAGCTTCAATGGCCTCCGGTTCCATTGGCAAGGAGCAGCTGTTTTCCTCATCAGAGAGAACCTCTCCCAGTGAAGCCATAAAGGAGATTGAGCGGATAATCAAGCTAGGGAGTTACAAATTTGGGCTCATGTTGTGTGCGGCCAATGAACAGTAGTTAAACTGGCTACACAAAGAAATCATATTAATATGCAGGCAACACAAAGATTCATTTCTTGCACTGTTTCATTTGCAGAGCTTATCCAGTTTAGCCCCCTTAAGTATCTTTTTAGAAAGCAACTAAAGGATTTTATAAATCTTGTTGTATTCTTCGAGAGAGATGGTGCGGATGGCATAGAATTGGATGTAAAGCCTTGACTCAAAGGAAACTTCTGTTTTACTGTGAAGTATTTGTTTTACCTACGAAGTTTAGTACCAAAACCTGTGGCCTTATCCCTATTGGCTTTCAAATCTGCAATAGCAGTACTCCTTTGAGTGTTTTTGTTCCATGCAGCTGTCTGATCTAACCTTTTTAAAAGCTGAATATGCAGAAGTGATCTATTTTTTGTGGGATCAGGATGATGATGATTGTACATGCTTCATTTAAGATGCATTGTGCAATTTGGCTCACTTTATTTCCTGAGATAGATACACAGTGATACTAATTCACACAGAATGTCCAATTATCAAAGTAAGTGGAGCAATGGTGCATGGGTGTGCACACTTTATCACCTTTATCTATGGATGTCATGTTTTTGTCTTTTGCTGCTGGCTGGAAAGATTTTAAGTGGTTCAATTGTGTGAACTATCAGTTTTTTTTACTGTTGTATGTGCGTCAGCAAGAGTTCTGATAATCTGTTTTCCTTCTGCCCTGAAGATTAATGCACTTTTCCCAAATGTACAAAAGTTCATTTGTGCAATCGATAAAAACAAAATAATGCAGATGCAGGGAATTTCGGAAAATAACCAGCAGGTCAGACAGCATGTGTGGAAAGGGAAACAAGGTTAATATTTTAGGTCATGATTCTTAACCAAAACTGAGGAAGTTAGAAATATACCGGCTTATAAGCAGGTTACAAAGGCAAGAAAAACCAGAGAGTAATGAACAGGAGTGTCAGTGATATGGTGGAAAATAGGAGAGTTTAAATGGCAAAATGGATAATGGTGCAGGCCAAAGATGGGTGGGACAAGCAGAGAAAATAAAGGTGGGTCTGACATAGGTGTAAATGGAAATAAAAGAGTAATTACCCAAACAGCTGCTTTTTTAAAAAAATAAGGTGAGGCAGAGATGATGGCCTGACATTGTTGAACTCAACATTAAGTCTGGAAAGCTTTATGGTGCATAATTGAAAGATAAACTGTTTTTCATTGGGTGTACATTGAGTTTCATTGGAAGCGTGTAAGGAGGCAAGGAAAGAAAGATCATACTGGAAATGAATTAAAATGACACGTGGCTTGGAGTCATACTTGCAAACTGAATAGAGCTGTTTTTCAAATCAATCACTCAGTCTGTGTTTGATCTCTCCAGTGTAGAGGGAACTGATTTGTGAACGCAGTATAGAAAATTGAAAGAAGCACCTGTGCTGTTTCAGCTGACAGTAGTGTTTAGGGGTCTAGATGATGGAAAGTGAGGGAGAGAAAGGGCAGGTTGAAAGGGACCATGGGTGGGAAGAGTGAACATAGGGTATTATGAAAGGAATTTCTTTGAACTCCTGAGTTGGGAGTAAAGGGAAACATTTGTAACGTTAGCTTGAAGGTGACAGAGATGGTAAAGGTTGAATGTGGAGGCTACTGGGGTAGAAGGAAAGGAAAGGCAAAGGAAACCTTGTCATCATTCTGGGGGGCCGAGGAGATCATCTGTGGGAAGTGGAACTAACGTGGCTGACTGTCTGTAAACCAAGGAGAAAAGGAATCCTTGATCGAGGAAAATTGGAAGCCATATAGGAAGTATTGATGTGGAGATCCCTCAGTATTGCATAGCAGTGTTAGCATAGATTCTGAGTGGAACTTGTACCCACAAACTTCTAACTCTGATGTGAGAGTGTTACTAAATGATCAACAGCTGACACATCATATTTGGGTAAATGGTCAAGAACCTGGTTAAAGATGGGTGTTTTAAAAATATATGCAAAAAACAGTAGAGAGGCAAAGAAGTTTATGACTAGAATTGGAGAGCTTAGCTGAATGCATAGTCACAGTGCAATTAAAACCAGGCTCGTTTAAGAGGCCGAAGTTGAGTGCTGATCCATTGAAAGATTGTGGAGCTGGATAACATTACAGAGATAAGAAGGATGTGCAATCTGTGGAAGGATTTAAAAACTGAGATAGAATTTTAAAATTGAGGCATTACTTGACTGGGAGCCAAGGAGGTCAGCAAGCAAAGAATTGATGGGTGAGTGGGACTTGTTGCAAGTAAAGATATGGGTAGCAGAGATTTGTATGATCTCAAGTTTATGGAAGGAAGCTGTGGAAGTTTGACCAGGAGTTCACTGGAATAGTTCTAGAAGCAACTAAGGCATGGATGAGGGATTAAGCAGCAGATGAGCTGAGACAGGGTTGGGAGACCTAATGATATGGAGGTGGAAACAGGTACCCTTACTAATAGTGTAGAGTTGTGATTGGAAGCTGCTTCCCATGCCAGATATGACACAGAGTGTGAAAGATTTAATATTTATAGAATCCCCACAGTGCAGAAGAAGGCCATTCGGCCCATCCAGCCTTTTACCCATGCTCTATCTTAGTAACTCCACACATTTACACCACTAATCGCCTAATCTGTCCATCTTTGGGACACTAAGGGCAATCTTAGCATGGCAATCCACCAAACCCTTACATCTTTGGACTATGGGAGGAAACTGTAGCACCTGGAGGAAACCCATGCAGAAAATAGTGAATGTGGAAACTCCACACAGATAATCACGCAAAGCTGGAATTGAACCCCAGCCCCTCACGCTGTAAAGCAGCTGTGCTAACCACTGTGTCAACCAATATAGTCTCTTACAGTTGCTAGAGAGAAGAGTGGAGCAAGGGAACTCGGAACAAAGACATTAATTCCAAAATATTTAAATGAAGGAAGAATCCACACGCCTGGTATTTGATGTTCGATAAGCAGTCTGATAATTTAGCAGCAGTGAAGGAACTGAGAGAGTTGGTGATAAGGTAGAACTGAGTGTCAGAGTGTAGATTTTTAAATTTATTTATGGGTTGTGGGTATTGCTGGCTGAGTCCGCATTTGTTGTCCACTCTTAATTGCCTGTTGAGATGGTAGTGAGCTATATTTTTGAACAACTGCAATCCATGTATTGTTGTAGGTACAACCACAATGCTATTAGGGAGAGAGTTCCAGGATTTTAACCCAGAGACAGTGAAAGAATGGTGATATATTTCCAAGTCAGGATGGTGTATGACTTGGAGGGGAATTCACAAGTGTTGATGTTCCCAGGTATCTGCTACCCTTGTCCTTCAAGGTGATAACAGTTGTGAGTTAGGAAGGTGAATCTTTGTGACTTTCTGCAGTGCATTGTGTAGAAGGTTCACATTGCTGCCACTGTTCATCAGTGGTGGAGGAAGTGAATGTTTGTGGATGAGGTGCCAATCAAGCAGGCTGCTTTGTCATGGATGGTGTCAAGCTTGTTTAGTGTTTGTTGAAGCTGCACCTGTCCAAACAAATGGAGAATGTTCCAGCACTTTCCTGACTTGCGGCTTGTCGATAGTGAACAAGCTTTGGGCAGTTAGGAAGTGAGTTATTCACCACAGGATTCCCAGCTTCTGACCTTGTAGTAACTACTGTATTTATGTAGCTAATCCAGTTGAGTTTCTGATTTGTACTGGGGGTTTTAGCTATGGTAATGTCACTGAATGTTAAGGAGCAATGGTTAGATTGCCAAATTGCCCTGGATCTCATGGGCTCTAACCTTCTTGACCAGACTCCCATGTGAGACCTTTGCCAAAGCCTTATTGAAGTCCATGTAGGCTAGATAACTACACTGCCCTCATATATGCCTCATTATCTCCTCGGAAAATACAAACAATTTTGTTAGACTTGAACGTCACTTGAGAAAGCAATGCTGATTGTCCTTGATTCATGCTTGCCTCTAATTCTGTCCCTCAGATTTTTTTCTAATAATTTCACTACAACTGATATTAGACTTACAGACCCCGTAATTATTTGTTATTTTCCCGACTTCCCTTCTTGAATAATGATACCATATTAGCTGTCCTCAGTCCTCTAGCACCTCACATGTGGCCAGAGAAGATTTGAAAATTAGATTTAAATCGTCTGCAATCTCCTCTTTTGTTACACACAGCAGCCTTTGATACATTTCATCTGAGCCTGGGGATTTGTCCACTTTCAAGCACACTAAAACCCCTAAAGCCTCTTCTCTCTCAATCCTAGTCTGCTCAATTATATCACAGATTCTTCATTGCATCCTACAGCTACATCATTTTTATCCACAGTGAACACTTGCAACGTAGTCATTTAATGCCTTGCTTACATCTTTTGGCTCCACACAGATGTTTTCACTTTGGTCTCTCTTGAGTCCTGTTCTTTCCCTGTTTACCCTCTTGCTCTCCATATTTTTATAAAACACATTGGGATTTTCCTTTATTTTGCTCACCAGTGTTTCTTCATATTCCCCTTCGCTCTCCTAATTTATGTTGAATTGCAATTTCTATACACCTTTGGGGCATCTACTGTTTTGAGACCCCTGGATCTGTCATAAATTTCCATTTTTTTTACTGTTCAATCCTGTATATCTTTGACATCGAAGTTTTTGGTTTCATCCTTTAGTTTTACAGGAACATATTGGCATTGTATTCTCTCTCTTTCTCTTTTGAATGACTTCCACTGTCTGATGTGAATTTTCCAACAAGTAGCTGCTCCCAGTCCACTTTGGCTAGATCCCACCTTTTCCTATTAAAATTGGCCATCCCCCAGTTGAGAACTTTTCTTTTCTATAACTATCTTAAATCTTATCAAGTTTCAGCCACTATCACAAAATTCTCCCCAAGTAATACTTCTATCACCTGCCCAGCCTCATTCCCTAAAATTAGGTACAGGATCACTCCCTTTCTTGTAGGACCTTATACATGCTGGTTCAAAAATCTCTCCTGGATACACTTTAAGAATTCCACCCTCTCTAAGCATTTCACACTTTCTTGTTCCAATTAGTAGTGGGGATGTTGAAATTGCTAACTATTATTACTCAATTGTTTTTATATTTCTCTGAGCTTTGCTTAGATATCTGCTCTTTTATTTCCCTCTGACAATTTGGGAGTTTATAGTACACACCCCAGCAATGTTCACATCCCCTATGTCCACTCTATTCAGATCTTTCAGAATTCTATAAGTTTCTATGAGGTGCCCCAACAGCCTTCTAAATTCCAATGAGCACAGACCTAGAATCCTCAGATGCTTCTCGTATGCCAAGCTTTTCATTCCTGGGATCATTCTAGGCAACCTCCTCTGGACCCTCTCCAAGGCCAGCACACATCCTATTAAGCTTCTTAACAATCCAGTTATTTGCAATTTTTCCTTGCCTGCTGCATTTTTCATGCATTGGACACAAAAAGGTTTAGGAGTCTTTTATGCCAGTTATAACAAGGTGCCACAACATTGTTAGAAACATCCTGCATTGTGACCATGGTTGAATGTACCAGCGGATTCTGCTGAGGAAGATAGCAGTATTTTGAATGACTTTTTTGAAATATGTGTTTTGCACCTGTGAATAATAAGTATTTAGAGCTGCAATTTGAGCTGCAACATTACTTCCCCCATGCCACATGATATCCCAGTATATAGTGCAGATTCTCAGAACCCATAACTTGTGTATTTACACCAAGGTGTGATTCATATTTCACTGTGAATGTAGCTGAAACAAAAATTCATCATTATGGTACCTTTTATAGTAATTCAAAGTCACAAGAGCTGACTATATTGTGGCTTCTGAAAATAGGTATGAGAAACTGGCCCTGATAACTGCAAAGTTGGAAGGGAGCAAGGGGAAAGGGTTTGTGGTTGGGAATTGGCTATAATTGGCCTCCTCCCCACCAAATGGCCAAACAATTAATTGGAAACACAGAGTCAGCAGGGATGGGAGTGAGCAGGGCTGTTCCATTTCCTTCACTTGCTGAGAAATGTAAAATTCAGCCCAACATTTCAGATTGATGACCTTTCATCAACACTGGAAAATGTTGGAGATGTAACAGGTTTCAAACACGTACAGAGGCAGGGAAAGGGGACATTTTGCACTGTGCTTGATCTTCTCCTTATTCAGTGGCCTCTCACATGATCAGATAGTAGTCAAGAGTACAAAATCTGCCTCCTATCACTCCTTCTCACTAAAACAAGGATACTGGTGTCAATTGTATCATACCAACCAGTGCTCCACTTGAAAACTAAATTGTGGTTTCCACTTGTATTATTTACTTTCTAATGCAAGTTAACACTAGATTTTGATCCCCTATTTTAAATCCATAAATCCATCTAGTCCCAAGATGAGACGACAACCAGTTGATAGCATAAACAGATCAGTTGATGATTTGAGAAGAGACTCTGGCCTCTATTTCTTTAACCAACCCTTGTCCAGTGAGAATAAGGTTGAGATTAGGCCATTGACTTGCTTGAAGTTATGCAGCTGTTGCCTGGAATCATCTTGCCTTCACTAAGTTTCAGGTCATCCCAGGCTCCTACCACAGTTAGAAAGTCCTACTTATAACCAGAATCACAGAATTATACATCACAAACAGAGGTACTTGGGCCTATTGTGGCTGCACTGGCCTTTGAAGGATTTTTCAAATTAGCGTTACTTTCCTACTTTCTCCATCTCCCTGCATCAAATATGCATCAAATAAGATAGATGGGGGTGGCATCATGGCATACTGCTGCGTTCACAGCACCTAAGACCCAGATTTGATTTCTTGCTTGTGTAACTGTCTGGGTGGAGTTTGCACATTCTTCCTATATCTGTGTGGGTTTCCTCCAGGTGCTCTAGTTTCCTCCCACAGTCCAAAGATATACAGGTTAGGTGGATTGGCCATGCTAAATTGCCCCATAGTATCAGAGATTGAGCTAGGGTAAATGCATGCGGTTATGGGAATAGGAGACTGGTAGAATTGTGGTCAGTGCAGACTCAATGAGCTGAATGGCCTACTTCTGCACTGTAAGATTCAATGAGATGGGCTGGTCCCTGCTGCATTTTACAGTACGGATAAACAGGAGAAGATAGTAATGACATAAATGGCGGAGGAGAATACATATGGAAGGCACTGTCCTCGCCAAGATCTGCTCAGTATAGATGCTGTACTTGTGGATCCATTGCAGGAGGTCAGTACATTGCCATCCCCTTAACTACTGACCAACATGGTGCTTGAATTTCCAACTGCACCAGTAGAAGTTCAGCGACAGCAGTCTGTAGCAGGGCCCTCATGGGCATCAGCATTCAGAACACGTCAGCTGCAGGTATCGCACCAGAATCGGGAAAATGCACAATGTCACAAACTTTGCTCAAGCCATGAGGATTACCTCATAGATACAGTAGACTTAGGAAGCCAGAGTTTAAAAATATAGCACTTAAGTGTTTCATTGACCCTATGCTAAGTTCACCCTTTCAACCTGGAGCTGAAAGATATTCAAAATGCCATTTATCATGTCCTTCAACATTATCTTCCATTATTCTCTTCTTCACGAGGCATTCTGAAGACCATTTTTACTGCCTGTCTATTCTCTTTTCTGAGTGATGTTATAGAGGACATACAACTATTATTATGGAGACTCTGGCTGACGCTGCAGTGAGCCTTCAGCCCTGTTGAGTTACCTGAACTTGCACTTCAGTAGCAATGACAAAGGGTTGTCATCATACATAGCAGAAGGATGTATCTCTTGTCCCTAAGTAGCCATCCTCTAACATTGATTCCAGGGCAAATCATAGGACAATGTGCTGACCAAAGTATCCTTTCTGAGTATCAAAAACATACCTGCATGAATCTCCCCGTGGCTTTAAGGAATTGGATGGGGTGATGGGATCAAACTCTTGTGGACAGTAAAAACCTCCTGGTTGGTCAGAGAGTATTCTGACGTCTATTTGTCTCTCTACATGCGGAAAGTGAATCAGTGCTGCAAACTCCAGTGCCTCACTGTTTCCATCACCAAGCAATAAGATATGTCATCCTGCCCTGTCAGATAAATCATTTATGACCTACCTGATACATTTGTAGATGACAGATTGCATTGCTCTCAATATGTCACCTATTACTGCCTGGAATGATCGAGAGGTGCAATAATTAAGGACTGCAGTCACTAGTATATATAAGTGCCAGCCCAACAGGTAGCTGATCCTATTGGAGGTTGCAGAGATGGCAATTATCTATTTAGATGATCTGAGCAGCCTGTAGCGTTGCTGTTCAGTTAGATCAAAGTACTTAAGTCTCTTTCTGAAGACCTTCTAAGTCGGGTAAGATCTTCTGAGAGGCTACATCCTCTCTGTATTGTCCCCTCATTACCACCTTTGAGCTCTTCATCATTTACCTGTTGCTGCTGCAGCTCCTCTTTTTCACTCTAAAACAGAGCAACAGAAACAGCAGATCCTTTTTAATAGAAATATAGTCAAAATGACAAGCAAAAGCAGTGACTCCAGAGTTACAGCTCACAATGAAATGAAAGAACTGTGAATGGTGTCCCTTTACTTTCAGCGTACTTATCAGTCATCACTCATCCCCTCAGGGCTTCTCTGGTGTTCTTTATGAACTGTGTGAATTCTATGCTGTTAAAATCACATAGGGATCCTAATTGCACAATTAACCCCAATTTCAGTGGGAGACTTGTTAACATCATTAATACTGTGGCAAGTGCAAGTAGGATTGCATTATTGGGAATTTAATGACATGCTGATCCTTTTCTGCCCAAGGAGAAGGTGGAGGATTTGGAAATGGCAACTAAAATCATAGCTATGATATGTTCAATACTAAATGAAATTCTGTTATACACTGAGAACATCTTGTTCAGTGATAATGGTGTTACAGTGGTTAGCCTTGCTGCCTCACAATGCCAAGGATCCGAGTTTGATTCCAGCCTATGGTGACTGTGCACTTTCTCCCTGTGTCTGCATTGGTTTCTTCCAGATGCTCCGGTTTTCTGGCACAGTTCAAAGGTGTGAAGGGTTATGAGGTTAGGATGGGGATTGGGCCAAAGTAAGGTATTCTGTTGGAGAGTCATACAGACTTAATGGGTTGAATAGCCTCTACTCTTCTATAGGGATTCTACCAATAAAACTTTACAGAATTTACAGAAATTGCATTTTAATGAGAACTACCCTGTCATTTTCAGGCAAAAGGACCAAAGAATTTGTTTTAATTATTTTTAATATAGTATTTCTACAGTTGTCTTCACAACTGCAGGAAGTATGGCTATAAATTCTAGGCCATTTTGTGAAACCACAAAACAATCCTCTTTATTAACAATCTCTTGATCGAATTCAGGAATAGGAAATAAAAGAATTTATAATTGTCCCAAAAAAATGTTTGAGTGTCATAATGGCAGGAATAATGGAGTGATCTGCACTGGTTTCTCAGGTGTATTCCACACTGCAATCCTCCAATGCTCAGTCACTTTTTTTGAGTTGGGAGTTTCTTGCCAGTACCAGGCAGTAAATGATCAGGGCTTCTGAATGATCAGGGGTGCCTTTTTGCAAGGACACCCCGATCTCAGTGTTCCCGCCCTCACCCATCCCCCGCTCAAAATATTGGTGGCCTGTTTACCCACCCCCTTCCATGCATTGAGATTTGAATGGCTATTTAATTGCTACTTTAGATATGCTAATTGGATTTGTGCATCCAGTTCACACCATTAGGAAGGAGATGGGGAACTTGCAAACAGTTTGGCGCCAGGCTTGAAATGGATTTTTAGACTGTTCCCCAGGATCGGCACAATAAACTAATGGTGCGGTAAAATTGGAGAATCACCTGTCCTTTCTGTTTGCTTCAAAGTTCTAAGGGGAATTTTAACTCTGTGTGGGTTTCTGGTTGGGAAACTACGCTCGCAAGTCAATTTCTGCCCTGTTAGCTGCAGCAGTAGCATACAGTGGTGATCTTATACTGGACATCAACTGAAATATCCCCAGTTCACAAGAACAGGTATAGAAGGTGCAGAATAGATGTCTGCAATCTGAGGTTGCTTGTGTTGGATAGTCAGTTACCAGCTTCCAGGAAGTGGTGGGAAGAGGACTTTGAGAAGGTTGCAGGAGAATAGCAGAGGAACAGTTGGGGGAAGCAGGTGGGGAGAAGAGATTAGGGAAAACAATTTGATTTTGGCATCTGAAGAACACAACTGTCCTTACCCTCAAAGGAAAGTTTTGAGTTTAGCTGAAGCATCTCCTGCTTTAACACCCAAATAAAAATCTGCAGCATAGTCACAGATGCTTCCCCTCTTGAGGCCCAATTATCTGTAAAATTGTGTCAGTTGCCTACTGATGTAATATCACCCTGATTTCCATACATTTTGAAGCTGTAAAACACTGCAGGTTTTTATCATAGAGGGTTTGGATCTGAGTTGGTAACCACTCACCAGTTTTCTAATGAGCAGTTAGAATTTAGAATTGACATTACCACCCTTTTATGAAATTTTGTAATATCATCTGGTTCATTGCACTTGCTTATCTGTGACATTAATTAACCGTAGCCAGTTTAGCACAGTCAGACTGCTGTGTGCTCTATTTCACGGAGATGTGGCTCATTCCTGCTTCACCGGACTATGTTCTACAACCAGAGGACTTCTCAATTCATCGAATGGATTGTACAGCGACTTCAGGCAAGGCCAGAGGAGGTGGGTCTGCTTCCTAATTCACACCTTCTGATGCCTAAACATAGCAACACTGGTGAGTTCCTACTCTCCTGACCTAGAAAACATGCACTAAAATGCTGCCCTTACTACTTTCTGTGGAAGTTCACTTTCATAATGCAGATGGCAGTTTACATTCCAACCCATGTGGATGTGAAGATCACGCTGGACGAAATGTACACCACTACAAATAATCTGGAGACGAAAAATCCAGAGGCCTTGTTCGTCATGGCTAGAGACTTCAATCAGGCCAAACTCAAGAGCTTACTCACAAGTTAATACAACACATTTCCTGTTCCACCAGA
The DNA here is from genome assembly GCA_024679065.1 of Sphyrna mokarran. Taxonomy (NCBI): domain Eukaryota; kingdom Metazoa; phylum Chordata; class Chondrichthyes; order Carcharhiniformes; family Carcharhinidae; genus Sphyrna; species Sphyrna mokarran. The sequence goes on from JAGIQG010000007.1 coordinate 108,326,350, forward strand.
GGCCCAAATATCCTCAAACATTGCTCGATAAATATCAAACGTGCTTACTACTCTATCGCCCGTCCACACTTTGGTAAATCAGACCACAAGGCTGTGCTCCAACTCCTCGCTTACAAGGAAAAACTGAAGTGGGAGAATCATCAAAAAAAGTCATGCATTGTTGGTCTGAGGAATCAGATGATCTCCTACAAACTGCTTACAATCAGTGAACTGGTCAGTGTTTAAAAACTCTGTGACAGTCTTGCACAAGTATGCCACTATGAACTGATACAGCAACAATAATCTCTCCCTCAATGCCAACAAAATGAAGAAGATTGTCATTGACTTCAGGAAGCACAAAGGAGAACATGTCCCTGTCTACATCAATGGGATAAAGTAGAAAGGGTCGAGAGCTTCAAGTTTTTAGTGTTGAGATTACGAACAACTTGTCCTGGTGTCATTCCACCACCACCACCAGCCCCCCCCCCCCCCCCCCCCCCCCCCCGCTGACACCAACATCTCTACTTTCTCAGAAGACTAAGGAAATTTGGCATGTCAGCCACGATTCTCACCAACTTTGACAAACGCATCATGGAAAGCATTCTTAGTGGTTGTGTCACAGGTTGGTATGCCTCCTGCTCTACCCAAGACCACAAGGAACTACAAAAGTGAATGTAGCCCAATTCATCACGCAAACCAGCCTCCCATCCATTGGCTCTGTCTACACTTTCCGCTGCCTCAGCAAAGCGGCCAACATAATTAAGAACCCCAAGCACCCCGGATATTCCTTCGGGAAAAAGATACAAAAGTCTGAGGCCATGTACTAATTGATTCAAGCTTCTCCCCGCTACTGGATGACTTTTGAATGGATTTATGTCTCATTAAGTTGACCTTTCTCTACACTCTAGCTGTGACTGTAACACTACATTCTGCACCCTCTCATTTCCTTTTCTATGAAAGGTATGTTTTATCTGTACATTGCGCAAGAAACAATATTCTTCACTGTATGTTAATTCAAAGAACAATACAGCACAGGAAACAAGCCCTTCGGCCCAATGAGCCCGCGCCGCCAGCCCGATGTTCCCACCCCTACCCACGATCCCTGTCCATGTTTATAGATCTAATTCATGTGACAATAATTAAATTTAATCAATTAAATTAAATCAAACCACTACAGTAACTGACTTCTTGGTAAGTGTGTAGAAAACTGTGTGCTAAAGTACTAAATCCACGTGTTTCCCAACCAGAAACCATGGATGAACAAGGATATTCACTGCTTGCTGAAGTCTAGGTCCCGGGTGTTCAAATCAGGTGACCCTGATCTATTCAAGAAATGATGTGGAGATTCTGGCGTTGAACTGGGGTAAAACAGAAAGAGACCCCACAACAGCAGTTTAAAATCCAAACAGGTTTATTTGTAGCAAAAGCCGCAAGCTTTCAGGGCAGTCCTGAAAGCTTGCGGCTTTTGCTGCAAATAAACCTGTTTGGATTTTAAACTGCTGTTGTGGGATTTCTTTCTGCTATACAAGAAAGCCAGATATGATCAAAGGAGATCCATCAAAGATGCCAAAAGACAGTGCCGGACCAAGCTAGAGTGCCAGGCTAATCACACGGACCCCTGCCAACTATGGCAAAACATAACAGGCAACAAGATGAAGGCATGTAAAATGACCAGCACCAATGCATCGCTCCTTGATGAGTTCAATGCATTCTAACCCCGTTTTGAGCAAAATGTCAGCGGGAGCACACTCTTCACCTTGGAAGTTTGGGATGAATTTGTATCTGAGTTCACCAGAGCAGCCTTCTCGAAGGCCAACCCATGGAAAGTGATCGGCCCAAAAGGGTAGCTGGATGAACACTCAGATCCTGTGTGAAACAGCTGGCAGGGGTGTTTGCAGACATCTTCAACCTCTCTTTATAATAAGCGGAGGTCCCTACCCGCTCTAAGAAGACCATTATCCCGGTACCAAAGAAAAGCCAAGCAGTGCGCCTTAATGACTATCATCTGATGGCTCTGATATCCATTGTTATGAAGTGCTTCAAAAGATTAGTACTGGCACGAATCAGTTCCAGCCTCCTGGACTGCCTGAATTCACTGGAACACCTCGATAAAAAAGACATCTATGTCAAACTTCTATTTATTGACACTAGCTCAGCCTTCAACACCATTATTCACCCGAAATTCATCTCCAAACTCTGTGACCTGGGCCTCAGCTCCTCTAATTACGCCAGGATTCCAAACTTCCTAACTCACAGACCACAATCAGTAAGAATGGGCAACAACACCTCTTTCACGATCATCCTCAACATCGGTGTAAAACAAGACTGTGTTCTCAGCCCTCTACTACACTCCTTATACATCTATGACTGAGTGGCCAAATTCCCCTCTAACTTGATTTTCAAGTTTGCTGATGACATCACTGTAGTGGGTCGGACCTCGAACAATGATGAGACAGAATACAGGAATGAGATAGAGAATTTACAACTAGTGCAGAGACAGTAGTCTGTTCCTCAACATCAACAAAACAAAGGACATTGTCATCAACTTCAGAAAACATAGTGGCGAATGTCTATATTAATGGAGACAAAGTAGAAATGATTGAAACCTTTAAGTTTACAGGTATCCAGATCACCAACAAATTGTTCTGGCCCTTCCATGCCAACACTATAGTTAAGAAAGCCCACCAATGCCTCTACTTTCTCAGAAGACTAAGGAAATTTAGCAAGTCAGCTACGACTCTCACCAACTTTTACAGATGTATTGTAGAAAACATTCTTTCTGATTGTATCGTGGCTTAGTGTGGCTCCTGCTCTGCCCAAGACTGCAAGGAACTCTGAAAAGTCATGAATGTAGCCCAATCCATCATGCAAACCAGCCTCCCATCATTGACTATGTGTATACTTCCCACTGCCTCGGCAAACAGCCAGCATACTTAAGAACCTCCTGCACCCTGGACATAGTTTCTAATACTGCTTTCTGTTGGGAAAAAGGTACAAAAGCCTCAGGTTGCGTAGTAGCTGATTCATGAACAGCTTCTTTTCTGCTGCCATCTTTTGAATGGACCTGCCTTGCATCAAGTTGATCTTTCTCTATACCTAGCTATGAGTGTAATATGACATTTTGCACTCCCTCATTTCTTTCTCTATGAACTGTATGCTTTGTCTATATAGCATACAAGAAATAGTACTTTTCAGTGTATACTAATACACATGACAATAATAAATCAAATCAAGTTTAACTTGTACTCACAGTGCTAAAATTAAAATACCATCCAAGTTCCACTACTCCCCAATAACACTTATCTAATAATCCAATAATGTTCATCTTCTGATGACAAATTGGATCTATACTCATTGGAGTTTCGCAGAAAGTGATGATCTTACTGAAACATTAGGGCTGGAATTCTCCCCCAAAAGGTTCTAAATATTGACTTTGTGTGAAAAGTGGAATAATGCACACTGTTTTTATAATTGGGAGTTCAGAGAAGAATCTGCCACACTGTGTGCAATGCAGAGGCCACCATTGTGAATATCATTTAATTTCAGGGAGCAATGCCTTTTCCCATTGGAGAGGCTGAAATCAGCATTGAGAGCGATTCTGCGCATATGTTAATCTATGAGTGCCGAGATAGACACATGTACAGTAGCCTCCCAATTGCTGGCCAGCTCAATCATTAGCCAGTCTTGTGACCTCCGCATTGCTGGCCCACTGGGCCTCTGCCCCTCCTCCCCAGAGCCCAATCACTGACCTCCTGGCTATTCCCGGGCTCCCTACAGCCCCTCCACCAATTCCCCTCCCCCGAGAGTAACCTCCTCGCAGTCCTGACCCATCCCAACTCCCCAGCAGGCTGACCGCCCCTTCCCAGTTGATCCCCCACCTCCCCCCCCCAAACCCAAGCCGCCCTGATTGATTGCTGGCCCTCCTGCTTCCCCCTCCCATCCTGCTTTAGAGTGGCAGTGGACCACCCCCCCTCCACATCCACTAATTGTCCCCTGGGCCTCGCCTCCATTAGGTCCCACTCCAGCTCCTGCTCCCTCCCCCACCCCTCCAATATGCCCTGCTGCCTTGTCACTGCTCAGTGCCTGGCGGGCAATGCCATGTGCCCACTGGGCAGTGCCAGGGAGTACAGGATGGCATTGCCAGGGTGCCAATGCCCAGGGGATACCCCACCCTACTGCCTAACCTTCTGCAGGGCTCCAATTGCCCTTCACTTCATCCCAGTCAGACTACTAGCTCCCTGTTGGCAGGAAGCTCCTGTAATCCCCGCTGAAGTGAAATACAATGGCGGGGTGGGGGACGCTAGCGGACCTACTAATTGTTTTTAAAAGACACTTAAACAAGTATTAAAATTACTTCTGTGTCTCTCTGTGAAGTTCTGGTGTAGAGCAGATGCTGTTGGAAATCCGGCACTGGGAGACGCTATCCCAGCGGGAAGACAGGCGTTAATCCAGCTCGTTGCCCGTCATGGGATTCCCCGGGCCTGCCATGAGATTCTACTGGCCCACTGCCCTAACTTTTTAGTAGTCATGATGTGGAGATGCCGGCGTTGGACTGGTGGTTATGTCAGACTTCTTAATAATTTTTTAGCGCAGCAGGATGAGAGAACTGCCCCCATGGTCTTGAAGGGATTTGATAGGATAGATCCCGGGAGGATGTTACCACTTGTGGGGAAGTCTAGAGCCAAGGGACTCAGTTTAAGAATAAAAGGTCTCTATTTAAGATGGAATTGGGGAGAATTTTCTTCTCTCAGAAGGTTGTTAGTCTGTGAAATTCTCTTCCGCACAAAATAGTGGAGGTTGTTTCATAGACTTTATTCTAGGCAGAGTTAGGCAGATTTTTGGTGGATAAAGGAGTCTAGGGTTATCAGGGGCTGAAAGCAAAGTGGAGGTGTGAGTACAATCAAATCAGCCATGGCCTTATTGAATACCAGAGCAGGCTCAAAGGGCTCATTAGCCCAATCCTCCTCCTAGTGTATCCGTGTAATACTGGCAGACGGGGAATCATCCAAATGTTCTTATTAAAAAAGTGATCTATCTGAAACTTGGAAAATTAGCAGTTAATACAAATCCTTTGGGCAGAAATTTTTGTTCTATTTGACTAAGTCCAACTCAGATGGGTAAAGCAGTATGTTAGCCCACTGGCTTCACTGCGAACTTTTCCAACCATGTTTTTTGACACTTAGTGAAAACAAATCCTGACGATAAGTTCCACGAGGTCGTGCTGGCAAGGCAGGCTCACCCCTTTTTTAAATGGTGCCCCAATCTGAATAAAATAAAAATAAGGAAAACAGTCTAACCCATGGATGTGAGATCCCCCAACCCACCCATCGTCTATAAATGGGTTCTCTGCTCACAGGGAATCCTCCTCAGAGACATGGAGAAGCACCCCTCATGCACACATCCCCTCCCCAGGGAATTACCTCTTGACAGAGACATGGAACACTCCCTTCCCCCCATGCTGACGTACCTCCTCTCAGTGGGAATCCCTCCCACCCCCACAACAGATTTTCCCACTGGAAGCAACCCCCACCACCCCCCTCCCCCCCTCCCATCGCTTCATATTTGGTGACAAAGAAGAAGAAAAGTCCTCAGACTAAGAGTATCCAATTTACATTGAAGATGAGTGAAGTTGAGAAAAGAGTATTTAGCGAGATGCCCTCTCTTTGGACGGACAGATCCATTTGACTTCTCTATAGGGGACTGGATACGATGGCCATTATTTTATGATCTCACTTGGGCGTGGTTCATAAGATCCTGGCCACAGCGAATACTCTTCTGCGAGCAGCACCCACCTTGATTTTGGGGCAGACATGGTGGCAAAATTTCAGCCAAAATGTTAAATGCCTTGGATATTACTTCCATGTGAACAAAATAGGGGAGGGGCAAAAAGAACTCAATTCTCCTGAGTGCACGTAGAACCCAAACTTATCCCACATCCTGTCTCTCAGACCCAAGCATACCCGACAAATGTAATTGGTGAAATCACATTTCCAACCTGAAGTGTCAATCATAATCCAGAGATTCAAATTTAATTCAAGGGGGAGAGCCCCAAGTGGAATGATCGTGACTTCTATCACTAAATTGAAATATTGTAATCAGGGCTATCTCGAGAGCTGATTGCACCTACAAGGTTATAAGCCTCTGTGTAGTTTTAACCTATAAATAAACAAGTTATGTTTTCCCTAAACTGGTGAAAGAACATCTTTACACATTCGCAAGAACATGTTGACAAATTAAATGTTTTGATTAGGCTGGTGGCCTGTGTTTTAACCTAGCTTGCAAGGTTAAACTTACCCAGCTGGTTTTCTCAGGCCTTGTTGAAACTGGATAGCTGAGCGAAACAAGGGAAGTGTTAGGGAGGAGATAAGTGCCCTCACAACACAGGAATGCTTCCCCCTTCCACCCAGTTTGCTAATTTCCAACACGCAGCCCTGAAGTCTTCCCTCTCAACTGGAAACCAAGCCTATCAAGTAGGCTGACTTCCAAGCAAGGAACCTGCAAAAAAAACACAAACTCCGGAGTTAAAACTCCAAATGGCTTTCCCATATGCAGAAACCCAGATTTATGAAAGACTAGCCCCTCTTTCGTAACCTGCACCTCTTGATATCCAGGTCACAATCTCTGCATCTAGAAGTATGTGTGGTCTTTAATATAGTATGTGCTCTGTGTTAGAGCACGATAAAACTGGCCTGGAGGATCAGAAAACTGTAGGCTGGTCATTTGATTTTAGTGATGAATAAGTTATTGGAAACCATTCTGAGAGACAAGATAGACTGTACTGATTTATCAGGGATAGTCAGCATAATTTCATCAAATCTTACTAATTCAATCATTTTTTTTCAATAAGTAACAAGGAGGATTAGTTAGGATAGTGCAGTGGATATTGTCTGTATGGATTTCAGGAAGACTTTTGATAAGATTCCACATGGCAGGCTGGTCAGAAAACTGAAGTCTCATGGGTCAGAGAGGAAGATGGCAGGTTGGATCCAAAATTGACTCAGTCACAGGAAACAGGATCGATGGATATTTTTGCTAATGGAAATGTTTCCAGGGGTGTTCCATAGGCTTCATTGTTGTGGCCTTTACTGTTTGTTGTCTATATTAATGATTTAGATTTAACTTTGGGTGGCACGATTGGGAAATTTTCAGATTACACACAAATTGGCACTTGTCAATGCCAGAATGATATCAATGAGTAGACAGGGATGTGGCAAATGGCATTCAATCTGCAAACCATAGGAGGGTGAACAATACAAGCAAATACTCAATAAATGGAATGATGTCTCGAGGAGTTGATGAAGTGAGAAACCTTGGGATATATTGCCTCTTGAAAGTTGCAAGCTGAGTGGTTAAGATGGTTAAGAAAGCACATGGTATGCTTTCTTTTATTGAGCAATGCGTTGAAGACAATAGAGAGATGTGATGGTTGAAATGTATACAATGCTGGTTAGGCCACAGCTGGAGGTTTTTGTATATTTCACATTAGAGAAAGAACATCATTGCTCTGGAGGGAGTGCAGAGGAGACTTTCAAGAATGTTGCCAGGCCTTGATAATTGCTGCTATATGGAAAGATTGGATAGGCTGGGTTGTTTTCCTTAGAACCAAAGAGGCTAAGGGTTGACCTAACTGAGGTGTACAAAATTGTAAGGGGCCTAGATGGAGTAGATAGGAAAGACTTACTTATTTCCCCTGTTATTAGATGTGCACCACCCAGAGGGTGATGGGCATCTAGAATTCACTGCTTAAGTTGGTAATTGAGACTGAAATGCTAACTCATTTTAAAAAAAAATACCTGGATCTGTATCTGAAATGCCGTAACCTGTAAGACACTGCACCAGGTGCTGGAAAGTGGGATTAAAATGTACAGCTAGCTTCTTTGTTCATTTTTTGGCTGACACAGGCATAATGGGCTGAATGACCTCTTTCAGCATCATAGCCTTCAGGTTCTGTGGACCTGACAGCATGTATAAATTACTTGTAAAAGATATTGTAGAAAATTTGGGCGAATTTTTTTTTTAAATGAGCATCTAACAAAAAGGGCAAAATATAGAATACATTTTTCTAGCAGGATAAATACTGATGCCATCTTACATTATCCTATTGCCAGCAGACTACAATTCCAGCTCAATTTATACAAAGTACAGAGCATCAATTGAAGAATAGGTTTTATGAAAGATTAGTTATCAACCATTCTATTTCAAAGGTTTCCTTCATAGTTGTACCAAAGTTTAAAACTAATGTTGATCTGAATAGAGTAATTGACTTCCTGAGACACCTGTATCTTTACAATGCCATTTCTAATTTTATTGCTTTTAGATGCATTATTTTGTATCTTCTACATATTGTTCACAATTATTATTTATTCTTCTATTTATATAGTGCTATTCATGGCCAACAGATGTTTCAAAGTGCTTTATAGCCAATTAAATACTACTTTGAAGAATAATAATTGTGGAAGTGTAGGAAACACAGAAGCTAATTTGGATACAACAAACTCCCACAAACAGCAATGTGATGATGACCAGCTAACCTGTTATGCCTTTTTATAATTCATAGCAAATCCCCTATCATTTAGACTTAGAAATGTTATTTTTGCTGTCTTTCCATTTGATTTGCATTAGAAGTTACCTGGGAAGATCAGCAGAGAGAAATGAATGGTACAGTAGCTGATGACAGTACAGAACAGAAGCAGCTTTCTGAGCCAGGTTTGTCAGGCTGTGAAAACCATGGAAAGCATGAGACTCTTTGAGTAGCAATGGATTTTAGGTTTCATGCTTTTTAGTGAGTGTGTGTGTCTGTGTGTTCCTCTCCCCACATAGTATATTATGTACATTTACCGTATAAGTAGAACACAATCAATAATTTAGTTTCTTCCTAACAATCTTCTTTAGAAACTCTAGCTCATAGTTTTCAGGTTTACAAATAAAGTTTGTATACGATGTGACGATGAGAGGAGAGTTGACGTATTGAAGTAAGAAACAAAACTAATTTTTCAGAAGCAAATTCACCATTATAAAATAGGACAATGCTTTTTACGTGATGGCATTGCATTGGTAACATCTCGTTATTATTTGAAAAGACCAATTTGAACCGACGTATGTCTAAATTCTACTTCATATTCAATCATAGAATCATAGCAGTATATCACTTGGAAAGTGATCTGGGAGGATGCACTACAAGTTTGCGGCAGGCTGAAAAGATTGAGTATGTAGATATTAAGGAAGCGGATGTGTTAGAACTTTTAAATGCTATCAAGATAGACAAGTCTCCGGGACCAGATGGGATGTGCCCCAGGTTATTGTGGGAGGTGAGGGATGTCATTGCAGAGCCCCTGGCGATGATCTTTGCGTCGTCGATGGAGACGGGAGAGGTTCCGGAGGATTGGAGAATTGCGGATGTGGTCCCTATTTTCAAGAAAGGGAACAAGGATAGTCCTGGAAATTACCGACCGGTGAGTCTGACCTCAGTGGTTGGTAAGCTGATGGAGAGGCTTCTGAGGGACAAGATTTATGAGCATTTGGAGAAGTTTAGGTTGATTAGAAATAATCAGCATGGTTTTGTAAAAGGCAGGTTGTGCCTTACGAGCTTAATTGAATTCTTCGAAAATGTGACTGAACACATTGACGAAGGAAGAGCAGTGGACGTGGTGTACATGGACTTCAGCAAGGCATTTGACAAGGTCCCACATGCAAGACTTCTTGAGAAGGTGAGAGGCCATGGGATCCAAGGGGCTTTGGCCTTGTGGATCCATAACTGGCTTGCCTGCAGAAGGCAGAGGGTGGTTGTGGATGGCTCTTTTTCTGCATGGAGGTCGGTCACCAGTGGAGTGCCCCACGGATCTGTTCTAGGACCCTTGCTGTTTGTCATTTTCATAAATGACCTGGATGAGGAAGTGGAGGGATGGGTGAGTAAGTTCGCCGATGACACAAAGGTCGGTGGTGTTGTGGATGGTCTGGAGGGATGTCAAAATTTGCAGCATGACATCAACAGGATGCAAGACTGGGCAGAGAAGTGGCAGATGGACTTCAACACGGATAAATGTGTTGTGGTCCGTTTTGGCAGATCCAACGGGATGAATGAGTACACTATCAAAGGTAGGAGTCTTAGCTGTGTGGAAGAGCAGAGGGATCTTGGGGTCCGGTTCCATAAGACTCTCAAATCGGCCTCCCAGGTGGAGGATGTGGTTAAGAAAGCTTACGGTGTACTGGCCTTCATTCATCGAGGAATTGAGTTCAGGAGTCAGGAGGTAATGCTGCAGCTTTATAGGACCCTTGTCAGACCACACTTGGAGTACTGTGCGCAGTTCTGGTCGCCTCACTATAGGAAGGACGTGGAAGCTGTTGAAAGGGTGCAGAGGAGATTTACAAGGATGTTGCCTGGATTGGGAGGCATGCCTTATGAAGACAGGTTAAGGGAGCTGGGACTGTTCTCCCTGGAGAGACGAAGATTGAGAGGCGACCTGATAGAGGTTTACAAGATGTTGAGAGGATTAGATAGGGTGGACTCTCAGAGACTATTTCCCAGGGCTGAAATGGTCGCGACAAGAGGGCACAGATTTAAAGGTGCAGGGAAGCAAGTACAGAGGGGATGCTAGGGGAAAGTTTTTCACTCAGAGGGTGGTGAGTGAATGGAATCGGCTGCCGTCGGTGGTGGTTGAGGCGAACTCGCTGTGGTCTTTTAAAAGACTTCTGGATGAGTATATGGGATCCAATGGGATTGGGGGTTATAGATAGGTCTATGGCTGGGTAGGTTTTGATGTGTTCGGCACAACTTGTGGGCCGAAGGGCCTGTTTGTGCTGTAGTGTTCTATGTTCTATGTTCTATGTCATTGTAGAGTAAGAAATATCAGTGGTAACTGCTTGTAACATAAAAAAAAACTTCCAAACAAGGACTGTTTCAAGAGACTTTTCAGTGGAAGCATTTTTACACACTGTGCAGTGCGAGCACATTTGCTTCATATGTATTTCAGTGCATTGTTTTTACCGTGTGCTTATTTATTCTAGCATGGTAGGACTGCAGGTATGTTTTTGTTACGTATCTGTTGTGGTTAATGCAGTCAAATATTTCCAAAAAAACCAATGTTGCTAAAACACAGGAAAACTTCAGTTATCTGGACAAATCGAGGCCGTAACAGTATCTGTAAGTTTCAAATATACAGCATTGATAGAATGGTAAGCTAGTGAATAAAAATGCTATTAAAATAATGATTTTGTATGTAGTTCATCTTTATTATTGAGACCAGTGGATGGCATAGTGGGTTGGCTTTCAGTTCTGAGGAACTGAATTCAAGCCCAACTTTGTGAAATGAGACAGATGATTAGGTCAAAATAAAAGTAAATGCATGTTGCAAAAACATGTGCTGTATGAGACCAAGATTGTTTCATACTGGCACTCACTGTGTGTCCTATGCAATCCTTATGAACAAAATAATTTTAAAATATATTCAATAAGTGTCATAATGTAACAAATAAAATGCAATACAAGAGTCCAGTTTTTTATATATTGCACAGTACATTATCAGATAACTGAGGGTCTACTGTAAAAAATTGTAAATGATTACTTGGTTATATCAGTATTTATTCTGTGAAATAAACCTTGGTCTCCTGAGTGCCGGTAAGTAATGACAGTTTTAAATAATCACTGGTATATGTCACAAGATACCTAATGAAATATATTTAATATAGTATAGATATAGTTGTGCCAAACGTATTTTTAATAAGTTGGAGAAAACAGTAATTTTATTCATAGAAGCATTTAATAAATGCCTCGCAACTCTCAAATGTTGCAGAGACAATTATGCATATTTGGAAAACCATTCTGTCTGTTTCCAAATTCTTTTCAGTTCTATGAAATTGGTTTAATCTGTGAAGAGATAAAAGATAACCCAATATAATTAGGATTCAGTATCTTAGTAGGTCAATTAAAAGGCAGAAATTACCGTTACCTCACTTGCTCAAGCACGGTAATAAGCAATTTCTGTTCTTATATGATTGCATGTTGCAACTCAAGACTAAATTGGTGAAGTATATCAAGCAAGCAAGAATTTTGTGTTTCTGTCTTATCTGAAATGTGCATGTTGTCCAAATGAAGATAGGAAGAGGATATCTGGATCACAATACAAACTGAAAGGGTATTCTGCGGACATGTGATTCTGTCTGCAATCATGTGACAAATCTCAGAAGTGCTCTGTTCACTTTTAGCCCTTCAGATTGTGCCAAATTCAATAAATCTAATGTATTTCCTTTTTTTTGTTAAGTTTCCTTTCCTTTTTGTTTTTACGATTTAATTTTGTTAGGGCCTAGTTGCTTTTCATTGAAATCTGTCGAGCTTCAACATTATTGTAAGTTGTACACAATAAATAAATAAATACTAAAAGCAAATTTACAATTACCAATGCAATTTTGAAGAAAATAACAGATAAACTGTGGAAAAATAGGTACGTAATTGTGGGTCAGACTTTGCTGAATGCCATTTAACCTGTGTTTAGATGATAATTTAATTAAGTTATAACGATATTGTAATGTTGTAAGAAATCAAAGATAATCAACGTGCTAATGAAAATTTTGTTCCTAGATATTATCTTATAAAGGGAACATTTTTATACCTCAGTTTTTTAAAAGATCTATTAGACTGGCACCCTTATGGTAAAAGTGTTGTGTAATAAGAAGCCCGAACTATCACCTTGTGGATTCGGATGGTTTTTATTTGGTGATAGGAATTGGATATCAACAGCAACTCTTGAGTTTTTTTCTGATTAAAGTTACAGCTGTTATTGACTAGGTTTTTTTTCTTGACACTGCTTTTCAGCAATTCCATCAATTCTTTGAAGTTATAACCTAATAGCCACTCAAGTAACCTTTTTAAATCAGCCTTGGATCACAATGGAGCTCCACAAAACTTGGATCAAATTTCCATTCTTAATAAAAGTGCAGCAAAGTGGGCTGATTACTGGTTGAGATCTTGCCAGAATGTAGGTTCTAGTGAGACGGCAGGATTTCTCACGCATTTTGTGCCTCATTAGCAATTTCTAACGTGATACACGCTGTGCTTGTGGCAGCCTCCCTTTGAATCGCTCCCCCCAGGTCAACCTAATCTATGCAATCAGTGGGGAGCTCCATACAAACGCCTGCCCAGCACTTGTTCCAGATCCATTCTTGGGGACGGCTGCCAGAGAGAGTTCTGACCAAACTTCTGGATATGTGCAGCAGAACAGGATGTTCTCTATCCACAGTCACGCAGATGTCCTTTCAGCAAAGTGACCACTCTTGCCTAGGAGGTAGTGGCAGCCTCAGTGAATGCAAACTCATTGCAGAAGAGGATAGGGTAACAGTGTCACAAGAAGATGAACGATCTTCACACAGCCAGGGTAAGTCTGCCCTCTCCAGTCTCCCGTGGCCACACTCACATATCCCTCACTCTCTGAGTTGATTTCTTATTCAACCACATTGTGAGTTGGAAACATCTATCAAGAGGCCATTTTACCCCATGGGACCATTCCCTCAAAATCCCCATGTCCCCCCTCTCCTATGTTGGAGGGTCTTCAAATCTCATGCTGCAGGAACTAAGACCCCCATTGTCTCTAGGAGACAATCACATGTAACATGAGAGCTCAGGGTGGAAACCAGTACCAACCTTCTGCATTCAAACTTGCTTTAAACTCAAAGACACAGAATGGAAAAACAGCTAAGCAGGGAGGACACAGGGGCACTGTTTGCAAGCCAATCACCAGGCCCCCGTTAAGGCAGCGGAAATCCAAAGATGAGTGGAAGGTGAGAGTTTCAGGGTGATTGAGCTCCTGCCCCATCCCTGGCTCTGAGCTTTCCTTTGTCTGCTTCCTCTGTGTCCTCTCCAGTGCTCCCAGAGACTGGTGCACCAAGAAGGGCGATGTCATCCTGAATGCTCACCTCTGAAAACCTCCCCTTGGAGATAAGGGAGCCAGATTCACACGTTTATAGGGCTATTGTAAGTGACGGCCGTGTGATGTCACTCCAATGCTCTGTGAATATTTCATCAGGGTGAAAATCCTGTGGAAGTGCCTGATAATGAGATGCAAATGTATTCAAATCAGCTATTTAACTTTCCTCAGTGTGATTTGCACTAGTCCGCTGACGAAGAGGTTTGAAAATCGTACCACTCGATTATGTCAGTGTGAATTGTACTTTCCAACTCGCAATAATTTGACAGCACCCTGGAAAACACATGCATGGAGAATGTGCCTCCCCCCCCGACTTAGTTTGACACAGCGTCCAATACGTGTCAAGCAAAAAACATGGAACCTATATTCTTCTTAAATTAATTCCCTTTTAATAACAATGTAAGCAAAGTCTAATTGAATCCTGGATGCGAATTTGCAAGTTTTGTGAAGCTTCTTCACAAAATGGATGTTACAGTTTGCAGAGGGACATAGATAGGTTGCAGAGCTGGGCCTTGAGGTGGCAAATGGAATTCAATACGGATAAGTGTGAGGTGATTCACTTTGGTAGGAATAACAGGCATATGAAATATAGGGCTAATGGAAGGACCCTTAATAACGTTGTCGAGCAGAGGGATCTTGGGGTACAAGTACATAGCTCTTTGAAAGTTGGCACCCAGGTTGATAAAGTTGTTAAGAAGGCGTACGGTGTGTTAGCTTTTATTGGTAGAGGGATTGAATTTAGGAGCCGTGAGGTTATGTTACAACTGGACAAAACTCTGGTGCGGCCGCACTTGGAGTATTGCGTACAGTTCTGGTCGCCGCATTATAAGAAAGATGTGGAAGCATTGGAAAGGGTGCAGAGGAGGTTTACCAGGATGTTGCCTGGTATGGTGGAAGGCCTTATGAGGAAAGGCTGAGGGACCTGAGGTTATTTTCATTAGAGAGAAGAAGGTTACGCGGTGACCTAATTGAGGCGTATAAGATGATCAAGGGATTGAATAGGGTGGATAGTGAGAGCCTTTTTCCTCGGATGGTGATGACCAACACGAGGGGACATAACTTTAAATTAAGAAGTGGTAGTTATAGGACAGATGTCAGAGGCAGGTTCTTTACACAGAGGGTGGTGACAGCGTGGAATGCCCTGCCTGCAGCAGTTGTGGACTCGCCTACTTTGGGGGCATTCAGATGTTTGGTGGATAGGCATATGGATGATATTGGAATAGTTTAGGTTAGAGGGTCCACTGGCCGGCGCAACATTGAGGGCCGAAGGGCCTGTACTGCGCTGTAATGTTCTATGTTCTATGTACTTTTCCTTGATCCAGTGAGCATATTTAACCACCTAACAAGTAGAAAGCCAAATTACACTCATGGGGTAATGGTATGAAGGATGCTTGTTGGGTTTGACTGTTTTACTTCCTCCATTTCAGCATCATTTGTGATTCATTTTAGAAGGCATGTTGCTGTCTCTTCAGCATCCATGCAAAGGTCTCTTACTAATGCTGTTTCTTTGCTTGTGAGTGAAACCATCTTTTACTCCTTTGGCCTTCCTGCTCTTGCAGTATGACAGTTGTAGCAAGCACCTGTTTCTGAAAGTTTACTATCTGATGCATCTCACCTCTAGTCTGGTTAAGTCCATTTCCATCTGTCTCAGTTTCATCATCTGAAAGCACCCACTTACGTTCATCTTCTTTGTCTATGTCTTGCCATTTTGTGATCACAGAAGAACTGGAATCACCCAAAAGGAGAAATTCAGGTCTGTCTCTTCTATTCCTTATTTCCTAACTAATGTCTGCTGTGTTCATCTAAGTGGAATCTATACTTACATATGTGCTATGTGTGTGTTTTTGTTTGTCTGTGCTTCCCTTTACTCGTTCAAACACAAGGGCCGGAATTTTCGGGCTGTTCGCACTGGCAGGATTCTCTGGTCCCACTGCAGTGAATGAAGATTTGGCTGAGTACCAAATTCTCTGCCTTGGTTTCCAGTGGCGGTGGGCATGTATGGCCAGGAAATTCCGACCAAGGTGTTTAAAGAAAGAAACGTGTTTAGTCAAAAAGTTCCCAGAACCTCTACTCTGACCTAGCATTCTTTCATGTTCCATTTGATATCACAGCATAAGCATGGCAAGAGTTATTTCCTGGCATAATTGCCACAGACAATGTAGTAGCACAGAACAACTCTTCCTCTTGAGTTTCCAGCATGAAGCAGTTTCTCAGTTATTATTTGCTGAACCACTGCAAAGTGCTGTGCTTTTTTTGCTACAGGCAGGGTGAGGAGGCAGGTCGTAAGTCAACCTTACTAGAATGTGATATTGCTGTTACTTTGATCCAAACATGAGCAGTCTGGCTAACTAATCTAACTAGTATTCTCAGAATTGAGATATCTGTGGATAATAATAAAATTAGAAACATTTTTTGTTGCAGGAAGGTAGTCACTTTCACTTTTTTAAATTGGTAATTTTTCTCCGATGCTTGCTGTGATCCTTGTTACCATGCTTATCCTGTTCATCATTTTAATTTGATACTAATATTATTTATTTATTTTAATTTATGCTGCAATATTCCATATACATTCTTTTTTTCCTTCTGCCTTTTTAACATTTAGAGGAAAACGATGCAGAAGCAGAGATCTGGGAATCAGGTAGGATGACCTGGGTTGCAAGCTGTGTGTTTAGGTCATTAGCAAACCCATAGCACTTCATTGACGCTCCAAACCAGCCAGCTTTTATATTGCATCACTTCAACTGGGATTCCCAGGCACCAGTGTCCATGAATGGACTCCTGTTGTTTATACTGCTAAACAGTACTGCCTTGTCCCAATGGCAGACTTGTACATCCATCCAGAGCTGCATCTATGAGTGTCCAGCCAGGCAAAGGGAGCCAGATTTAGCTGCACAAGCACAAGGGGCCAACTATTGGACCCACAGTGTCTCAGCATTGAAATTGCAACATGGTCATTATAAACAAAGCTGCATTTGTGCAGCTTGCCTTAAAACTATTAAAGAAACTTTCTCTAATGTCCTCCATTCATGAAACATTCAAAATTATATCTTTAGATTACAGCTATAAAGATGGTGCTCAATGCAATATTTTATTAAGATTTTTCTCTGTCTCCCATTCTTGCAGTTAACTTTTCCTTACAACAAGTAAATGGTCAAATAGTAGTAATTGTTACAAAAACCTTTCTGTTTTGGATTTTATACCTAGTGTTCTATTTAATAACATATTCTGTAGTCAAAAGTTGTCAATCTAGAACATAGCTTCTCAAAATAATTTATGTAGAATTTTACACCACAGGAACAGACTATATGGCCCACTCATTCTTTTTCGATAATAAAAACATGAAATACTCAGCATGCCTGGCAGCATTTATGGACAGGGAAACCCAGAGTGAACGGGTGGAATTTAATGTGAATAGTGAGGGGCTCATCATGTGCTACAAAATCTGACATCACCTCCACAGACCTAATCTCTGCAGGTCCTGACAGAATAAAGTTCCTAATTGGCAGCGGGAATCAGTCTGCTGGGGTTCCCTAGCTGTCTTGTGATTATTTCATTAAAGCACTGCCATGTCTTTTGTGAATATCATGCCCCTGAAAGCTGCCAGATGGTTGGAGGCTGAAAGCTGTGGAGTAACTGCAGCATGGTTGGGGCAGCATGGCAGCACAATGGTTAGCATTGCTGCTTCACAGCTCCAGGGTCCTGGGTTTGATTCCCAGCTTGGGTCACTGTCTGTGTGGAGTTTGCACATTCTCCTCATGTCTGCATAGGTTTTCTCCAGGTACTCCGGTTTCCTCCCACAATCCAAACATGTGCAGGTTAGGTTGATTGGCCATGCTAAGAAATTGCCCCTTAGTATCCAGGGATGTGTATGTTAGAGGGATTAGTGGGTATAATATATAGGGATATGGGGATAGGGCCTGGGTGGGATTGTGTTCGGTGCTGATGTGATGAGCCAAAGGTCCTCTTTCTGCACTGTAGGGTTTCTATATTCTATGTTCATTATCGGGGTAGTGATCAATATATTGAGGCTTACCAAGAGAATTGGCAATAGATGTTCCAGATTAAAGTAAGTAGAATGGAATAGGTGTTCTGGGGAGGAGCCAGCTGGTTAAGATGGAAGGTCAATAGCAAGGGCAGTGGGGTATGGCTCCCTGCAGACCCCAGCCTGCTTCCAGGTTTTGAGTCTGGATTAGCCACATTCCAGCCTCTCTCCGGTTGAGTTCCAGCGACAATGGCGTAAGGTAAAGGCCTTATGCCACGTAAGTAACGTAAGTAGCCACGTAAGAGCTTCAATTGACTGCTGAGCAGGAAAGCTGCCTGGACAAATTTCTACTCCAGATTTAATCAGAAGGAAGTGGGAAGGCAGTGGGATTTTCACCTACACCCTCTTGCTCGATCACAAGGCCACCCCTTGCCTCTTAGAGGGCAGGGTACGACGCATTAAGTTCTGTCCAACATTTCAAACTGATGACCTTTCATAATGAATGAAAAATATTAAAGATGTATCAGGATTAAAACAAAAAGAGGCAGGAAAAAGGGAGTGTGGGAAATAGATCAACAGGGATCTCTTCACCTAGCCTTCTGCCATTGCCTGAGACTATACATGTTTTATACCTGTTATGTCTCTAGCTTTTTCCAATGCTGATGAAAGTCCTGAAATGTTCGGTTGGATTTTCATGGAGTAGGCAGAAGATCAAGTCAGGGATTTTGCCTGAAACAGCATTTGGGGCCAGAATCTCTGAATTGGGTCCTCCCACCATTATTAAGACTCCTGAGTTGGCCTGACTTGAAAATATTTAGACTTTTAATTCCACAGATGCTAACCAGATCTGTTGAATATTTACAGCATTTTTTATTTTTATTTATATCTTTCACTGCCTGGCTACCTGAACTTTGACACTGGTAACATCATCTTCCATGTGATCTACGTTGAGATTGATGACAGTCAACACTTGACCTATTAAAGGCCCTTTAAATTATAAAGAGGTCTGACTGTGTATATCTAAAAAGTTATATTGTAAATATGTAACTAATGTGGGTCTCCAATGTTAGGACATAAACGTAAGCTACTAGTAAATCTATTAAAGAATTCAGGAGATACAGCTTTACCAAGAAAATGGCTGGTATGTACAATTTGGTATCAGGTTAAGTAAGTCTTGGCCAGTTTATTATGCATTTCCAGTCAAATTTTCAAACTGGAGATAGATCATTAAAATGGGCCACTGCAAATTATATTACTTTTGGTATTTTAGATTCAGATAGTTTCAAGCAAATACCTAATTAAATAAGGGTATTCATAACTATCTGGGGAATCCTCATTTTGTTTAAAGATGATTAAAAAAAATAGAATTCCAACCGACCTGTCTCTGTTTTTCGCCCTTGACGAAGGGAAGATTGAAATTCAATGTGCATAAGATGGATGTAAATGAACCTTACCAAACATCCATTGTATTATGATGGTTTCCCTCATCTAAAATAGACTGGGTGAATCTTAAGGTGTTAAATACTAAAGATAATTGGAATTAATACATATACCATCCATTGTTTTGATAAAGAAATTTGACCTTGTTGAAATCACATGTTGAGTGAAACACTTTATTGCCTGTCTTTAATTAAGTTAGAAGCTGCATTGCAGGTGGAGGGCAGGATTTCCAGCCTCTCTCATCCCGAAACTGCAAAATCCTGCCTGAGGTCAACAGACCTTTCAGCTCCTCACCACTCCGATTCCTGTGGTGAGTGGAACATTAAAATTCCAGCAAGAGAGTTTCACTATTGAACTAGCTGGAAGTAGCCAAGGTAATAAATAGCAATACCTTGAAAGCAGGAGATCCTGACAGAAAGGAAGACCCCTCCAACCTGATCCAACTTTGAGTTTGCCTGAAAACCAACCTCTTGGAAATTCAGTTACAAGAAACTTCACAACTTCCTGAGAATCCTTTGCTATATCAGACCTGAATTGCAACTTTAAAGCATCCATTTAATCTAAGAAACCACAGGCTTGCCACAAAAGAGACAGAGAAAATTATAATCTGTAATAGTATATTACCTTCATCTACATTTATAAAATGTGTGTGCAAGAGTGTGAGATAAGTGAGTGAAATGTGGGATTATTAGGGGCAAATAGATTGGGACAAATAGATATGAACAAATAATCATCTTTATTTTAAAACTCACCAAAAGCCTGCTGCTGAAATAATTTAACTGGGACCATTCATACTGTGGATGAGAAAGCACTTATCTCTCGCATATAATCATACTGATCATGGGTAGTACCAGGGAACACACAACACCTACCTGTGACAAGTAGTTAAGATTAATGACATTGATGCATTTGGACTCCTCCACAGTGGAAACATCTTTTCCACATTTACTTGTTAAACTCCTTCATAATTTTAAAAATCTTGATTATGTCACTGCTTTACCAGGAAAAACAGAAGCATGTCCATTGTACCCTGACAGTTATATCTTCTCAGTTGTGGTATCGCTCTTTTAAATCATTACTGCACTTTCTCCATTGTCCCATTTATTTTGCATAATATGGAATTGTGCACTGGTATTCCAAAAGTGGTCTTCTAAGATTCTGTAAATGTCTAACACAACATCTCTACTTTTCAGTCTCTCTGGAAATGAGCCCCATATTTTATTTGCTTTTTCTATTTGCCATTACATTTAATGATTTGTGTATCTGGATCCCAATTCCTATGAATTTAGAAAATTACAGCTCAGGCTTCAGAGATGAATGAATAATGTTCAAACATACCTGTTCCAGATTTACATTTTACATGCTGAAACAAGATATTTCAAAAGTGTACTTTTAAGTACAATCAGTGATACAGTGTTCCTTTGTGTACAAATATGATGAAATGCCAACAGAAACATCCTTTTAAATGTGATTTATGGGAAAGTTTTGCAATATACATACCTATAAAAAATTGCATAATGCAAAATTAGGGAAAGAATACAAAATTAATCCAATACTCCCAAGTGCTTATTTGCTTAAAACGTTGCATGCGGGGTGGCACTGCTGCCTCACAGTATCAGGGCACCAGATTCAATTCCAGCCATGGATGACTGTCTTTTTGGAGTTTGCACGTTCTCCCCTTGACTACGTAGATTTCCTCTGGATGTTTTCACAGTCTAAAGGTGTGAAGGTAAGATGGATTGACTAGGATCAATGTGCATTGTAACTGGGTTAGGGAAGATTGGGTAGGGTGCTCTTTCGGAGAGTCGGTACATACTTGATGGGCCAAATGGCCTCTTCGACATTGTAAGGATTCTATGATTCCACCATTTTTATTCCTTAAGGGATTGTAGATGTCATTGGCAAGGCCAGCATTTGTTTCCCATCCCTAATTGCTGTTGACCTAAGTAGCTTGCTCAGCCATTTCAGAGAGCAGTTAACCACATTGCTGTGAGTCTGAAATCCCACGCAGGCGAGATCAGGTAAGTAGGGAAGACTTCCATCTTTGAAGGGATACAGTGAACCAGTTGAATTTTTACAACAATAAATACTAGTTGTCACAGTCATCATTACTGAGAATAGTGTTATATTTAAGATTTATTAACCAAATTCTGTTACGCCATTCAAGTCACTATTTTTCAAGAGGTCATGGTGGGATTTGAATCCATGATACAGAGAATTAGCCAGTGCATTTGGAATACTAGTGCAGTGATATTATGCCATGATCTCCCCCCAGGAAGACTCCAATTCATTCCTGAGTTGTTCTCATGTGATGTCAGGAACTAGGAAGCTGCAGGTGGGATTTAATTAATTTGGCGTTGCTTCGTCATAACTTTTTCTGAAATTTGCCCACAACTCCAGTTAGGTGAATAAACTGAGGGCCCAATTTTACCAAAATCATGGTAAATTTGGGCGTCGGGCCTTTGACACGATCTGCAGCCGAACCTGAATGGACCACGGCTTCACCGACACCCGATTTGGACACGAATCTGGAGGGGGGAACGTGTAGGAGGAAGTGGGTCACAGCACCCTGTGGGGGTAAAGCAGGAGGAGGCAGGTTAGAGCATCCCCTGGGGGTGCGGGGGTGGAGGAGGAGGAGGAGGCAGGTCAGATGTATCTTTGGCGGTGTGTTGGATGGATGCCCGATCGCTCACTGAATGGGCGGGGGGGGGGGCAGAATGGATCTCTGGTTGGGGGGGAGTTTGGGGGGGTGGGGGGGGGGCGGTTGGCAGGGAGCAGGGGGGTCTGTATTATGCCTGGATTTGGCCCTTAGATCCCGAATGGTAAAATCAGGCCCTGAGTTTCCACCAAAATTAAGTAGCAAAGTAAGAGAAATCTGGAGAAGATTAGCCTCCCATTTCCTGCTATCTTTCTTAAGCAATAACCTAATAGGTTGATTGCAACCTGGAACTGCAAATTCATACTTGAAAAATAGTGACTTGAATGGCATACCAGATAGTAAGATGGACTGCATGCTAAAAAAATAAATCAGGAAAGAGGGAAAAAGTGAGTGGCAAAAATGAAAGAAAAAATGTTCAGAAGAAGAGATAGAACATAGAACATTACAGCGCAGATCAGGCCCTTTGGCCTTCGATGTTGCGCCGACCAATTAAGAAAAAGCAATGACCCTCTAACCTAAACCATTCCCTTTTTGTCCATAAACTTATCTACTAACCTCTTAAACGCCACCAAACTTGGCGCATCTACAACTGCAGCAGGCAGGGCATTCCATACCCTTACCACCCTCTGTGTAAAGAAACTACCTCTGACATCTGTCCTATAACTACCACCCCTTAATTTAAAGCTATGTCCCCTCGTGCTAGCTTTCTCCATCCGAGGAAAAAGGCCATCACTGTCCACCCTATCTAAACCTCTAATCATCTTAGATGTTTCAATAAGGTCTCCTCTTAGCCGCCTTCTTTCTAACGAAAACACCCTCAAATCCCTCAGCCTCTCCTCATAAGACCTGCCCTCCATACCAGGCAACATCCTGGTAAACCTCCTCTGTACCCTCTCCAATGCGTCCACATCTTTCTTATAATGCGGGGACCAGAACTGCACACAATACTCCAAGTGCGGCCGCACTAGAGTTTTGTACAGTTGCAACATGACGTTGCGGCTCCGAAATTCAATCCCCCACCAATAAAAGCTAAGACTCCGTATGCCTTCTTAACAACCTTATCAATTTGATTGCCAACTTTCAGGGATCTATGCACATATACACCAAGATCCCTCTGTTCATCAACACTATTAAGATTCCTACCATTAGCCCTATACTCTACACATTTGTTATTCCTGCCAAAGTGAATTACCTCATACTTTTCCACATTAAACTCCATTTGCCACCTCTCGCCCAGCTCTGCAACTTGTCCAAGTCTCTCTGCAAACTAGAACACCCCTCTTCACTATCTACCACTCCTCCGACTTTGGTGTCATCCGCAAATTTACTAATCCATCCTTCAATACCCTCATCCAGATCATTTATCAAAATTACAAACAGCAGGGGCCCCAAAACAGACCCCTGAGGCACACCACTCGTCACCGAACTCCACGATGAATATCTCCCATCAACCACCACCCTCTGTCTTCTATCTGCCAGCCAATTCCTAATCCAATTAGCTACATCACCCTCAATTCCACACATCTGCATTTTCTGTAGAAGTCTTCCATGGGCCACCTTATCAAACGCCTTACTAAAGTCCATATATACCCCATCAACCGCCTTACCCCCATCCACCTCCTTAGTCACTTTTTCAAAAAACTCAATGAGGTTAGTAAGGCACGACCTACCCTTCACAAAACCATGCTGACTATCCCCAATCAATTTGTTTCTCTCTAAATAACTATAAATCCTATCCCTAATAATTCTTTCCAATACTTTGCCCACAACAGAAGTAAGACTCATTGGTCTATAATTCCCAGGAAAGTCTCTATTCCCCTTCTTGAACAATGGGACCACATTCGCTATCCTCCAGTCTTCCGGCACTATACCCGTAACCAACGATGACCTGAAGATCAGAGCCAGAGGCTCTGCAATCGCCTCTCTCGCCTCCCAAAGAATCCTAGGGTAAATCCCGTCCGGCCCAGGGGACTTATCTAACTTCAAACCCTCAAGAATATCTAGCACATCCTCCCTATCTACTTCAATCCTTTCCAGTTTGCAACCCTGTACCTCAGTGTTCTCCACAACTACATTTACATCTCCCTGCGTGAATACCGAAGAGAAATATTTGTTCAGTGCCTCTCCAATCTCTTCAGGCTCCACGCACAACTTCCCACTGCTGTCTCTGCCTGGCCCTAATCTTGCCCTAACCAATCTTCTATTCTTAACATATCTAAAGAAAGCTTTAGGATTCTCCTTGATCCTATCAGCCAAAGTCTTCTCGCGTCCCCTTTTAGCTCTTCTCAACTCACTCTTTAGCTCCCTCCTGGCTAATCTATAGCTATCCAGTGCACTAACTGAGCCTTCAAGCCTCATCCTGACATAAGCCTCCTTTTTCCTTTTAACCAGCGAATTAACTTTTTTAGTGCACCATGGTTCCCTTACTCGACCATTTCCCCCTTGCCTGACAGGGACATACTTATCAAGGATTTAGTCCTCCAATAAAAAGGAAATACTAGTTGGAGAAGCTCTTTGTATCACTGAATATTCAAAACACATGAATTGCCATCCTTTCCATTAGTCTTTGAGAACTTAATAAGGCTTGAATCGCTGTCTGAGTAGAGTTTGCACATTCTCCCTGTGACTGTGTGGGTTTGCTCTGGATGCTCCAGTTTCCTCCCACAGTCCAAAGATGTGCGGATTTGCTGGATTGGCAATGCTAAATTGCTCTTTAATGTCAGGGGGACTACCTAGGTTAAATGCATGGGGGTTACGAAGATAGGGCCTGGTGGGATTCTGGTTGATATAGACTAGATGGTCGAATGGCCTCCTGCACTATAGAACATAGAACATAGAACATTACAGCACAGAACAGGCCCTTCGGCCTTCGATGTTGTGCCAACCAAAATAAAAAGCAATGCCCCTCCAAACTAAACCATTCCCTTCTCTTCCATATACTTATCAATTAACCTCTTAAACGCCACCAAACTTGGCGCATCTACAACAGCTGCAGGCAGGGAATTCCACTCCCTAATCACTCTTTGAGTAAAGAACCTACCTCTGATATCCGTCCTATAACTCATACCCCTTAATTTAAAGCTGTGTCCCCTCGTGTTAGCTTTCTCCATCCTAGGAAAAAGGCTATCACTGTCCACCCTATCTAAACCTCTAATCATCTTATATGCTTCAATAAGATCCCCTCTTAGCCGCCTACTTTCTAACGAAAACAACCTCAAATCCTTCAACCTCTCTTCATAGGACCGGCCCTCCATACCAGGCAACATCCTGGTAAACCTCCTCTGTACCCTCTCCAATGCCTCCACATCTTTCTTATAATGTGGGGACCAGAACTGCAAACAATACTCCAAGTGCGGCCGCACTAGAGTTTTTTGTACAGTTGCAACATGACGTTGCGGCTCCGAAATTCAATCCCCCTACCAATAAAAGCTAAGACTCCATATGCCTTCTTAACAACTTTATCCACTTGACTGCCTACTTTCAGGTATCTATTGACACATACACCAAGATCCTTCTGTTCCTCAACACTATTAAGAGCCCAAATTCAATGAATTTATGAAATGAATTTATAGCATTCAATGAATCTATGAAAGAGATAAATGTGCCAAACCCCTCTCATCAAAATGACCCTGGTCCTCTCACCAATCTAATGTATCTAATTCTGTACCTCGTGTACATGTCATAGGCAAGTGTTGTGAAATGTGTATTATTGATGCACTCTTTAAAAAGTGATATTGAAAAAAGATAGTCACAAACATCCACAGGTCTTGATGTAGGTACTGATTTCAGCCCACTATGAGGGTTAGCCTTCAACCTTACTCCTGCAAAGTAAGTAGGATCAAAGGTGGTTGCCTCAACTGCTCGAGTCTGGTGGGCAGTCAGACCATTATGTGCATCTCAGGAAATTGCTGTTGTGGAGATGCTGAAAACCCTTCTATTAGGGGAACGCAGTGGCAACAGGACAGAATGGAAAAATAAGAAACATAACTTTTTGCAACAATCCTAAGTGGGATACGCATTGGACGAGAAATCCAATATCCCTTCTTTCACCCTACATACTAGCCTACTGGCAGATTATTAGCTATGAAAACTAACAGTCTGTGACTCCCTTCTCCTTGGGCATACCTTTCTGATGCAAATGACTTTGCTTAAGGTTGAAAAAGATTCAACTCCAAGCAAAGCCACATGGTTAATAGCATCAACAACTAGTAGTTGGCATATTTAAAACAAGCCTTCTGATGATTCTAGGCACTGCCAGATGACTTATGGTAATAGCATGTCAACAGACCTGTGAATCCTTAGAGTCAGGGATAGCAGTGAGCAGCAACAGTCATTCCGCCTATAGTTAGTCAATTGGGAACTAATGACAGAGTTTTGAAAAGCAGAGTTTTATAGTGTAGATGGTACTAAGCATATTACAAAGCCTATTTATGAAAACTTGCAGAAACAAAGACTTCTACATTGACAAGAGGGTCATTTAAAACAAACTAATCAAGATTTATTTTCTCTTTTGCTGAAACTGTGCTGTGGTATTCCAGGAACACACTGTATTCATCAGGAAAACAGTAAGAAGCCTCACAACACCAAGTTAAAATCCAATAGGTTTATTTGGTAGTAAAAGCCACTAGCTTTCAGAGCGCTCCTTGTTCATCTTGTTGGACTTTAACCTGGTTTCATGAGACTTCTTACTGTGTTTACCCCAGTCCAACAGTGGCATCTCCACTGCATCAGGAACATCAGTAATATTTCACAAAATCCAAATCTTTTAACCAAATAGACTTTTCAGAAAATAAACCCCACTATTAAAAGATGTATTGGACAACATTTACATCACATATATTAATTTACTCCACCTAATTATAAAACAATTTTCTCCTAATTATAGATGTTTGTCCCCATTTCTGTTGCTTGGTAGATGGACGTAAATCTGATCAATGAATAAATTAATAAACATCAGGAGAAGTCATGTAACAAAGAGTTGGAACTAAATTATATCCAACACCTCATGAGCAGAGAAGTTATCAAATATAGCCATAACATGAGCAGTGCGGAACAGATCCACCAGTTTATTTTGTTATACTTATATTTCACATTAACCAAGTAATTATTATGTTAACAACTTGCTGTAGTATTTTAGATTAAATAGGTATTACAGAGTAGCTCTGTTGATGACAGCCTGAAAGGTTTTATTTTCCTCAATGTTATCTCAACTCCAAGGTTGTCAAAATATGAAACGTAAAATACATTTCATGGAGATAATATTGCGTGTAGAACAAAAACAGAAAGCAGTGGAAATAACTAGCAAGTCAGAGAGCAGCAGTTGAGAGATAACAAGTTGAGATTTCGGCACTTGAGCACTGAAATGGAGGAAGAGCTGAATGCCAGATTTGAGAAGGCAGTTCATACCCAAAGCCTCATCTTCCCATATTTTCTATTTTTGTTTTTGATATCTAGCATCTGACATCTTTTTCTTTTTGTTTATCGTTGCTTGGGGTGCAAGCTCTTCAGCTTGTTTCTAACCTGTTTACCAGGATACGTTATCAATGTTTGATCTCTATGACGAATTACGATATAGTCAAACAAATCCGTAATCCAACAGATGGAACATGTGCGTGGAGAAAATGAGTGGAAGAAAATAAATTGAACAAAAACAGACTTCACTGTTTAAGTCCTTTGAACTCTTACATCTGTATTTTTTAGGACCAGCTGAATTACAGGAAAGCAAACATTTGTACAGGGCAGGGTTGTCTAAGCTTTTGTCTTTGTAAGTGTGCAAGAGGCTACATTCAAAGTTTATCTCCATGTTCACATTAATTTGTATGATTGTCAAGTTGCTCAGTATTCGGAGCCACCAGCTCTTAAAAACAGCCTCTACCAGAAATTCAGATCTATAAAAATGAAGATGGATCAACCAAGATATAAACATAAATTCAAGTATGAAAGCGTTGTCTGCATTGGAACGGCCACATTTATAGGACATGAGTGCCACAGATTAGACATCTTGTACTACAGCATTGCAAATACCCCTCCATTCTACTTAATGATACCTGGTAATTGTGCAGCCCAATTCATGTACATCTTTTATCCCAGCTTTATTCATTGGGAGTGGAAGGCAGGGCAGTTGTGTTGGGGGTGGGGTTCTGTAATCTCGTATTCAGCTGAGACTGAGCATGTACAGCCAGTAGAAACTTTTGCTGGATTTGATGCATCTAAGCGTTTTGATGTTTTGCACGTGGATTGTGACCATTGGGAAGTCTTGGCCAAAATTATCCTGCCATTCACACCAATGGGACTCTTTTAACCCTCTACATTGACTGGAGATTTGGTTGAGCACCAAATTTACCGCCTTTGTTTGCAGTGGCAGCAGGTGTGAATGATGGACAATTGTCCCTTGTCCTTTATTAATATTAGAAGGTGAGGTTCAATGCAAGTTGGAGGATAGGAGAGAAGCATCAATTGAAGATACGTTATATTCACTATCTTGTATGTGTTCTCTGCCTGAAGACAAGTCCTTGGCTCATTGCTTGCTAATGCTTAATTGTGAGCAGTTTTCTTATCAGTGGTGGTTTGTCGTTACCTTTCAATCTTGGGCACGTGGCTAGGAGATCCCAAGCCTACCTAAGCCAAAATGGGAATCAACCCCCTGCTGTTGGCGTTAATCTAAAGCACGCACTAGCCATCTAGCCAGCTGAGCTAACCAAATATATTACTCACCCTCAAACACATTTATAGACCACGTAGATTCAATGAATATCATGTCATAAAACTGTGTTATGAGTGTTTTTCACGAAAGTGGGCAATGTGCCAGTGACTACACAAAGATCTGTGGCTACGAAGAGGAAGACTGCACTGAACCTTTATGTCACAGTCATATGTGTGATATTCTAAGGTGAAGTCTGGAGCTTGGCTTGTCCTGCCACTTGTAGTTTGGATTCATGCACTGCAAATCAGCCCAGTGGTTAATCTATTGGCAGCTATCAGATCCTGAAGGTTCTGTCGATGAAAATATCTGGGCTGGTAAGTGACAAAAGGAAGGCAAGCAATGAAGGGGACAGGTTGAAGAGTTTGTGGCAGAGGAGACTTGTTCTTGCTTTAGAGCCCCTTCTTAAAGATTTGTCTTCTACAGCTGTTTTCTTATCAATGTCGCCATCATCCTAATCCGTCGGACAGAATATTCTTCCATCCCATTCCTCCTCCTAATCATCACAACCTGTATCTTCTGACACTACATTGCAGTGATGGAGCTTCAGGAAAGGAAGCTATAAACTAAAGATGCTCAGACGTAAATTCCATTAGGAATGAGGAGATGGAAATTGACCTTTAAACATCTGTACTATTTTGCACGGATGCTAAAATCATTGGATTATCACATCATAGAGATGGTAGAGCACTAAATCAATATTTTGCCTTTGTCTTCACAGTTAAGAATAGTGAAGAGCAACATGGTGCAATAACTATCACTATGGAGAGAGTATTGAATAAACAAATGGGACAAAAAGCAGATAAGTTTCTGGGCCCTGATGACCTGCACCCTACGGTATTAAAGCAGGTTGTGATACTTCAAAATTTCTTGGATTTTGGTAAGGTCCCAGTGGATTGGAGACACTCTAAAGTGATACCCCTATTCAAAAATGGAAAGAGGCAAAAAGTGGAAACTATAGATCAGTTATTTTAACCTCTGTGATGGGGAGTTGCTGGAATCAATCTCTAACAATGAAATGACTGAGCATTTGGAAAGACAAAACTTTAGCTACCAGTGTCAAGTAGTTTTATGAAGAGGAAGTCATGCTTGAGTTCAACACAACAGCTCAGTGACTATCTCTGTGCTGTGCAGACACATGGATTTGGGCCTGTGTCTATGGGAGTTTGTGCATTCTCCCCGTGCTTGCGTGGGTTTTCTCTGGGTGCTCCAGTTTCCTCCCACATCCCAAAGATGTGCTCTTAGGCTAATTGGCAAAACAAATTCTCCCTAAATTGTCTCAAATTTGGTTTTTCATCCATAGATCTATAAACATAGACAGGGATCACGGGTAGAGGTGGGAACATCGGGATGGCGGCACGGGCTCGTTGGGCCGAAGGGCCTGTTTCCCATGCTGTTTTGTTCTTTGATCTTTGAGGACATAACCAGCAAGATGAATAGTGTGGAGCGTATGGATGTGGTATATCTAGACTTCCAGAAGGCGTTTGGCATCATGCCCCATAAAAGGTCGATCACAGGGGATGGGGATAGAGTACTAGATTGGATTGAGGATGGCTGAATGGGAGATCATTAAGATTGTGCAGTACCTCCTCTCAAAGCAGAGAGTCCTTCTCTGACTGGTGAAACATAACCAGTGGGGTGCAGCAGGGGTTAGTTCTTGGAATTCAACTGTTTACAATCTATATAAATGGTCTGCAAGTAGAGACAAAGGGTAACATTTGTAGATGATACTAAAATAGGTGAGAAAGCAGGCAGTGAAGAAAATGTAAAGAATCTACTGATATAGATAAGCTAGGAGAATGGGCCAAAGTTTGGCAGATGAGATTCAGTTTGGAAAAGTGTGAGCTTATCCATTTTGGCTGAAAAAATAGAAAGGCAAATTGTTATCTAAATGGAAAGGCCCAGAGGGATCTGGTGTCTATGTTCAAAAATTGCAGAAAGTCATTAAGCAGGTGCAGCATGTAATAAAAAAGGCAAATGGGATATTGCCATTTATTGCAAAATGACTGGAGTATAAAAGTAGAGGAGTGTTGTTGCAGTTCTAAGGGTATTGGTTAGACCAGATCTGGAGTATTGTGTCCAGTTTTGATTTCCTTATTTGAGGAAGCATGTGGTGTCATTGGAGGCAGTTCAGAGGAGGTCCACCAGATTGATTCCAGGGTGAAAGGGTTGACATATGAGGAGAGATTAAACAGTTTGGAATTATAGTCCCTGGCATCATGTTTTCTGTACGTTTAAATGCTGTGCTTGCAGGAGAAAGGCCTTCATTAAGGTGGAAGTTTCAGAATGGATAAGGTGAGCCCTAAGGCATCGCATAAGACTACCGGGGTATACTTCAAGAAACGGGATATGGTCTACTATAGAAGAGAGGGCCTAAAATAGTGAAAAGGACACGGGAAGTTGATAGATAGCAAGGTAGTTACTACAACATGGTACCCAGACAGTGCAAGCCCAGTCTTCGAGAATAGTGGGAATTGGTTACGAATTTGGAGCATCTGTGCGCGATGTAGAATTGTAGGAGGCACCTTGTACTTTGCACGCACATACCTTGAGCTATTATGAGGATCAGACAGACATAGATGAGAGGGAATGTGAAACTCATCTAAGTAACAGATAGGGGACAAAGCTGTAACTTCAAAGGTTCAGTTACCAAAGTAGGCACAGTGGGTGGCACTGTGTGTCATCCATACGCAAAGAGTCAAATCAGTGGAAGGATGCCACTCTAATCAGAAGAGCAGGAAACATCTTGGGAAAGTATAAACACTGACTCAATGTCTAAGAGCAATGACAGAAAGCTATAGATTTGGAAAATATGAAGAAAGCAAAAAAAGCGAGATCTAAGTCCTGAGAATGAGGCAGTGCACGTTTGCACTTCCAGAAAAAGCCACAAATCTGTGACCTAAGTTGTGTCGGCAAAGAACAACGGTCTGAAAGTAGCAGCCCTGTCAGAAACAGACACGACAATACAGGCCAGAGTTTAACAAGGAAGGCTAGGAATCAATCGGATGATAATAACAGGAGTAGAAGAAGGAGTACAAGGAAATAGAGGAACAGATATGTAGTTAGATTTTGGCAAAGTATAAAGGTAACAGTTTTGTTATGGTGGGAGATTTTAACTTTCCCTATATTGACTGGGACTCACTTAGTGCTGGGGGTGCGGATGGGGCAGAGTTTGTAAGGAGCATCCAGCAGGGTTTCTTAAAACAGTGGCTGTGATTCTCTCATTGCGACCTACAACTTTTCTGTTGGGATGTGGTGGGAGATGCATGTCTGCAGCCTTAAATAGGGATTTGTGCATGTGCTGGGATGCATGTGCATCTTCCAGAGCCAGCGAACAGTCACCAGCCAGACTATGCTGAAAACCAGCAGTTAGACAGGGAAGTCAGTTAAATCTTTTCTGCATGCATTTTAAATATGTATATTTGTTCATTGTCAGGACTTTTCAAATCCTGATTGAATCTTCACCCCGCCAGGAATACTTAATTATGGCGGGGTTCAGAATAGCTCCCAGTGTTTGGAGAACTAGTGGGACATCCTGCTGGATTGAAGCAGTTGGGCAGTGCCTCGTGGGCATGGGTACCCTGGCAGTGCCAGCCTGTGCCCCCGGCACTGCATATCTGGCATCATAGTGTGCTAAGGGAACAGGGCATTCTGCGGGCAGGGCTTATGGGCAGTCGGTGGGGTGGGAGGGTTCCGCTGCCATTCTGCGGACAAGATAGGTCTAGGCTGGAGGAAGATACAGCGATTGGGGCTGGTGGTCTGCCGGGGTTGGGGGGAAGAGGGGGGGGGGGGGTGTTACCTGGGGAAGGTATCAATGGGGGCAGATCTGCTGTGTGAGGCGGGCAGGGAGATCGCTGCTACTAGGGCTGGTGGGGAGGGCGGGGCGCTAGACATTGGGATCCTGTGGGATAGCGGGGCCAGAGCCTGTCTGTAAGTTGCTGTGGGAAGCGCTAGAGGAGCAGTATTGCGGGGGTCCCAGGCTGGCTAGCAATCAAGGTGGCCAGCAAGCAGGAGGTTGACAGTTTGGGGCCACTGTTCATGCACAGAGCTCCAGAACTGTCAAACTCCGGATAGATTGGACGTGAAGAGGATGTTTCCACTAGTAGGAAAAACTAGAACCAAAGGATACAATCTCAGGCTAAAACGATGGTCCTTTAAAACAGAGATGAGGAGGAATTTCTTCAGCCAGAGAGTTGTGAATCTGTGGAACTGTTTGCTGCGGAAGGCTGTGGAAGCCAGGTCATTGAGTATCTTTAAGGCAGAAATAGATAGGTTCTTGACTGATAAGGGGCTTAGGGGTTATGGGGAAAAGGCAGAAGAATGTGAATGAGAAAAAAATCAGCCATGATTGAATGGCAGAGCAGACTCGATAGAAGTATCTCATAGAACATGGAACATTACAGCACAGAACAGGCCCTCCGGCCTTTGATGTTACGCCAACCAATTAAGAAAAAGCAATGACCCTCTAACCTAAACCAATCCCTTTTCATCCATAAACTTATCTACTAACCTCTTAAACGCCACCAAACTTGGCGCATCTACAACTCCAGCAGGCAGGGCATTCCATACCCTTACCACCCTCTAGGTAAAGAACCTACCTCTGACATCCGTCCTAATTTGAAGCTATGTCACCTCATGCTAGCTTTCTCCATCCTAGGAAAAAGGCTATCACTGTCTACCCTATCTAAATCTCTAATCATCTTATATGTTTCAATAAGGTCTCCTCTTAGTCGCCTTTCTAACGAAAACAACCTCAAATCCCTCAGCCTCTCTTCATAAGACCTGCCCTCCATACCAGGCAACATCCTGGTAAACCTCCTCTGTACCCTCTCCAATGCCTCCACATCTTTCTTATAATGTGGGGACCAGAACTGCACACAATACTCCAAGTGCGGCCGCACTAGAGTTTTGTACAGTTGCAACATGACGTTGCGGCTCCGAAATTCAATCCCCCTACCAATAAAAGCTAAGACTCCGTATGCCTTCTTAACAACCTTATCGACTTGATTGCCAACTTTCAGGGATCTATGCACATATACACCAAGATCCCTCTGTTCTTCAACACTATTAAGAGTCCTACCATTAGCCCTATACTCTACACATTTGTTATTCCTGCCAAAGTGAATTACCTCACACTTTTCCGCATTAAACTCCATTTGCCACCTCTCGGCCCAGCTCTGCAACTTGTCCAAGTCTCTCTGCAAACTATAGCACCCCTCTTCACTATCTACCACTTCTCCGACTTTGGTGTCATCCGCAAATTTAATAATCCATCCTTCAATACCCTCATCCAGATCTCCTTCTACTCCTCCTCCTACTCCTGATATTATCTGGGTTTTTTAATGATATGCATGACTGGGGACCTCATCAGTGCATAGAATGCGCAGATTCAGATGAAAAGCTGAACTGACAGAACAGTCAGAATTGAGAACCATTTTCCCACCAACTCAGCACTTTTGGGAGAATTGCAACCAATTTGTCGATTGTCCAACTAGGGAAGGAATCATACTGGACCTGGTATTGAGAATGAGCCTGGCCAGGTGGTCATTTCAGTAGGAAAGCAGTTCAGGAACAGTGACCACAATTCAATAAGCTTTAAGGTACTGATGGATAAAGACAAGTAGAGTCCTCAAGTGAAGGTGTTAAATTGTGAGAAAGTTAGTTACAACAACATTAGGCAGGAACTGAAGAATGTAGACTGGAGGCAGATGTTTGAGGGCAAATCAACATCTCGCATATTGGAGACTTTCAAGTGTCAGTTAATTGGAATTCAGGACAGGTACATTTGTATAAGGATGATTTGATTTGATTTATTATTGTCACATGTATTAACCTACAGTGAAAAGTATTGTTTCTTGCTCGCTATACAGAAAAAACATGCCGTTCACAGAAGGAAACAAGGGAGTGCAGAATGCAATGTTACAATAATAGCCAGGGTGTAGTGAAAGATCAACTTAACGCAAGATTAGTCTATTCAAAAGTCTGACACCAGCAGAGAAGAAGCTGTTCTTGAATTGGTTGGTACGTGAGCTCAGACTTTTGTATATTTTTCACAATGGAAAATGGTAGAAGAGAGAGTGTCCGGAATACGTGGGATCCTTAATCGTGCTGGCTACTTTGCCGAGACAGTGGGAAGTGTAGACAGTCAATGGATGGGAGCTGGTTTGCACGATGGATTGGGTTACATTCATGATCTTTGTAGTTTCCTTGTAGTCTTAAGCAGAGCAGGAGCCATACCAAGCTGTAATACAACCAGACGGAATGCTTCCTATGGTCCATCTGTAAAAGTTGATGAGAGTCGTAGCTGACATACCAAATTTCCTTAGTCTTCTGAGAAAGTAAAGGCTTTTGTGGGCTTTCTTAACTATGGTGTCAGCATGGAGGACCAGGACAGGTTGTTGGTGATCTGGACACCTAAAAACTTGAAGCACTCAATCCTCTCTACTTCGTCCCTGTTGATTTAAACAGGGGCATTTTCTCCTTTATGCTTTTTGAATTCGATGACAATCTCCTTTGTTTTGTTATCATTGAAGGAGAGATTATTGTTGCCACACCAATTCATCCGATTCTCTATCTCATTCCTGTACTCTGTCTCATCATTGTTTGAAATCTTACCCACTATGGTGATGTCATCAGCAAGCTTGAAAATTGAATTGGAGGGGAATTTGGTCACACAATCAAAGGTGTAGAAGAGATATAGTAGGGGGCTGAGAACACAACCTTGTGGTGCACCAGTGTTAAAGATGATTGTGGAGGAGCTGTTGTTGTTGCTTATCCTTGTGATTATAAAGAACAAAAACAGCACGGGAAACAGGCCCTTCGGCCCAACGAGCCTGCGCCGCTACCTCGATGTTCCCACTTCTACACGTGATCCCTGTCCACGTATATAGATCTATGGATTAAAAACCAAATTTGAGACAATTTAGGGAGAATTTGTTTTGCCAATTAGCCTAAGAGCACATCTTTGGGATGTGGGAGGAAACCGGATCACCCAGAGAAAACCCACGCAAGCACGGGGAGAATATGCAAACTCCCACAGACACAGGCCCAAATCATGTATCTGCACAGCACAGCAATAGTCACTGCGCTGTCGTGTTGCCCATCAGATGGTCCAGGTCAAGCATACACTAACGATGTGAAGCACTAGGATACTCTCGAAAAAAGTCCAAGAGCAGTCCTCTCACGACCCATCGTGTGTATGCCCCCCATTAGACAACAAGGTGGACCAAAGCACCTGTAGGATAAAAACAAGTACATCAATATCATCATCTACTTACACACTTCCCAGGGACTCCTAAAGCTCATGATCCCTATTTTAAATCAGTTTTCTATACCCCTCCATTCCCATTCTGTTCATGTGCCCATCTAAGTATTTCTTAAATAACTCCAGAGTACCTGCCTCCACCACTTTACTTGGCAGTGCATTCCATACCCCCACCACCCTCTGTGTGAAAAAACTCCCTCCAGCATCCAAATTATACTTACCCCCCTCACCCTAAGCCTGTGACCCCTCGTGCTATTTGAGTCCATCCTAGGAAAAAACTTAGCCCTCTTTACTCTATCTATCCCCTTCAAAATCTTGTACACCTCTATCAGATCTCCTCTAGGTCTACGTCTTTCTAAGGAAAACAGTCTCAATTTGCCTAATCTCTCCTCGTAACTCAGACCTTCCATACCAGGCAGCATCCTGGTAAACCTCCTCTGCACTCTCTCCAGAGTCTCCACGTCCTTCCGGTAGTAAGGCGACCAGAACTGGACCCAGTATTCCAAATGAGGTCTAACCAACGTTTTATACAACTGCAACATTAAAGGCCAGCTCTTGTACTCTATACCCCTTCCTATAAAGGCTAGCATACTATATGCTTTCTTCACAACCTTCTCCACTTGCTCTGCCACCTTCAGAGACTTGTTCACCTGCACCCCCAGGTCCCTCTGCATTTCTATACTCTTAATAGGTCTACCCTTTATCATATACCTCCCCCCTACATTCTTTCTCCCGAAATGCATCACCTCACATTTATCAGGATTGAATTCCATCTGCCATCTGTCTGCCCAAGCTACCAGCCTATCTATGTCCTGCTGCATCGCCTGACAATGCTCCTCACTATCCGCAAGTCCAGCCATCTTTGTATCATCTGCAAACTTGCTGATCACTCCACTTACTCCCTCTTCCAAGTCATTTATATATATTACAAATAGAAGAGGTCCCAGTACCGAGCCCTGCGGCACACCACTAGTGACCGACCTCCAGCTAGAAAAACACCCTTCCACTATTACTCTCTGTCTCCTATTACCAAGCCAGTTACTTATCCATCTAGCTACTTGTCCTTGTATCCCATTTGCCTTGACCTTCTCAACTAACCTCCCATGAGGGACTTTGTCAAACGCCTTACTAAAATCCACATAGACAACATCAACGGCTCGCCCTTCGTCCACCGTTTTCATCACCTCCTCAAAAAATTCTACCAGATTTGTAAGGCACGACCTCCCCTTAACAAATCCATGCTGCATATCCCTAATCAGATTGCAACGCTTTAAGTGCCTATACATCCTATCTCTAAGAATCCCCTCCAACAGCTTCCCTACCACTGACGTCAAACTCACCGGCCTATAATTTCCAGGGTTATCCCTACTACCCTTTTTAAACAACAGTACAACATTAGCTATTCTCCAGTCCTCTGGGACCTCACCTGTGTCCAAGGAAGAGACAAAGATTTGCGTCAGAGGCCCAGCAATTTCACCTCACACCTCTCTAAGCAATCTGGGATAAATGCCATCAGGCCCTGGAGATTTATCAGTTATAACGCTACCTAGAAGCTCTAACACTTCCTCCCTCGGTATGGATATTTCCCTCAACTGGTCCATAGCTCCCTCAGAGACAGGAGCTGTCAACAAGCCCCTCTCCTTTGTGAATACCGACGCAAAGTATTCATTCAGGATCTCCGCCATTCCCTCGGGCTCTAAGCACAGTTCCCCTCCTCTGTCCCTAAGAGGTCCGATTTTTCCTCTAACCACCCTTTTATTTCTAACATAGGAGTAAAAAGCCTTTGGGTTTTCCTTAATCCTATCCGCCAAAATCATTTCATGTCCCCTTTTTGCCCTTCTAACTCCCTGTTTGAGCTCCCTCCTACTCTCTCTATATTCCTTCAATGCTGTCTCGGTTCCCAGCTGCTTCGACCTATCATACGCTTCTCTTTTCTTCCTAACCAAGTCCTCAATATCCCTAGTAATCCACAGCTCTCTAATCCTACCTTTCCCATCTTTCCTCTTGGCCGGCACGTACTTATCTTGCAACATTTTCAGTATTCCCTTGAAAGAGTCCCACATGCCTAGCGTGGACTCACCCTCATGACCTAGATGAGGGTGTAGAGGGTTGGATTAGTAAATTTGCTGATGATACCAAAGTGGGGGGAGTTGTAGACAGCGAGGATGGATGTTACAGTTTGCAGAGGGACATAGATAGGTTGCAGAGCTGGGCCGTGAGGTGGCAAATGGAATTCAATACGGATAAGTGTGAGGTGATTCACTTTGGTAGGAATAACAGGCATATGAAATATAGGGCTAATGGAAGGACCCTTAATAGTGTTGTCGAGCAGAGGGATCTTGGGGCACAAGTACATAGCTCTTTGAAAGTTGGCACCCAGGTTGATAAAGTTGTTAAGAAGGCATACGGTGTGTTAGCTTTTATTGGTAGAGGGATTGAATTCTTTACCCAAAGGGTGGTTCAGGAGTGGAATGCCCTGCCTGCAGCAGTTGTAGATGCGCCATGTTTGGTGGCGTTTAAGAGGTTAGTTGATAAGTATATGGAAGAGAAGGGAATGGTTTAGTTTGGAGGGGCATTGCTTTTTATATTGGTCGGCGCAACATCAAAGGCCGAAGGGCCTGTTCTGTGCTGTAATGTTCGATGTTCTATGTTCTATGAATTTAGGAGCCGTGAGATTATGTTACAACTGTACAAAATTCTGGTGCAGCCGCACTTGGAGTATTGCTGGTTCTGGTCGCCGCATTATAAGAAAGATGTGGAAGCATTGGAAAGGGTGCAGAGAAGGTTTACCAGGATGTTGCCTGGTATGGTGGGAAGGCCTTATGAGGAAAGGCTGAGGGACCTGAGGTTATTTTCATTAGAGAGAAGAAGGTTACGCGGTGACCTAATTGAGGCGTATAAGATGATCAAAGGACTGGATAGGGTGGATAGTGAGAGCCTTTTTCCTCAGATGGTGATGACCAACGCGAGGGGACATAACTTTAAATTAAGTGGTGGTAGTTATAGGACGGATGTCAGAGGGAGGTTCTTTACACAGAAGGTGGTGAGAGCGTGGAATGCCCTGCCTGCAGCAGTTGTGGACTCGCCTACTTTGGGGGCATTCAAATGTTCGGTGGATAGGCATATGGATGATATTGGAATAGTTTAGGTTAGAGGGTCCACTGGCCGGCGCAACATCGAGGGCCGAAGGGCCTGTATTGCGCTGTAATGTTCTATGTTCTATGTTCAAACAACCTCAACAATTATGGCCTGTGAGTTAGGAAATTCAGGATCCAGTCGCAGAGAGAGATGCTGAGGCCCAAGCCATCGAGTTTGGAAATGGGTTTTGTGGGAATAATGGTGTTGAAGGCTCAGTTATAGTCAATAAATAGGATTGGACTTTCCTTGTTATCTTGGTGTTCCAGGGTTGAGTGCAGGCCAGGGACATGATATCTGCCACGGACCTGTTGTGGCAGTAGACAAACAGTAGTAGATCTAGGCAGTCTGGGAGACTGGAATTTATTTGTGCCATGTCTAGCCTTTCGAAGCACTTCATAATGATGGATGAAAAGCCACCGACTGATAGTCATTAAAACACATTGCATGGTTTTCCTTCAATACTGAGATGATAGTCGTGTTCTGGAAGCAGATGGGGACCTCAGATTATTATAAGGAGAGGTTGGAGATGTCTGTGAATATCCCTGCCAATAGATCCGTGCAGGATCTGAGTGGGTATCCCATCCAGGCCAGTTGCTTGATGAATGAAGGATAAATATGGCAAGTTTCAGGAACCTTGGATAATGAGAGATATTGTGAGCCTAGTCAAAGAGGAAAAAGAAGCATTTGGCAAGACAAGGAAGCTGAGAACACACGAAGCAAGTGTGGAATACAAGGAAAGTAGAAGGAAACTTAAGCAAGGAATAAGGAGGGCTAAAAGGATCACAGGAAGTCATTGACCAGCAGGATTAAAGAAAATCCTAATGCTTTTTATACATATTTAAAGAGCAAGCGAATAGCCAGGGAGAGGGTTGGTCCACTCAGGACAGGGGAGGGAATAAATGCATTGCACTAGAGGAAATGGCAATGTAGTAAATGAGTACTTTGCATCAATATTCACCAAAGAGAAGGACTTGGTGGATGATGAGTTTGGAGAAAGGTGTGTAGATAGTTTAGGTCATGCTGCAATCAAAAAGAAGGTGATATTAGCTCTCTTGAGAAAAATTAAAGTAGACAGATCCCCAGGGCCTGATGAGATATACCCCAGAATACTGAGGGAAGCAAGGGAGGAAGTTGATGGGATCTTGAGAGAAATCTTTGTATCCTCACTGGCTATATAGGGGAGGTCCAAGAAGGTTGGAGAGTAACCAATGTGTTCCTTTGTTTAAGAAGAGTAGCAAGGACAATCTCAGTTAATACAGGCCAGTAAGCCTTACGTCAGTGTTAGGGAAATTATTGAAGAAGATTCATTGAGACAGGATTTACTCCCACTTGGAAATATGTGGATGCATTAGTGAGAGGCAAGATGGTCTTGTGAAGGGGAGGACGTGTCTTGCAAGCTTGATTGAATTTTTCGAAGAAGTGATGAAGATGATTGAAGGTAGGGCAGTGGATGTTGTCTGCATGGACTTCAGTAAAACCTTTGACAAGGTCCCTCGTGGCAGCCTAGTACAGAAGGTGAAGTTGCACGGGATCAGAGGTGAGTTAACATGATGGATACAGAACTGGCTTGGTCATTGGAGATGTAGGGTAGCAGTGGAAGGGTGCATTTCTGAATGGAGGGCTGTGACAAGTGGCATTCCTCAGGGATCAATGCTGGGATCTTTTCTATTTATAATACATATAAATGATTTGGAGGAAAATGTAACTGATTTGATTAGTAACTTGTGGACGACACAAAGGTTGGTGGAATTACAGATAATGATGAGGACCATCAGAGGATACAGTAGAACATAGAGCAGTTAGAAATTTGGGCGGCGAGATGGCAGATATAGTGTAATCCAGACAACTGTAAAGTAATGTATTTTGGAAGGTCTAATACAGATGGGAAATATACAGTAAATGGCAGAACACTTAAGTGTATTGATGGACAGATACAGGTAGACAGGCCACTGAAAGTGGCAGCGCAGGTGGAGAAAGTAGTCAAGAAGCCACATGGCAAGCTTACCTTCTTCGGCTGGGGCATTCAGTTTAAAAATTGGCAAGTCATGTTGCCACTTTATAGAATCTTAGGCTGCACTTGGGATATAGCATTCAATTCTAATCGCCGCACTATCAGAAGGATGTGGATGCTTTGGAGAGGTTGCAGTAAAGATTTACTGGGATGTTCTTTGGTATGGAGGGCGTTAGCTATGAGAAGAGGTTGGATGAACTTGGGTTGTTCTTACTGGAACTTCAGGTGTAAAGGGACGACCTGATAAAAGTCTACAAGATTATGAGGGGTATGGACAGAGTGGACAGTCAAAGCTTTTTCCCAGGATAAAAGAGTCAATCCTTGGGCAGCAAAGTTTTAAAGTGCAAGGGGCAAGGTTTAAAGGAGATGTATGATACAAATGTTTTACCCATAGGCTGATGGGTGCCTGGAACTCACTGCCGGGGAAGGTAGTGGAAGCAGATCCAATAGTAACTTTTAAGAGGTGTCTTGACAAATGTATGAATAGGATGGGCATAAAGGGATATGGTGCTGGGAAGAATAGAGGTTTTAGTTCAGTCGGGCAGCATGGTTGGTGCAGGCTTGGAGGCTGAAGGATCTGTTCCTGTGCTGTAACTTTCTTCGTTCTTTGTTCATTTTGTTCTTGGCTTTATAGACCTTAGGCTGCATTTGGAATATAGCATTCAATTCTTGTTGCCACACTACCAGCAAGCTGTGGAAGCTTTGGAGAGGGTACAGAAAAGATTTATCAGGATGTTGCCTGGTATACAGGACATTAGCTATGAAGAGAGATTGGAGAAACTTGGTTTGTTCTCACTGGAACGATAGAGGTTGAGGGGCGACCTGATGGAAGTCTACAAGATTATGAGAGGCATGGACAGAATGGATAGTCAGAAGTTTTTCCCAGGTTGAAAGAGTCAATAATGAGGGGCCATATGTTTAAGGTGTGAGAGGCAAGGTTTAAAAGAAATGTATAAGGCAAGATTTTTACACTGATGGTGTTGGGTGCCTGGAACTCACTGCTGAGGGAAGTAATGGAAGCAGATATGATAGTGAGTTAAGGTGCTTCTGGAAAAATGCATGAATAGGATGTGAATGGAGGGATATGGTTCCCTGAAGGGTAGGGGGGTTTATTTCAGTCAGGCATCATGGTCAATGCAGACTTGGAGGGCCAAAGGGCCTATTCCAGTGCTGTAATTTTCTTTAATTCTTCCAAGTCCCCATAATAGGAAAATGCTGGTAGCTGCTAATAAAATGGAGCTTGTGGAGATAAGAGACCAAGTAAAGAGGTTTAGATACTTGGTTATGAGTTTGCTGTGTACACCAAAATACCAGACGAAGGGCAGCTGCTCTGTCCCATTAGTGGGTTTGCACAGAGAAAGTTTTGCAAGGTGGAACTTGTAAAGGTTAGTAGATTCTAGTATGAGGAACACTTAGAAGAGAACATTAAGGTCAATTCACCCACACCAGGGGAAGTGACACTGAAGCTTTTTTTGCTGTTCTAGCATCCAATAATTAGGTGTGTAAATTAATAGATATTAAAGCAGTGTTTCTGCAGGATGAAACATTGCAAAGAAAAGTTTTTTTGAGGCTGACCAAAGAAACAAGTCATTCAGTGACAATTGTGGAAATTGAACAAATGTTTTAATGGATTAAGAGAAGGACCAAGGGTTTAGTATTTCTCTGTACATTCTATATTGCTGAAGACTGGCTGTATCCAGTTAAAAGCAGATCCAGCAATGTTCGACTGGAAGTCTGAAATAAAATTAGCTGGAATTTTCGTGATGCATGTTGATGATTTCCTAGGGAGTGCCACAGAAGAATATGAAAAAAGGATAATTAAGAAGCTAAAGTCAGAATTTAAAGTAGGGAGTCAAGTAGTTGGTGCTTTTTAATATCTTGGCTTTGCTATCTGATGAAGTAAATCCAGGAAAATAATGAGTCAACAGGGATATCTAAACGGCAATGATCCCATTCCCATCACCAGAAAAGGTGGATGGAATAAGAGGGACTGGCCAATGGAAAAGAAACAGAATGATATGATAGGCCAGCTAAATTAGCTATGTACACAGACAAGACCAGATGGGAATTATAATGTCCTAGAGCTAAGTAACATGTTGAGATGTGCTTTAGTTAGAGAGATCTCAGGCGAATAAAATTTTAAAAAGGCTAAAATTAGAGGAGTGTGTAATTAAAATCTCAGCACTAGGAGAACCAGAAGTCATGAAATTAGTTGTGTTGAGTGATGTCTCACATGGTAGTCTACCAGATGGACATACAAGAAGTGTCAGATTCATAATATTCTTGGTAAGTAAGGAAGGAAGCAAAGAAAAGAAAGTGGGTAGTCAAAATTACATTGGTGGCTGAAACCCTAGTGTTTGTGGAGGCGGTGGATATTGGGATAAATTTGACACTTTAACAGAGTTTTTTCTATAATAACTTTGGAAAGAAAGTGCCAATTGAGTTATGTGGGTAATGTTCACTTAACAAAAAGTGTAACAGAAA
Source organism: Sphyrna mokarran (assembly GCA_024679065.1). Lineage (NCBI taxonomy): Eukaryota > Metazoa > Chordata > Chondrichthyes > Carcharhiniformes > Carcharhinidae > Sphyrna > Sphyrna mokarran. The sequence continues at coordinate 108,369,923 of JAGIQG010000007.1, forward strand.
AGCGACTGGGCCAGCAGAAAAGCGATTTGGCCAGCGTTAAACAAGGAATTTTCCAAACTCAGCTGGGTTGATGCAAAATCTACAGTTATCTGACTGTTTTACTAAAGAGATGCAGGCACTGGAAAGTTAAGAATACTGAAGGATGGTTGTCTTAAATTATTTTGAGAAAAAAAGGAATCTATTAGAATGTAACCAATGATAATATTGGATCTATTATCATGACCAGTGGTAACAAGCTGTAAGGCTCAGCTTACCCAATAAGCTATGTGACCGATGACAAAATTATGTAGTCAACTGACCAGTTGGCTCAATATAAAAAAGAATCTGTTCGGAATTTTGGGGCGTATTTATTGGCTTAAATTGAGAAGTTCCTTGTGGAAGATCAGTTTGTACAGATCTCACTTCCTTCAGAATTGGTCCCACTGCCTCACACCATCCCTTCAACCACATAAGAACATAAGAAATAGGAGCAGGAGTAGGCCACACAGCCCCAGGAGCCTGCCCCGCCATTCAATAAGATCATGGCTGATCTGTAGTGGTTTGGTACCACTTTCCCGTTTTCTCCCCGTAACCCTTAATTCCCTTGTCAATTAAAAACATATCCATCCGATATATCCTGCTATTTCTACTCTGACTAGCATGTGACACTGCTAATAATCCTAAGATCCTTTGAGGTCCTACTTCTCAACTTTCCCCCTAATTCCCTGCATTCTGTTTTCAGGACCTCACCCCTTTCATTTTACCGATGTCATTGTTACTGGAGTACCACGAAAACTAGCCATTCACCCTTCTCCTCCAGAATGCCCTGTAACCACTCGAGACATCCTTGACCCTAGCATCAGGGAGGTGACATACCATCCTGGGGTCTCGTTTGCAGCCACAGAAATGCTTATCAATTCTCCTTATAATTGAATCCCCTGTAATTATTGCATTCCCATACTTTTTAGTCTGCCCTTCTGCACTACAAAGAACAAAGAACAAAACAGCACAGGAAACAGGCCCTTCGGCCTAACAAGCCCGCACCGCCACCTCAATGTTCCCACTTCTACCCAGATCCCTAGCTATGTTTGTAGATCAATGCATTGGAATCAAATTTGAGACAATTCAGGGAGAATTTGTTCTGCCAATTAGCCTAAGAGCACATCTTTGGGATGTGGGAGGAAACGGGAGCACCGGGAGAAAATCCATGCAAGCACAGGGAGAATGCGCAAACTCCCACAGACACAGACCCAAATCCATGTATCTGCACGGCACAGCAACAGTCACTGAGCTGTCGTGTTGCCTATCAAATGGTCCAGGTCAAGCATACACTAACAACGTGAAGCACTAGGCTACTCTCGAAAAATCCAACAGCAGCCCTCTCACGACCCATCGCGTGTATGTCCCTTGTTAAACAACAAGGCGGACTGAAGTACCTGTAGGATAAAACAAATACATCAATGTCATCGACAATTTACACACTTCCCAGGAACTCCCAAGGCTCATGATCCCTATTTTAAATCAGTTTTCTATACCCCTCCATTCCCATTCTGTTCATGTGCCCATCTAAGTATTTCTTAAATAACTCCAGAGTACCTGCCTCCACCACTTTACTTAGCAGCACATTCCATACCCCCATCACTCTCTGTGTGAAAAAACTCCCTCTAGCATCCAAATTATACCTTACCCCCCTCACCCTAAGCCCGTGACCCCTCGTGCTATTTCAGTCCATCCAAGGAAAAAGCTTAACCCTGTTTACTCTATCAATCCCCTCCAAAATCTTGTACACCTCTATCAGATCTCCTCTAAGTCTATGTCTTTCTAAGGAAAACAGTCTCAATTTGCCTAATCTCTCCTCATAACTCAGACCTTACATAGCAGGCAGCATCCTGGTAAATCTCCTCTGCACTCTCTCCAGGGTCTCCACGTCCTTCCGGTAGTAAGGCGACCAGAACTGGATGCAGTATTCCAAGTGAGGTCTAACCAGCGTTTTATACAACTGCAACATTAAAGGCCAGCTCTTGTACTCTATACCCCTTCCTATAAAGACTAACATACTTATGCTTTCGTCAAACTCACCGGCCTATAATTTCCAGGGTTATCCCTATTACCCTTTTTAAACAACGGTACAACATTAGCTATTCTCCAGTCCTCTGGGACCTCACCTGTGTCCAAAGAAGAGACAAAGATTTGCGTCAGAGGCCCAGCAATTTCACCTCGCGCCTCCCTAAGCATTATGAGATAAATGCCATCAGGCCCCGGAGATATATCAGTTTTAATTCTACCTAGAAGCTCTAACAATTCCTCCCTCGGTATGGATATTTCCCTCAACTGATCTAAACTCCCTCACAGACAAGGCCAGTCAACAAACCCCAACCATGATGTAACAAATTTGGTTTTGCTGCTTCCTCCTCACAGGTCATTCCTTTCAACAATATCCAGAACTGTGTATCTGTTTTTCATGGGAATGCTCACAGGGGATTCCTGCATTGTCTGCCTCACTCTTTTGCTCTATTTGGTTATCACCCACTCCTTTCCTACCTGGAGAATCTTAGCCTGTGATAAAAGTGATAAAAGTATTAAATACTTACCCGACCTTGCGCACTCCTTACCAATCAGCTCTTTTGCGTCCTCTACTCCTGCAGCAGGGGAAGACCATTCTCTGAAGATTTAAAAGTTGGAAAGCAAGGAGAAAAAGCAAAAAGGACCTCGTTGTCCTCCGCATGAATTCCGACTCAGTTTCAAATTCCTGATAATCACACTCAGTCTGGCAGTGTCTCACTCTGGATGGATTTTCTTTTCCACTGTTCATGTGCAAAGCTCATAGTGAGAGCCCTTACAAGTCCTTTTCTCAAATAGAGCTGAGGTTTGATAGTTACTAATTTGAGAGCATGGACAATATGTTAGTCCCAAGGTAGATAAGGGAGTGAGACTACTGTGCTACTGAGTTAAAAGTTGCATATTTTCCCTGCTCTGATCTGCAGGTCTGATGATTGCACAAGTGCCTTTACTCTGTCCCTGTTTGTCTGTGAGTTTTTTTTTTGACAGGCATTTCACAGTCTCCCTCTTTTTTGCTATCTTTTATCCAAAGTTGTCTGAAGTCAATGTTAGAAATTGAAGTCTACCACAAGAACCTGCTTGTGTTCATTGTTTCAGCTGATTCCTTAAGTAGTCAGCTCTGTTTATGGAATTTGTTGAACAGATTTTCCATTTGCCCGATCCTTGGGCAATAAAACCCTATTGTATCCTGAACTTCTGTTTGAGTCTTAAACACACAAGTTGACTTAATCTCTCCAAAGAATGAACATTGTAAATGTTGTTGCAATGAAATTGTACAAATGATAAAAATGAAGGATGTTGTGCGTTTCTTTTTTTAAATTGCTTTACAGGGCATGGGTGTCGCTGGCTAGGCCAGCATTTATTGTCCATCACTAGTTACTCTTCAGCAGGTAGTGGTGAGCTGCCTTCTTGAACTACTGCTGTCCCTGGAGTTTAAGTACATCCATCATGCTGTTAAGGAGGGAATTCCAAGATTTTGATGCAATGACAATGAAGGACTGGTGATACATTTCCAAGTCAGGATGATGACTTGAAGGGGAACCTTCAGGTGGTGGTGTTCCCTGGTATCTGCTGCTGTTGTACTTTTAGATGATAGCAGTCATGGATTTGGAAGTGCTGCCAAAGAAACCTTGGTGAGTTCCTGCAGTGCATCTTTTTGATGATGCATCTAGCTGCCACTATCGGTAGAGGGAATGAATGTTTGTGAAAGGGGGTGGCAATCAAGCAGGCTGCTTTGTCCTGAGTGGTGTCAAGCTTCTTGAGTGTTATTGGAACTGCACTCATCCAGGCAAAGGGATGATATTCCATTTCACTCCTGACTTGTGCCTCATCAATAGTGGACAGGCTTTGGGGAGCCATAAAGTGAGTGATTCACTGCAAGACCCCTAGTCTTTGACGTGCTCTGGTATCTATAGTATTTATTTGACTAGCATGTTGAACATTGTGCAGTCTTCAGCTAACATCTGTTTACTTCTTGATATTATTACAAAATAAAGAATACTGTAAGTTGTGTTAAAATCCTGGAACTCCCTCTCTACCAGCACTATGGATGTACTTACACTAGATAGATTGCAGTTCTTCAAAAAGACAGCTCATCACTACTTTCTCAGGCAATTAGTATAGGCAACAAATTCTGGCCTTGCCAGTGAATTAAAATTAAAAAAGGATGTCTTACATCCAGTTTTTTAATAACTGACATAAATGTCAGATGCAGGTGATTTTCGTCCATAAGCCTGGCTAGATCACTGAGATTAGAAAAGAGAACATCAAATAGAGTTAGACGTTTACAGCATGGAAATAGGCCCTTCAGCCCATCTTGTCCATGCCGCTTTTTTCTTAAATCCCAAAGTTAGTCCCAATTGCCCGCATTTGGCCCAAATCCCTCTATACTCATCTTACCCATGTCTAAATGATTTTAAAAGACTAAATTGTACTTGCCTCTAATTCTACCTCTGGCACCTTGTTCCAGACACTTACCACCCTCTATTTGAAAAAGAATTGCCCCTCTGGACACTTTTGTATCTCCTTCCTCTCGCTTTAAACCTCTAATTTTAGACTCCTCCACCTTTGGGAGAAAATATTAACTGTCTAACTGATCTATACCCCTCATTATTTTATAGACCTCTATTAGATCACCTCTCAGCCTCCTTTGCTCCAGAGAGGAAAGCCCCACTCATTCCAGCCTTTCCTCATACTTCAAACCATCAAGTCTTGGTGAGATCACATTTGGAATATTGTGTTCAGTTCTGGTCACCTCACCATAAGAAGGATGTGCAAGCATTGGAGAGACTGCAGAGGAGATTTACCAGGATGCTGCCAGGTTTGAAGGGTAGCTCTTATGAGGAAAGGTTGAGGGAACTTGGGCTTTTCTCTCTAGAGCAGAAGGGTATAAGCGGTGACTTAATAATTTATAAAATGATAAGGGGAATAAATAGAATGGACGTTCAGAAACTATTTCCATGGGTGAATGTAATTGTTACTAGGGAACATAACTATAAGGTTCATGGTGGGAAATATAGGAGGGATGTCCAAGATAGCTTCTTTACTCAAGAGTGGTTGGGTTGTGGAATGGACTGCCTGCTGTGATAGTGGAATCAGACACTTTAGGAACTTTCAAGCAGTTATTGGATAGGCACATGGAGCACACCAGAATGATAGGGAGTGGGATAGCTTGATCTTGGTTTTGGACAAAGCTCAGCACAACATTGTAGGTTGAAGGGCCTGTATTGTGCTGTACTGTTCTATATTCTATGTTCTAAGTCCTGCTAGTCTCCTAGTAAATATTTTCTGCATTCTTTCTAGTTTAATAATATTCTTTCTATCATAGGGTGACCAGAAGTGTAAACAGTATTCCAAATGTGGCCTTACAAATGTCTTGTACAACTTCAACAAGATATTCCCAACTCTTGAATTCAATGTTCTGACCAATGAAACAAGCATGCTGAATGCTTTCTTCACCACTCTGTCCACTTGTGACTCCACTTTCAAAGAGCTATGAACCTGTATCCCTAGATCTCTTTATTCTGTAACTCTCCCGAATACCTTACCATTAACTATGTAAGTCTCTGATCTTCGGATAAGCATTCTCCATGGTGGCCTTCACGGCACACGACAGCACAGAGTCACTGAGCAGAAACTGATAGCCAAGTTTCGCACACATGGGGACAGCCTCAATCGGGATCTTGGGTTCATGTCACACTATCTATAACCACATGACTTGCCTGAACTTGTAACATCTCACTTACTGTCCTGTCTGAAGACAATTCACATCTCTTTAACCTGTGCTTAATGTTACCTCCACTCACATTGTCTGCACCTTTAAGACTTGAATAGCAGATTAGCTATAAAAACTCGCATTTTAATCAGTATTCTGTAAATTGTTTTATATGCCTTTATATGCCCTGATCAGAACTTTCCACTCACCTGACGAAGGAACAGCATTCGGAAAGCTTGTGGGTTTACTATCAAATAAAAATGTTGGACTCTAACGTGATGTTGTGAGACTTCTTACTGTGTTTACCCCAGTCCAACCCCTGCATCTCCACATTATGACTGCCAAGCATTAGATCCAGGCATTGGGTCTTATTCCATGACCTTCAGTCTTCTTTCTGATCTTCAGTTGTTGTGTGGATTCTGCAATTTGCAGCTGATTGTAGTATGGACCACTCTCTCTCATTCGACTCACAAAGCTGCAGTTCATTGTTAACGTCCCCTGAGTTTTAAGATATTTCTGTACTGTCGTTCATCCTCTTCACCACAGAAAGAGCATATGACATTGTGGGGTCTCTTTCCTACATGTATTAAATTGTTCTTTGAAATTAAAAAAAAATGTTCTTTTTTCTTTTTTCTAATTTAATCTTGATTCACTTTGGCAGGAATAACAAATGTGTAGAGTATAGGGCTAATGGTAGGACTCTTAGTAGTCTTGATGAACAGAGGGATCTTGGTGTGTATGTGCATAGATCCCTGAAAGTTGGCAATCAAGTCGATAAGGTTGTTAAGAAGGCATATGGAGTCTTAGCTTTTATTGGTAGGGGGATTGAATTTCGGAGCCGCAACGTCATGTTGCAACTGTACAAAACTCTAGTGCGGCCGCACTTGGAGTATTGTGTGCAGTTCTGGTCCCCACATTATAAGAAAGATGTGGAGGCATTGGAGAGGGTACAGAGGAGGTTTACCAGGATGTTGCCTGGTATGGAGGGCAGGTCTTATGAAGAGAGGCTGAGGGATTTGAGGTTGTTTTCGTTAGAAAGAAGGCGGCTAAGAGGAGACCTTATTGAAACATATAAGATGATTAGAGGTTTAGATAGGGTGGACAGTGATAGCCTTTTTCCTAGGATGGAGAAAGCTAGCACGAGGGGACATAGCTTTAAATTAAGGGGTGGTAGTTATAGGACAGATGTCAGAGGTAGGTTCTTTACCCAGAGGGTGGTAAGGGTATGGAATGCCCTGCCTGCTGCAGTTGTAGATGCGCCAAGTTTGGTGGCGTTTAAGAGGTTAGTAGATAAGTTTATGGACAAAAAGGGAATGGTTTAGGTTAGAGGGTCATTGCTTTTTCTTAATTGGTCGGTGCAACATCGAAGGCCGAAGGGCCTGTTCTGCACTGTAATGTTCTATGTTCTATGTTCTATTCCTCTTTCTGCACCTAGTTTGAATCATCCTGTTACCTTCTCAATGTTACCTCTGTTTATTTCTCAGCCCTTAAATGGAATCAGTTCAGGAGGCAGATTGTTGGTGTTATTGTTCCGAAGATCCCAGACACCCCACTGATCTTGCACTTTTGCGAGGAATAATAAGGGAAACAAGATGCCCAATTCCAGCAAATCTTTGCCCTTTGGGGCTTGATTCCTAATAGCCGTGTGATATATTACTCTGAATCTAATTCATAATAACAGCCAAAAGGCAACTGGGCTGAAGCCATTATAGAATTGCTGAGATGGGAGAGGTCACTGCAGGCCTTGTTTTTCTGAAGGAGTGTTGGCTGGGCATCCAGTTAAGTTTGGGCCTAGCCCCAGACTCCAGCCGAGTAGATTTCAGGCTAAAGAAAGATAATTATGACAATCTCTGCCCTTTCTACCAGTGCAAGACTTTTTGAAGAGACTGCCTGGAACAAATTGATAGCCCAAAACAGGAAATAGCCGTATTTCTGTTTCTGTTGTCGTGGCTGGGATTTTGTGGGCCCTTTTCACATATGCGCAAATTCCATTATGGCCATTAACTCTCGCAAATGGGCCATAACGGGATTTGTGCTCGGGAGATCTCAGAATCCAATCCACCCCACTCAACCCGCTGGAAATATATTACGTTTACATCCAGTGAGGGAATGAAACTGATTTCTTTCCGTTTAAATAGATTTAAATGTACATGTATGGCTTTAAGCTTTGCTTCCTGGTTCTCCAAAATATGGAAACCAGTGGTGCTGACCATGCCAGAGGCTCAGAAGTGAGTACAGCCCTCAGGTACTGAGAGAAAAGACTTGGCAGTATTTTGCTACCCTTGCGGTGCCAATCTGGATTGCAGGAGAGGGGAGGGATTATGAGTGCATTGTTGGAGGGGGGTCCAATAATGATGTCGCCAAGATGAGGGAAGGGAATTTTTAGTTTCAATTTACAATCAGGCTCCTGTGGAACTGGCCTTGCTGGTGTCTTTTTGCCCCATGTTCAGGAATGATGTTGAAAGACACTCCCCTACTGTTTTTGGCAAAGTGTTAGAAGATCTGGAGAGAAAACCTGCTTGTTTCTCTTGGGAAAACATACTGGTTTTCAGTAAAAACCTTTGTCTTTTTTTTGAAAATTGCACTCCTAGAATTGGACTGAGAAAGCCAGGACAACCTAGTCTACAGTATCTCAGTTTATGACATTGAATCCTATTAGTAAATTGCCTTACTTGAAAATTTGCAACTAGAAAACAGAACAACATATAAACCTCCTAAATTTATAATTAGCTCATTATGTATCTGCTTAAGGATTAGTTTCCCTGACCTTTGCTGCTCACTTCTCCAGCAAGCAAAGGTCAATAAAAAAGTCTTGGTGACTCATTTCACCATGGGCCCAGGATCTCTTGGATCCTGATAGATCACTTTGTTAGTATTTGCCAGCCAGCAACATCATTCAGAATCATTTAAATAGTTGAATTTATATGTTGAGTCCAGCTCACCCAACCATCTGAATTTTGGATCCAAACCTAACCTGTGCCCTTGATATCAGAATCACTCAATCCAGTTAAAAGGATAAATTTTCAAATGATTAATAGTAACTAAGTCAAATGATCAATCTTTGGAATTTTTTTCTGTACAAGCAAATTTTCTCCCTTAGTTTGGACTATTTGTATTTTACTCATTCTAAAGGACACTTCAGGATTTTCCACACAAGACAGAATGTGGTCAGTTGCAAATGAAGAAAGTACAGAACAAAATAAAACCATTGAACCTCAAATAATACATGTCATAATTCAATGTTAAGATTAATATATTTGATTAAACACAGTGATAATAAGATCATAATAAGCCATCTGTATTTAGTTTAGCAATTGCTTTGATAAGACAATTTGGTGAGTATAGTAATGTGTCTTTATTAGTTTCCGTTTGCAAAGTTACCTGGAGGTAGCTTGGATCTGTTTTCAAAAAACACTTATGTTGACAATATACCTGAGCCTGTAGTTAGAGTTGCTCTGAAAAATGGTAATCCATCGGGATGTGAGCACAGAAATGGTCTATATTTGGGGACAGAAATTAGATAAAATAGAGGAGAGGAGTAGGAACTTGGGATGGAATCCATTTCCCCCAGGGTTTCCATGTTGTTTCTAGCTAAAAGAACATAATCCAATTGAGTGGCAGCTTTTGCTTGTCACCCCCTCTGTCTTAACAATGCTCATGGAATTTTGGAATTTCCTGCAATATCTATATAGTGCACCTGCTTCAAGTATAAATGGAGGCTACTATTACACTTTCAATTGGCATTTGGTTCAAGATAGGTTCATTGCCATTTGCAGACAGGTAAGGAGATGAGTGAGAACTTTTCCAATTTTGGCACTCTGAGTTCAGCACACTGGCCTTTGTCACTCCAAGTCCAAGGAGTGGCAACATGTTGCCCTGTATCCTAATGTGTAGACAATGTGAGTGTTTCAATAGCATAATGCTAACATGGGCACCCATCACTAATAAATAAATGACCTTTTCCATTGTGATTTGGAATAGAATGTCTGTGAGGCCAGATGGTCATAGCTCCTAACCCACCATAGTTTTGGCAATGTAATCACCCCTTTATTGTTTCTATTCTGAGGTTTGCTCTAGTACATTAGCAATGCAATTGAAATTGTTTTTATTTCACAGGCAAATCAGTGTTGGTGCTATTATTTAGTTCAGAATCCAACGTTAACAGTGTCAAAATCTATCTTATTATAAAAGAAGGTTTTTCTGACTCCATGGTTTAGAGATATGTCTTTATCCATTCCCAAACCAATTTCAATTTCAATAATTAGCTTGATGTCATATGCTCAGCAGCACCAGTAAAGGACTAGTGGGGTCAGAGGGATAACTGACAATTGCAAGTTGACTGTTTAACTTGGCACTCTGTCCACAGGTGCAATGGACGTAGAAGAGAGGACTCGCCAAATGAAAATGAAAATGAGCAAGTACAAACAGGTAGCAGCGTCAGATTCAAGGTTGGAACAGGAGTATCATTCAAAGGCAAGTGCAAAATGAGATCCTTCCTCAACATATATAAAGCACATGTAAAACAAAAAATGTGGGGTGCTATCTTACATGTAAGTTGCAATTTTATTTAGAACAGAGCAATGTGTTCATTCTAATAGAAACAGAAAATGTTGGAAATACTCAGCAGGTTAGGTACATCTGCAGAGGGAGAACCAAGTTAATTTTTTTTCAGTATGGGGTTTTAAGCGAGCACTGACTAGGGAAAGGATGGGAAGGATAGGGAAAAACAATAGGGAAGGTTTGTGACAGGTTGGAAGGCATGAAAACATTAACAGAAGAGATGAATTTACAAGAGCAAATGGAATTAAAAGATAAGTAAAAAAAAAGGTATGACAGAGAAAAGAAACTGGGAAAATGGAATAGAGGCCTTACATGAAGCAGGGTCTGAGGAAATGTAATCAAGCTAGCTGTGTGAGTCAATGAGCCTAATTAGTTACAGTCAAACGAGAAATGGAAAAACTGAATTTGGGGAAGAGAAAAGTCAGGAATGGATTGTGTAAAAAAAAAAATCCTCAAAAATTTAATGACATCAGTGGTAAAAATTACTATAGATGTTTTAGAACAAAAAAATGAGTGTTAGTCTTATAGAAAATGAGTTTGTGGAATTAATAATGGAAAATAAATTGATGGCAGATGAATTGAACAGGTATTTTACATTAGTCTTTACTATAGAGGATACAAAGAGTACCCCAGACATAGCTATAAATCAGGAAATTACAATCTTCAGGAAAGTGGTACTGAGCAAATTGATGGTACTATGGGCTGATAAGCCCCTGGGACTTGATGGATTTCATTGTAGGGTCTTAAAAGAAGTGGCAATTTTCCACAGTTGACTAGATTTGGGAAACATTCCATCAGATTAGAAATAGTGAATGTCACTCCTTTTTTCGAAAAGGAAATGAGACAGAAAGCAAGAAACAACAGACCAGCTAGCTTAACATCGATCATAGAGAAAATGTTAGAAGCTATTATTAAAGGTGTTATAGCAGGGCAGTTAGACAAATTCATCGGAATGAGACAGAGTCAACATGGTAAGTAAGTTGTGAAGTGGATATAACACAGCTACAAAAGGACATGAGCTTAGTGGGTGGGCAAATATCTGGCAATGGAATATAATTATGGGCAAATGTGAAATTATCCATTTTAGCAGGAAGAATGTTTAAAAATTATCTAAATAATATGAGATTGCAGAGCTCTGAAGTGCAGAGGGATCCACATGTCCCAGTGCATGATTTGCAAAAGGTTAGCATGTATTTACAACAGGCAATTAGGAAAGCTAATTGAATGTTATAATTTATTGGGAGGGGAATTGCAAAATTTATACAGGGCATTGGTGAGATCACATATTGAGTACTGTATATGGTATTGGCCTCCTTATTTAAGGAACAATATAAATGCATTGGAACTAGCATAGAGAAGATTTACAAAAATAATACCTGGAATGGACAGATTGTCTTTTGTGAAAAAAATTGATAGGCTAGCCTTGTATCTGCTGAAGTTTAGAACAGTAAGAGGTGACTTGATTGAAACATAAAAGACCCTGAAGGGTCTTGATAGGATGGATATGGAGAGGATATTTCCTCTTACGGGGGAAACCTAGAACTAAGAGCCAATTAAGAGATCACCCATTTAGGACAGAGATGAGGAGATTTTTTTTCTCTTGAGTCTTTGGAGTTCTCTTCCTCAAAAGGTGGTGGAATCAGAATCTTTGAACAATCTTTAGGTAGAGATTGGTACTAGAAAAATTGGTGAGGGAGGAAACCTGAGTAAGTCTTGAATGAAGAATATCCCAAAAAAAGGTATGCACAGCTAAGCACCCATGCAGGGTTCCCAAAGCAATTTCTTGAAATGCTGCTTTTGTGCTCATTTTAGTTTTAGCTTTAAAAAAAAATCAAAACTAAAATTATGCCACACATCTGCAGTTCACTTGGAATTTTTTTAAATGAGAATCTTGAATTAATAATTATTCTAAAGACTTGAGCATGGCTTTCTCAGGGTAAGTGTTTTCTAATTTTGACAGAGTTCAGAATTTTTGCTATATTTATAGAGTATAGAAAATCATTGCATTTTTAATTTCAAATGCAGGACTACTAGGGGTTCAAACCGGAGAGTATTTTTATATCAGGTGTCAGGAATTTTTCCTTCACATTATGATAATCAATATATTGGAATAAACTTCTAGACAGTGAGAGGAAGCACAATAATCTGCAATCAGTTAAGAAATAACTGCAAATATGCTGCAATAGGTGATAGGGGTCTGTTGACTCCATTGGCTTGAGTATGGGGAAAAAATAATCTCAACAATATATATTCAATCATTATATTGGCTGAGGTGTTTCTTGGGACCTGGCTTTGAGCCTTCCCCCATAGTAATATCATTGTACAAACCATATTTAGTAACCCTTGGGCAACGAGTACAATTCATGAAGAGAGAGAATGGGGTGACGTAAGATCTCTTTGGATGGATGACCTAAGTGACCTCACCTGGAATTATTGTGATGACCATTTGACCTCTTTGTAGCATGAAAATCATTGTCTTAATTGCCCATCTTTTCTTTTACCTGTTACCTGTGTTATTCTAAATTCTGCCTCGAGCAGCGTTTTGATGTACATGCTTCATACCTGTGTAAATTTTTGTATAATACACATAGAAATATTAAAAATCATAACACTAGAGACTCAAAGTCTATTGAAAAATTTCCCAATAACATTCATATTTGGTCAGTGGTTTAATGTTTCAAAGTTGCACAGTCATTACGATTTGGCCGCCCATTATGGAAACTAATTTTGATTATTTTTGGCTAATTAGCAACGTAAGTTTATTACCCAGGTAATAAGTTGAAAATCTACTCCACTAAATAGTAATCCACAAGATCTATGGCCCCAAAAGTCTTCAGCTATTTCAATGTGCTCCCATTATATAACTGAGATCAGCAGGTCAGTTAGAATCCAGGACAAAATTCATTTAGATGGAACCACAGTCCTGCCCTGGGGATTGCTTGTTGGTGGCTGAGCCAATCTCTACATCAATTTGGCTCTTATTGTAACAAGTGCCAGGGAGGAGGAGCTCCCTTTGTCTTGAGTTCCTGCAGACCAGCCTTCAAAGACACCTAGCATTTGGTTGACAGAGGTGCACCAGGTTAACTCAGGCATGTTTCTAACAACACTGGCAGTCATGAGAGCCGAACGTGGGGTCCCCAATCTGGCTCCTTGGCCTAGATTCCTGAAGATTTATCTTGGCGAAATTACTTTACTATTTAATCTTGAAAGGTGCTATTTATAAATCAAAGGCAACAGAAGATAGCGGGCAAGATTTTCCAGCCGCATTCATCCTGAAACCCGAAAGTCCCGCTCACGGTCAACAGACCTTTCCATGGTCCACCCCTCGCCCACTACGAATCCGGTCACTGGTGAAATGGAAAATTCACCCCTGTATGTTTTTGGTGCCCTTCCCTGGGCTTTCTAGCATATTGGTGAGCACCAAGGATATTTACTAATGCCAAAGAACTAATGTGAACCACGTGAAATTCACTGGGACAAGCAGCTAGTCAAATTCCAGCATAGTTGTTCAGATCATTGGCCTGCAGCTTTCAGGACTGTTATCTCAATTCATATACTCAACTGTGGCCTATTGCATCTCACACAAGCTTCTACCTGTGAACCAAGACTCTTTCTCCAGTTAATTGATGGACATGAAAACTTTATCTTTAAATCAAATCACAGTTTTATTAAGAAAATGTAGAATAAATATGCATGACTACTACAAGACTGATTTTCTTACACCGTATCATAAATCAATGCTTCTATTCCCTTATAAATCTACTATAACAAGAATACAAACATTTTAACTATTTATACTCATCTAATGGACCTGTAGCAGTGTGTCAATCCACTCATGCTGGCCAGACATCGAAAGGGATAGATGCTTAAAACTTGACGTTCCTTTCTTCTTCTGTGATTCTTCTGTTATCTTTTGATTCTGTTTTTCAAAACTCCAATATTTATTCTTTGAGACCAATTTGAACTGATTAAGTTTTACACATGCACGCTGACCATAAGCATGTCATCCAAATTGGTTAATTGCAGGCTGCCTGATCTTTGGTTATTTTAACATTTAAAATCAGCCTTCTGACTCCATTTGATCAATTAGACTGAATTTATTACCAAGGACGTGTTTCTACAGCTTCCCCCTTAAAAACAATCATTGTCCTATATTTTACTGAATTTATTACCCATTACCCAAAGCCATTTTTACAGGTAAACAAAGATTATTTCTTCTTGCAGCAACACACTCTCAGTGTGGAGTTTAAAACCTTCTGTCCTGAACTTGGCCATATTTTCAAACATACCATAGTATTGTTCTTTGCTTGTTTAGCATTTTTGTATGAGACAATATCATGCCACTATGCACCACACTGTTTAATTCATTGTCTGCACAACTACTGGAGATCCACTACTGGCTATTCAGAGAGAAAGAGGTGAAATTCTGTGTGGGTTTCATCATCATCTCCTATAACTGCAGAGGAAGACCTGTACAAATCCTGGCATGAATATGTTTACGGTATTTTGATGGGATTTCTGGAGTTCATATGCCAAGTTCTTGAAGAAATTTCTCCCAAAATTGGCTCAATTTGGATGAGTAAGAAGCTGTAATATAAAAATTGGTAAATTTGTATATGTATTTTTGAGTATTGTGATTTTGCAGCTGATTTTCAAATATAATAAGCAAAGGACACAAGTTGTTTGCTGCAGTTCAAGTCAAATGCAACATTTATAAAATGCATCAATTGAATTTCATCAACTAACATTTCGAAGCATCTTTTACATAGAAAACATTCTAATTCCTAACCTTGTTGGAAGGAAGACCAGAAGCTTAGCCAAAGTGCTAGGTTTAAACGAAGAAGGCGAGCAGGATTAGTAATGAAATGCAAATGTTTACTTTCTCTTGAATTTTCCTTGCTTTTACTCCACCTCTTCTGAACATATAAACCTAGTTGAGAGTTGAAATCAGCAACTTTTTGAAATCTTAAGCAAATGACCATCCTTCTTATATTGACTTGGATTAGCCATTCAACCAAGGAATTGATCAGAGCTTGTTCCTGCTCACATTCAATATATAGCCACATGCAGATTTCAGCAGAGGACCTGTATAGTGATTGGGAGCAGAAACCTTGACCTGTTTTTATTTTTTCCACCTTTTGAGCCTCGGAGGTCCATTGCTGCCGAAGTTGAGATTTTCTCACAGAGCACAGATCAGGAGTTGAAATTGGAACTTCAGGTTCACGTAGCCTGGACACTTGGGGAGGAATTTTTCCATCCTCCCTGCCACAGGAATCATAGAGGCAGGACATGCAAATGTCCATTGACCTCGAGTGAGATTTTCCGCCTTTGGTATAAACGCAACTAGAACATCCCACTCTTGGTCTTTTCCTTTTGTGAAAGTTAATGGAATCATAGAAACCCACAGCACAAGAGAAGCACATTTGGCCTGTCATGCCTGTTTTTTGAAAGAGCCCATGTCTATTCCATCATTGTCTGTTTTTGTCCTTAATCCTGTGAATTCTTTATCCTCAAGTATCTGTCCAAGTTCTTTTTAAATGTATTTCTGGGATCAGATTTAATTATCATTCCAGGTGAAGCATTCCAAATTTTGACAATTTTCTAAGAAAAAATGTCCTCTTGTCCACCTCAGATATTTTTGTCAATGATTTAAATCTCTGACCTTGTACCAGAGGGAATGGTTTCTCTCAATCTACTGTTAAACCTCTCAGCATCTTTGAAAATCTCTATTTGGTCATTTTTTAATCTTGGACAGAATTCCCTGATCTCGCATGTCCTGCTGCTGATAATAGTAGGAAGGGGGAATTTGGTGTTCAGCCAAATCTCCATTCACTGCAGCGGAACCGGAGAATCCCAGCCAGGGTGGGAGGATTTCAGCTCTTATCTGTTCCAAAGAGAACAATCCTACTTTTAAAACCTCTCTTCATCTCCAATAACATGCTAGTATTCTATTTTTTGATTCATGGAACCTTATGGTTTTTTAATGATCATATCAACTTGCCCTGATGTCTTTAAGGATTTGTGCAAATAGACAGCAACATTTCCTTTGTTTACCTACTCTTTTCAAAATCATACCATTAACAGTAATGTCCAGGACCATTCCTAAGACTCTAGAGTTCGTCCATGCAGTTTTGCAGCAAGACCTGGATAACATACAGAGTTCACCTTATAAATGACATTTGTGCCCGTTAAATGTCATACAGTGACCATCTTGAACTAGAGAACATCGAACATAGAACAATACAGCACGAACAGGCCCTTCGGCCCACAAGTTGCGCCGATCACATCTACCAATCCACAGACCTATCTATAACCCCCTATCCTATTCTTTTCCATATACTCATCCAGAAGTCTCTTAAAAGACCCCAGTGAGTTTGCCTCAACAACCTCCAACGACAGTCGGTTCCATTCACTCACCACCCTCTGAGTGAAAAACCTACCCCTGACGTCTCCTTTGTATTTGCTTCCCTGCACCTTAAATCTGTGTCCTCTCGTAGTGACCATTTCAGCTCGGGGAAATAGTCTCTGAGAGTCCACCCTATCTATTCATCTCAACATTTTATAAACCTCTATCAGGTCGCCTCTCAACCTACGTCCCTCCAGTGAGAAGAGTCCCAGCTCCCTCAACCTATCTTCATAAGGCCTGCCTCCCAATCCAGGTGGCATCCTTGTAAATCTCCTCTGAACCCTCTCAATAGCCTCTACATCCTTCCTATAATGAGGCGACCAGAACTGCGCACAATACTCCAACTGGGGTCTGACGAGTCATTATAGAGCTGCATCATTACCTCCTGACTCTTAAACTCTATTCCTCGATTAATGAAGGCCAGTACACCGTACGCCTTCTTGACCACTTCCTCCACCTGCGAGGCCGATTTAAGAGTCCTATGGACCCGGACCCCGAGATCCTTCTGCTCTACAACACAGCTAAGACTCCTACCCCTTATATTGTACTCCTTCATCCCATTATTCCTGCCAAAATGGACCACTACACATTTATCTGCGTTGAAGTCCATCTGCCACTTCTCTGCCCAGTCTTGCATCCTGTCTATGTCCTGCTGCAACTTTTGGCATCCAAGAGACTATCTTCCTGATGATTAAATGGTATTACCATCGCTGGAACCCTCGCTATCAACATTCTGAGAGTTACTATTGACCAGAAATGTTAATGGACCATCCATACAAATATTTAGGCTACAAAAGCAGACAACAGGCTGGAAATTCTGCAGCAAGTAATCCACATTTTCGCCCAGAGCCTGCCACTCTCTACAAGGCATGCATCAGACATACAGCATATACATTCAAAAAGCTGAACACCATCCAGGATAAAACAGCTTGTTGGTTTAGCACCTCATCCACCACCTTAAACATTCACTTCCTCCACCACTGACACAAAGTGGCAGCAATGTGTGCCATCAACAAGATGTCATTACGGCAATTTGCCAAGCCTTCTTCAATCACACCTTCCAAATCCGTGACTTCAACAATCTAGAAGGACAAGGGTGGAAGATGCTTGGGAACACCACAGCCTGCAAGTTTCTCTCCAAGTCAAACATCAACCTCACTTGGAAGTATACCACTGTTCCTTCACTGGCTGAACCTCATTGAACTCCCATCGTAACAGCATTGTGGCTATGCCTACAGCAAATGGACTGCAGTAGTTCAACAGTTCACTACCCACTTCTCAAGGACAATTATGGATCTGTAATAAACACTGGCAATGTTCACATAGTATGATTTTTTTTTTCAGTCCTCCCAGTGTTCATCATTTCAGACTGTTCCACATTGAGCTGATGCCTCTGCTCAGTTCACCATTCTGTCTTTGTCATCCAAAATTATCCTTTTAAGACCTAACGCTGTAACAAGTTCTATATCATCTTTACTCTTAATAATGCTGACCTCTACATGTGTCTAGATCGTTTAGAAAATTACAAATAGGAATGGACCCTCAGTAAGCAGCACTGCAAACCATCGCCCAATCTGGAAATCTTTCACCCACCACTTTGTTTTGCTTTTAGTTCCTGAGCTAGTTTTGTATGACTATTGGCACTTTTCTCTTCATTCTAAGAGTTTTGTTCATTTCTGCATGGCATTTTGTTGTATACCTATGAAAATCCATGGTCGGGATTCTTCAAGAAAATTCTAAGTTCCCAAACTGCAGGAAAACAGGATTAATTCCCGCTGCTTTGTTAAATGTACATACCAAAGCGAATCTCGGACTCTCTGAACACTGCAGAGTGCTTCAGTGAGATTTACTCTGGAAAATAGATGGCAGGGCCTATTTCCACTCGCGAGGCTGGCAGCATAGTGCTGAGTGAGACACTGCGCATGCACCAATCTGAAAATGTGGAGATGCACAGTGGCCCCAATTGCCAGCCTCCCGATCGCTAGTCTTCCCAATCGCTGGCCAGCACTGCAACCCTCTTCATGGCTGGCCTTCTGAAACACCCCCCACTGCCTCCGATCAGTGACCTCCCAGACCTCCTGGGCCAGCCCTTATAGCCCTCACTCCCTCCCTCCCCCACCAATCCTCTTGAAGAGTGGCTGTGGGTTTTTAGCCTGGATTTTCACTTCTGAGGCAGGTATACAATGATGACAACCTCTTGATTCCAACCTTGGAAGAACCAGGTCCTATGGCATATTTTCACTCTGGAGCATGCTGGAATTGGGCCTACTGTCTTCAGAAGCAGTTCAGAGACAGCCACAGAAGCTGATGAATGCCAAGGCGCAACTAACAGTAAGTTAGAAGGCCCAACTCGGTGCTCTGGGACTTTGTCCATTGTTGTAAAAAAGACATCTAGATCCTGTAACCCTTATTTGGCACAACATTTCACCCCCTAATTTTCCCCATGCCCCGATCATACTAATCCATGCTCCTCTGGCCTCCAATGACACCTTATACCTTCAATGTCAACCTATACTGAGAGCTTTTTTCCTCGGATGGTGATGGCTAACACGAGGGGAATTGCTTTAAATTGAGGGGTGGTAATTATAGGATGGATATCAGAAATAGGTTCTTTACTCAGAGGGTAGTAAAGGTGTGGAACACCCTGCCTGCAGCAGTTGTGGACTCACCAATTTTAAGGGCGTTCGAATGGTCAGTAGATAGGCATATGGATAACATTGGATTAGTTTAGGTTAGAGGGTCATTAGATTTGTTCCACTAGTCGGTGCATCATTGAGGGCTGAAGGGCCTGTACTGCGCTGTAATGTTCTATATTCTATACCCCTCTACCACCCCTATACCCTTCATGTCAAACCAAGTACACACCACATCCATAGCCCCTCAAAATCTCTATGCCAATCCATTCCCTTTTCTGCACCATGTTGACCCCCTTATACCTGCCATGCCAATCCATGTCCCTCAACCCAATGAATTGGGCCATTCTTCATAATCCTATGCCAGCTTAGTGCTAACCCGTGCCAACACACAAGCCTCACCTGCCATCATTTGTCCTTATCCCTTCTGTGCCACCTCACCCTGTATTGACCATGGTCAGGAGCTGTGCTGAAATGAAATAAATCATTGTTTTAAGTAGCAATTACAGATTTGAGTAAATTAAAAAAAAACTCTCTTTGATTAAAAACCCATTTAATACATTTGAATGCCTTCAACTACTTAATCCGTTTAAAAGTCCTTTGCTTCCAAATAAAAAATTCTCTTCAGTTCCTTAAAGGGATTAACTTTTTCCCTAACTAACTGCTTACATTTTATACTCGTCCTACCAATAGTTAATGTCCACTGTGAGTTTCAAGGCGAAACCCCTTTGATAATGGCAGGACCAGAAGATCCTTCACCAACCAATGGCAGGCCACCTTTGCCACCACAAAACGTATGGTGAGGGGGTGACAGGGTGTGGAAATTCCCACCTATATTGGGATTTTCATCCTAGAAGTGGGTAGCTCGAGGTTAGAAATTTCCCAGCTTGACACGTCTGCCTCAGGAAAAGGTGCAGTGAACAGTATGACTTGTGCTCCTGGAGGTGGAGTGACATAGAATTGATCTTAGGTGCTAATCAGCGACAGCGACAGGTCCTACTGAGTACCAAGGTGTGCTGGTTAAAAGACCCACCTTCATTTCGTGAGACTTTATCCCAGCTATTTTGTTGAATATTTAGTGCTATTGTGTTATATTGTTGAATTTTAGTGCTATTTTTATATCTCTGATCTCATTGTTGCTTGTTTGTGCCATTTTCTGGTTCCTCGCCCCAGATAAATTCAAAGTTCAACTTGGAGCCAGCATAGAGAAGAAAATACCTAATTGGACTTGTAGTGCATTCCTTTTAGAAATGGTTTAGAGAAAGTAATTTTACTGGAGGTATTTGGGTAAGCATCAGATGAATATATCTCCAATCCCCTGGCTGCAAAGCAGCATCCAAACAGAAAGCAAGAGACACATTCAGTGGACTTTGTTGTGGCAGCCGATGCGTCCTACACAATTTTCTTCTCTGCACCCTTCCCAGTCAAAGGATCACGCCCAGGCAGTAAATCTAAAAATCTACCTCTTGTATTTTCATTAGATCAGACACCCTGATTCGGACATCCATGTGTTGTCTCTCTGGTTACTGACCTACAATTGACTCATTCTGGGAGAGTTCATAGGTCAAGCTTAACAGTTTTTTTCTCTGGTGAATTCTGGATTCGAAAATTTTTTATGATCCCTGTTGGGGAATCATAAACCAAAATGACCAAATTTACTGAATGACCCAAAAATGGAGAAATTGCCAACGAGATCCCACTTTGTGTAGCTTTTCCTTTAACATGAATCAAAACCAAGACAAACTGCACATGAATTAAGAAGTTTATTCGATTTGATTTATTATTGTCACATGCTGTGGCACACAGTGAAAAGTATTGTTTTTTTTCCTCCCTGTACAGACAAAATATACTGTTCACAGAGTATATGGGGAGAAGGGAAGAAGAGAGTGCAGAATATAGTGTTACAGTCATAGCTAGGGTAGAGAAAATTCAGCTTAATATAGATAGGTAGATTCAAAAGTCTAAGGGCAACAGGGAAAAAGCTATTCTTGAGTTGGTTGAGCTTAAACTTTTGTATCTTTATCCCAGAGGGAAAAGATAGAAGAGAGTATGTCTGGGGTGCGTTGGATATTTGATTATGCTGGCTATTTTCCGAGGCAGCGGCAAGTACAGATGGAGTCAATGGTTGGGAGGCTGGTTTGCATAATGAACTGGACTGTGTTCACAATCCTTTGTAGTTTCTTGCAGTCTTGTTCAGAGCAGGAACCATATCAAGCTGTGATACATCCAGAAAGGATGCTTTCTATGATGCATCTGTAAAATTGAGAGTTGTAACAGTCATGCCAAATTTCGTTAGCCTCCTAAGAAAGTAGAGACGTGGGTGGGCTTTCTTAACTAGAGCATTAGCCTGGAGGGACCACTTCAGGTTGCTGGTGATCTGGAGACCGAGAAATTTCTGCCTGATAATGTGCACTGTGCAAATCTGGGAAACAGTAAAGTCAGTGGACAATATAAACTGCATGTTGATGGAGTTCAGACCTGTACCACACTCCCCATACAAATTGGAGATTTGACAGAGCTACTCAAAATCATGAAAGGGTGTAGACAGAGTTGCTATTGAGAAACAGTTCCCACTTGTGAAAGTATTGAGAACGCAAGGGTACAGATTTAAAATAGTTAACAAAAGGAGCAAAAATTATACGAAGTGAAACATTTTTTATGTAGAAAGTGGTTAGGATTTGGAATGCATGCTGGAGGCAGGTTCAATGGAAACATTCAAGAGGGAAAATTAGACTGTTATCTGAAAAGGAATAATATGCAAGTTTATGAAAAGAAGGTGAGGGAATAGTATTAGATAAGTTACTCAATTGGAAAACTGATGTGGACACAATAGGCCAAATATGCTCTTCCTGTGCCATAACAATTTGTTGTAAAATGTACCCTACATAGTTACATATCTGCTGTTCTTTATTTACACAGGGTAAGTCAGGAGTCCTATCTGACAATAGCTTTAAGTTTCACAGTTTTATCTTCTGCAAAATGCAGTTCTATGAATCCTCCCTCCCTCAGGTCACAACAGGCCGTGTGGTGTAGTTTTCCAGAACTCCTTTTCAACTAAACGACCAATAATAGTTCAAAAAGTTCCTTTTCAACTAAACAACCAATAATAGTCAGGTTCAATTTGTCACCTATAGAAATACAGCCAGCTCTTTAGCCCTGAATCTTTATCCCTGAAAGTGGGCAGTCAGGTCGAGAAGGTTGTTAGGAAGGCATATGGAGTCTTGGCTTTTATTGGTAGAGGGATTGAATTTCGGAGCCGCAACGTCATGTTGCAACTGTACAAAACTCTAGTGCGGCCGCACTTGGAGTATTGTGTGCAGTTCTGGTCCCCACATTATAAGAAAGATGTGGAGGCATTGGAGAGGGTACAGAGGAGGTTTACCAGGATGTTGCCTGGTATGGAGGGCAGGTCTTATGAAGAGAGGCTGAGGGATTTGAGGTTGTTTTCGTTAGAAAGAAGGCGGCTAAGAGGAGACCTTATTGAAACATATAAGATGATTAGAGGTTTAGATAGGGTGGACAGTGATAGCCTTTTTCCTAGGATGGAGAAAGCTAGCACGAGGGGACACAGCTTTAAATTAAGGGTGATAGTTATAGGACGGATATCAGAGGTAGGTTCTTTACCCAAAGGGTGGTTCGGGAGTGGAATGCCCTGCCTGCAGCGGTTGTAGATGCGCCAAGTTTGGTGGCGTTTAAGAGGTTAGTTGATAAGTATATGGAAGAGAAGGGAATGGTTTAGTTTGGAGGGGCATTGCTTTTTATATTGGTCGGCGCAACATCGAAGGCCAAAGGGCCTGTTCTGTGCTGTAATGTTCTATGTTCTATGTTCTAGTATCTCCATAATATTCAGACACTTTTCCAAGTTGTAGACCAACTTAGCTGACTTTACAGTACCTTTAAGAGTTCCTTTTTACTTTTCTGTCAGAAAAACCAGCCTTTTCCTGAAAGTGATTTCTTTCTTCTTCTCCTCCCAATAATTGTGTTCCTCTTTCTGCTTTCACTTTGTCTTTGCATCTGCAAACTAATTGTCTTTACACTCCAACCCTTTGCTTTGTGGTTCTTCTTTGTATCTGCAGTTCACCATTGTGTTTGCCAGACATACCGTTTCTTTCTTGACTTTCTTCCTGTTGGTACTGCTTCCAGATCAAGAGCTGCATGTCACATGGACTAGTCTTTCTTATTCCCCATGAAAATACAATTGATCCCTCTACTATTGATGCAAACATTTAAAAGTCCTTCCTAAATATTTCAAAAAACAATTATCGGTGCCACAGACCTTTTAAAGAAATTACTCTGCTGCCTTCAGATCAAAGATTGTCATTAGTCTCCTGCAGCAGATTTTAGTTTAGCACTGCTCTCAGTGCTCTTTCATTCCAGGACTAGGATCTTTTGAAAAAACACGCACTGATGCTACTGTGAGTTCATTATAGTTTATGGACATCACCTGAAACTCACAGCAGTGGTCCATATCAGCACTTATTTTAGCCTATGATAAAATGTACCAGTTTATGGTAATAGAAATGTTTTACTTTGGATCCTTTGGGCTGGAGAAAATTTAAAAGGTGATTGCTGAACTTTTCAAAGAGCTAGATATTTCTTTTGCTTTGTACCAGGACAGAGTTAAGCTTAGTCCAGACACATTGTGAGATCATCAAGACATTTTTGCTTCTATGTAAAGATGAAGATTCTGAGCTAAAGTTTTTTTGCAGCAGATACCACGTTGTTAATTATTTTAATAGAAGAGGAAGAGAAAAGGCTGTACAAAGTGGAATAAAGACTGTAAACATATTTGAGGAGAATGCATCACATGAAATAATATACCTCACAACTATACCAGAGGCTTTCAACAGCGATTCAAATATTCTGAAGGTTTCAATGAGGATCTCTGAATGAGAGGTGTTACCTTCAGCATGGCTTTAAGCAAGCTGTCCAACTTGGGCAGTTCCATCTGTACAAGTTAGCACTGAACTTCTCTTTTATGCCACTAGATCCATTCAAGCAGCAACAAAGGATTTGTTATATCACACAGGCTGCCAACTGGACATGTATTCATTGGGTCACTGACACCATCTTTGAGAACAACACACTTAATCCGACTGAACAATTAGGCAGAAGTGTGGTGGTTTGTTCTAATTGTAAACTTTTCCAAAATGCTTGGCGGATCTTGAGGAAAGAGGATATAACCTAAAATGAGTAATGATAACCCCTAAAAATAAAGTGGACATTGATCAGTAGGAAGACTCTTGCTTCTCTCAAGCTCTGCAGGAATGAAATAGTGAATGCGTAGGTCGGCACCTCATCAACTTGCAGCATATGTTGTCCACTGACCTCACTGTTTCCCAGATTGGCAGAGTGCTCATCAGCAGGCAAAAATTGCAAGGCTGTGTTGCCAGCACTGTGAGGATCGTTGGGACATGCCACAGAGAGGCACTGGAAACCTAATCATAGATATTTCCCTCACATTTAGAAAGGTTTAAGTTGGTGGATCAACTCGTTTAAAGTTAGAAAATTTAAGTGCATTGTAATGGTGTTGAAATCAGTTAACATATTCAATCTGTTCCCAATCATGCCATCAACTAATTTTGGCCCTTCACAAATAATGGTGAGGAGTCCAAATGGAAGCTGACACTATCCTACTGCATTCATCTGATGCATAAAAGAGCTGGAAGAAGTTCACCTTCTCAAATCATCAGGACAATAACAAATGAGCTGGGAAGATGGAGCAATCTCACCCCATTAGACAGTTTATTGGTTATGGAGAACAACAATTGTTTTATGGGACCTGTGATATAAAAGCAATGATAAGTCTGCAAAGATAGTGAACCTTGGTTCTCAATGACCCATTGTTTCAATTTGTAACCTCCTGGCTCCACATTTAAGCAGGTAACCATTTTTTTTTACATTTAGTCCTTTCAGATGAACCTCCTGTGGTTCTTTCAAAAGCATTAGTTAGGTTGCTTCAGGCTGAACAAAAATACTCACAGCATGCGCACTGCACTCCTAGCATGGAACCAATGCCTGTATACATGTTACTTACCACATTTCACCTTTCAGCACTTGTTTCACACCTAAAGATAGGATTCAATTGCCAGACCATTATTTGCTTGAGTCAAGGTAACTTGTCTTTGACTTGTAGCCCTAATCAAGACAACTGAGGACCCCAACAACTCTGGGTTTAATATGCTGGGTTTGCAAATGGAGGACACTCAACAACTGAGAGTACATCATTAGAATATGCAAAGAGGGATTTCTCTCAGGATTTAACTCCGCTTTCTGGCTTAAACTCTGAACTTTGTGGAGTTTGTCAGGATCAACAAGGCATGGGCAGAGTGGGAATGCTACCTCAATGAAATGCAAATTTACAAAAGTGATACTGATTGGCTGCAGCCATTCCAAGGTGAAATTCTGCTGATAACATTTCTTCTAGGAGTGTGTTCTTGCTGTTTGACATATAATTTCCAAGTTTTTGTAAGTCAGTGCATCTGTCTTGGACTTCACCCATCTTGATCTGTACTTCTCTGCTGTTAGCCTTTCTGATTGTATGGATGCAGCTGACACAGCTCTGCCTTGGACCTTTGATGAAGAGCGAAAGGAGCAGCATCACCAACACCAATGGGACCAACTCTAACAGCAGCGCCCACCTGCCTTTTTCTCAGCCATATGCCACTTCTCAGGACACAGAGGATGGATAGAGATCCAATTCAAAGGAAATGAGAAACTCCTCTCAGATATTCCTTACTTAAGAAGGGATATACTTTCATTGGAAGAAATTCAAATGAAGTTCACAAAGAACTTGAATGAAGAGAGGTTGAATGAAGGGATTGGCTTTGAAGGGAAGGTTGAGCAGGTTGAGGTTTTACGCATTGGAGTTTATAGGAAAGATAGGTGATCGTATTGAAACATGTAAGGTTCTGAGGGGACTTGACAGGATAGGCACCAAAAGAATGTTCCCCTGCATGGAGGAATCTAGAGAACACGGTTTTAAAATAAAGGGTTCTCTCATTTATGATCGAGATGAGAAGGAATTTATTTTCTGAGGTTCGACAGTCTTTGGAATTCTCTTCCACAAGAAGTAGGGGAAGCTAGGACATTGAATTTATTCAAGACTGAGACAGATAGATTTATCAGAGACAAGACAGCCAAGAGTTATTGGGGGCAGACAGGAAGGTGCAGTTGAAACTAGAACCAGAACTGCCGTGATCCTTATCAAATATTAGAGCAGGCTCAATGGGCCAAATAGCCTACTCAAGCTCTCATTTCTTATGATCTTAAAGGCTCTACAGTGGATTTGCTCTCTCACACCTGTTGGACGTGCATAGCCAATGACAGTCAGTGTATTTATAACTAAAGTGAGCTCTCCTCACCAGAACACCTCACCTGCCTCCGGTGCCCTCTCACCTAGGTCTCTGCTTTGTCTTGCAGATCTGTGACTTGCTTGCAAGGAAAAAAAACAGAATATTGAGAGTATGAGAAATGTATTGTCTCGAGACGAGGAAAGGACAATATTTGTGGAGATTAACAGTGAGGAATTGGTATGGGATGACAAGATGAGAGTGAATAATGGTGATGGTTGTTTTGATGGCTATGTAGGAAAAAGCCTAACTTCACACAGTACTCCTTTGACCAAGGATTTTCACACATCTCCTAATGTCATTACATTTGAATCATGGTCAATTTTGTCTAATTATATTCCTCTGAAGCACTTGTAAAAAGTGTTATATAAACGTAAGTTGTCCTTGTTGAAGTGTCAGGCTAGATTATGTTTTGAAGCACTAGAATGTCGCTTGAACCCAATTTTCTTCTGACTCTTTGTTAGTTGTGGCTCAGTTGCTAGCACGCTTGGCTCTGAATTACAAGTCTCATTCCAGGTCTTGAGCACAAAGTGAAGGCTGACAGTCCAGTGCAGTGCTGAGGGAATCCTGCACTGTCAGAGGTGCTGTCTTTCAAGTATTATATCAAGCCAAGGTTGCATCTTCTTATTTGGGTGGATGTAAAAAATGTAAAGGCACTATTTTGATAAAGAGAAGAGTCACCCCTGGTACCCGAGACAGTATTGATCCCTCAATCAAAATCAGAAAAAACAGATTATCTGGTGTTTTGACAGTGCCAGAGGGCCCAGGATGGTGCTGCCAAGCTGTAAATGTCCAGCAGGCACCTCCCTATGTCCGACTCTGTTGGGGCCCCTGATTGCCCCTACATTCACTCCAGCAGTGTCGGGCTGCTAGCTCCCCGATAATGGGGAGCTACTGTAAACCCCATTGGAGTGAAATGCTCCTAACGGGTGGTGACTTGTTAAAATCTCTCCTTTTTTTAACTGGACAATTGCTGGACTGATAAAATAGCTGCCATTGGTCACATGCTGGTGGTTCTGGAAGATTCTCAGCAGTTCCAACGGACAAATGTAAACTTATCGCCCCCTTTTTTGCATTATATGAACATTTGAGCCAAGCCATCACAAAAGTCTAGCAGATGATGTATCTGCTGCAGCTAGCTCTGGTAAAACTCAACTATAATCTTGTGCCATTGTTTCTAGAATTACTTACTCAGAAGGCAGTGGGAATGATTCCCCCCTCTCATTACATTAATTTTTCAGTAAAACGAGCTGGGAAATCCCAGTCGTATTTAATGCGCAGGATTCACGCTGGACACCCCAGCCTGCCAGCACCTCCCAGCGCCAGATTTCCAGCAGCATCAACTCCATGCTGGAAATCAGCAGGGATGTGCATAAATTATGGTAATTAACATTACCATACATTTTAAATTCTATTGAGTGGGCCCAGGACTGAAGTCTCCCAGACAAATTGGTCAGTGAAAATTACAGATAAATCAGCAAGAATGCAAATTCTTTAACAAACAAACTTTAAGTTTTCCGTAAGTGCAGAAAGTACAGGAATGTACTTAATATTAATGGGCAAAAAGGCGCAATTCTCCCAAAAAAGATTCTAAGTGTCCAATTCCTGTGAAAACTGGAGTAAATCAAGCTGGTTTTCTCAGTGGGACTTCAGAGAAGAATCTCCCACACTCTGTGCACTGCTGATTTTAACAAGAGAAATAAATATATAATAGATAGGGGTGGGGAGATGGAATCACGGGCCCAGAGAGGACATGAACCAGATTAGCACATTTAAAGCTGCATTTCAATACGCAATACTGGCACTTAACCAGAATCACTCATCCCCTGGTATTCGTCAACCCACCTGTGCAAGGGCAGTCAGCAGCAATCACCATTGGTCTCTACAAACAGAGACCAAATGCGGTGGCCTCACAGGGGATTGTAAAACCATTGTAGCCCAATGGTGGTCATGTGATGGCTAAGCAGTGCCTAGCCATTGCCTCCTGGCACTATCTACTTGGATGGCACTACCAGGGTGGTATAGGCAAGGGCTTGAGCCTCTGTAGGGGGCAGGGGCAGAAAGGGGTCTCTGAAGAGGGCAGTGCTTAAAGCAACCCTGTATCATGATATCATTCACTTGGGGACAGGAGCCTGATGTCAGCCATTGGGGTGGTGGGGGACTGGGACAGCAATGGCAGTGAGGATGGATGGGAGGGAGCAGAGTGATCCTCATGCTTGCATGGCGTATGGCAGGGGAAGAGTTGCCCCTCCGGGTCAAAGGTTGGGTGTGGCCCCCATGTCTGTGGGGGTGGGGGGAGGTTCATGATGTCCATGGTGGGGAGGGGGACTTTCAACTTAACTTTGAGACTGTGCACCCTCTAAAATCAGCACTCCAGTCTCTGAGGAGCAGGTCTTGCCGGTATGTTTAGTCCCACACATCTCTTTGCCGGTGGAAATCTCTCCAGCTCCACAGAAATGACTAAGCGTGGGTGAATTGAATAGTGCCAACCCACCTGATGGAATTTTCATTGCTTTTTCCACTGGAGATGACATTTACGCCAGTAACCTCCATCCTCATTCATGGCCGATATCTTGAAAATGAGTGGAGTTTTGCCAAATTTTCCATTTTCTTTTATAGATAGTGGGCATGGATGAGATCAGAAAACCTACCGTTAGCCATTTTTTGGGGAATTTGCCCCAAGTTGTTTTTTTTTCACACCTTCTCCTCATTACCTGAGGGAATAAGATTATTATTGTAATTGTTTATTTGGCCAGGAAACATCAATGCATCTTGTTATCTTTCTGTGATGGACACAATTGTATCCTCTAGAAAGTGTCCCATAAGTAAGTTTTATAATACTAGATGAGAAAAGGTGAATCAGAAGTGATGGTGGCATGATTTGTGTCTTGGTGTCAATACAACTTCTATCTAGATGCAGCTAAGTTCAGAGAATTTTTCCATGGTTTCAAGTTTCATAACCAAGCATTTCATGAATTCCTGTTGTGCATTCACTCTTAACATTCATGACTATTTTTCAGTTTGAAGATTTGAGACCTACAAAATTGTCATTTTAATGACCATAGTTTCAACAAGGATAACGTGATAACAAATTTGATTTTCCCCAGATTGAGTTGACTTGGGAAATTTTAAGTGTTTGCAGTTTCAGCTGTCAATGGATTGAGATTATTAATATGTTATAAAAATAACAATGGCAAGCAGGTTCCAAATCCAGGATTCCCAAATCCATTCCCAGAGGTTCCTATGTTCAGAAGTGTTTTATAAAGATGTGGTAGTTTAGGTCATGACCCCATACCCTACACTTCTGAATTGTTGGTTCCATTTTGGGGATGATAGACTCGACCTAGTACTCCACAATTGTCATGGAGTCAAGCTGGCTTTTCAAAGACATCATAGCATCTCAAAGGTATCAGGTTTTGGCGAGGGATTCTCTGGCCTCCTCACGGTGTGTTTCTTGTGGCAGGATGTGGCACAGCGTTCACTGGCAGTAGGATCTTCTGGTCCCACTGCTATCAAAGGGATTTCCTATTTATTGCAACCCACACTCCCAGGAAAGCCAGAGTGGGGTGCACCAGCGGCCGGGGGGTGGGGCAGGGGAGGCAGGGGGGGAGTATGGGGGGTCAGGAGATCCCACCAGCATGAACAACCAGATAATCCCAGCCGTTATCTTCATGAAGAGACCTTTTGAAAGGCAAGTTCAGAAGTCCTCCTCATTCATGCTTCTCTGATACCAAAGTATACCTCTCCTCCAACCTTCATGGCTCCTCATGCTAAGCCATGCTAAGCCGTGATAACTCCATATCCATCATTTAGTTGATAAGTATATGGATGAGAAGGGAATGGTTTAGTTAGGAGGGGCATTGCTTTTTATTTTGGTCGGCACAACATCGAAGGCCGAAGGGCCTGTTCTGTGCTGTATTGTTCTATGTTCTATGTTCTATACACACATTCACTGTATAAAAGCAGTGAAGCTTATAACAACAGGAGGATGTAAGAGAGAGGGTTTTTATAACCAGTCATTTAAAGCTTTCCATCTTCTTTAAAAGAACCCCTTTTTACTACAGCCTGATATTAGTATCAATCCTCCACACCCATTAAAGTATCAGTAATTGTAACCGCGGCATCGTAGCACAACAGTTAGTACTGCGGCCTCACAGTGCCAGGGAGCTGGGTTCAATTCTGACCGTAGTGACTATGTGGTGTTTTCCCTGTGTCTACATGGGGTTCCTCTGGATGCTCTGGTTTTCTCCTACAGTGCAAAGATGTGCAAGTTAGGTAGTTTGACCATGCTAAATTGCTCTTTAATGTCCAAGATGTGGAGATTAGGGGAAATTGGCAGGATAAATGTAGGCTTATGGGTTTAGAACAGG
The DNA here is from genome assembly GCA_024679065.1 of Sphyrna mokarran. Lineage (NCBI taxonomy): Eukaryota > Metazoa > Chordata > Chondrichthyes > Carcharhiniformes > Carcharhinidae > Sphyrna > Sphyrna mokarran. The sequence goes on from JAGIQG010000007.1 coordinate 108,400,996, forward strand.
GAATGGGCCTGAATAAAGCTGCTGGGTAAAAAGAATCAGTGCACGTTCAGTGGGTCGAATGGCCTCCTTCAGTATTTTAGGGATTATGAAATGGAGAGCATAGATCAGAGAGCTAGAACTGTCAATCAAGCAGTACATGCCCTAGGGCACAGATGTTTCAATAGGTTAATGGACTTCTGGGCTCTCAGGCAAGCTTCATTATGTAATGTTGACTGAGAGAGCATGATTGAGGACCATAAGTTGGCATGGGAACATGAAGGACCATTCGTGTAGGTGTGGAAGGCATGGGTGGAAGATGAATGGTGGGTAGTATGAGGGGTGAGATTTGGAGTACCTTTCTTTTATAGTTGATACAAAATCTGACAGCTCCGAAATGTGCTTTATAAACAATCCATCTCCGCATCCAACAGCCCCTAATACTTTTTCCACACTTTTTCCTAGCCCAACTCTAGCCAACATCTGACAACAACTACACACCCCCTCCCCTTGCCCCTTATGCTTGCAACCATTGGCTGGTAGGCTGTGCCACAAACTTTTCTAACTCTCATGGTCTTTCTTGAGGATGAAAATCCAGACCTATTATTTTTAATGGAAGGGTTTCTTTGAACATTTATAAATATTGCTCAGTGACAGAGCTAAGTGATTCAACAACCAATGGATTAGATCTAAGCTTTGCAACATCCAGTCCTGTATTATGGTAGACAATTAAATAAGTCACTGGAATGATAAATTCCTCGAATCCTCAATGATGGGGGAACTCAGCATCTCACTGCAAAAGATAAGGCTGAAGCATTTGAAACAATCTACAAAAGTGCCAAATGGATGATTCATCTGGTCTTCTAGCGGTCCCCAGCACTGTTTATGTCAATCTTCAGTAAATTCAAATCACTGCCACATGTGATATTAAGGAAAGGCTGGAGGCAACAGATATTGCAAAAACTATGTGGCTGAAAATATTCCAGCAAGAGTAATGAAGACTTGTATTCCAGAACTTGCCTCACCCCTAGCCAAGATCTTTTAGTACAGTTGCAACACTGGCATCTACCTGACAATGTGGAAAAATCCTGGGTATGAAAAGTGGACATCTGTGGTCAAGATAAGCACTCCAATCTGAACAAACACATACTATTCCATGGCCTGATTAATGCTTTGATAAACAATTTCACAAAGTCACTTCATTGTATTCATGCTCCTTCATAAATAATTTCATTTCGGCTCCCACTTTGCGTTTGTTTAAAAGTTCAATTAAAAGTCTCATTAGTTCCTTGGATATGAACCTTGGTCTATTTCTGAAGATTGTCTATTTACACGCTGTCTTTGCTGTCCAACCACTTGACCTTTAACATCAGCTCCTTTTAAGTTAAATGTGTTCTTGCAGAAGTATTGGGTATAACACAGCATAGAATCATTGAGGTCGACAGCACAGAAAACATCCTTTTGGCCCATCATATCTGTGCTGATAAAAGACAACCAACTATTCTACTCCTATATAGTGTCACACAACCTGTATTTTTTTTACATTCTGCGATTTGAATAAGTTACATCTAGGATCTCCAGATCTGAATATAATAAGGAAAAAATTTAGTCAATTACAAAAAGCTGCAAGTCTAAGAATGTCTTTGGAGGAGAAAACAACACTTAAATTTGCCAAATATGCATAAATTTCTGAAAACAAATGAACTAGAGTTGCAGGATAATGTTAAAGATAATACCAATGCCATGAGGAAAGCTTTTGACCAAGTGACAATTAAAGAATATAGATGATTATAAATCAAAGCCAGGGTGGTGCTTGATGGAGGATTTGAAAATGCTGGTATTCCCATGCATTTTCAGCTCTTGCCCTTTTAGATTGTAGAGGCTGCAGATTTGGAAGGTGCTGTCAGAGGAGGCTTGTATTTTATTGCAGTGCATCTTGCATATGGTACACACTACTGTCATTGTGCACCAGTGATGGAAGCAGTAAATGTTTAAGGTGCTGGATGGGCTGCTGATCAAGCAGGCTGCTTTGTCCTTGGTGATGTTGAGCTTCTTGAATATTGTTGGAGCTGCACTCATACAGGTAAGTGATGAAATTTCCATTCTCATTCATATTTACCAAGTGGGAGTTAGGAGAAGCAGCAGTGGAGAGGCGTACCTGTTGTGGACATGCAAAGCAGAGGATAAAGCACCGCCCAGGCTAGGGTCCTTTATTTACCAAGAAGGGGTTGGGAGAAGCAGCAACAGAGAAGGGACATGTTTGGGACTTGTGAAAGAGAGGATAAAGCGAAACCCAGGCTTTAGGCTTTCACTTACCAAGTGGGAGTTGGAAGAAGTAGCAGAAGGGATTTGTTTGGGACTTGCAATAGAACGCAGCTGTAACTTCCAACATATGCCGAGTTTCAGGGAAAAAGATAATTCAAATTGTGACCTCACAAGAAATCCATAAATTGATTGTTTGGTGAATGATTGCAGTTCCAGATTATCTGTAAGAAGTTGGAATTTTAAAAAATGTAAAATTTTAAACAACCCTAAACTACCTACAACAGTAAAATGGAAGTATGAAGCAATGAGCATATTAATTATTTTATTCTTAGCTGATAACGGTGGAGTACTCAGGTATAAATTAGTTTAATAAATGATGGTAAAAGGAGGAATTAATTTAATTCAAAATTAATTAAGGAAATCATCAATCAGTTACTTAAATGAGAAATAATGAGAGATACTTGAATCATCAATATTCTCAGGTGAGATGCCTGAAGATGTTGTGCCTTTGTTTAAAAAGGGCAGCAGAGAAAAACCTAGAAATTACAAGCTGGTGAACCTTGCATGTGTGGTGGGTAAATTGTTGGAAAATATTTTGAGAGACAGGATCTACAGGCATTTAGAGACGCAAGAACTAATTAGGAACAAGCAGCATGGCTTTGTGAGTGGAAAATCTTCTCTCATAAATTTGATTGAGTTTTTTGAAGGGGTAACCAAGAAGGTAAATGAAGGCTGTGCAGTTGATGTTGTCTACATGGACTTTAGCAAGGCCTTTGACAAGGTACCACATGGTAGGTTGTTGCATAAAGTTAAATCTCACAGGATTCAGGGTGAGATATCTAAATGGATACAAAATTAGCTACTTTACAGAAGCCAGAGGGTGGCTGCAGTGAGTTATTTTTTCAAATTGGAGGTCTTTGACTAGTGGTGTGCCTCAGGGATCAGTGTTGGGTCCACTCTTATTTGTCATTTATATTTATGACTCGGATGAGAATAAAGGAGGTAGATGACACTAAGATTGCTGGCATAGTGGAAAGTGATCTCCAGTTGCAACAGGATCTTGATCAATTGGACCAGTGGGCTGACGAATGGCAAATGGAGTTCAATTCAGAAAAATGCAAGGTGACACATTTCGGTAGATTGAACCAGGGCAGGACTTACTCAGTTAATGATAGGGCATTGGGGAGAGTTACAGAACAAGGAGATCTAGAAGTACACGTTCAGAGCTCTTTGAAAGTGGAGTCACAGGTGGACAGAGTGCTGAAGGTGGCATTCAGCATGCTTGGTTTCATCAGTCAGATCATTGAATATAGGATTTGGAATGTCTTATTGAAGTTGTACAAGACATTGGTAAGGCCACACTTGGAATACTGTGTGCAATACTGGTCACTCTTTTATAAAAAGTGTATTATTAAATTAGAAAGAGTGCAGAAAGATTTACTAGGATGCTACCAGGACTTGATGGATTGAGTTATAAGGAGAGATTGGTTAGACTGGGATGCTTTTCTTTGGAGCGCAGGAGGCTGAGGGATGATCTTACAGAGGTCTATAAAATAATGAGGGGTGTAAATCAGCTAGATAGTCAATATCTTTTCCCATAGATAAGGGAGTCCAGAACGAGAGGGCATAGGTTTAAGTTGAGAGGGAAGAGATACAAAAGTGTCCAGAGGGGCACTTTTTTCACACAGAGGGTGGTGAGGGTCTGGAACAAGCTGCCAGAGGTAGTAGTAGAGGCAGGTACAATTTTATCTTGTGAAAAGCATTTAGATAGTTACATGGGTACAATAGGTATAGAGTCCAAATGTGGGCAATTGGGATTAGTTTACAGGTTTTTTAAAAAAAGGCAGCTTGACAAGTTGGGTTGAAGGGCCTGCTTCCATGATGTAAACCTCTATGACTCTATGATTCTAAGTGTGACAGGGAGGTACAGAGTGTGCCAGTAGTTAAAGCTGTGAAAATAACAAAAAACAATTAAAGAAAGTTCATCTAAATGCACACAGCATTTACAATAAGGTAGATGAATTGATGACACAAAGAAGAAAACAAGTATGACCTAATTGTCATTATAGAGATGTGGCTGCAGGATGACCAAGGCTGGGAACTGATTGTTCAAAGGTCTCCAACATTTAGGAAGGATAGGCAAAAAGGAAAAGCAGCTGGAGTTGCATTGTTAGTGGGAAGAGGGAAGGGAGTCCACTGCCACTCTGCTTGAGGTCAGTGGAGGGAAGTGGGGAGGGGCCCATGATCGGTCTGAGTGGCAGGGGTGTGGGAGAGATAATGTTGTGTGGGCTGGGCAATGTCTGTGCGAACCAAGAGGAGGCATTATCTGGCCTCAGAGAGATGTGCACAACACCAGGTTAAAGTCCAACAGGTTTATCTGGTAGTAAATGCCACTAGCTTTTGGGCCTCTAACCCTTCGTCAGGTGAATGGAGAGTTCTGATCATGAACAGGGAATGTAAAGACACACACAGTTTTCAGAAAACTGATTAGAATGCAAGTTTTTACCACTAATCAAGTCTTAAAGGTGTAGACAATATGAGTGGAGTTAGCATTAAGCGTAGGTTAAAGAGATGTGTGTTGTCTCCAGACAGGACAGTAAGTGAGATTTTGCAAGCCTAAGCAAGTCATGGGGATTATAAATAGTGTGACATGAACCCAAGATGCTGGTTGAGGCCATCCTCATGTGTGTGGAACTTGGCTATCAGGGGAGCAGCATTCTATACTTTTTTCTGCTCATGTGCAGTTGGAGATGCTAGTTGGAACTGTAGGATTTCAGGCACGTTAAGCCCTAGCCACAGGCTTCTGCAGTACGTTTCAGAATTGCTGATATTTTTGCAGGCAGAGTGTGTACGGGGCTACCACAGAACAGGTCTAAAAGTCAGTTCTGAAATACTCCCACTTTCAAGTCTGCCCAGCACTTAAAATCAAAATGGTAAAATCGGACCCAATGTTTCTCTCCCCCACACATGCTGCCAGACCTGCTTTGTTTCTCCAGCACTTTCTGTTTTTATTTCAGATCTCCGGTATTCGCAATGTTTTGCTTCTATTTAAGTTGTATGTGTGTGATTTATGATTGTAAATTTTACATTGCTTGAACATTAATATATGAAGTTGATATGGTGATGGGGTACACAGACCGTTGGGGGATCTGGGTAAGTGTATGTAAAATTGCAATCCACTGAATGAGGAATACCCTTCCAGCAATTTGGATAACATTTTGGGGGGTTACAGGTTTTAATAGATACAACCAACTCTGCCTTCCCTTCAGATTTAACCTGAATTAAATCAGGTTAAATGGTCTGATTATCTGGCCATTTATTTCCAGGATACAGCAGAGGTAAAATGATTAGAGTGCAGTTTCATAAATACCATAAATACCCATGGAAGGCTTCTGCAGAAAATGCAGATGTATGGGATTGAGGGTGATTTAGCTAATTGGATTAGGAACTGGCTAGCTGATAGAAGACAGAGGGTGGTGGTTGATGGAAATTATTCATCGTGGAGTTCGGTTACAAGTGGTGTACCTCAGGGATCTGTTTTGGGGCCCCTGCTGTTTGTAATTTTTATAAATGATCTGGATGAGGGTATTGAAGGATGGATTAGTAAATTTGCGGATGACACCAAAGTCGGAGGAGTGGTAGATAGTGAAGAGGGGTGTTATAGTTTGCAGAGAGACTTGGACAAGTTGCAGAGCTGGGCCGAGAGGTGGCAAATGGAGTTTAATGCGGAGAAGTGTGAGGTAATTCACTTTGGCAGGAATAACAAATGTGTAGAGTATAGGGCTAATGGTAGGACTCTTAATAGTGTTGATGAACAGAGGGATCTTGGTGTATATGTGCATAGATCCCTGAAAGTTGGCAAACAAGTCGATAAGGTTGTTAAGAAGGCATATGGAGTCTTAGCTTTTATTGGTAGGGGGATTGAATTTCGGAGCCGCAACGTCATGTTGCAACTGTACAAAACTCTAGTGCGGCCGCACTTGGAGTATTGTATACAGTTCTGGTCCCCACATTATAAGAAAGATGTGGAGGCATTGGAGAGGGTACAGAGGAGGTTTACCAGGATGTTGCCTGGTATGGAGGGCAGGTCTTATGAAGAGAGGCTGAGGGATTTGAGGTTGTTTTCGTTAGAAAGAAGGCGGCTAAGAGGAGACCTTATTGAAACATATAAGATGATTAGAGGTTTAGATAGGGTGGACAGTGATAGCCTTTTTCCTAGGATGGAGAAAGCTAGCACGAGGGGACATAGCTTTAAATTAAGGGGTGGTGGTTTTAGGACAGATGTCAGAGGTAGGTTCTTTACCCAGAGGGTGGTAAGGGTATGGAATGCCTTGCCTGCGTCAGTTGTAGATGCGCCAAGTTTGGTGGCGTTTAAGAGGTTAGTAGATAAGTTTATGGATGAAAAGGGAATGGTTTAGGTTAGAGGGTCACTGCTTTTTCTTAATTGGTCGGCGCAACATCGAAAGCCGAAGGGCCTGTTCTGCACTGTAATGTTCTATGTTCTAGTAGAGTGTACAAATCATACTGTTCTGTCAGTCATGTCTCAGAAGAGGTCTGCTGGAGAAGGCAATGCTTCAGGAAAGGCAATAAAATTAGCCGACATCAGAGGGCTTTCTAAATACATCATGTGAACCTACGATCAGGAGAGCAGATGGTATTTATGAAACTGCACTCTAATCATTCTACCTCTGCTGTATCCTGGAAATAAATGGCCAGATAATCAGTGGGAAGGCAGAGTTGGTTGTATCTATTAAAACCTATAACCCCCCAAAATGTTATCCAAATTGCTGAGAAGCCAAGTTCTATATTTGTTTCCACATGATATCTCCAGGCTGAAAGACCACTTTGGTCTGAAGACATCAATATCAGGGCATTAGGTGCAATTGTTTAAGGTGCATTCACTCTGGCGAGAAACTCATCATCAAATCCAATTTCATCTCAAATGGTCATTGAAGATGAAATTGGATTTCCTGCAAATTTTACCATCTGTCTCAGATCTCTGAGATGATCATGAATGTTTCCTTGCAACTGATGTACATCCAATATCCTTTCCAGAGTAGAAGCCTCGATAAGTAGGCTCACATCACAAATAGGCTTGCATTAACACAGCAATAAAGTTACTATGAAAATCCCCTAGTCACCACACTCCAGCATCTGTTCAGGTACATTGAGAGAGAATTTAGCATTGCCAGCCACCTAACCAGCATGCCTTTCAGACTGTGGGAGTAAACCATAGCACCCAGAGGAAACCCACACTGATACGGGGACAACATGCTGACTCCACATAGACAGTGATCTAAGCTAGGAATAGAACTTGGGTCCCTGGCATGTGAGGCAGCAATACGAATAATATGATATTGAGAGGCTGATTTTTGCAGATGCACTTAAGAGCCACCTTTGAGATCTAACATTTTCATATATTCATTAATGGAATGTGCGCATTACTGTTTAGGCCAGCATTAAATTCCTCACTCATAATTGCCCTTGAGAAGTGGTAATGAGCCATCTTCTTAAACTGCTGCAGTCCATGTAGGGTAGGTACACACACAGTGCAATTAGAGAGGAAGCGCTGGGATTTTCACCTCAGGGTTTTCACCTCAGAAGCAATTTCATTTGAAAACTTTGTGAACTTTGCACACAGACGTGCAGAGGAAAAAAGGAGGAGATTTCTTCTTCTCAGTAAGTAGCGTTCACCAGGGGCCGGGGAAAGGAGCTGCACGAGGTGCAAAATGCTGTGGCCCATGCCCTCAGCAAACCCTGTTTTTATGAAGGCATCTTTCAGCTCAATCCCACCCCGCTGAAAGATGACTTCATAAGAACAGGATATGGCGCTTGACTCATCGATCGACATTTCCGATGCGTCACAGCGAAAAACTGCACTGACCTCCTCAGAAGACGAACGTAGCAGACAGAGTGCCCTTATTTGTCCAGTACTTCCCCAAAATGGAGAAGCCACGACATCTTCTCCGGAGCCTTTAACATGTCATCAATGAAATCAAATGTCTCATGAGGCCATCCCCGTATCCCTACTTCTTGCTTTCAAACAACTAAACAATTTCAAGCAGACCATTGTCTGCAGCAAACTACCCAGCCTTCAGGAGAACAGTGACCACGACACCACACAACTCTATGACAGCAACATCTGCAAGATGTGCCGGATCATCGAAGCAGATGCCATCATCTCATGTGAGAGCACCATCCACCAGGTACACAATATTTGGTGTTGCAACTTGGCCAATGTTGTCTACCTAATACGCTGCAGGAATGGATGTCCTGAGGCATGGTATATTGGAGAGACAATGCAGACACCATGACAATGGATGAATGAACACCACTCGACAATTACTAGGTAGGAGTGTTCTCTTCCTGTTGGGGAACACTTCAGCAGTCATGGGCATTTGGTCTTTGATCTTTGGGTAAGCGTTCTCCAAGGAAGCCTTCATGACACTTGCAAAATCTCACTAACTGTCCTGGCTGGGGACAATAGACATCTGTTTAACCTGTGCTTAACCCCCTCTCCACTCATTGTCTGTTCCTTTAAGACTTAATTACCTGTAAAGACTCACATTCCAACCATTATCTTGTAAATTGAGTTTGTCTTTATAGGCCCTGAATGTGAACAGAACTCTCACTCACCTGATGAAGGAGCAGCACTCTGAAATCTTGTGGCCACTGGCTTGTGCTACCAAATAAACCTATTAGACTTTAATCTGGTGTTGTGAGACTTCTTACTGCCTCTGAAACTCAGCTGCTTTTCCTCATCGGATGGGGTTCCTGGACACAACATCCTAATTCAGTGATGGATAACTTAGGCGAGTGGGTGGGCCGCATGAGTACCCTCCTTCATGTTAGTGGGCTGTAAGGTTAAAATCGGCAATGTGCACTAACCACAACCCCAAGCGTAATACTAAATACATTCAATACATGCTGTATATTTAATGAGTGACAGAAACTGATGAATCATTCGTATATTAATAGAACTATCATCAACTTCAAATGGGAGTAATGATTACTCCCACCAATGTAGAATACAATTTAGTGCACTTGTCAAAGCTAGCATCAGCTACAACTAAACATTATACATTTCTTAATTACACAAATATATGCTTTGGGTTTTTATGTTCTATTTGTTTATTCACTTTTAGTCACCTTCATTTATCTTCATTGATAAACACCATTGTTCCTGATAACATTTAATACTGCTGTTCTAAAAACTATGAAAAAAACTTTACAATGAATGTAAAAGTATCTAACGATTAATGAGGAAAACAAATAACATAATTGCCTGCCAATTGCTCTGTTTTCAGCATCATTCTTTCCTTGTCCTTTTACCCCGAAGCTCTGCTTTCAGCCTCACTGTTTCCTGCACCTTTTTATCTCCGGGTTTCACTTTCAGCCTCGCTGTTTCATGTGCTGTTTTATCTCCAGGCTTTGCTCTCAATTATTCTTATATTCTTTTGTCCTCGGGGCTCCACATTCTCTCATAAATTCCACCATCTATCAACAAAACATCTCACGGACCACATTCAGAATCCTGATGGGCCGCTTGTAGCCTGTGGGCTGCAGGTTGCCCGCCATTGTTCTAACTGGCTGTCTCCAGAGATAAGTATACCAGTACCAATGCAACTGCCTCTCACTCCCACCTCACTGCCTCTTCAGGACTGTGGTTAGCTTTACTAGCCCATAAACACAGATAAAGAGGATACAGGACTGGACTGCATCAGACTAATGCTCAAGTGATGCTGGTGAAGTAGATACATGAAAATAGCGCAGCTTCCACCTTGATCTCCGTGGGTGCATGTGGACCACAAATAGTGAACCCGTCCCCTACTCCCACCAAGAAAGCAAGCAAACTCAAATTTTAGCCTAATTTGTTGAAGGAACAAAATTGAAGAGCTTGAAACTCCATAAATGGAGACAAATCAGATTGAGTTTCTAAAACGTTGAGCTCCAATATTGGGAAAAATTTGCAAGGAGTGAATTGCTTCATTATTGAAAATTTATTTACAAAGATTTAGCTTAATTCCTAAAGTTTTTTTTATTGTATTATATTTTAATGTTTGTAAGGCTGTAAAATGATGATGGTTGACATGTCTAAATAGTATTAATAAAATACTGGAGAAAGTGGGTAAGGAGAGGTGGAATTTTCCCATCACCACCCTACCACGACAATCACAGCGGGTGGGACATGGACCATGCAAAGGTTGGTTAAGCTCGAATGGGATTTTCCGGCCTTGTGGTGAGTGCGAACAGAAAATTCCACCCAAAATGTTTTGAGACTGAGAAACAAGAATAACTTGAGCACAAACCACGGGTCAGAGTGGAAAGATCAGCCACATTATTCTCAAAGTTTGTTGCAGTTATAGTGCTTTGAGCAGAGTTAGGGCATCAGGGCACAGAAATAGTCTTGGCTTGCAATTCAGTCTGAATGAGGTGAAAAATGCAGGCTGAAAGAGAACTTGCTTCAGACCAGCACTGTCAGGTGCATTCTGCCAAATTCTGCTTAAGATGTTCCATTACCAGAGGTGAATGCAAGGTTGGTTTTAGTTAAACCCAACTCTTTAACTTGATCCTGGTTTCCCCCCACCCCTACTCCTTCCTTGCTGATCAAGATTGGGGCCTAGTTTGTCTCTCATTCCAGTTCTGCATCTTAAGCAAAAAGGCAGAATAAGTTTTATTAGTTAACTCTGCTGCTTGATACTTTTCAATTATCATTTTTATTAATTAGACATTTTTCAAAAGATTCATTTATTGCTTTGACTGATTCTTCATTTTGCTCAGCAAGTTATCCATATTTTTTATACTTGAACATTTCTAAAACATTCATATTTAATGTTGTGCCAAAAGTAGGTCTCAGGCTGCTGCTGCTGGTTTTCTTGTTGAAGGGGAACAAAAGGCTCACAAGAGTCTGATTACTTTTTGGAGGGTTGGCGAAAGGGGTTATCTTTGCTCCGGTAGAATCAGAAAACATGAGAAATGTTCAGCACGTCTAATGGCAATCTGTGCAGAGAGAAACAAGTCTGTGATCCTTTGTCAAATCATGGATCTGAAGCATTAACTGTTTCTTTTACCACAGATGCTGCCTGAACTGCTAAGTATTTGCAATTTTTTCTATGTTTCAGATTCCCAGCATCTGCAGCACTTTGCCATTATGTAATCCGTGCTGGGCACTCATAGGTGTGGTCAGTTTCAATTTAAAATGAGAAAATATTTATCATTCAATACAAAGTATAGTATTTCTGTTCATGAAGCCCACTTGTATGAATAGAAATAGCAGATTATTGAAAGTGAATTGGTTGGTGCTAATTTACTGGAAGGTTTTGCCGTTTTTAAACTGGGAAGTGAAACCAGGAATCATGTACCAATTGAATACTTCATTAATATTCTTGTTTTTACATGGGATTGTTGTTTGCAGTGATTGTGAGATTCATGTCTTTTGAATATTGCTTCTGAATATTGCATCGAGTCAGGACCAGCAGAATTGGTTACGTAATAGAAATGACCAAATTGTGTGTAATTGTCTGACAGATCTGTGGTTATAAAATGTGTAATAATGAAATCTGATGGACTTTGTCAAAGAGGCATAGAATACAAAAGCTTAGATGTTTTTCAGAACCTAAATAAAATGCTGCTCTGACTTTGGTTCCCAATTCTGGGCACCAGAAGGGTGTGAAGACATTGTAGAGGGTTCAAGAAGAGGTTCCAGGAATGAAGGCTTGCAGAAAAGGTCAGATTGTTCTCCTCAAATCCAAGAAGCATTAGAAGATTTGTTGGAAGTAGAAACAATTATGAAGGTTTTAGGTAGAAAGTATCAAAATTGTTTCCAATGGATTGGTAATCAGATGGCCTAGATTTACCTTCATTTAAATTGATTGGCTAAAGAATCAGAGGTGATATGAGAAATACTTTTACATAAAGAGTGGTTAGGATTTGGAAAGCGCTCCATCTTTATATTGTGTTGGATACAAATTCCAATTCAAGTTCAAAAGGAAATTGGATAAATACTTGGAAAAAGTAAAAAGGGAAAGAATAGAGTCAGGGATGTAGTAGAAAAGAATTGATAATTCTTTGAAAGAATTGAGACTGACTCAAAGGGCTGTGAGGGCCTTTGACTGTGCTGCACTGTTCTACAGGCTCCAAAGCGTATTGCAAAGACACTCGATGAAAGCTAATTGACATGTTAAGGGGAGGACAGAAGCCTTTAAACAGGTGAAGCACCAGAGTCCCTGATTTCTCTTCCTCACTCTGGCATATACACACAAAAAATTGAAACTGCTCTTTTTAGTTCAGGAACAGAATATCCCCAAAAGGCAACAAGGTCCTTCTTCAAATATACAGACTGGGCTCCCAATAATGCAGCTGGAGTCTGTAATACTAACCTGAAGCCTGAGTTAGGAAGCCATTTTTGACCTTCACTTTCGACCAAATGAAATGGAAATAGGAGCTGGTATTAGGAAAAGGTAAAATTATTTTATTTCTTTTGATAATATTTGGAAAGAGCATGACTGCTTCACTGAGTACCATGTGGACGACAAGTGTCCCATCTAGTCTGAATCTGTCCTTCAGTCCTTGGCCACAATACTGTGCTGACTGCATACTTTAGTGCTAGAGAGAATTTCATTGGGTATATAGCAATGGGTTCTAACAGGTAGCTCGTCTCAGCAGGTTTTAGGTAGATAACTTGTGCTTAACATGTAGAAGAGACTTGGAATGAAAATGTTCTGGGCAAGCTGGATGCTCAAACTGCATCAATTCAGCTCTCTTAAAATCACCAATGTAGTACCTTCCGCATAGCATAAAAAACACAATGCTGTGAGCATGTCACAAACAGTAAATCAAGCACACATCTTGATTTATAAATGAACTGTTGGATCACTTTTAAAATTGGGACCAAGTTCTTCTTTAAAGTGCTTTTCATCAAGTATTTGTTTGTGTTTGTTTTAAAATATGCTGCACTGTTATCCTTGCATACTGTCCTTAACGAAGAGATTGGGTTTGTTTTTTTCTTACAGCATCGGCTAGGACGGGACGCTCAACGAGGATCAGACAACATCTCCAACAAGTCATCAGACAGTGATGTGAGTGACGTGTCTGCTGTATCAAGAACGAGCAGTGCTTCACGAATGAGCAGTACAAGTTACATGTCTGTGCAATCCGAGCATCCTCGGACAACCAGGAAGATCAGGTGAGACCCATTGACGGTGATATATTACACTCGACACAGTTCTATGGGCTCTGTATCAAATTGAAATAGTTCAATTTGGTGAGACAGGGCATTCTTTTTTCTTTTTTGCGATGTCTTTTATGTTCAGTTTGCTGCACAGCGTTGACATTTCAAACTTGTAAAGATCCCAGCATAGCAACATCGTTGCTTGGTGTTAAGGTCAGGGTAGATGACAAAGCTGCTGACTGTGCCTAGGATTATACGTCCTGCAAAGGCAACTTGGGTCATAGCACACAACAGAAGAAACCTCAGCTGTTTCAATTGACAAAAACCCTCCAAATAGCTAAAAGGTTAGCATATACTGAAATGCAAATATGGGAAATTCAGAAACGCACAGCAGATTTAATCAACAATGAAAAGAGAAAAGGTCAGATTAATATCTCAGGCATATGTTTGTTGTGCCAATTGAACCTCTTTCCTCAAGAAATGAATCAATTGTTTCCTCTTTATCAGAAACTGAAAAATATGCTCTATATTTCCACTATTTTCTGTTTCACCCTTTTAGATGATAATTATCAAACTTTGTTAAATCAAACTAGCCTTGCCAACAAGTTTTTTATCAGGAAAACATACAAAATAAATTGTGAAGGACACCATTTTTATTTAAAGTGCTTGATGTATTATTCTGAAGAGACATAAACGCTTTATTAGTTCCAAAAGCTTTCTGCTGGCTGAAATAAAATGTTGACTGATTTGCACATAGCCTAACACAGCACTTCCTCATTTCCCATCAACTCTATGGTTACTTATTAACGTGCCCAAATGATACATTACTATCTAAAGCATAAGGGCCAGTTTTTGCTGACGCCTCTGCTTCCCTGAGAAACACTTGTGAAAACATATGGAAAAAGCTAGAACGGGAAGAACTATTCAAAAGCTGTGGAGAATAATTATTCTTCTGAAGGAGCATATGAAGTTTTACCATGGAAACATCAGATAAACCAACAGCATAAGAAAGGATTCATTTTATGTTCAATAATAATGCCTCCCCAAACATACAATCTATCTATATTATAATTCAGAACTATAGTAAATATTAAATAGATTGTGGGAAAAGAAGTTCAAAACAGCTTATAAGCACACTCCAATCCTTCCTCAATGCACACTATGGTAGATGAGCAACTCCTTTCCCTGTGAATCAGCGGATAATCCTTCCGCTTCCACTTACTGGTCAGTAGTTGCTCCCAGAACAGCACAAAGTTCAGTGGCCATGTGCAATTATTTCTAATAATTCTTCTTTAAAAAGCTTGCCCTACACAAAAGCACACACAAGTGAAAGAAAAAGGCCCCAAAGCAAAACTAGAAATTGAAGGTCGTTGGGGTAAATTTTCATCTGAGCCATGGAAGCAGTAACCTGCCAGAGCATATTGCCTGCCTATCACTTATTTGAAGGATACAAATCAGTTACTTCCTACAATGGGAGTGAGATCAATTAATTCAAAACTTTGCCTTCACGTGGATCAAATTAAAATTACTTAAATCTTTCATTTAAATGTTTGTATAAATGAAAAATGAACCAGTTGAGGTTTTAAATACATGTACATTGACAATGCCAGTCAATATTGGTTTCTATTTTGCATATGTGTGTGTAATTCCACATGTTTTCATTGCACTGCAATTTTACAAAGTGCTTAGACCTGGTGTAAGAATTACAGCAGTGACTACTTTAGAATCACTTATATTTAAATTGGTGTTTGGATTTTATACTTGTCAATGTTTCTTCTTGCTAGTTTTCTGTTTATTGTTATTTCATTCTTTTCATTGTGCTTCGCAATCTCTTATTCCTTTAATTATAACTAATCTCATTTTTTGTTTCTTTTTGCATGCTTTCATTACTTTTGTGTTGACACCAACAGGAGGTCAAAAGCATTAGAAGAAAAGAAAGAAGGAGGGGAAGAAGGGGAGGAGGAAGAGGCTGAGTTGGAGGCAGAGGCTGAGTTGGAGGCAGAGGTAGAGGAAGAAGAGGGGGGAAAGGAAGAAGGGGAGAGGGAAGAAATAACTCAGAATGAGGAAAAAGAGGAAAATCAGGACTTGGGGGAAGAAGACAAGCCAAAGGAAGAAGAATGTGAGCCAGAGGAATGTGAGCAAAAAGATTATGAGCAAACAGATCATGAGCAAAAAGATTATGAGGAAGAGCAATGTGAGCCAGAGGAATGTGAGCAAAAGGATTATGAGGAAGAGGAATGTGAGCCAGAGGAATGTGAGGAAGAGAATGGAACAAGGCAAAGGAAAAAAGAGGATTTACAAAGAAGCTCCTCTGAAAATGATGTCAGGTAAAATTTACCCAATCCTTCTGATATAGATAGATACTCTAATAGTTAGTCCTCAAAGGATCCCCTCTCTTCCTATGTGTGAACCTAGATAGTTCCTTTCTCTGTGTGGAGTTAGGTATTTAATGTAGTGACAAGCTCCCTTTGCCCCTTGAGTCTTTGCTTAGAGTCTTCCTTGCTTAGAGTCACATGTAGCAGTTGATATTTGATATTCAAGTATTACCCCCTCTGAAAATGAGTATTCAAAACTTTAGTAATCACTAAATACTCATTTTGTTTAATATCCTGTTGCTGAAGATCATGGAGCAGTCCAGAGATTAGTTTTATAAACCAGTCCATTTGCAGAAATATCACCAAATCTTAAGCATGTACTTCAATATATTTTGTGTCTGAAATTTCAGCATAAATCAAGAAGACATCCTTTCCACTCTTACCGTTGTATTTTTAAGCTACCTCAGAACATGGTTTTCTAATCAACGAGGAGAACTGTTGATGTTTGAAATGGCTATTTGAAATAGATGATTGACTGATTGACATTAGGAAGTACGTAACCCAAAGTGATTTGCTTCCTGATTTCAAATTATCATTGTGAACTGATTGCTTGCTAGAAACTGCTCACATTCATACCAGGGGACCTGTCTTCTGCAACGTAAAGAAATCTGTCTAAACAAATAAGGTTGAATTTTACCATCTCTCCCACCATGGGTGGGACACGGACCATGCAAAGCTTTATAAAACTTGATAAGTAAATAAACTTCAGATGTCCTTTAGCTCTAGTGCATAAAATCTAGCTTGTTGTATAAAACTTTGTGATAGGTGTTCTATGCACAATTTTGGATTGATATAAAATGACTAAATGAATATGTAGCAGGAACTCTTGTGTTTCCATCAAAACCAACTGTGTAGACTCCTGACAGTCTTTTTAAACTAAACTCAGTTGCTCCTTGAAACTGATGATTGGTCTTATTCTGGTTTGCAGTCCTCTGGGCATGGTGCTATTATGATGATGTAAAGTAACTTACCAATATTCACTATCATGTAAGAAGGGGTGGACTTTGGGTTGAGATAGACTATTTTTGTCCAGTTTTGAAGTTTGCGTGGCATTAAATTATATTGATTTCAATTGTAAAATGTTTATTTTTTTCTTTAACCTACCAAATATATGGTTACAATGCTGTGAAATGTGTCAGCTACAGCCCATAATTTGCTATTAATATGAGGTTTAGTCCTAATAATATAATACCATCATAGACATGCAAGTTATGTACACTGGGGGCTACAATTAGTCTTTTCTGGCCATTGTACCTTCCTCTGTGAGGCACCTTTGCTGTAGTATAGATCAGCTCCGATTTAGAGTATTATCTTGGTTTCACTGGTAGCAGCTTTCTAGGTAAGGAGATTCTGGATTCAAGTCTCAATTCAGGTTCATACTAAGTGTGTGTTGCATTTTGTAGGTACAACCTTTAGGTGACACATTACACTAAGACACCATTTTGTTGTCATGTAGTTCAGGTGGACTATAGTGGTGCCAGGAAGAAGAATTGGTATCATTCCCAGAAATTCTTCTTCCAGCAAAGCTATCCATTATTCTGTGGATAAGGTGCAGTCTAAGAACAAATCATTTCTCTGCAATATGTTCAAGGAACTTACATGTTTATAGAACCATAGAACACTACAGCACAGAAACAGGCCTTTTGGCCCTTCTTGGCTGTGCTGAACCATTTTTCTGCCCCTGACCTGCACCTGGACCATATCCCTCCACACCCCTCTGTCCAAGTTTTTCTTAAACGTAAAAAGTGAGCCTGCATTTATCTTCATCTGGCAGCTCATTTCACACTCCCACCACTCTCTATGTGAAGAACCGCTCCCCCCCCCCAACTCCCTGCTAATATTCCCTTTAAACTTTTTGTCCTTCACTCTGAACCCATGTACTCTAGTTCTTTTTTTCCTCTAGCCTCAGTGGAAAAAAGCCTGCTTGCATTCACTATATCTATACCCATCATAATTTTATACACCTCCATCAAATCTCCCCTCATTTTTCTACGCTTCAGGGAATAAAGTCCTAACTCAGGACTTTATTCTTTGTAACTCTGTAACTCAGTTTCTCAAGCAATATCCTTGTAAACCTTCTCTACACTCTTTCAACCTTATTAGTATCCTTACTGTAATTGGGTGAGGAAAACTGCACATAATGCTCTAAATTCGGCCTCACCAATGTCTTATACAATCTCATCATAGCAGTCCAACTCTTACACTCAATACTTTGATTTATAAAGGGCAATGTACCAAAAGCACTCTGTAGGATCCTATCTACCTGTGACACCACTTTTAGAGAATTATGTATCTGTATTCCCAGATCCCTCTGCTTTACTACTCTTCAGTGTCCTACCATTTACCTCGTATGTTCTACCTTGGGTTGTCCTTCCATTAAACTCCATCTACCATTTTTCAGCCCATTTTTCTAGCTGGTCCAAATCCCTCTGCAAGCTTTGAAAACCTTCCTTACTGTCCACACTACATCTCCAATCTTTGTATCATCAGCAAATTTGCTCATCCAATTTACCACATTATCATCCAAATCATTGATATAGATGAAAACAACAATGGATCCAGCACTGATCCCTGTGGCACACCACTAGTCACAGGCCTCCACTCAGAGAAGCAATCCTCCACTGCCAGTCACTGGCTTCTTCCACTGAGCCAATGTCTAATCCAATTTACTACCTCTCCATGTGTACCTAGCGACTGAACCTTCCTAACTAATCTCCCGTGTGGGACCTTGTCAAAGACCTTACTGAAGTCCATATAATTGGTTGAGAGCATAGAAACAGAAGTAGGCCTTGAGCCAGTTCTACCATTTTGTTCTTTTTGTACAGGTGGATTATTAATCTTTATGTACCATTATTACATCTCACATGATCATAAAATCGTACAGGTAGAAGGAGACCATTCTGCTAGTGTACCTGTGAATTCAGGAATGGACACAGCTAAATCCCAGACAAGAGGTGGGAGTCCCAGTGCTTGAGATGAGTGCAGCATTGGACTAAGTATGGCATCAAAGAATCCACTGGCAAAGCTGAAGTTAGTAGGTACAAGGGAAAGCACTCCAGTGACTGAGGTAATATTGACACGAAGTGAACCATTCCTGATTCCCAATGACTAGTCAACACACCCACAGGACATCACTCGGAGTTTGAAGCTCAGTCATCTTCAAACTGCCTCAATAATGACTTTCCCTCTCTCTTTAGGTTAGGATGGGGGCTGGGTACCGATGATTCCATGGCGTTTATCCACGCTCCAGGATGAGAGGGCTCTAGACCAAGGGACACGGTTTCAGAATAAGAGCTACCATTTAGAGGAGGAATTCCTTCTGTCTGAGGGTGGTGAATATTTGGAATTCTGTACTGCAAAGGCAGCAGAAGGCAACTCACACCACCTTCTCAAGGGCTATTAGGGATGGATAATAAATGCTGGTCCAGCCAGCAACTCCCACATCCCATGAAATGCTTCATGAAAATCTGGGCCAATATTTCCACTTGTGGGAAAATCCAAAACTAGATATTTTCAGGATTGATATCAATTAATCTAATAGGAAAAGAAGGTGAAATGATTTCATTGAGTGACCAGAATGTGGAACTCACTGCCATATAAAATCATAAAGACAAATTTCTTAGGTTTTTCAAAAGAAAACTATATGATTACATGAGACCAAAATAAATAAAATGTTTCTTGAAATACTGAGGAAGAATCATAGTATCTTAGGTACTTACAGCATGGAATGAGGCTATTTGGCCCATTGTGTGTATAGGCTGGGTAGTAGCCATCCAGCATAATCCCACTTTTTTAGTGCTGGTTTGTAGGTCACTTTGTTTCAAATGCATATATATCCAAGTACTTTTTCAATGTTCTATCTTCATAAACTTTCATGCAGTCAGCTCCAGGTCTCTGTCATTCTTCAAGTGATCCCCTCCGAACTTCCTACCTCTTAGTCTAAATTTGTGCCCTTGGTTGTGGATCCTTCAACCAAGGGAAATACAGCCTCCTTGTCGATTTTATCCAAATCATTCATAACTTTGTACATTTCAAGATGACAAGGTGAAGTAGTTGGAATGGGAGGGGACTGTGTGCAGTATAAACACCGCCACATACTATTTGTGCTGAATAACTAGTGCTGTGCTGTATAGTTCATGTATTTATTTCTCCTGTTTTTGATGTGGTTAGAATTCTAAACACAGTAAGAAGTCTTACAACACCAGGTTAAAGTCCAACAGGTTTATTTGTGGCAAAAGCTTTTGGACTGCTGCTCCTTCATCAGGTAAGTGGGAGTTCTGTTCACAAACAGGGCCTATAAAGACACAGACTCAATTTACAAAATAACGTTTGGAATGCGAGACTTTACAGGTAATCAAATCTTAAAGCCAATGTGAGTAGAGAGAGCGTTAAACACAGGTTAAAGAGATGTGTATTGTCTCCAGACAAGACAGTTAGGGAGATTTTGCAAGCCCAGGAAAGTTGTGGGAGTTACAGGTAAGATCGCAGTTGAACAAAGAACAACAAAGAACAATTGGCTATCAGTTTCTGCTCAGCGACTCTGCGCTGTCGTGTGTTGTGAAGGCTGCCTTGGAGAACACTTACCTGAAGATCAAAGGCCAAATGCCTGTGTCTGCTGAAGTGTTGCCAACGGGAAGAGAACACTCTTGTCAGATGATTGTCGAGTGGTGTTTATTCATCCATTGTCATCATGTCTGCATAGTCTCCAGAATGTACCTTGCTTCGGGACATCCTTTCCTGCAGTGTATCAGGTAGAGAACGTTGACCGAGTTGCAAAAGTACTTATCTTGTACCTGGTGGTTGGCGTTCTCCATGTCAATGATTTTGCATGTCTTGCAGAAGTTGCTGTGGCAGGGTTGTGTGGTGTCATGGTCACTATTTTCCTGAAGGCTGGGTAGTTTGCTGCGGACAATAGCGTGTTTGAGGTTGTACAGTTGTTTGAAGGCAAGATAGCCTTGGTTCATCTTCATCAATGGCATGTTGAAGGGATATGCTGAACAGAGTACCCTTCGTTATCCAGTACTCCCCCGGAGCAGAGAAGCTATGACATCTTCTCCAAAGCCTTCAACATATCATTGATGAAGACAAACATCTTGCCAAAGCCACCCCCACAACCTTTACTTCTTGCTTTCAAACAACCACACAACCTCAAACAGACCATTATTTACAACAAACTACCCTGCCTTCAGGAGAACAGTGACCACGACACCACACAACCCTACCACAGCAACCTCTGCAAGACATGCCGGATCATCGACGTGGATGCCATCATCTCGCATGTGAACACCATCTACCAGGTACAGGGTACATACTCTTGCAATTCGACCAATGTTATCTACCTGATATGCTACAGGAAAGGATGTCCTGAGACATGGTACATTGGGGAGATCACGCAGGCGCTACAACAACGGATGAATGAACACCATTTGATAATCACCAGGCAAGAGTGTTCTCTTCCTGTTGGGGAACACTTCCATGATCATGGGCATTCGGCCTCTAATCTTTGGATAAGCGTTCTCTCTGGCAGCCTTCACGACACGTAACACAGAGTCGCTGAGCAGAAATTGATAGCCAAGTGCTGTACAGGTGAGGATGGCTTCAACGGGATCTTGGATTCATGTCACACTATCTGTAACCCCACACGACTTGCCTGCGCTTGCAAAATCTCACTAACTGTCCTGTCTGGAGACAAAACACGTCTTTTTAACTGGTGCTTAACACTCTCTCCACTCACATTGTCTGTACCTTAATGACTTGATATCTGTAAAGACTCGCATTCCAACCATTATTTTGTAAATTGAGTTTTGTGTCTTTATATGCCCTGTTTGTGAACAAAACTCTTACTTACGTGATGAAGAAGCAGTGCTCTGAAAGCTAGTGGCTTTTGCTACCAAATAAACCTGTTGGATTTTAACCTGGTGTTGTGGGACTTTCTACTGTGTTTACCACAGTCCAACACTGGCATCTCCACATCATGAAATTCTAAAACCTAAAATTTAAAATGAATTTAATGTAATGCCCACCTTCACCTCATGTTCATTTCCTTTGTTAAAAGTAGTGAAAACAAGAACATCAGGCTCTAAAAAGGAACATTATGTTTGTGCTGTTGTTTGTCTTGATTCTGATCTACAGCCTTATTTTAGTTACATAATCTGACCAATGGGAAGATAAAAATAGTAGTGATTTTGCTTTTGTCCAAATATCTGTACAATATCTAATATACATATTATTCTTCATGAAGCCCAATTATTTTTTAAATTCTCTGTATTATATATTTTATTAAACTCCAAATATCATTCATAGTAAATATTAAATCAGGTTGCCAGTTCTGCTTGGACATATTCCTGGAGGCTATCACATGACTTCACTCCACTCAGTCAAACAGCATTTTTGCTTCTATTTCCAATATTTTTACAACCACTATACAGAAAGGTTCAAAGAAAAAGAAATAAAAACATTTCTAAGCCAAGTATCCACTGACACCATTGTATCAACTTCGTATAAGTTAGAGGTAGTGCTGAATGTATGCCAGAAGTATTGGGCTCCAGACCCAGACTTAGCCTTAGTCTAAGGAAGCTGAAGAAAGTGTGATGAGACTGGCTTGACGTTAGTGCAACATTTGACCAATTATGGCATTGAGTAACCTGAGAAAAATTAAAATCAATGGGAATCAGGGTGAAAACATTTCACAGATTGGAGTCCTGATGAACACAAAAGAATCTGATTGTGCTCGTTGGAGGTCTGTCCTCTCAACCCCCAAATACCTGTGCAGGAATTCCTCAGGAAAATGTCCAAGGCCCAAACATTTTCAGTTGCTTTAACAATGATCTTTCGGGTAAGACAGAGGATGTAAACAAAAAGGAGCTGGTGTTAATGAAGGAGTCAATTACTGCAATAAGGAGAAATGATATACTGGAAGGGTCTTCAAGTGAAGCTTTGCATAGAATTTAGGGATATAAAGGAGACTGCCATGTTACTGGGATTATAGGCCTCCAAAGAGTCAGCAAGAAATAGAGGAGCAGATATGTAGACAATTTACTGAGGTGTGTAAGAATAATAGTGCTAGGAAATTTCAACTTCCCCAATATAAATAGGGATAGTCATGGTGTAAAGGATATAAAAGGGGAAGATTTCTTCAGATGTATTCAGGAGACTTTTTTGCATCAATATATAGAAGGTCCAGCAAGGAATGGAGCAGCGCTGGATCAAAGTTGGATGGGAAGATGAGCTGTGAGGAAAATGCAGAGATACTTCAGCGTGATACTTCATAATTTTGATCAGGAAGTCAATTACGCCAGTCAGGAGGGACAACATCTTAGAAGTCTCATCTAATGAAGCCATTAGGATGGAACTTAAAAACCAAGAAAGAGCAACCACATTGCTGGGAATTTTCTATTGGCTCCCTAACAGTCTGAGGGAAGTAGAAGAGCAGATATGTAGGTAAATTTCAGAGAAGTGTAAAACTAATAGGGTCATGATAGTGGGGAATTTTAGCTTCCCTGCCATTAATTTGAGTAATCATAGTGTGAAAGACTTAAAGAGAGGGGAATTCCTAAAATGTATTCAGGAAAACTTTTTTAAGCCATTACATAGAAGTGCCTACAAGAGAGGGAGCGGACCTGGATTTAATTTTTTGGAAAAGAAGCCAGGCAAGTGGTTGAAGTATCAAGAGAGGAACAACTTTCAGACAATGATCATAACTTAGTTAGATTTGAGATTGTCTATGGAAAAAGACATGGGTGGGCCAGAAATCAAAGTTTAAACTGGGGAAAATTGATTTTAATAAGATCAGATATGATTTAGCCAGAGTGGACTTGGAACAGACACTTGTTTCAATGAGATCACCTATCATTCTTCTAAATTCCAATGAGTACAGTTTGAACTATTTAACCTTTCCTCATAAGACAACTCCTCCATACCAGGGATCATCTGAGTGGACCATCTCTGAATTGCCTCCAATAAAATAATATCTTTCCTTAAATAAGGAGACCCAAATTGCTCATAGTACTCCGGATGTGGGTCTCACCAGTACCTTGTACTGTTGCAGCAAGACTTCCCTACTTTTAAACTCCAAACCTCTTGAAATGAGCCAACCTTCCACTAGCCTTTCTGATTACCTGCTGTACCTAGAGTGCTAGCTTTCTGTTTTTTATGCACAAGTACTGCCAAGTCCCTTTGCAGCTTCTGCTATTTTCCCCATTTAAATAATATTGTTCTTTTATTCTCCCTTTCAAAATGAACAACTTCACATTTTTCCACATACTCCCATTTCCCAGCTTTTTGCCCACTTACTCTTTTTTAAATTGTTTGTATCTATCTCGCAACTCGCCTTTCCATCTATTTTTGAATCATCTACAAATTTGATTACAGTTTTTTTTCACTTCCTTCCTCCAAGTCACTAATGTATATTGCAAACAGTTATGGTCCCAGCATGGATGATCTCTTTGGTTATTGTCCCTTTGCCAATTTGAAAAAGAATCATTATTCCCACTCACTTTTTCCTGTCCATTAACAAGTTCTCTTTTATCCATGCCAATATACTATCTCCAACACCATGGGCTTTTATCTCATGATCTAATCTTTTGTGAGGTACTTTGTTAAATGCCATCTGGAAGTCCAAACACAGCATATCTACAGGTTCCCCTCTAACACTCGGGTTGAAATTTCTTCGAAAAACTCCAACAAATTGTGCTGTAGTGTTCTATGTTCTATGTTAAATTAGCCAGATATGGTTTCCCTTTCATGAAACCATGCTGACTCTGCACTTATATTCTGCTTTGTATAAAATTGAGAGGGGCGTAGATGTACTAAATAGGAAGAAATTTTTCCCATTTGTGGAGGGATCAATGACAAGGAGACATAAGTTTAAGGTAAGTGACAAGAGGTTTAAAGGGGATGTGAGGAAAAAGCTTTTCATCCAAACAGTGGCGACAGGAGTCTGGAACTTACTGGCTGAAAGGGTGGTGAGGGTGGTTAGATTTGCATTTGCAATGACCAGGTGTTGGGCCAAGTACTGGAAAATGTGACTAAAATAGTTAGGTGGTTGTTTTTGACTAGCACAACATAATGGGCCAAAGAGTCTTTTCTGTGCTGTAAGAACATAAGAAATAGGAGGAGTAGATCATCTAGCCCTTCGAGCCTGCCCCACCATTCAATAAGATTATGGCTGATCTGAAAGTGGTTCAGTTCCACTTACCTGCATGCTCCCCATAACACTTAATTTCCTTATCGATCAGAAATCTACCTATGACTTAAACATATTCAATGAGGTAGATACAGAAGGCATTGCAGCACGTGATGATCATTTTGCATGAAGCCTGTTCTTTCTTGGATGAGGTGATGAAAAAGAAGCCATTGAAGCAGAGTGATCTGTGGGAGGATGAGGTCTCAAAGGTTGGTCCATCTTTCCAGTTAACAATGCACCATGTGAATTCTCTGATGCCTTTCTTGAGGAGTCAAACTTGTTTCTAACAGCTGAGCAGTATTGAGATCTTTATTCCATGGAATATACCACCATAATACTTAGACTATCACTGGTTGTCCATGAAGAATTTCCCAAAGAGAATGCCTTGCCTGATTCCATGACAACACCATAGAGAATCACATTGCCAAAGAGATGGTAACATCTGTTTCTAGAGGTGAAAGTCAATTGAAGCCCATACTTCAGTCCCAGCTGACAATCTTCTTCCCTCTGGAACTGAATGCCAACAAAATGTGTAGCAGAATCTTTAGCACTCTTAAATCCTGTACTGCAAACTTGTCTCTGAATTAGTCTGCAAAAAAATTGTCTTCATTTTGTCATTGAGATTCATACCATGGCGTATGATAGTCTTGTCTCCATATCGTCAGCAATTCTTCACATTGCCCAGAGTGGAACAAACTCAAATAAAGTTTGGCTCTTTTAACACAGCCTACAGAAAGTAGATGTTCCTTCTGAAATACCATCGGAAAATTATCTCTTTTCCAGAAAGATTTACTGGATAAATATCAATTTTTTTTAATCTTCATCATCCACATTCATTGGAATCTCAGATCCTTTTCTGCCTTTGGTGCAGCTATGAATGATATGACTGGGTGACTCTTTAATGGAGTTGATGATCATTTATCTTCTGGGTGTTTCACAATAGATTTGTCAGAGTCTTGATTTCTCCTCTTCTTGTCGCAGAGTCTAAAGGTTGATGCCCTTCAGCCTTTTCTCTTGGATCAGTCTGAGCAAATCACTCATTGTCCTTGCAGTTCAGTTATCCTGAAACCTTCACTCTACTTGCTGAATATGTGCAACATTGTGCCCCATTCTATTGAAGATGATACGTTCCAAGATAAAAGCCCACATATTTCCAAGACATCTTCCCTAAAAGCTGGGAATACTGTGCGAAATAGAATACCCCGGGTGTGTGACTTGGAGAGGGGAAGAATAGGAGTGAAATTGGGTAGAATCTGTAGTTGTAAAAAGAGAATTATAGAAATGCAAAATCAATAATTAAAGATGTAAGGGGTGATCTTACTAGCTCGTCACGCCAGTCGATCAGTGTGGCGAGTTAGTAAGATTGCAAAAAAGTCAAAAAACTAGGTTTGCACCTTGTTTCTCACTTCTCATGAAGGTGTCAGCATCATGAAGCTGACATAATCAGCCCCATAGCTGGCAAGGGCGCAAGGCTGATTTTAATATGTAAATCCTGATTTAAACACTATTAATGAGCCTGGGACATAAATTGATGACGATGAACATCTTGCTAGGGCCATCCCCAGCCCCCCACTTCTTGCTTTCAGACAACTGCACAACCTCAAATAGATCATCGTTCGCAGCAAACTACCCGACCTTCAGGAGAACAGTGACCACAATACCACACAACCCTACCACAGCAACTTCTGCAAGACATGCCAGATCATAGACATGGACGACATCATCAAACGTGAGGATACCATTCACCAGGTACACGGTACATACTCTTGCAACTTGGCCAACGTTGTCTACCTAATACGTTGCAAGAAAGGATGTCCCAAAGCATGGTACATTGGGGAGACCATGCAGACACTACGACAGTGGATGAATGAGCGTCGCTCAACAATCACCAGGCAAAACAGTTCCCTTCCTGTGGGCGAATGCTTCAGCAGTCATGGGCATTCGGCCTCCGACCTGCGGGTAAATGTTCTTCAAGGAGGCCTTCGTGACACACGACAGCGCAGAGTCGCTGAGCAGAGACTGATAGCCAAGTTCCGCACACATGAGGACGGTCTTAACAGGGATCTTGGCTTCATGACACACTATCTGTAACCCCCGTAACTTGCCTGGGTTAGCAAAAAACCTCACTTACTGTGCTGTCTGGAGAAAATACACAATTCTCTAACCAATGCTCAGGATTCCCTTCACACACATTGTTAGCCACTTTAACACTTGAATAGCAGGTTAGATGTAAGGATTCGCATTCTAATCAGCAATCTGTGACTGTCTGTGTTGGTACGAGTGCTATTGCAGACCAGAACACTGCATTTGCCTGACGAAGGCCATAGTGTCGAAAGCTCGCGAATTTACTATCAAATAAATTGGTTGGATTTAAAATTGGTGTTGTGAAACTTTACTGACATAATCGTCTAAGCAGAGTTGCCTTAATGGCCTCCCCGGTGGAGGTCCTCATTGGCAAGGATCACATATACAATCGGGGAGGCAGGGATGCAATTGGGAGGGGTGTGTGGTGCAATGACTGGGGAGTGACAATCTCTGAATGCACTATGTACTATTGTACACAATATTTTGGGAGATTGGGCACATGAGGAATAGCATCTTGTAGCAGTAATCAGCTGGGATCATGGCATGAATAGATTCCGTCTACTTAGCCTACTTGTGAGAACAAACTTTACTTTGTTGCTTTCTTTAAGTGTGAAAAGATTTGAATGTTTCTCTCTCCAAGAAAATGGATCTGAAACTCTCCTGTATTCATGCTCGTTCAGCACTTAGAATGTTTTTGCTAAGATCGCCCCCATAATTCCACATTGTTAAAAAAATAGCCATCATATTTGTGGGGAGGTGTAGCATAATAGGTTAACAGAATGGATACACTAACCTATGATTTGGTTGATTATGTATTACTAACATTAGTCAATCATGTGTTATACCAGACCAAGGGGTTGTAATGCTGTTACCTGTTTAGATGTTATTCTAATAAACAAGTGTTAGTAAGCATTAGAGCATGACTACAGGCTATCCAATAACAAGGAACCATGCCTAGAATTCACAGGTCAGAAGGACCATCCAAAACAACTGCGGCTAAAACTTTGAGCCTAGTTTTTGGCTCCAGGGTTATGTCTTCTGACCTGGTCACACCCATTAAAGTGGAGCATCACAGAAATTTGAAGCTGCCACCTCATTTACCACTGATTGTAGCAGTGAGCTGAGCAGCTCCTGTGCTGAACACTCCACAGCCTTTGGGGAAACCACGCTTTATGCCAAACCTCTACTAACCTGTCAACATGACGCAGCCCATTAAATATAATATGGCTCTATGTGCCAAAAATACAAAGTCCTTTAAATTAAGAAAGTAAAGCCCTTTCAAATCTTCAGTTGAAGGCAAGTTGATAAAATCTCCAGGCCTCTTGGGCTGACTAGCTTCATTTGCATTCAGTTCATTTACTGGAGGAGAAAAACTAAAATAGTGCTACATAAGGAATAGCTATACACTGTAATGTTAACCCTGAAACCATCTTGTTGGTTTATTTAAATTTATTTATACTTTGCTCCTTGCCTAATCATTTTATCTCTTTGCTCAACATTACAGAATGTTTAATGCCCTTATTCTTTTGACTCCATGTTCTCACCATCCATTTTGGGAATGAAGATTTTAAAATAAGAAAACAATTTTCACTGGCTGAAAATCAGCAATATAATGTCTCGTTAGATTATATATCTAGATTAGCTATCTATAATAATCTAATATCTAATTCCAGCAATTAAAAAGTTCGTATTTGGAAGATGTTTTGTTATATTTAGTAACCTTTTGGATTTTCATTTTCTGATGTAACCGTTTTGGCAATGAATTTTGTAATCAATAATTTTTAAACAAGTGTATCAGTCCCACTGATGAATTTATCAAAGGAAGATAAAAATGCATTTGTTTCACAATGAATTTGTCAAATAGTGAAGAGATCCTCCTGAATTAATTTTATTTCTTTTTCAATTATTTAATTATTAAATTTACAATGACTTGATATCATTCAGTAATATTTTACAGAGCTAGGTAGAGATACGAGACCCAATATTTATGTATGCTGTGAAGCAGGCAAACCCAGCAAACAAAGATCATGCCAAATTTGGGGACAGGACATCATCAAATATTTTTCTTCCATTCTCTTCCAACAAGTTGCTAAATTGTCTGGCTTGGGCAATGCCTCTTAAGAGACAGTAAGATACTGATCATGGCTTGATTGTGGGGTAGCAGAGGGAAAGGAGACAGGGAATAGCTGTAAAGAAAAGAGCTATAGGTTGAATATTGTGGGGTTGAGGACACTGATCAGAGTGAGATGAAAGAGAGGTGAGGTCAAAGGTATTCTTGAGGGATCATCATGAGCACTCCCCCTGACCCACAAAGAATGCTGTAAAAAGCATTTTTAAGCTTGTAGGTCCTGTCTCAATTTTGTTGACAGGTTTTCTGAATCTTAGAGAACTAGGGTAGCAACTGTTAATATTTAAACAGAGCTCCCAAATACATTCTGGAAACGGATTTAAATATATTTATCTGATTCAGATAAATATACCACAGCTTTACACCATTCTCAACTACATGTTAAACCACAATAAAACCCCAATCACAGGAATTGTTTTTTAGTACGTATATATAAAGAGCATGCACACAGCAGCCCTTTATATATACATTTGGGAAATAGATGGCCAGTTGGAGATCCAGGCCCTGTGTAAAAATCCTAACCTATCACCCATCATGATGTGGAGAGAATGTTTCCACTAATAAGAAGAACCGGAACTAGAGACACAATTGCAGACTAAAGGAATGATCCTTTAAAACAGAGATGAGAAGGAATTTTTTCAGCCAGAGAGTGGTGAATCTGTGGAACTCTTTGCCGCAGAAGGCTGTGGAGGCCAGGTCATTGAGTGTTTTCAAGACAGAGACAGATAGATTCTTGATTAATAAGGGGATTAGGTGTTAGGCGGAAAAAGCTGGAGAATGGGGATGAGAAAAATATCAGCCATGATTGAATCTGCTCCGCCATTCAATGGGCCAAGTGGCCTAATTCTACTCCTATATCTTATGAGGGATGTTAATAGCGAGGCCATATTTCTCTCGTCAGAGGGTTTTAATTATTCATTCTGTCAGTATTAAGCTGCGTAAGCCTTGTTCTTTTTGTTTTACTGACTCTTGCACAATGCGTGATTGAGCTGCACGAGCCCCATTTACAGTTGTCATGGAAACAGTCACTCTAATTGATATGGATGTCCTAAGACTTGAGCGAACTAGGCTTGGAAATGAAAAGACACAATTTCTCATTGAAACAATATGAAGCATTTCTCGATAACTCACAGCCGTGTGACAAGATAGATTCTAGCTCCAGGCTGATTTCATGGTTTCGTCACAATTCTTTCACCAGCTGCTGTGTGCATGCTCTTTATATATACGTATACGTACTAAAAAACAATTCCTGTGATTGGGGTCTTATTGTCGTTTAACATGTAATTGAGAATGGTGTGAAGCTGTGGTATATTTATCTGGATCAGAAAAGGAAGGGGCTCTATTTTTGGTGTCCCCGCTGGGTGTGTTTTGAAGGTTTGTACAATAGAGCAAGTGCCCGGCCTACTACCTTCCATCCACCTCCAAACTCACCCCTATCATATGGGGATGGTGGGGAGTGATAAATTGATAACAAAATTATCAGCCTGCAAGCCACACTTGATTAAACAATCCAGAGTCAATTAGCCTCATAATCAAGCCAATTGACCTCGACAATATGCTGTCCAGTCTGTGAAACGTTTTGTCTGGGAAGGAATGGACAACCTGATTTTTAAAAATAAGTTGCCCAAAGGGCAGGAAAGAAGTCAGGTCCACTCTTTGAGGCTGTTTTTTGCAGTGCAGTTCCCTTAAGAGTGAACCTTCCTCCTTACCTGCCCAGAGCCTTAAACCCCCTCCCTGACATACCCAAACTTCAATGTCGATGACTTAACTGCTGTGGATCCAATCGCCTTCTTCTCATTGCAATCCCAGAAGCTGCCATTGATGCACTCTTGGTACTGCTGGGATTAGAACAAAGAACAAAACAGCACGGGAAACAGGCCCTTCGGCCCATCAAGCCCACGCCGCCACCTCGATGTTCCCATTTCTACCCATGATCCCTGTAATCTCTGTCTATGTTTACAGATCTATGCATTAGAACCAAATTTGAGACAATTTAGGGAGAATTTGTTCTGCCAATCAGCCTAAGAGCACATCTTTGGGACCAAGTCAGTTTATATTTACACTGCATGAAATTACTGTGAAAGTTCCTTCATCGCCCATACGCCGACGCCTGAGGGAGAATTTAGCACAGACAATGCACTTAACCAGCACATCTTTTGGATTGTGGGAGGAAACTGGAGCACCCGGTGGAAACTCACGCAGACACAGGAACAATATGCAAACTCGGCACAGTGACCCTTGACAAGAATCGAACCCAGGTCCCTGGTGCTGTTACCTGCTCATCACTGTGCTCACTAATTTGAAAAGATGGCACCTCAGACAATCCAGCACACACAGTACCGTGCTGCAGTGGGAGCCTATATTTTGCACTTCAATTCCCAAAATAGGGCTTTAACCCATAACTTGGCTCGGAGGCAACAGTGCAGCCCAAGCCACATGGGTAAGCTCAGGGGCTCTTGAAAGTTGCCACAGGTACAGTGTACGTTCTTGCTTGGTATTCCCTACAGGTGTTCCTACGGCTCATAAAGTAACTGTGTTTGCACATGAAATGCTTCATGTCCTGGAAAAGGTGATACAAAGGGCAGCATTTTCACGCAGTGGTCAGCAGCGCTGCCTCAGCGCCAGAGACTTGGGTTCGATTCCCGGATTGGGTCAGTGTGTGCACATTCTCCCCATGTCTGTGTGGGTCTCCTCCGAGTATTCCAGTTTCCTCCCACAGTTCCAAAGACATGCCGGTTAGGATGTATTGGACATGCTAAATTTTCCCCCAGTGTACCTGAACAGGCACCAGAGCGTGGGGCGATTGGGGGACTTTCACCGTAACTTCATCGCAGTGTTAATGTAAGCCTACCTGCGACTAATTAAGAAATAAACTTGAAGACATACTTTTCTTGTGGTTAAAATCCAAGAAAAACATTTCAGAAGCAGGGGTGGGAAAGAAGTTTTTTTTGTAAGTTTAACACTTTGGATTGTTGGAACTCACTAGGATTTATAAGAATGAGTTGAGATCAGATTGAAACATATGAAATTCTAATAGCACTAGACAAACTCGATACAGGGAGGGTGTTTTCCCTTGTTATGGAATCTAGAATCAGGGCACACAAACACAAGTTGCAGGGTAGACCATTTGGGACTGAGTTGAGGAAAAATTTCAGGGAGAATCAGAGAAACTCCTACAGTGCATAAAGTGGCCATTTGGTCCATCAAGTCTGAACCTACCACAATCCACCCCAGCTCTAACTCCCATATCCCTAAACATTTACCCACTAATCCCTCTAATCTACACATCTCAGGATACTAAGGGGCAATTTAGCATGGCCAATCAACCTAACCCACACATCTTTAGACTGTGAGAGGAAATCGAAGCACCTGGAGGAACCTCATGTGGATATGAGGAGAATGTGCAAACTCCACACAGTGACCAAAGCCGGGTCCCTGGAGCTGTGAAGTAGCAATGCTAACCACTGTGCTACCATGCCACTCCCATTGTGCTGCTGTGCCACCCAGTACCTTTCTTCACTCGTACAGTACTGAACCTGTGGAATTCTCGACCAAAGCAGGTAGTGGAGGTATTCAAGAAAGAGGTAGATTTTAATGGTTTCAAGGGGTACTCAAGAACACAAGAAAGAAACAGAAGTGGACCACCAGACCCTTCAAGGCAGCCCCATCATTCAGTACATTCATGGCTGGTAGAGGGATTGAATTTCGGAGCCGCAACGTCATGTTGCAACTGTACAAAACTCTAGTGCGGCCGCACTTGGAGTATTGTGTGCAGTTCTGGTCCCCACATTATAAGAAAGATGTGGAGGCATTGGAGAGGGTACAGAGGAGGTTTACCAGGATGTTGCCTGGTATGGAGGGCAGGTCTTATGAAGAGAGGCTGAGGGATTTGAGGTTGTTTTCGTTAGAAAGGAGGCGGCTAAGAGGGGACCTAATCAAAACATATAAGATGATTAGAGGTTTAGATAGGGTGGACAGTGATAGCCTTTTTCCTAGGATGGAGAAAGCTAGCACGAGGGGACACAGCTTTAAATTAAGGGGTGATAGTTATAGGACGGATATCAGAGGCAGGTTCTTTACCCAAAGGGTGGTTCGGGAGTGGAATGCCCTGCCTGCAGCGGTTGTAGATGCGCCAAGTTTGGTGGCGTTTAAGAGGTTAGTTGATAAGTATATGGAAGAGAAGGGAATGGTTTAGTTTGGAGGGGCATTGCTTTTTATATTGGTCGGCGCAACATCGAAGGCCGAAGGGCCTGTTCTGTGCTGTAATGTTCTATGTTCTATCTATGCCAGCCCCAATTATTTTTCTGTATCATTTTGCCATTTTGCTGTATTCCTCGACCTATCAAATATTACATCCTCAAAGAGCTCAAGCAAGTTTGTCAAATATGATTTACTTTTCATAAACCATATTGACCAGGTTTGATTATATTCGGCTTTCCTAAATGATTACCTATTTGCTTCTTGATTATCGACTCCAATGTCTTGCCAATAATTTATATTAAATTGACTGGCTCATAGTTTCCTGCCTTCTGTCTTTCTCCCCTTTTGAACAAGGGTGTTACTTTGGCTGTTTTCCAACTTCTGGTGCCCTCCTGGAATTTAGTGAGTTACGAAAAATTTCAACCAATGGGTCCTCTGTCTCTGCAGCCCTAGCATACAGTTCACTAGATCCTGGTGACGTGTCCATCTTTAGCTCCTTGAGTTTCTCTTGTGGTTGGGATTTTTATAAGCCCTTGCCATGCTATTTGGAAAAAGCCTATCTGATACCTTAGATTTATTTCCACTGTGAAAAGTGAGGCTAAAATTTATTTGGCATGTCTGCCATTTCTTTGTTTGCTGTCATCAATTCATCTGACACGCATATACCTTAGCCGCTCACTTCCTTTTTATATTTCCAAGAACCTCTTACTGTTTGAATGTTGCCTCTTTCTCTTGGAATCCCTGTTTTTGATTGGGATAAATTTCTGAGCGTTTTGGACCAGCTATTTGAATATCTGTCACTGCTCATCTACTGACCTGTATCTGTTTACCCAGTTTATCTTAGTTAGCTCCTGCCTCATACCATTATAATCGCCCTTATTTAAGTTGAAGACACTGGCATTCACCCTCAATTTTGATTTCTATCATATTATGACCACTAACCACAATAGTGCATAGATCCCTGAAAGTAGGCAGTCAAGTCGAGAAGGTTGTTAAGAAGGCATATGGAGTCTTAGCTTTTATTGGTAGGGGGATTGAATTTCGGAGCCGCAACGTCATGTTGCAACTGTACAAAACTCTAGTGCGGCCGCACTTGGAGTATTGTGTGCAGTTCTGGTCCCCGCATTATAAGAAAGATGTGGAGGCATTGGAGAGGGTACAGAGGAGGTTTACCAGGATGTTGCCTGGTATGGAGGGCAGGTCTTATGAAGAGAGGCTGAGGGATTTGAGGTTGTTTTCGTTAGAAAGGAGGCGACTAAGAGGGGACCTAATCGAAACATATAAGATGATTAGAGGTTTAGATAGGGTGGACAGTGATAGCCTTTTTCCTAGGATGGAGAAAGCTAGCACGAGGGGACACAGCTTTAAATTAAGGGGTGATAGTTATAGGACGGATATCAGAGGTAGGTTCTTTACCCAAAGGGTGGTTCGGGAGTGGAATGCCCTGCCTGCAGCAGTTGTAGATGCGCCAAGTTTGGTGGCGTTTAAGAGGTTAGTTGATAAGTATATGGAAGAGAAGGGAATGGTTTAGTTTGGAGGGGCATTGCTTTTTATATTGGTCGGCGCAACATCGAAGGCCGAAGGGCCTGTTCTGTGCTGTAATGTTCTACGTTCTATGTTCTATGTTCTAACCCAAGAGATTCTTAACCACAAGACCCCTTATTTATCCTTCATTACATAAAACCAAATCTAAAGTAGCCTGTTCCTGGGTAGGTTCCACAACTGCTCTAAAAAAGCAATCCCTGTTGCTCTCCACAAATTATTCTTCCATGTTACCTTTGCCAGATTGGTTTGTCCAATCAATATGCAGGTTAAAACCTCCCATAATAATTGCAGTTCCCTTCAAATATGCCCTTCACAGTTTCCCATTTAAGCTCTGACTTCTTGAGAATTCACATTTTGGAGGTCTATTGACTACTCCTACCCTTGCCTTCCTATTCATGATTTCAAGCCAAATCAACTTTACATCACTATCTATTATCTTTGTATCACAATTCAGAACTGCTTTAGAACCTTTCTTAATTAACAAAGCTCCCCTATCTCCTTTTCTCTTTGGTCTGTTGTTTAGGAATATTGTATGTCTTAGAATATTGAGCACGCAGTCCTGGTCACTCAGCAACCACATTTCTGTAATAGTGAATATGTCATACTTGTATGTTGCAATCTGTGCTTTCAGCTCATCTATCTTGTTGCAAATGTTTTGTGCATTCAGATAAAGTACATTTCGCTTTCTTTTCGGTTTATAATTCTGGATTTGCTCTTGGAATTGAGTGCTTCGCGAACTAAGGGTCAAAGTCAGGGATTTATTGTAAATGGAAATTTGGTGCAGAGGGGGAGGGAGGCGATTATTTTGATTCTTTTTGTTTTACCTCCAGAAGCTGGAATTTTTCTTCTTTTTTCTTTTTATTTACATTTCCTGACCTGGCCTGTCACACGATGATGGATAGATTTCCTCTCACTATCCTGTTACACTGCTTCCTCACATACCTACGTTTCTTTAAAGCTTCCATTCTTGGAACCCTCCCCTTCTTCTAGTCTAGTGCTCTTTGGTGTAATATAATGTTCATATGACCTGTTGCTACCTGTAGTTTTCTGTTGACACTCAGACTCATCACTAACTGCACTTCTACCTTTAACTTTGACTTCCCAACTTTCCAAGCAACTGAAACCCCACCCCTCTCCCCCCTTTAGTTTAATGTCCTCTCTACTTCCCCAGTCATATGATTCCCAAGTACACTGAGCCCAGCGCGGTTCAGATGTAGGTTATCCCAATGGGACAGCGCCCATTTTCCCCAGTACTGATGCCAATCCCACACCAGTATTTGAACCACATATTCATTACTCTAATATCATGTACCTTTGCCAACTTGCATGTGGCTCAGGTAATAATCCAGAGATTATAACTTCTGTCTGTAAGGTTAACTAAAATTATTTGACTCAATTAATTATAATTCAGCGAATTTTTTTTTTTTAGTTTTGCACACAGAGGAAAATATTTGCCTCGTGTCTGGGATATTCAGTCTATTTCATGTGAATCTACATCATTCTTGGTTAGCATCTGAGGAGAGAGAAACAGAGTTAACTCTGTGGCCAATGATCTATTAGTAGAACTGAAAGGTCACAGGAGTAGTCACTGGTGGAGAGGAGGAGGAGGAAAGATGCCATGTATCCGTGGGGGTCCTTAAGTAGATTTGATTTATTGTTACATATATTAACATACAGTGAAAAGTATTGTTTCTTACATTCTATACAGACAAAGTATTCTGTTCACAAAGAAGGAAACAAGAGAAGCAGGAAGTGTAGATTGAATCAGCAGATGGGTGGCTGGTTTGTGTGATGGATTGGGCTACATTTATGATCTTTCGCAATTCCTTGCAGTCTTGGGCAGAGCAGAAGCCATACCAAGCTGTGATATAACCAGAAAGAATGCTTTCTGTGGTGCATCTGTAAAAGTTGATGAGAATCATAGCGGACAAGCCAAATTTCCTTCGCCTTCTGAGAAAGTAAAGGCATTGGTGGGCTTTTTTAACTATAGTGTCAGCATGGGGGGGGGGGGGGGGGGGGGGTTGGATGGACAGAATAGGTTGTTGGTGATCTGAACACCTAAAAACCGAAGCTCTCGACTTTTCTACTTCATCCCCGTTGATGTAGACAGGGGCACGTTCTCCTTTATGCTTCCTGAAGCCAATGACAATCTCCTTCGTTTTATTGACATTGAGGGAGAGATTATTGTTGCTGCACAGTTCACCAGATTCTCTATCTCATTCCTGTACTCTGTCTTGTCATTGTTTGAGATCCCAACCCACTACGGTGATATCATCAGCAAACTTGAAAATCGAATTGGAGGGGAATTTGGCCACGCAGTCATAGGTGTATAAGGAGTGTAATAGGGGACTGAGAACACAGCCTTGTGGTGCACTGGTGTTGAGGATGATGGAGGAAGTATTGTCACCTGTCCTTACTGATTATGGTCTGTGAGTTAGAAGTTCGGAATCTAATCGCAGAGGGATGTGCCAAGGCCCAGGCCACAGAGTTTGGAGGTGAGTTTCATGGGAATAATGATATTTAAAGGCTGAGCTGTAGTCAATAAATAGGAGTCTGACTTAGGTGTCCTTGTTATCTAGGTGAAGTAGGTAGACAGCGAAGTCAGCATTTGATTTTTTTTGCAGCATTTAAAATATGCAGTCTCATCTTCTCTATTACTTTAGTGCTTATCATCCTTATATTTAGCATTAGATCAAACTAACCATGATGTTTCATCTCGTGTAGAGTGCAGAATAATATTGGAATTGAGTGCTTTGCGAACTAAGTGTCAAAGTCAGGGATTTATTGTAAATGGAAATTTGGTGCAGAGGGGGAAGGAGGTGATTATTTTGATTCTTTTTGTTTTACCTCCAGAAGCTGGAAGTTTTATTCTTTGATATGAAGTTGTAACTATTATTTTACTTACTCGCAACTAGTTCAAGAGTCAAATAAATAAGTAAGGATAGAAAGGCATGGCAGGGGTATGCCCATAATTGCAACATGTGGTAGTTTCTTGAAAGCATTGCGAACCTGGACAACCATATCTACAGTAGGTGTTTGAGCCTTGAGAAACTTCATCATCTGTTAGAGTCATAAATAGAAGTTTACAGCATGGAAATAGGCCCTTCAGCCCAACTTGTCCATGCTGCCTTTTTTAACACTAAGCTAGTCCGAATTGCTTGCCCTTGGTTCATATCGCTCGATAGTCACGTCTTAACGCTTTTTAAAAGACAAAAATGTACCCGTTTCTAATACTACCACTGGCAGTTTGTTCCAGACACTTAACATCTTCTGTGTGAAAAAATTGCCCCCTCTGGACCATTCTGTATTTCTCCCCTCTCACATTAAACAAATGCTCTCCAGTTTTAGCCTCTAACAGTCTCTTATACAGTCAATACCTTTGGGAAAAGATATTGACTATATAGCTGATCTTTCCCCCTCATTATTTTGTACTCTGGTAAAAGATCATCCCGAAGCCTCCTACTCTCCAGAGAAGAAAAAAATTCCCAATTTATCCAGTCTCTCCTGAATAGAACTGGTTGAGCTGGTGTCTGAGTTACAGTTCTTGAAGGGCAATAGAGAAGGAGAGAATTATTTGAACACTTTGTTCCAGGAAGCACTCACCTAT
Source organism: Sphyrna mokarran (assembly GCA_024679065.1). Taxonomy (NCBI): domain Eukaryota; kingdom Metazoa; phylum Chordata; class Chondrichthyes; order Carcharhiniformes; family Carcharhinidae; genus Sphyrna; species Sphyrna mokarran. The sequence continues at coordinate 108,439,531 of JAGIQG010000007.1, forward strand.
TTAGGTTAAGTAGAATTTCAGAATTGGCCAATAGCCAGGAGTAGGATGATATGACTGCATATTGGGTAGGTATAATGAAGCAAGATATAGTGATGGAAAAGTCTCCGTTCTTGATTTTGAGATATTTACAACTTTTGTAGATGAGAACAAGCACTGCAGGATGAATGAGATCACCATAGTAGCACATGCCATGCAGACATAGAGGGTGGGGGGGGCAGTCAAAGCGAATATAGTTGTTACAGGAGACCGTACAGTCTAAGGGCAACATGCTGTTCTTTCCCATCACATTCATGAGTTCAAAAAGTTGTGTTCCCTGCCTGCTGTCAAGCACATTAAGACAATTGTACAGATGAGCCACACTTCAGGGTTTGAAGGTAGTCATCATCAGCATGTACCTCAAGGAGATAAGTGTAATGAAAGCTCAAGTTGGGGATGTCAGATAGGTTTGGATTCATACTGGTGATTCCTCAGTAGACATGGGACATGCTTAAGTCAGTCTGACTTGTCTGATTGGCAAAATCTTTTCCCAGTTGATAATGGTGTTCGACATCTGAGTAAAAAAATTATCAGTAATGATTTTATCAATAATGATTTTATCAGTTTTGTCCATTTAATGCATTAGATCATGAGAAAAGGAAAGAACAATATTAGATTTGAACCAATGGGCAGAATCTTATGGCTTGACTTGCTAGCTGGATTTTCCTTAAATTAGTGAATTTCTCAGCACAATGGTGCCATAAAAATTCCAATGCATTTTTAATACTCCACATTTGAAAATTACGTAGGAAATATGAAAGAAACTAAAGATAAAATTATTTTGTAACAGCATTTTTACTGAGTTGGCTCAAGTTAAGTAAATTATTATGGAATTTTATATTGCATTTAGGGTTTATTTCCTTAAGGTGATTAGGAAGACTATTTGTTGTTTCTAGAAACTGGACTATACCGTTCCTATGAGGCCAATAAGCAGCTGTAATTTTCACTGCTGAAATCTTGATCTGATCTCAATGTCATTCTGCAAATTCATGAATAGAGCTGAAACAACAACATTAATAGACTGACATGATTATGGTGCAGCACTGGTTGTGGGTCTTTACATCATTCCCTGATAAATAAGTAAATTATCTTGTTAAACTCTTACTTGACAATTAAATATTAACAAAACTGACAATAAATGTAATATTTAAGATGACTTCTGATAATGGCTTGGAACGTACAGTTAGTTGAGTTATAAGCTGGCAATTATTTCGTAATATAATTAACTTTTATATTTAATTTAAGTCTTTGTAACTATGGATCTGAGAGAAATAAGGACATAATAAGAAACAAAAACAACTTGCATTTAAATAACATTTTTAATCTAGTAAAATGTCTCAAAGTATTCCACTAGAGCATCACTTAGAGGGATATTGAGTGATGCTCTAGTATCACTCAATAAATACTATTGAGTGATCAAAAAGTTAGTTAAAAGGGGAAGATTTTCAACAGATTGAATCATAGAAACCCTACAATGCAGAAAGAGGCTCTTCAGCCCATCCAGTCTGCACCGACCATAATACCATCCAGTCTGCACCGACCATAATCCCATCCAGGCTGTACCCCGCCATATCCCTACATATTTTACCCACTAATCCTTCTAACCTTAGCATCTCAGAACACTAAGGGACAATTTTAGCACAGCCAATCAATTTAACACATACATCTTTGGACTGTGGGAGGAAACCAGAGCACCTGAAGGAAGCCCACACAGACACAAGGAGAATGTGCAAACTCCACACAGACAGTGACCTGAGCCGGGAATTGAACCTAGGTCCCTGGAGCTGTGAAGCAGCAGTGCTAACCACTGTACTACTCTTCCACCCTTTAACGCCCTACCATTTCTTAAAGGAAAAAGAAGGAACAATACAGCATATAAACTAGCCCTTCGGCCCATCCAGGAAGATATCCAGCTTTTTGCAAGTCTTATTTTGTCTATTATAGTGTTTTTTCAATGAAATATATTGATGCAGGCAATCTTTCAGTTTGATATTTCTCATTGGTTCCATCAGAATGCATCAGACATATTCAGTTACTAATTATAATCAGCAAGATAGTTAATTCTGAGCAAAATGCTTTCACATTTACTCACACATTTATATTTTTCTCACCAATCCTTCCTTCTCCCTATCTGAAGATTTTGATTCATTACTGGGATACAGTTCACAGTTATTGATTTCCCTTCATTACAATGCCATTATCTATTTTTGGGCCCTGACAATGAATTTTCTTTTCATTCTTGGGAACCTCATGACCAAACACAAACCACCCTCACTCAACATCCTTAAGCATGTTCCTCCAGCAGGGATTAAAGTGATGAGGGGCAGGAACTCCAGCTGCTTATTGTTTCCCTTCACGTAGCAATTTGGAACATGACCCTATTTGCAATCAAGGTGATGTTGGTAACAAAACTGAAACCCTCTTGGTTTGCACAACTCTGCCACTTAACAGAAAAGCTCACTGAGCCATCAGGGGAAGTCTTACAGTAACATTTAAACAAATGATTAATGCTACTAAAGTGAAACTTTATGTTTTATGAGTAAGCATTCCCTGAAAACAATGTTGAGTGGCTGTGTCCTCCAAAAAAGAGCTGTAACCCCATATCAAGACAGGAAGCAGTTAATGCAAATTTTCTTGAATGCCAGGCCTTTTAGAATCCCATAAATCTAAGACAAGACTTAGAGATACAAAGAATAGGAAACCAGAATAGTTACAAGTTTCTAATTCATCTACTGCCATTTCAGAATCAGTTTTGGCATAATCAAAATGAATGTGTTTGATTATTTTCTGTATCTTAGTTATGGTAAAACTAAAATAGCTTCATATTAAATCAACTGCTGCATGTGTCTGCAAAGTTGAGTGAATTTTCTACTCACTTCAATTAAGACTAGAATTTCTGAGGAGCAGAATAGTCTATGATAGAGGTGTAAGAAAATGCTTTCTCCTCGTTATGCAGTGCCTTCTAGCTGATTTGCTTTGGCCATGCATTTCCCAAACCCTTTAGCTGAAACCTGTCCTTTTGTATCTTCCTCTTCCTTTTCCCTTTGTCTTTCTGTCGATGTTATTTATCTGTACCAACGGCTGACAGTGTATTTACATCCAAACTGCAAAGCAAACAGATGGGAACCTCAGGAAAAAATATGACGAAAAGCACCAGTGTGATCGGGGATATGTACAGCATGGAAAAGAATGATGGCAGCCAATCTGACACAGCTGTAGGCACTGTTGTCACTGGTAGCAAGAAGCGACGATCCAGTATCGGCGCCAAAATGGTAGCTATCGTCGGTCTCTCGAGACGTAGCCGTAGCACTTCACAGCTAAGCCAAACAGGTAGGCGCCACTCTTTTTAAAGACTTATGCAGCCATTGTATTTTAGAAGTTTCCAATCACTAATGACTAAATTTTGGATCATGGCTAGTTAGAATGATGTATTTATTATGTTTACACTTGTTTATATTACCTTAAAGTTTTGTAAGTAACAATGCATTTTTAATTCCTATGTATAAGGAAAAGTGAAATGAACACTGTAGTGCCTCAAAGTACCCTGAAAAACAGAACTTTGAATATGTGTTAAAACATGCCAGACAACGCATGACTGTTTTCAAAGGCAAAAGCAGCTTTGGAAGAGTAAGAATACATTTTATCCTCCATTTCACTTATACAAACAGCCACACACTAACCCATTAATAATTACATATTACTATTTCTGGAAGAGTTTGAAAATTATGTCTACAAACCAAAGACAAAATCTCTACCAAAAACTTTTACTTTGCATTTGCAGGTAACACTAGCTACAAAATGGTGAATTTTGAATTTGGGGAAAATGGAACTGAGTGCAGATTATTTATTGAATTGCATGTTAATCTTTGCAAGATTAAAAGTAAAAATGTTTTAAATAAGGAAACTCTCCGGTTTGGAAACTTCTGGCACTTCATCCAATTTCCTTATGTGAAAAAGAAATCTCACGTTAAATACAAATCAGATGTGTTATATTGGACATGGTTATCATTGGTGAAAGTAGGGTGAAAATGAGAATTTTAATTCATTTCATGTTAATACAATAATTGCTAATATTTTTCACAATATCTATGGAATTCAACTGTTAACCAGCAATACATTACTATTCATAATCTATGCCCCAATTTTCAAAGCTGGAAGATTGCTATCTGCAATGAGTACTTCTTTTTCATTCAAATAAATTTATATATCTAAATTAAATTAAATATAGAGCATGTTTTTCATAAAATTCCTCGCAAGTATCCATAGTACACATTATTCCAATCACCCATGCAATACTAGATGTTTTTAAAAATTCTAGTATCACACTTTACAACACAATGGCTATTTTATGGTTAGTTTATTCGGAGAATATATTATTTATTGATGAAGTTCCCAAAAGTCACTTTAGAATACTTCTTGAATTTTTTTATTGTCATAAAATTACTTGAAAATAAGCAATTCAGTTCCAACATATCGATGCTTATGCTCTGTAGGAACAGTAGTTCTAATTCCACGTGCTTAGCTTGTTTCTGTATCATTGTCTTCAATCACCTATTCCTAAATCTTGACATGGTTTCTTCTTTAACCACAACTCTGGTAGTACATGTCTGTAATATTGGGCAAGATTCTATGCCCTCCCCTCAGCATTTTTCTCAGTAGTGGGAGGCAATGCCTTTCACTGGTGGTGGGACCTTCTGATTCTACACCGCTTCAATGAGAATTGAAGACACATCAGATCTGTGGGAAATCAGGAAAGCAGGGATGCACCATCAGTGAGACCAAAGAACCCTGACCAAATCTCTGAAGCCTTCAATTACTGGAAACAATCTCTTTCCATATATTCTGTCCAATCCCTTCATTACTTAAAAGCTTAGATCAAATTAACCTCTCTATTTCAATAAAAACACCCTTTCTCTGTCATTGCAGCAAGTATATGTATGTTTCCCATCCATATGTCCTACCAAAGGGAGAAAGGGGGACGCAAATAAAAATTCCAACACCAGCATATGAACTCTCTCAGGGTGCATCAAAACCATTCCCTCAGCTGTGTTACTGGTTCTGTACGAGAGGAAACATTTTAAAAACTTCATAAAAGTAAACTTCATGTTGAGTTTTTGAAAAGAGAGACATTTTTGTGTGCATGTAAGAGAGAGAGTCCAGTGGTTCTGATTACACGCTTGCTGTAACCTGTGATTTGTGTTCAATAAGCTTTAGAAATGGAAAGTCAGAGAGTGGGCGAATAACTCAGAGGAGTAAGAAGAGTGCGGATACCTTCTCGCAATTTTATTTCATGTTCAAACAAAGTTAAGCTTTATGATCAGCAAATTACTTTGCCTGTTTACATTTAGAAAAGGTCAATGCTAATCAATTGCAGATGTAAAACAGACATTGACCTCAAGGGAAGATAAATGTGCATCTTTTTCTTCATTCTAATTTAAATAGTCTTTCTCAACAAAGCTGTTGAATTTTAAAAGTGAGGACAGAGGATGGGAGAAAAGGGACAAGAAGCAAAACTAAATGAGAGCGAGGAGACCTCTAGTTTTCTATCAGTTCCCCTTGGGTGAAGTGGTGTGAGTGAGGAGAGTGGTTGGATGATGAGATTAAGGTGATAATGGAACAACAGGAGTGAAAATTAATGTGTTTGAATGGGAAAAGATCAGGCTACATGAGAATAAAGAACTGAGGGAAACACAAGTGATTGTGCAAAGGGATAGTAAGGGAGTAATTGAGGGTGACATTTTCCTACAAGCCGTACCATAAATTTAGCATGCAACCATTGGCGGCTTCTTTTCACATCACACCAATAATTAATATTGAAGTAAAAAAGAGATTGAGAGAAGCAAAAAAAAAGTGCTAAAGAAGAGAAACAGAAGAGAAGAGATAAACACAGGAAGAGAGACAGAGAGATGAAGCAGCTAATATGAAAACTGCAGAGGATGGTAAGAAAGTGATCATATTCTTGGAGATATCACATAGAATTTGACAGGAAAACACAGTGATTAAAAGATCACTGAGAGATTGCTGCCTGTGTCCCATCAGCATTCAGATTTTTTTTCACTTTTTCAATGTGAATTGTGATGTTGCTAAGTTGAACTACGTGTTGAACATCTGACTTCTACTAATCATGACTAGAAAATAAAGATTAAAGTGTGGAAAATTCCCCCTACTGCAAGACTGAACATTCCCATCCAATGATAATTGGACCATTCAATGGTCTATCCCACCCCCCAACGATTCCCACGGTGGATCAGAAGATTTACCTCTACATCTAATGCACCAATTAGATCTATTTGTGTTTTATTTAAAATGAACAAGTAAAGTCGAACACATTTATTGGAATACTGTATCAAAAGAGGAAGTGTTATGACAGCCAAATCTGAGTCAACAGAGTAACTTCAATTGAGATTTGGCTCTGATACAGATTTATATGCAAACTGGCAGATGATGAGTGCAATGTGAGTGCATTTAGACATAGCTGGAAGAATGATTTGAATTTATACAATCGTGTTTTTTTTCGAAACATCCCAACTACTTATTATTATGACTCCAAGGAGATTGTAGTCTTGCAAGCAAAGCAGATAACTCTTTTCTGTAGAGCAGGATCTCAAAAATATAAAGGAGGCAATGCGGACTTCCACCTCAGCCATTGTCAACAATGCTTAACTCTCCACCCTCACTCCTGACCCATCAACACCCATACCTTCCCCCCTAACAACCACAAACTCATAACCACTATTTAAAGGGTTAGAAGTATTTGAAACAGTTTTAAAAATATCCTTATGGTGAGGTCTTTTGAAACATATGTTAAGGCTACAAGCATGCTGACCAAAAGTGGAATTACTTCAGCTGTTGATCTCAAAGTGGGGGATGGGTGGGTGTATGGCCTCAACATTCCTTAGTCCTACACATGGATCTCTGCAATGATGCCTCATTCACCTTTGTAAGGTAAGGGCACAATTTTAATCATGGTCAGTGGCGACCAGCATGGCATTATTACTGACTGGAAGACCTGAGTTTAGGTGTTAATAATTGTGCTGGATAGGGTAGGTGCATTTGTAATTGTTTCACCATTTTGATTTTGAAAACAATTTTGGTGACTAACGTTGCTATGTGCGGTAACGTTCATATGAAATTCAGATCGGTAAACTATGATCTTTCATCATTAAAATAAATGGACAGAAAGTTGGATCTGTGAATCCCTTAACTTCCAAGCACTGCAAACATTCTTAAATGAGGTCAGTTGATCATGGGATCACAGTTGATATTTTCACAGGTGCCTAATTTTATGTTAACATTAAAATCTGAAGTTTTTAATATTCATGTTTAACATTTGAAATAATGATTTTTTTTATAAACACACATACCAAAAAATGTTGAATATTAAATTAGTTACATCACAACTAATCGTTTAATATTTTTACAAACCTATTTATCTTGATAAATATCCTAAGGCAGTAAAAGTAGCAGACTCAATATTGATTAGAAACATAGTAAAATTTTCAATTAGGAGGGATAAACATTTTCTTTTCTCCAGCCTTTGAAAGAAATTAAAGTTTTTTTTTAGCATTTCAGTCAATTAGCTATTCAAATGTGGAAAGTTTGAGGCTAAAATTTGGTGATTATACTGGCGTTCTGCGCAGCACGAGTGTTTTCTTAAAAAGAATACAAGAGTAAAGACAGCTAATTCAAATTTGCTGCATCAGCCTGAATTTTCAATGGGAAATGGAGGCAGGACTGGAAGTGAGCCCTTGTGCAATTTCCTGCATGGTTCTGCCTTTGAGTCATTTTCAGTTAGACAAGATTGGGAGATTGCTTCTCTCTCACAAAGGTTGGAGAACCAATTAGGCCATATTAAGGGGCTTGTGAAAACCACTTTTCACACACCAACTGGAATTTTGCATTTGGGTTGAGTAGCAGACAGGGTTGAGAACTTTATGTTTTCAGATGTCCAGATCATCAGCAACCTGTCCTAGTTCCCCCAGCTGCTGGCCCCATGCTGATACTATAGTTAAGAAAGCCATCAACTCCAAATCTGAGGTCAAGTACCAGTTCACTCAAGAACTTCTTCACTGCTGCCATCAGACTTTTGAATGGACCTACCTTGCAGTAAGTTGATCTTTCCCTGCAGCCGAGCTATAATTGTAACACTACATTCTGCACTGCTTTTCTTCTCTATGAACGGTGTGCTTCGTATATGTGCAAGAAACAATACTTTTCATTGTATCTTAAAACATGTAACAATAATAAATCAAATCATATCAAAACATGTATATGGGTCAAAACATGGCCAAGGAAAGGTCTAATATTTCAAGTCAATGTACCTCCAATGACCAGTTCCCTGTCCAGTTATTGATCCCTCCTCCATATCTGCCGTACTCAAAGGACAATGGCTGTGGCCACTGGCCATCTGGTGGAGTAGTTGCCCCTCCTTGCTGATGGCTTGGCAGATGTGCCCTTCTTGACTTGAACATTTTTAAAAAGCTCTTCATCAGGCACATGCATCTTGAGATGCCCTCTCTTTCATCTACCTACATCAGCAGCTCCCGTGTCTGACAGTGAGGCCGTTGATCTTTACGTGTTGGAGGTTCAAGAGTCTGAACTTTGCCCTTTTTGGGCACCTGCTGGCAGCCACTTAATGGCAAAAATCATCATCAAAGTCCTGGAGCTGGCACCTGTGTATTCCTGACCTGCATTTCCATCTCAACGGTACCCATACAAAAAAAAAATCTAAGGTTAGTCAACAGCAGCAAGTTTGAAAAAGATGAGAAAACAGGCAAGCAATTGACAGCAAAGTATTACACAGGTTCCCGAAAGTAGGGGAGTCTAAAACTAAAAGTTTAAGCTGAGAGGGAAGAGATACAAAATGTCCAGGGGCAATTTTTTCACACAGAGGGTGATGAGTGTCCACAATAAGCTGCCAGAGGTAGTAGTAAAAGCGGGTACTATTTTATCTTTTAAAAAGTGTTTAGATAGTTACATGGGTATGATGCATATAGAGGGATATCAGCCAAATGCGGGCAATTGGGATTCGTTTAGGGGTTTTAAAAAAAATGCTACGTGGACAAGTTGGGCCAAAGGGCCTGTTTCCATGCTGTAAATCTCTATGACTCGACGACTCTTAACTCAATTTCTCCCTCCAAAGACATTGCCTGACCTTTGGGTACTTCGAGCATTTTCTGCCTTTATTTTCAGATTTAAAATAACTGTAATACTTTGTTTTTGCACATAAATAACATGGCTGCAAGTAAGTGGCAAAGGCTTTGGGAACTCTGGTGTGACTAATACATCTCCTGACTAGCCCCTCAAATCCTAACCACTATCTACAAAGCACAAAGTCAGAGGAGATCTAATAGAGGTGTACAAGATTATGAGGGGTATAGATAGAGTAAACAGGGTTAAGCTTTTTCCTAGGATGGACTCGAATAGCACGAGGGGTCACGGGCTTAGGGTGAGGGGGGTAAGGTATAATTTGGATGCTAGAGGGAGTTTTTTCACACAGAGGGTGGTGGGGGTATGGAATGCGCTGCCAAGTAAAGTGGTGGAGGCAGGTACTCTGGAGTTATTTAAGAAATACTTAGATGGGCACATGAACAGAATGGGAATCGAGGGGTATAGAAAACTGATTTAAAATAGGGATCATGAGCCTTGGGAGTCCCTGGGAAGTGTGTAAATAGATGATGATATTGATGTACTTGTTTTTATCCTACAGGTGCTTTGGTCCACCTTGTTGTCTAACAAGGGGCATACACGCGATGGGTCGTGAGAGGGCTGCTCTTGGATTTTTTTTTGAGAGTATCCTAGTGCTTCACGTCGTTAGTGTACGCTTGACCTGGACCATTTGATGGGCAACACGACAGCTCAGTGACTATCGCTGTGCTGTGCAGGTACATGGATTTGGGCCTGTGTCTGTGGGAGTTTGTGCATTCTCCCTGTGCTTGCGTGGGTTTTCTCCGGGTGCTCTGGTTTCCTCCCACATCTCAAAGATGTGCTCTTAGGCTAATTGGCAAAACAAATTCTCCCTAAATTGTCTTAAATTTGATTTTTAATCCATAGATCTATAAACATGGACAGGGATCGCGGGTAGAGGTGGGAACATCGGGGTGGCAGCATGGGCTTGTTGGGCTGAAGGGCCTGTTTCCCGTGCTGTTTTGTTCTTTTCCTTCTTTGTATCAAATACTCTTTACTTGCTTGGATGAATGCAGATCCAACAGCTCCAGTAATTCAACACTATCTGAGACAAAACAGCCTACTTAACTAACACTCCATGCATCACCATAAACATTCGTTCCCTCTACCAGTAGCACACAGTGATAGCAGCTTGTCCCATCTATAGGATACATGGCAGCATTTTGGCAGGCTCCTTCGACAGCACTTTAGCAATCTCCAAAATTGACAATGAATCCCCAATGAAAATCAGAGCAATTAGTAGAAATTAGAAAGAGCTTTCGCTGAGATAGATTTTTAATCAGTAAGCAATTCAAGGGTTATGGCAATACAGCAGGAAAGTGGCGTTGAGAATTATCATATCAAATCAGTCATGATCCCATTAAAGCCCAGAGCAGACTCAATGGGCCAAATGACCTACTGCTGTTTCTATATCTTATGGCTTTTTTACATCCTCAGGGCATTGCAGAATGTTTTTATAACTAATTATTTATAAATCACTCACTTGTTTCTTTTGGCACAGTATTAATCTATTTAAATACAGCAAGCTCACAAAAACAACATGTAAAAAGCATGCCTGATTTATCATTTTTAGGTTGAAGGAGCGGGGATGGAAATGTAGACAAAGAACCTTAGAAATTTGATCATGCCTGAATAAGGATGCAGTGCAATCCCTCATTAGTACTGAATTGGAAAGTTGTCGATACTGGAGGCACCTTACCACTTGTAGCTCTGTGGTAGGATTGTCTTGCTGGGACACCAATCTGGAACAAAAACAAGAAGCCAAAATATGAGGACAAGGCATCACAGGGGCAACAAAGATTGGGCATGAGCTGAGAGAAAGGTGGCAGAGCATGATGAAAAGGTGTCAAGTCCTCTCTCTGTTTGATCCCAACAACCTAGAACCTAAGATGACCCTGGAAAGATAAGACAGTCAGAGGTGGAGGAGTGTTAGTTGACCACTTACACTCTAAACCTCCTGGCTCCATATTTGGATAGAAAAATTAATGTACCTTTTTGGGGGCAGGTTCCCTTCAAGGACACCTGGTTAAGCCATCAGGCCTGACATCTGCTGCATTCAGGACAAAACAATTTCTGGTTTGGATCCTAAAACATGTGCAAGTCCCTCATTCATATATTCAGGGGGCTTTCTGATATGAATCATAGAATGGATACGGCATAGAAGCTGACGCCAACTTTCTGCAAGATCAATTTAGCTGATCCACTCTGCAGTCCTTTCTCTGGGACCCTGCTAATGTTTGCCCTTTAGGTGCTTGTTGAATTATCTTTTCAAAGGTAAGATTCAATCTGCCTTCACCAGGGTAACCAGAACTGTACACAGTATTCCAAATGTGGTCTTAACAATGTCTTGTACAACTTAGAACATACCATGGAAAATTACAACTCAGAAACAGGCCTTTTGGCCCTTCTCTGTCTGTGTCGAACCGTTTTTCGCCTAGTCTCACTGACCTGCGCTTGGACCGTATCTCTCCATACCCTTCTCATCCGTGAACCTGTTCAAGTTTTTCTTAAATGTTAAAAGTGACCCCGCATTTACTACTTTATCCAGCAGTTCATTCCACACTCCCACCACTCTCTGCGTGAAGAAGCCCCTCCCAATATTCTCTTTAAACTTTTCTCCTTTCACCCTTAACCCATGCCCTCTGGTTTTTTTTTCCTGTCCGAGTCTCATTGGAAAAAGCCTGCTTACATTCATTCTATCTATACCCATCAAAATCTTATAACTGCTATCAAATCTCCCCTCATTCTTCTATATTTCAGGGAATAAAGTCCTAACCTATTCAATCTCTCTCTGTAACTCAGCTTCTCAAGTCCCAGCAACATCCTTGTGAACCTTCTGTGCACTCTTTCAACCTTATTTACATCCTTCCTGTAACTAGGTGACCAAAACTGTACACAACACTCTAAATTCGGCCTCACTAATACCTTATACAACCTTACCATAACACTCCAACTTTTATACTCAATACTCCGATTTATAAAGGCCAATGTACCAAAAGCACTCTTTACAACCCTATCTACCTGTGATGCCACTTTTAGGGAATTGTGTATCTGTATTCCCAGATCCTTCTGTTCAACTGCACTCTTCAGAGTCCTACCATTTATCCTGTACATTCTCCTTTGGCTTGTTCTTCCAAAGTGCAATACCTCACACTTGCCTGCATTAAATTCCATTTGCCACTTTTCAGCCCAAATCCCTCTGCAAGCGTTGAAAACCTTCCTCACTGTCTACTACACCTCAACCTTTGTATCACCAGCAGATTTGCTGATCCAATTTACAACATTATCATCCAGATCAACAAGACGTGTGCTTTCAATGTTTTATCCAATGAAACCAAACATGCCGAATGCCTTCTTCACCACCCTTCTACTTGTGATTCCACTTCTAAGGAGTTATGAACCTGTACTCCTAGAACTCTTTGTTCTGTAGCTCTCCCCAATGCCCTACCATTAACTGAGTAGGTCCTACCCCGATTTGATCTACCAAAATGCATCATCTCACATTTATCTAAATTAAACTCCATCTGCCATTCATTGGCCCACTGGTCCAATTGATCAAGATTCAATCCTTCTTCACTATCCACAATGCCACCGACCTTGGAATCACTGCAAACTTACTAACCATGCCTCCTAAATTCTCATTCAAATTATTAATGTAATCACAAATACCCGTGGACTCAGCACCAATCACTGAGGCACACTACTGATCACAGGCCTCCAGTTTGAAAAACAACCCTCTACAACCACATTCTATCTTCTGTCATCAAACCAATTTTGTATCCAATTGGCGATCTCACCCTGGATCCCATGAGATTTAACATTGTGCAACAATGTATCCTTGCCAAAGGCCTTGCTAAATTCTATGTGTGCAGCATCACCTATGTTGCCCTCATCCATCTTCTTGGTTATCCTTTCAAAAATCTCAATTAAATTTGTAAGATGTAATATGTACTCTCCTCAAGACATTACTATTTATTTCCCAAAGTTCCCTAATATCCATGCCTTTCTCAATAGTAAATACCAATGAGAAATAACCATTTAGGATCTCACCCATCTCATGTGGATTTGAACAAAGAACAAAACAGCACGGGAGCTCGCATCGCCAGCTTGACATTCCCACTTCTATCCGTGATCTCTGTCTATGTTTATAGATAGAACAAAGAACAAAAAACAAAACAGCACGGGAAACAGGCCCCTCAGCCCAATGAGCCCGCGCTGCCACCTCAATGTTCCCACCTCTACCCGTGATCCCTGTCTATGTTTGTAGATCTATGGATGAAAAACCAAATTTGAAACAATTTAGGGAGAATTTGTTTTGCCAATTAGCCTAAGAGCACATCTTTGGGATGTGGGAGAAAACCCACGCAAGCACAGGGAGAATGCGCAAACTCCCACAGACACAGGTCCAAATCCATGTTTCTGCACAGCACAGCGATAGTCACTGAGCTGTCGTGTTGCCCATCAAATGGTCCAGGTCAAGCGTACACTAACGACTTGAAGCACTAGGATACTCTCGAAAAATCCAAGAGCAGCCCTCATGATCCATCACGTGTATGCCCCTTGTTAGACAACAAGGCGGACCAAAGTACCTGTAGGATAAAACAAATACATCGATATCATCGACAATTTACACACTTCTCAGGAAACTCCCAAGGCTCATGATCCTTATTTTAAATCAGTTTTCTATATCCCTCCATTCCCATTCTGTTCATGTGCCCATCTAAGTATTTCTTAAATAACTCCAGAGTACCCGCCTCCAACACTTTACTTGGCAGTGTGTTCCATACCCCCACCACCCTTCGGTGTGAAAAAACTCACTCTAGCATCCAAATTATACCTTCCGCCCCTCACCCTAAGCCCGCAACCCCTTGTGCTATTTGAGTCCATCCTAGGAAAATGTTTAACCCTGTTTATTCTATCTATACCCCTCATAATCTTGTACACCTCTATTAGATCTCCTCTAAGTCAACATCTTTCTAAGGAAAACAGTCCCAACTTGCCTAACCTCTCCTCATAACTCAGACCTTCCATACGAGGCAGCACCCGGGTAAACTTCCTCTGCACTCTTTCCAGAGTGTCCACGTCCTTCCGGTAGTAAGGCGACCAGAACTGGATGCAGTATTCTAAATGAGGTCTAACCAACGTTCTATACAACTGCAACATTAAAGGCCAGCTCTTGTACTCTATACCCCTTCCTATAAAGGCTAATAAATGCCCTTGTAGATCCTTTCCCAAATTTTCTGTTCCCCAAAGAAATTTACTTGTTTACAAAGATGCCTTGAGCTTCTTAATCTGGGAAACTAGATGAATAATCTAAATCTCTGAGTGAACTAATTGTGGACCTCCTGTCCTTAACAAAATCTCAGAGGTGAGTTAACCACTAGTTGTTTTTTTACTTCTAACTCTGACCTTATTAAGTAAGTACAGTAAGAAGTCTGATAACACCAGTTTTAAATCGAACCGATTTATTTGATAGTAAACTCGCAAGCTTTTGGCTCTATGGCCTTTGTCAGGCGAATGAGGTGTTCTAGTCTCCAATAGCAGACCAGAACACCTCATTTGCCTGACGAAGGCCATAGAGCCAAAAGCTTGCGAGTTTACTATCAAATAAATCGGTTGGATTTAAAACTGGTGTTATCAGACTTCTTACTGTGTTTACCCGAGTCCAATGCCGGCATCTCTACATCATCCTTATTAAGTAAACACAGGTTACCCTTTGAAGTGTAATCGAGGTTCATTTATTAGTTTCTTAACTAAGTATTTCTATTTATCTACATTTAAAGTTCAATTTCTAAACCAAAAGTTTTTTAAAGCATATGAATTATGAAATCAGATAATCAGCACGGTGCTTACAATTTCCTGACTACTCTGCTGTTTCAAAAATCAATTGAAAGATCCTGTTATTGAAAAATAAATAACAAATCTGATGGAATGGATTTTAACTTACAGTTCAGTGAATGAGGGATGCTGATTTGAAACAAGTGCTCAATAACAGACAAACTGATCCCAACAAGACATCTTTTCACAAAAATACAAAGATGTCTATTTCCATAAATAACAATGCATTAGCAAAATGATTGCGATGTGGGCGACACAGTAGCATAGTGGTTCGCACTGCTGACTCACAGCGCCAGAGACTGGGGGGGGACTGTTTATGTGGAGTTTTCACAGCCCTGCCATGTCTGTGTGAGTTTCCTCCGGATGCTCCAGTTTCCTCCTACTATCCGAAGATGTGCGGATTAGATTGATTAGCTATGCTAAATTTCCTCTTAATGTCAGGGTAAATTTGCAGGGCAAACAGGGGATTATGTGAATAGGGCCCAGATGGGACTGTTGTTGGTGCAGGGTCAATGGGCCAAATGGCCTCCTCCTGTACTATAGATGTTGTATGATTCTATATTTGGCTTTGGGACATGCATAATCTGAGAACGCATTTTTGTACTTTTATTCAAAGAACGTTGTACAAAACATGAAGCTGAATCTCATAGTTTATTCATCATTTGTGCAGACACCATTTATCTGGTGACTAATTTGTATCCTGCTTTTGTTTGCTGGCTAATGGTGGCACCAACAATTTAATTTTGAAAAGTATTATGATATCAATATATCACCTAGAATTTAATCTGTGTAGTTTGCTTGTTGATAGGGTTTTGACCAGACATTTGAGAGCTTATTACTTTGATCACCATCAAAGTAATATGAATGCTTATTTTAGACTTGCCTCTCAGCCAAAGTAGGTCAGCAGCTTTGAGGATAAGATGTAAAATGGCATCTGAACTGCCAATTAAAGTGGTTTGAATTCACTAATTGTGTAGTGAAATCTGAACCTTTAACTGCTTAACAACATTCTTCACGAAGATGTGCAATGTCTCACATGAATTTTACCTGACACTGTCTACTCATGCATGCATTTTAACTAACTCTTTCCTTCAGGCTTTATTTTACTATCCTCCTCCTCCTCCTGCATCTGCAAATGTAATTAATATTTGTCCAACATTCCCAGTAGTCTGGTAGAATTGACAACCTGATTGATATATTCCTAATTTTGAATCTATGGAAATAACTTAGTTCAGTAAGGCTCTTCATTCAATGACTTTCTCATGATAATTCTCAGTACATCACCCATATTTCCTCTTGTCCCACTTATTGTCCTTGGATAAATGTTGCTTGTTTTGCATCCAATAGGTTTGTCTTACACCTCCTTTATGTGTTAATATCCATAGATCTACCTGGTTTATCTCCATTAATTAAGGATAAACATCTTAATAAATAGTTTAAAGGCAGTCAGTCCATACTTTACATTACTCTACAAGAGAAAAGTTGATTCAAAACATTTTACAAAGCCTTCCATTATACAACAATAAATGTTTTGAAATAATATGGAATTGCTGGCATTGGACTGGGGTAGGCACACTAAATAGTCTCATAATACCACATTAATGTCCAACAGGTTTATTTGGTAGCATAAGCTTTTGGAGCATTGTCCTTCATCAGATGAGTGAAGATTTTATTTCACAAACAGGTCATGTGTAGACACAAGCTCAATTACAAGATAATGGTTGGAATGTGAATCTTAACAGGTAACAAGTCTTTAGGTGCAGGCAACATGAGTGAAGAGAGGGTTAAGCACAGGTTCGAGATGTGTGAACTGTCTCCAGACAGGACAGTTAGTGAGATTTTGCAAACACAGATAAGTCATTAGGTTAGATAGTGCGACATGAACTCAAGATCCCGGTCGAGGCCATTGTCGTGTGTGCGGAACTTGACTATCAGTTTCTGCTCAGTGATTCTACGTTATTGTGTGTTGTGAATGCCGCTTTAGAGAATGCTTACTTGAAAATCAGAGACTGACTGCCCTTGATTGCTGAAATGTTCCACAACAGGAAGGAAACACTCTCGTCTGCTGATTGTCGAATGGCGTTCATTCATCCATTGTCATAGCATCTGCATGGTCTTGCCAATTTCCATGCCTCGGGACATCCTTTCCTACAGCATAACAGGTAGACAATGTTGGCTGAGTCACAAGAGTATGTACTGTGTACCTGGTGGATGATGTTCTCATGCAAGATGATGGCATCTATATCGATGATCTGGCACGTCCTGCAGAACTTGCTGTGCCACGTTGTGTGGTGTCATGATCACTGTTCTCTGAAGGCTGGATAGTTTGCCGTGTACAATGGTCTGTTTAAGATTACAAGGTTGTTTGAAGGCAAATAGTGGGGTGTGGGGATGGCCTTGGCGAGATGTTTATCTTTATCGATTACATGTTGAAGGCTCCGGAGAAGATGTCGTAGCTTCTCTGCTCCGGTCAAGTACTGGACGATGAAGGGTACTGTATCCACCGTGTCCCATATTTGTCTTCTGAGGAGGTCTATGAGATTTTTCACTGTAAAGCGTCGGAACTGTCGATGAGTTAAGCGCCATACCCTGTTCTTATGGGGGTATTTTCAGTGCCTGTACATATCTGTGGCGATCCTCCTCATCTGAACAGATCATGTATAGGGAGGACTTGTCCATATGGGATGGCTTCTTTAACGTGTTCAGGGTGGAAGCTGGAGAAGTGGAGCACTGTGAGATTATCTGTGAGCTTGCAGTACAGTGAAGTGCTGAGGTGACCATCCTTGATGGAGATGCATGTGTTCAAGAATGCAACTGATTCTGGAGAGTAGTCCATGGTGAGTCTGTGGTAGGATGGAACTTGTTGATGTCATCATGTAGTTGTTCAGTGATTGTTCACCATGGGTCCAAAAGAAGAAAATGTCATGAATAAATGTAGTGTATAGCGCCAGTTGAAGGTCTTGTGTGATAAAGAAATCTTGTTCAAACCTGTACATGGAGATGTTGGCATATTGAGGTGTGAATTTGGTCCCCGTGGCTGTTCCAAATGTCTGGATGAAGAACTGGCTGTTAAAGGTGAAGACATTGTAGTCCAGGATGAAGCGAATGAGTTGCAGAACTGCATCTGGGGATTTTTTGGCAATTGTTGGCATTGAGTACTGAGGCAATTGTGGCAATGCTGTCATTGTGGGGGATGCTAGTGTGGAGCGCTGAGACATCCACTGTGACGAGAAGTGTCCCTGGTTCAACTTCTCTATGGGTCCTGAGCTTGTGTAAAAAGTCCGCAGTGTCGCGACAGAAGCTGGGAGTTCTTTGTACGATGAGTTTCAGGATGCCTTCAATGTAGCCTGAGAGGTTCTCACACAGGGTCCCATTGCCTGATACGATGGGACAGCTGATGTGCTAGCCTTGTGTATCTTCGGGAGGAAGTAGAGATCTCCCAGGAGAATACGTGAGATGAGAGTGCTCTGATGGTCTGGATCAAAGGTCTTGATTAGTCTGTTGAGTTGATGGGTATGTTCTTTGGATAACTCTGTGTAATGTTCCTCGTTATTCAGTTGTTGATCTATTTCTTTGCAGTAATTCATTCTGTTCAGTATGACCATGGCCTTTCCTTTGTTTGTTGGTTTGATGACAATGTTGCGTTGTGCTTGGAAGTGCCTTGTGACTGTGGCTGACGAATCTGGCATTGATGCACCTCCTGATGGTTTGGGCATATGTGTCGAGTCGAGGGCAGTGGCCTTCCAGAGAGTCCATTTCGACTCTTTCCTCCTGGGTTGCTGCACTGCTGATCTCTCTGTCTCTGAATTCTCACTGCTGAACTCTCTGGTTCATTGACTGTCTCACTGTGTTTGCTGTTGGCCTTTTGGGGTTTGTGGAAGAACTCCCCAGTCTCTGTGCCTGCTGCAAGACTGATAGGGGTCTGTGTAGGACTACACATCTGCCTGGCTCAATTTTCAGATCATTAATCTACCATGGGGAATAGATCAGTTTCCAATCAATGTTTATTTGAATTACCTCTATTAGTCTTCCCCGATCAATATCTGTAACGTTGGTGGGGTCTATAGCCTGTGAGGGGGTCAGCTCTCACATTCAAGAGAATAGATTATTTAAAGCATTATTCCTGCCCTTGCCATAAGATGTCCAAAAATTGCCTAAATTTGGAAGCTGTTGCACATATCTTCCCTGACTTATCACTGGAGTTCTCTTAAAGCACAAACTTTGATTTGGTTGATTTGTCTATTGATCAGATAATATCGATAAAATAGTATTATCATAACATCACTGTTGAGATTGTCTAATCCTTTCTGTCATGTGATAGTATTTTAGTGAAATGTTGAACTGGATTTTACCAATCCTCTGGAGACAGGCAGGTTAAGTGGCAACTGAAGAAATTGGTAGGGAAGTCTGACGTCCTCTTGCCAACTTGGGATATTAGCAGCAAGGTGAACCACAGTGATGCAGCTGCCCACCAAAAAGCTAGTTATGCCAATTTAGTGCCCATTCATTTTTCCAACGTTTGTAAATACCTCCACTTTGAGTGTAGTGCCAGGTGAACCCTGGCAGCTTTCCAGTTGATCTCCAGGAGAGCCCTCCTTCATGGCTCACAATGAGTTCCTCCAACAGCAGTGGTCATCCTCACAGCTACAATGGCATCACTAGAAGTAGATTCCCACTAATTTGTAGAGTCTATCTGTCTGAACCTCGCAAGCTAAGAAATAAACTTATCTTCAGTGCACCTTGGATGGAGCCACCCTCTCCACCTTCCTACAATCTCAACAATGTCTCCCTCTAAAGTGGGGCTGCTGGGGCTTCAGTGTTGCCAATGCTTTGATTGGTACTGGTGTCAGCCTCTGAATTGGCTGCCACCCAGGGTCATGCCACCTATCTGAGTCAGGTCTCACTTTCAGTCCCATCAGTCAGACTTCTGACCTGGTGAGACAATCAGCACATTGTCGCTTATGATTGATAGGTAACAAATCATTTATCTTCACTATCCTTGCTTCCACAGCAGTCGCAGAACACTAAACCCCATTATTAGCACGAAGAAATGATAAAACCAATATGCTCTCTTTCTGTGTCATTTAGTGCAAGTCAGAATTATTTTTAGCTACTTTTTTCCATCAGAAAAAAGTAAATTCTGTAATTTTCTGACTCATAAAATTTTTGACTAAGTCCTGCTTTGTGCGATTTACTTTCTGTAATTGGATAAAATGCCCAAATGATAGCGAATAGCTATTTTAGAAATTGTACAGATCATAATTCTGGGATTTAAATATTTATGATAACTATTCTTAGTCTCACTAGATGGCAGATTTAATATCAAATCGGCACATTTGCAACATAACTCTAAGTTAAAATAAAATGGGTCTCTCTCTGTCTTGCTCAGTTCATCATTAACTAATTCACTGCATCATCACCAATAGCCAGACTTGCACTAATTCTGAGAAGCAAATGCAGAGCCTTATATCTGTGGTGGGAAGATCTTGCATTTTTCATACTGAATGTCATCATTTGCCTTAGTCATGGGCTTATTGCCCAAGCTTGTTGCTCCTTCTTGATCTCAAACACAGTTCCTGTATTAGCCAGCACAGAGAGTAAAACTAGCCTCTGACACTGAGCTGCAAAGTCTCTTTTATAAATAGTCACTCATGGCTAATAAATTGACCATTGTTTGGCTATCAATAACTAAGCAGCTCCATTCAGATACAGAATTCAAAAAATACACAGCCTTTGGAGTGAAGGAATTTCTCCTTATCTCAGCCATGACCTCTTGTTTAGACGCCATCTCAGAGTAACATCCTCACAGCATCCACCCCGTAAAACCTCTTTCTTCATTTCAATTAGGTCATTACTCATTCTTCTAAACTACAGGGAGTGTAGACCCAGTCTATTCTATCCCCGCTCATAGAATACTCCCTCATCTTAAAGGGACTTTAACTTTACTAATATTGATTGGAATAGCTATAGCTCCAGCATGTTAGAGGGGTCAGTTTTTGTACAAGGTGTGCAAGAAGGTTTTTTGACTCAGTATGTAGATAGGCCAAATAGAGGTGAGGCTACATTGGATTTGGTGCTGGGCAATGAGCCAGACCAGGTGTTAGGCTTGGAAGTTGGTGAACATTTTGGTGATAGTGACCACAATTCGGTTACGTTCACCTTAGTGATGGATAGGGATAGGCATGAAGATGGGGGCAGTAGTTATAACTAGGGGAATGGTAATTATGAGGCCATAAGGAGGGAATTAGGGTGCATAGGTTGGACTAGGAAACTACAGGGACTGGGAACATCTGAAGTGTGGAGCTTATTCAAGGAGCAGCTACTGCGAGTCCTTGATAAGTATGTCCCTGTCAGGCAAGGAGGAAATGGTCAAGTAAGGGAACCATGGTATACTAAAAAAGTTAATTTGCTGGTTAAAAGGAAAAAGGAGGCTTATGTCAGGATGAGGCTTGAAGGCTCAGTTAGTGCAATGAATAGCTATAGATTAGCCAGGAGGGAGCTAAAGAGTGAGTTGAGGAGAGCTAAAAGGGGACACGAGAAGACTGTGGCTGATAGGATCAAGGAGAATCCTAAAGCTTTCTTTAGATATGTTAAGAATAGAAGATTGGTTAGGGCAAGATTAGGGCCAGTCAGAGACAGCAGTGGGAAGTTGTGCGTGGAGCTGAAGAGATTGGAGAGGCACTGAACAAATATTTCTCTTTGGTATTCACGCAGGGAGATGTAAACGTAGTTGTGGAGAACACTGGGATACAGGGTTGCAAACTGGAAAGTATTGAAGTAGATAAGGAGGATGTGCTAGATATTCTTGAGGGTTTGAAGTTAGATAAGTCACCTGGGCCGGACAGGATTTACCCTAGGATTCTCTGGGAGGCGAGAGAGGAGATTGCAGAGCCTCTGGCTCTGATCTTCAGGTCGTCGTTGGTTATGGGTATAGTGCCGGAAGACGGGAGGATAGCGAATGTGGTCCCATTGTTCAAGAAGGGGAAGAGAGACTTTCCGGGGAATTATAGGCCGGTGAGTCTTAATTCTGTTGTGGGCAAAGTATTGGAGAGAATTATTAGGGATAGGATTTACAGTTATTTAGAGAGAAATGAATTGATTGGGGATAGTCAGCATGGTTTTGTGAAGGGTAGGTCGTGCCTTACTAACCTTATTGAGTTTTTTGAAAAAGTGACCAAAGAGGTGGATGGGGTTAAGGCAGTTGATGTGGTATATATGGACTTTAGTAAGGCGTTCGATAAGGTGGCACATGGAAGGCTTCTGCAGAAAATGCAGATGTATGGGATTGAGGGTGATTTAGCTAATTGGATTAGGAATTGGCTAGCAGATAGAAGACGGAGAGTAGTGGTTGATGGAAGATATTCATCGTGGAGTTCGGTTACTAATGGAGTACCTCAGGGATCTGTTTTGGGGCCCATGCTGTTTGTAATTTTTATAAATAATCTGGATGAGGGTATTGAGGGATAGATTAGTAAATTTGCAGATGACACCAAAGTCGGAGGAGTGGTAGATAATGAAGAAGGGTGTTATAGTTTGCAGAGAGACTTGGACAAGTTGCAGAGCTGGGCCAAGAGGTGGCAAATGGAGTTTAATGTGGAAAAGTGTGAGGTAATTCACTTTGGCAGGAATAACAAATGTGTACAGTATAGGGCTAATGGTAGGACTCTCAATAGTGTTGATGAACAGAGGGATCTTGGTGTATATGTTAATAGATAAGTCGATAAGGTTGTTAAGAAGGCATATGGAGTCTTAGCTTTTATTGGTAGGGGGATTGAATCTCGGAGCCGCAACGTCATGTTACAACTGTACAAAACTCTAGTGCGGCCGCACTTGGAGTATTGTGTGCAGTTCTGGTCCCCACATTATAAGAAAGATGTGGAGGCATTAGAGAGGGTACAGAGGAGGTTTACCAGGATGTTGCATGGTATGGAAGGCAGGTCTTATGAAGAGAGGCTGAGGGATTTGAGGTTGTTTTCATTAGAAAGAAGGCGGCTAAGAGGAGACCTTATTGAAACATATAAGATGATTAGCGGTTTAGATAGGGTGGACAGTGATAGCCTTTTTCCTAGTATGGAGAAAGCTAGCACGAGGGGACATAGCTTTAATTTAAGGGGTGGTGGTTATAGGACGGATGTCAGAGGTAGGTTCTTTACCCAGAGGATGGTAAGGGAATGGAATGCCCTGCCTGCGTCAGTTGTAGATGTGCCAAGTTTGGTGGCGTTTAAGAGGTTAGTAGATAAGTTTATGGACGAAAAGGGAATGGTTTAGGTTAGAGGGTCATTGCTTTTTTCTAATTGGTTGGCGCAACATCGAAGGCCAAAGGGCCTGTTCTGCGCTGTCATGTTCTATGTTCTATGTTCATCTGCCCCTTGAAAGGATGAGGTTCTGTCCCTACAGCTGCCAGATAATCAGAAGATCAGCGGCACCACCAGTTCTGGTCAACACCGCCAGCACTACGTCAGGCCTGGAACAGCTGCCATGAATGAGGCCCGAGAATGAAGATGGAATTGATTTGTGAAGCTCAGTGGGCCGGTCATGTCGGCCCCGCTGATGTGGGGAGGACAGAGGATGGGAATGGAGGGGGTGGGGGAGGGGATGGCAATGGGAGTCCTGCTGAGGGGAATTGGTCAAGAGAGCGACGTTGTGTGGGCTTACTGCCAGGGATGCCCTTCCATCCCATTTTTGTATCCAGCCTCATTCCTGCCTTGAAGCATGTTCCCAGGAAACTTGTAAAATATCAGCTAATGATTGGCTATAGTGACACTTATGTTCAAAGCAGCTGAAGTTACAGTAGTTGAAATGAGAGTGATGATAAGTGAGTAAGATTCCAAGAAACGGGGGTTTCCAGTTATGTGCGATCGGGGGATGAGAAGCGGTACTTACAGACACGGAGTAATAAGAGGAGGAACGCTGGCAATACTTCCATGATGGTGAAGGGAGGGGAAGTTTCTGATAATGATCGGGTGGGGGAGCCCCCAATACCTGCAAGATAGTGGAGAGAGGGAAAGCTCACTCCAGCTTGGAAAAGGGTGCTCTGTTCTCTATGGAGTCAGCCTTGCCAGCTCTATCAAACTCTGCACTACCAGACTGTAAGATGCTGCCTGGGATCTTCCCTGCACAATCTTTCATTCTGCACATCAAGGCAGTGAAGATGAGAATCCACACAGTTTTAAATCTAGCAATCTGTGTCTTGTCTCTTGGCAGTTTTAATCTGAGCAACTGTGCCATGAGAATGTATTTTTATCTGGTCATGCTGGGCCACTATTCAGATACACATTAACTATATGCATGCCTAAAGCATTTCACAAAGATTATCGTTTTTTGGCAGTTAATATAAATCAAATGACAACGAATCAGTTGCCTATTTAACATTTCTCCATATTTTAATTTATATTGACTTCAATGCACCTTAGAGCTTCAGGAATATGTAAATTAAAGAGAATATTCATTTAAATGCAGTCAGCCTACCCTGGGCTCTGTGATGAATCCCATTGACCTCCAAAAGGAAAGAAGTTTAAAGACTTGTGAAAGTTAATAAATATAAATGTGATTCTTGACTTGTAGGGAACTTCGCAAATATACAAAAATGGACGTATACAAATTAAAAGGCAACAAGACAATCAAAAGGTTGATAACAAGCACACTGAACAATATCTTTTCAATGCAACTTTGAAATTTTCTCACTTCCACATCAAAGTAAAGGTCATTCTATCGACAGCAATTTTCTGTGTACTGGTACCAGAATGTGGACTCTGAGTGGCACAGTGGTTAGCACTGCTTACAGCCCCAGGGACCCAGGCTTGATTCCTGGCTTGCGTCTGTGCAGAATCTGTGTGTTTTCCCTGTGTCTGTGTGAATTTCTTCCCACAGACGTGTTGGTTAGGTGCATTAACCATGCTAAATTCTCCCTTAAAGTATCTGAATAGGCACCAGTATATGGCAACTAGAGGATTTTCAGTAACTTCAGAGCAATGTTAAATTAAGCCTTGTGATACTAATAAATAAAATTTAAACTTTAAAACTTGTGCAACGATGAAAAATGGTGGAAAATGTTTAATTGTAATAATTATCACTGAACAAATGAGGCAATAAAAAGAATCTCAGGACATGGATGAAGTTAACGCAATGCCTTGCATATAGCTAAGGAGAGTACTGAGAATTATTAAATAGATCACATATTGAAAACCAAATCAGAAGCAATATAAATTTAATTACTTAAGTGTTCTTAAAATTACTTAAAAGGTCATCATTATAAATTGCTCATTAAATCATGTGTGCAGTTGTTTTGGCCATTAAGAGCTCAACTTTATTTTAGAATATAGGTGCTTTATAAAAATGGGAAAAAAAACACCTTCAGGCCTGACAACCTGTCCCGTAGAGCTGAATTTTCATTGTGGAGTCTATTCTTGCATCCTGGAGGAAATACAAATTCTAAACCCACATATACCAGTGCTAAGAAGCAGAGGGTGATTTTGAAGAAGGTGGCTAATTAAATGTAAGCTCTCGAATCTGGAGGATTAATAGGAAAGTTGACTCCTGATTATGGTGGACCAACATGAAGCCTTTCAGAAAGCAAAAATTAGCAACCTCACTGTCACAGGTGATGAAGATTGGGGATGAAAGGAAGCCTAAGAATGGAAATGGCCACATTTGCCAGACCCTGTATGTAGCAGGGGAACCACTCAAAGGACAGCTAATAACTGCAACTGTGATCCTCTGGCAAGCATGTTTGAGGGTAAAAAAATTGAATGGCATTGGAGACAGTCCAGAGGTTCATCAGGTTGACTACAGGTATGAAGGGATTCTCATATGAGGAAAGGTTGAGTAGGTTGGGCCTACTTTCACTGGAATTTAGAAGAATGAGCAGTGACCTTATTGACAGATATTGAATTCTCAGAAGGCATAACAAGGAAGATGCTGAGAAGTTGCTTCCCCTTTTGGGAAAGTTTTGGACCAGAGGGCATAATTTCAGAACAAGAGGTTGCCCATTTAAGATGGATATGAGGAGGAATTTCTCCTCTGAGGATAATGAATCTGTGGAATTCTACAAAGGGCTATAGAGGCAGGGTGGTTAAGTGTGTTCAAGACTGAGAGAGACATATTAAACAGTAAGAGAGTCAAAGGTTATGAGATAAGGTGGGAAAATGAATTTGAGGATTATCATTTCAGATCAGTCATGATCTCGTTGAATGATGGAGTAAAATTGATGGGCTGATTCCACTCCACGTTTTATCATAGAACATAGAACATATTTATCCTCTAATAAGGCATCAGTAACTCTCCTATCTGACTTTGGGAGGCCACCTCAATTCATTGGCTGGACTTCAGCCTAAAAAGACTTCTGATAAGTACCAATAGTATGGTCCAACTTATTGCTGATGGACAGCTAGCCATCACTTGGCTCTTCCCCGACTTGTTGGCATGATCATAGTGACACACCAAGCACACTGCTAAGATTGGAAAATAGCGTGCTAACCCATTCCAGTCCCACCTTTGCATTCTTCTGCACTGCATTGTTTTTGAAACTTCGTTGAGATTTTTAATCTATTTTTTATTAATTGCTAGGACCTGAATATCACTGACATGGACAGCATTTATTGCCCATTCTCAATCATCCTTGAAGATAGTGATGAGCTGTCTTCTTGACCTGTTGCAGTCCATTTGGTGTAGATACGTGCATTGAGATGTTAAGAAGAGAGTTAATCCAACCACAGTGAAGGAACGGCAATATTGTTCCAAGTCAAGGTAGTCTGTGATATGGAGGGGATAATCCCACATGTCCACTGCCCTTGTTTTTCACTTGGTAGTTTTTGTGGTTTGAAAGGCATTGCCAAAGAAGCTTTAGTGAGTTGCAACAATGCATTTCTATTTTGTACACACTGCTGCCACTGTGGCTGAGGGTCATTTTTAGGTTGGAGATGACTTGCAGATCGAAGTGATTTGACTTAATTTATTATTGTCTCATGTTTTAGTATACAGTGAAAAGTATTGTTTCTTGCACACAAACAGATAAAGCACATGTTCATAGAGATGGAAACAAGTGAGTGAAGAATGTAATGTTACAGTCATAGCTAAAGTGTGGAGAAAGGTCAATTTAATGCAAGAAAGATCCATTCAAAAGTCTGATGGCAGCAGGGTGGAAGAAGCTGTTCTTGAATCAGTTGATATGTGATCTCAGACTTCTGTAACTTTCTCCTGACAGATGAAGGTAGAAGAGAGTATGTTTGGGCTGTGTGGAATTCTTAATTATGCTGGCTGCTCTGCGAAGGCAGTGGCAAATGTCGACAGATTCAGTGGATAGGAGGCTGGTATGCATGATGGATTGGGCTATCGTTCGTAGCTTATTGTGGTCTTGGGCAGAGCAGGGGCCCTACTAAGGTGTGATACAGTGGAAAGAATGCTTTCTATGCTGCATCTGTAAAAGTTGGTGAGAGTCATATTAAGCTGCTTGTCTTGGGTGGTGTCAAAACTCTTGAGTGTTGATGGAGCTGTGCCTGTTCAGGCATCTCAAGAGAATTCTATCATACTTGTTTATCATAGATGTGGGCAAGATTTCAGGAGTTAGGATGGGAGTTGTCCACTTCAAACTTCCCAGCCCCTGAACTGCTGTTGCAGTTGCAATATTTTTATGGCTGTCCAGCTGAGTTCCTAGTTTATATTAACTCCTAGATTGTTTACTGTCGGGGATTCAGCAATGATAATGTTGATAAACTTAAGCTGAGATGGTTAGATTATCTATTGGAGATGGGCGTTACCACTCATATATGTGGTATGAATGCTACTTCTCACTTAGCAGCCCAAGTTTGAAAGCTTGATTTTGCTTCATATGGACATATGCTGCTTCAGTGGCGTTGAGACAGAAATGTACTGTGCAATCATCAATGATCGTCAATGATCATTCCCGGTTCTAACCTAACATTGGAACAAAGGTCATTGATTAAGCAATTCCAGATGTTCGAGTTAAGGACAATCTCCTGAGGAACTCTTGCAGACCACATTCTACTAAATGTTGCATGATATCAAGGGCAATCATTCTCACCTCACCTCTGACATTCAGCTCATTTGTCAACATTTGGTCAATACTATAAAGAGATAATAATGCCCTAGTAAAAATCTTGTTGATGAGTAAATTGATAGCACTGCTGAAAACACCTTCCATCACTTTGTTGATGATTGAGAGTAGACTAGTTAGATGATAAGTTTAAGTTATCATCTTATCTTAAGATGATAAATTAAAAAGACCCATTGTTTTTTTTACTCTGTGGAAGGAAACCAGAGCACCCAGAGAAAACCCACACAGACATGGGAAGAATGTGCAAATTCCACACAGACAGTGACCCAAGCTGTGAATTGAACCTGGGTCCCTGGCACTGTGAGGCAGCAGTACTAGCCACTGTGCCACCCATTGGCTGGCTTGCATTTATTCTGCTCTTTGTGGACAGGACATAGATGGGCATTTCTCCATTTTGTCAGATAGATTTCAGTATTGTAGCTGTAGCAGAACAATTTCACAAAGGGGGGCAGTGTTTGTGAACAAAACTCCCACTCACCTGATGAAGAACTGGTGCTCCGAAAACTTCTGGCTTGTGCTACCAAATAAACTGTTGGACTTTAACAGTTTATTAACTGTTAATAATAGTTTATTATTATTAAGATAATTTTTTACTGCGCTTATCCTAATCTAACGCCAACATCTCCAGGATTTGGCCAGCTTACTTGTTCAGTAAGGGAGGGAGGATGAGAAGTGGTAATCAGCAGGGTGCTTCCATGATCATTTTTGATTTGATGCCACGACTTCTGTGAGTCTGTCCTGCTGATGGGGACAGGGCACTTCCAGAATGATAATGAAAGTGACCATGATATTATAAAGGATCATTTATTGAATATGATTGTGTCAGGTGGTTGTGTCAGCTAGATGCTGAGCAGCTCACAATTTTGGCACGAGCCTGCAGCTGTTAGTAAGGAACAACTTTATGGAGTTGACAGACCTCATTGTATCATTGTTATTTCCAATGCCCAAGTTGATGCCAGATGATCCACCCAATTTTATTCCTTTTTTGATTTTTTGATAGCATTTTGGTACAACTGAATGAATTGCTAGGCATTTCTGAGGGCCAACACATTACCTTGTGTCTGAAATTACATGCAGACCAGACCAGATAAGGACAACAGGTTTCCTTTCCTAAAAGACATTACTGAACCAGGTGATAATCGATGATAGTTTTGCAGCACTGTTACTGGGACCAGATTTGAATCTTGACTCATATTACTATATCAAAGTATTCAGTGTTCCCTAACAAAGGCTCTGCTCTGCTGACCCTTTCTCCAACGACTCTTCCTGGTTAGTTGTAATACGTGATACGTGACTCACTACATGACGGCCTAACTACCTGTCTGTAGCAGGATGGACATAAGTTGTGTGCACAACCTCCTGTAAGCAGTTTCCTGCTCCACAGAGAAACTTGCACGACCTGCAGGAGGTAAATTAGAAATGACAAAGTAAAAGGATTTAAAGTCATCATTGTGCAGTTATTGCAGTAGCTTCTGACATTAAGCAAATATGAATGTGTGCCTTATAGCTGTTGTGATATCTAATTTCATCATAGGTCACTGAGAGAACCCCCATCTCTTCATTCATGCCAAGACTGATTATCTCCAGCATATCATCTCTGCAGTAGTCAGAAGGGCAATAACTGGGGGTGCAATTCCCATTCTCTGCCTCAGAAGAGGGCATGAGGATTGTTTCATTAGAAAGAAATGGACACACTTGCAAAGTGCATTGGTCTGAGAAGTTCTTTTCAGGGGAAGTTGGCAGTTGAATGTGACATGCCACTAACTTTTCCTGCTCCGATAAGGTAATTGAATCTTTGTATTCATGAGTGAGGGACTAAATTCCACCTGCTCAACTCCTCAGCAATTTGCAGCCACAATTACTTCGTTTTTGACTCAGGTTTCTTCTTTCCATCCACTAGGAATAAAATGTCTGTATTGTCCCTTTAGCCCACAGCAAGATGCCTCGGGATGTGTCAAAGTACTGGGGGAAATGGGAAGCTTTCCCTGTTTGAGATTATATCACACAGATTGCTGTCTCTCACTTGCCTGCCGTAGATTGGTTCAGTCCCACACTGGGGTCCTTTGAAATTCTGCAGCTTTAACAGTCAGATGCTGTTTTTTGAGCAGGAACACCTACTTCAATTGGTCAGGAATGCTGGAAATGGGACGTTAATGCAGCGACTCAATGAAAAACCCACTCCACAAACTCGCAAGTTCCCAACTCATGCCCAGCTTTCTCTTCTGCAAGCACATTTGAACATTAAAGTTCACTCCGGTGTCAACATACATTTAATTCCATTAGTGTTCACATATCTGTTTGCAAATACCATGGATTATTTCCTCTGCCTAGTATGAGAAAATATGTAATTTCTTTTGTTTCTATACATATTAATATATTTTCCTACATCACTTCTAGATTCTCTTAGAAAGATAATCATTTAAATGCATTTGGAGTAAATTAATTGCAGAGCCTCCTCCATGTTAGACAAATGTAACTTCTGTCTTACGCAGAATATAACCTGACCATATATGCATTCAATGATATAAACTTTCACCTATAAGTAGAACTGAAAGAAAAGGCAGAAGTCGCATTTGTATAACACGTTATGCGGCCTCAATCTGTTTCAAAGACAATTAAGTATTTTTACCATTGCTTTTATGCATGCAGAAGCAGCAGCAAAATGCAGAGAACAAGTTGTTACAAACAGCAATGAAATAACTGATAAGCAATCCACTTGGGCATCATTGATGAAATAATACTTTGATCAGCCCACTAGGAGAACTGCTCTTCTTTGAATATTGGTCGGGTTTCACTTTAACCTCTCCTCCATAAAGTGGCTCATCTGACTGTACTCCCTCCTCCAATCCTGCAATCAAAATCAGTGTAAATGTATCTGTTTAAGTCCTGAAGTGCGGCCTGAATGTTCCACTTCTGTAGTAAAATTGTTACTACTACTTAGCCTGGCTGAAATGTATAACAGGAATTTTCCCAATGCTCAGACCTGTAACTTTGAGAGAAAATTGTTGGAGACTTACGTTTGATGCATAAACATGCTACCTACTAACTTCCTACTGAAGTCATAGTAGCCAATCAGGAGAACCACCAAGAAGACACTTGCCATAAATGTTTCTGTACTAAAAATCATGGGGGATATATCCTTCTTCGTGATGTTGGTTACAGCTATAACAGCACTAAAAAATCCGCCAAAAGAGCACCACTACCAAGACAGTATCACAACAATCTTTGTGTCAAACTGAATTTGATAAAATTGTAAATTTGCCATGAAAATTTATATTATGCCTGAATTAGAGTAGAAGCAGCCTCTGAGAACCTGATTATTTACTCCCTTTAATTGCAATTCAGTCTCTATCCCAATGGAGAATTAGGAATATAAGCATGAGAAATAATGAGACCCACTAAGAAACTATTCTTTCTTGAGGCTGTATGCGTAGTACCCAAGGGAGCAGTGTTAATATGGAAAATATGGACTTAATTAGAATTATCCAACAATGTATTTTTATTAAATTTAAATAATAAATGTTTAGTGATTTTCTTCTCTAAGATTAATATTTCTTCAAAAAAAAATTCAAAACCTTCATGTTTTATTCAGAATCATTACACAGAAATGAGCCTTCTTTTCCATTCCTTAATTGTTCTTTCAGAGTGAATGTGTTCTACATTTTCTGACCTCAAATAAGTTTTTACTGTCTTCAGCTCCACCTTAGATGTTATATATGATTTTTTTTCTCCACAAGGGCCATACTGATCCTTGTCCTTCACATGCTATGGACTATCATTGGTCCATGATTATGTTTGGCAAAGTACTGCAGTGGTTTCCTGTTACCTTCTGCAGTATGGCTGACCATCCTTACTGTTTGCCATCAGATCTATTGGCAGGATTCACAGGATGATAATAAGCCTGTTTGGTCAAGTTATAAACACACCTTCCATGGCCATATGGTCATGGAGTGGGATTCGAACTCACAGCTTCTAGTCCAGAGATAGAGATACTACCATTGCACCATAAAGGCAGCCCTTGTCACATTAATATTTTCTGCTATTCACATTAAGCTTTGCAACAAAATCTTGAATATGCAGAGCACCTTTAATGTAATAAAATATCCCAAAGTGCTCTGCAGGAGCAATTATCAAACAGAATTTGATCTTAAACCATACATTAGGACAGGTGACTAAAACCTGAGTCAATGGAGTATTTAATAGACAGAGAAATGGATAAATTCAAGTATGGACTCCAGCTACGGGTAATGGAGCAAAGAAAATCAAGAATGTACGTGAGGTCAAAGTTGGAGGGATGCAGTGATCTTGGAGGGTTATGAGATAAAGGAGTTAGTAAAGATGGGAACGGATGAGACTCTGGAAGGGTGCCTTGAAACCAAGGATTGGAATGTTACAATTGGGATGTTGCTGGACCTGGAGTGAAGACAAGTTGAGAGGTGATGTAATTTAGTATATGGGTAGCAGATTTTAGAAGTCAGAAGTTTACAGAGGTTGCAAGATATGAGGCTGGCATTGGAATAATTGAATCAAGATGCAACAATTGCTTGGGTGAAACTTTCAACAACAGATGAACTGAGGCAGAGACAGAGACATGTGATATTACAGAGTTCACAAGTTTCAGCCCAGTTCCTCAATGGCAGAATTTCAAAACCTTGAGTGGTTTTAACTTGGCACTCAAACGCCAAAGAAGCCAGCATGAGAAATTAAAATCTCACATTGTTCCAGAAAGGATATCTAATAGAATTGTTATTATACAGCCAGCAAACTAACCCATGCTGAGCCAGAGTTTAAAATACTTAAAGCTAGCATGGTGAAAATTGCAGAGACATTTGGTTTCTCATTAGCTTCCATCACTCTAACTGCAGAATTTGCTGCAATAAAATAAAAGTAGAAGATCTTTGGTCAGCATAGCTCCATATAATACTAAATATCCTGCATGGATTTTAGATTTGTACCATGGGTACTGTACTCTAAGTATAATTTGGCTTGCAAACAGTTGCTTACCTTTTAAAAACTTTTAAGAGCTTTCTTTATGTTTTCTGAAATCATATGATGAAAGCATTTCTTGTGTCCGTTAATACATCTTCATTCCTGCCTGTCATCGATGTGAACTTTGAAGGTAATATTAATTTCCATTTTTGAGTTTCCTATAATAATGAAATAATACTGCTGGAAAGAGAGACATTGCTAAAGCTAATTAATTGCAAGCATAAGAATGCCAAATTTCAATTGATCAAAATAACTTATGCCATAGGAGAAAAGTGTACTGATTGGCTAAGGCCTGAGGGGAAAGCAGTGGCGATCTATAGGCTGTCCATGCTTCCGGATAATTCAAAAAAAGATGCAAGGCATGTTCTTTTCGTTTGCAGTGAATGGGATCCTGTATGTGAATAAGTATTGCTTCTAACAGATGTGAATTAATCACTTTACAAGTTTGACTGAATAGCTTAAACTGGAATTGAAATGCCTCATTTAATCAGAGTTGTCTTGCCAACTAATCAGTACCCCTTTTCTCCTGTGGTATAATTGTTTACATCATTTAAAATTTCACATTTGTCCTGATGAATGCAACATGAAAAGCTTCAACAGATGCCTTTTTTTAATCGACTGTTTAAATAGTTACTCTCTGACTTAAAACAGAAATTCAGACAATTATTACAGGTGAGTACTATTAACTGTACCTGAGAGCTTTATATGTCATGTTTGAATAAGTTTTTATTACCACATTATTCTTATCTTAATGCATTTAAATCTATGTTTGAACTTGTAACGTAACGTTAGTTTATGGATCTTAGCAATGCAGCATTACTGAGATCATACAACAAAGATATCTGTATATTTGATCTAATCAGTTACATCTGGCACACATATGGGTTGGATGTTTAGGGCTCTTCATGGCTGGGGTGATGCCATAAAATGCAATGAGCCTTTCAAAAGTACATTGACTTCAGTGGGACGAGAAAATCCTGCTGGCGGCAGGGGCTGTAAAATTCTACCATTATATCAACAGTGTATAACAGCATTATTATAAATAGATGTTACGTATATTTAAAGCCTTTTTGAGTTTGGAATATCAGAACATTAGGATTGAAGAATCCTGCCTTCAACAACTTGAAGATAGCTTTGTAGCCTTGAGTAAATTGACTGTCTTTATTAACTATTCATAACTACATACATATTTACAATAGAGGGCATAAATATAGAGCAGACTCCAGTCTAGGTTCTTATGATTCTCTTTCCATCTCTAGACTGATTCTTGCTCTACATCAGGAACCTTTTTACATCACTGTGTGGGCAATACTGTATACTGTACTCAGTCTCACATTCATGCTTTTTTATATAACAGACCCTACTACTACAGGGATACCTGTGTTAATGCCAGTATGACATTGGAATGACTATATTAATGTCAGTGTGAGATTGGAATATCTGCAATGATGCCAGTGTGAGATGGAATATCTTCATTGATACCATTGTGAGATTGAAATATCTTCATTAATGCCAGTGTAAGATTGGAATAATAATGTTTAATGCCAGTGTAAGATTGGAATAATAATGTTTAATGCCAGTGTGAGTTTGTAATATCTGAGTTTATGTCAATGTAAGATTGAAATTCCTGAATTAATGCCAGTGTGAGATTGGAATATTTTTGTTAATGCCAGTGTGAAATTAGTATATCTGCATTAGTGCCAGTGAGATTGGAAAACCTGTAATGCCAATGTGAGATTGGTATATCTCTGTTAATACCTGTGTGAGATTGGTATATCTGCATTAATGTCAATGTGAGATTGGTATATCTATTAATGGCAATTTGAGATTGGTTTATCTATATTAATGCCAATGTAAGATTGGTACATCTCGTTAATGTCAGTGTGAAACTGCATTGACGTCAATGTGAGAGAATGGAATATTTAAATTAATGCCAGTGTAAATTTGGAATAATTGTTTTTGCTGGATTAAGAGATTAGAATCTATGTGCTAAAGACAGGGTAAAATTGGGAGGTCTCTGTGTTATAGCCAGGGGGTATTTGGAATATCCAGAATCCTTAAAACTAGCATGTTATCATAACCTTGTTTAAAGATAGGCTGCTGGATCTTCTCTAGTAGCAAGTGCTCCCAGCTGCAAAAATTAGAGCTCTGGGTTTTGGATCTTGCGTAATGGCTGGACTCACTGTAACACATCCATGAGACTGAGTTATGTGGATAGCAGGTTTAGAGAGGCGGTCACACCCTAGCTCAAAGAAAAAAAGGGAATGGGTGACCACCCAGCAGTTTAGGCAGATGATGCAGGAGTGTCCTGGGGTCCCATTGTCTAATCAGTATTTGATTTTGGAAACTGATAAGGGTGCAGGTATGTCAGAAGAGTGTAGTCAGAGCCATGCTTCTGGCATCGCAAGCTTGACTTTACAGGGGGGAGAAAGCAGAAAAGAAGAGCAATAGTAACAGGGGATTCATCAGTCAGGGGAGCAGGCAGCCATTTCAGCATCCAAATATGTGACTCCAAGATAGTATGTTGCCTCCCTAGTACCAGGGTCAGGGATATTACTAAGACTATAGGGCATCCTGAAAGGGGAGGGTAATGATTTAGAGGTTCTGGTACATGTTGGCACTAACAATGCAGGTAAAGTGAGGAATGAGGTTTTGCATCAAGAATTCAGGGAGTTAATCAGTAGATTAAAAAGAAAGACTCAAATGTTGTCATCTCTGGATTACTTCTGGTGCCATGTACTACCAAGTATAGAAATAGGAAATAGAGCAAATGAATGTGTAGCTCAAGAGTTGGTTTGGGAGGGAGGGTTTTAGATTCCTGGATCACAGGAAGCAGTTTAGGGAAAAGTGGGACATTTACAAACGGGACGGTCAGCGCCTAAACCATATTGGAACCAACATCCTTGCGGGAAAGTTTGTCAGTGCTGTTGGGAGGAGTTTAAACTAGTCTGGCAAGGGGAGGGGATGCAATATTAGTAAAATAGAAACAAGTCCGAATGAATTCAACTGTTGAGAGTCAAGACAGTAAGGCAAGGCTGGTTGGTCTTTAATGGTATGTAATAGGTAAGATTGATAAGTTAATGTGGAACGACACATAGAAATATGTTATTGTTGCCATCATAGAAACATGGTTGAGGGAAGGGCAGTACTGGCAGCTCAGAATTGTGAGGTATAGGATCTTTAAGTGAGACACAAGAGGGTGTAAAAAGGGAGGTGATGTAGCACTATTAATTAAGGAGTCAATTATTGCAATAAGGAGAGATAATATCTTGGAAGGGTCTTTAAATGACATTTTGTGAGTAGAGCTTAGAAATCTAAAGGAGGTAGCCACATTGCTGGGAGAGTATTATGGGTTTCCAAAGAGTCAGTGGGAAGGAGGAGCAGATACACAGACAATTCACTAAGGTGTGTGAGAATAATAATCGAGTAATTATGCCAGGAGATTTCAATTTCCCCAACATACATTGGGATAGTCACAGCGTAAAAGGGTTTAGAGTGGCCTGATTTTTTGAAATGTATTCAGGGTAGTTTTTTTTTGTATCAATATGTAGAAGGCCCAACAAGGGATGGTGCTGTGCTGGATCTGTGGAGAAGGAGTGGTTTGGGAACAAATCCAGACAAGTGTTCCTTGTGGTAGTGAAGGAACATTTTAATAGTAACGACCACGAAACAGTACAGTTCAAATTTGTTATGGACAAGGAGAAAGATGGCCTCCTTTAACAAAATATAAGTCCACAAACCCTGAATGCAGTTACGTACTCTTCTTAATTCTCTCATGTGTGTTCTTCATGATGCTTCCCACTGCACTGAAGCTGAGGTAGAAGATACTGACTTTACTACTCCATGGATTTGGGTGACCTTGATAGTTGTCCTGTGGCTGTTTGAGGCGTTGAGAGCTTGGGCATATTGAGGCCTCCTTGCATTGGTGTTGAAGCTATCTTTGCCATTGTGGCTACATGATGCAGGAGGAGTATCATGGGAGGAATCCCTGGATGCATCAGACAACGAGAAACATGGCAGAATTCAGTCTTCATCATCTGTGTCACAGTGCCTATAACCTCTAAACACTCTGTTGGATGGTCCCTAATCTCATGTTTAAGTTTACTTATTACTGTCACAAGTTGGGTTACATTAACACTGCAGTGAAGTTGCTGTGAAAATCTCCTAGTCGCCACACTCCTGCACCTGTTTAGATATATTGAGGGTGAATTTAGCAAGACTAGCAAGTCTTTCAGACCGTAACAGGGGACCAGAGCACCTGGAGGAAATCAATGCAAATATCTGCAGAATGTGCAGACTCTACACAGACATTGACTCAGGCCAGGAGACGGGTCCCGGGTGTTATGAGACAGTGCTAACCACCGTGCCACCCTGTTGTCCTGTACACTGTGCTGTGTTTCCAGAACTTGCCAACAACTCCAGAGGCATCGGTTTGTGGTTCAGCATAACCCTGGCCTCTTACAGTTCTTCAAATGTCAGTGGTCTTGGCTGTCGCAACCTCGATCAACTGCTCAGGTGCATCAATGCTATACCCACAAATCTACTCGTGTGCAGACAGCCATCAATGTGACAGTATCTTCACAGGTGGAGGGTGCACGGAAATGATATAATAATGTGCCCTCTGAGACTCCCTCCTCTTCAGAGATGGACAACTGTCTTCAGGTCACTGGGTCTCTTCTTGTTTTTGACCAGCATGAGATAGATTAGTTCCATGGTAATTCAGACTATTCCTCTTTTGGAGCTTCATATAACCTGTGATGGATCCATAACTGTTATTCCTCGCTCAACAGAGGCTCTCTTGTGAGCATCCATTAAGTCACTTATTCTCTTGTCTCCCTACTCCTGCCTTATCATCTGTAATGTAATGGCCACCATACTGACCTCCCACCTATAGTGCCTCTTATCCCCTTGGGGTACAGCAGGATAAGGGGTGCCACTGCAGGCCTTGGCTATTTCTTTAGTACTGCTCACTTTCTTCTTCTGCAAGCACGTGATCATTGTTAGTTGCCCAGCAGAGGAACACCTTTGCAGTCTAACTGTCTGTGGTAATGACACAGGGATGCCTCTTGCATGCTGCCACTCAAAATGGCAGTGCAGGAGTCAGCTCTGATGGACCAGGGTCTTTTACCAACGGGCTGTCATGCTTATGACATCAGAAGTTCCTGTGATTTAGTTAAACCAAAACTCACCTGTTTCATACAATAATTTGCTTTGTATGCAAATGATGTCCAATAACGTAAATAGGACCCCATTGCCACTTTCTATTAGAAGTGGTTGAATCTGCACAGTTCCATCAGAGTCGAATGTTGAAATATTTTTATGGGCCTTGGAGAAGTTCTCTTATCCACAAAAATAAACTGGACTGCTGACACCCCAGAACTCTCACCTTCCCTTCCGTCCAACTTAGCTTGGTGCTGGCTGCCCTAGCTTCTGATATCACTGCAAATTAAAAAATTGGGGCTGATATGGCTCAGTGCAAAAATTCATGTAAAAATACTAAACGTATGTGTGTATATCTTAGCATGTTTACCTGAGCCCCCCATTCTTTCAAAAAATCGACACACATCAAACTTATTTCTTTCAGATAAAGCACTTTGGATATTCTTTCCAAAGCTAGCTGGTTCCTGAGCCCATTAACATAGAACATAGAACATAGAACAATACAGCACAGAACAGGCCCTTCGGCCTTCGATGTTGTGCCGACCAAAATAAAAAGCAATGCCCCTCCAAAACTAAACCATTCCCTTCTCTTCCATATACTTATCAACTAACCTCTTAAACGCCACCAAACTTGGCGCATCTACAACCGCTGCAGGCAGGGCATTCCACTCCCGAACCACCCTTTGGGTAAAGAACCTACCTCTGATATCCGTCCTATAACTATCACCCCTTAATTTAAAGCTGTTTCCCCTCGTGCTAGCTTTTTCCATCCTAGGAAAAAGGCTATCACTGTCCACCCTATCTAAACCTCTAATCATCTTATATGTTTCGATCAGGTCCCCTCTTAGCCTCCTCCTTTCTAACGAAACAACCTCAAATCCCTCAGCCTCTCCTCATAAGACATGCCCTCCATACCAGGCAACATCCTGGTAAACCTCCTCTGTACCTCTCCAAAGCCTCCACATCTTTCTTATAATGCGGGGACCAGAACTGCACACAATACTCCAAGTGCGGCCGCACTAGAGTTTTGTACAGTTGCAACATGATGCTGCGGCTTCGAAATTCAATCCCCCTACCAATAAAAGCTAAGACTCCATATGCCTTCTTAACAACTTTATCCACTTGACTGCCTACTTTCAGTGATCTATTGACACATACACCAAGATCCTTCTGTTCCTCAACACTATTAAGAGCCCTACCATTACCCCTATACTCTACACATTTATTGTTCCTGCCAAAGTGCATTACCTCACACTTTTCCACATTAAACTCCATTTGCCACCTCTCGGCCCAGCTCTGCAACTTGTCCAAGTCACTCTGTAACTAAAACACCCCTCTTCACTATCTACCACACCACCAACTTTAGTATCATCTGCAAATTTACTGATCCATCCCTCAATACCCTCATCCAGATCATTTATAAAAATTACAAACAGCAGGGGCCCCCAAACAGACCCCTGAGGCACACCACTCGTCACCGAACTCCACGATGAATATCTCCCATCAACCACCACCCTCTGTCTTCTATCTGCCAGCCAATTTCTAATCCAATTACTAAATCACCCTCTATTCCACACATCTGCATTTTCTGTAGAAGTCTTCCATGGGCCACCTTATCAAAAGCCTTACTAAAGTCCATATATATTACATCAACCGCCTTACCCCCATCCACCTCTCTGGTCACTTTCTCAAAAAACTCAATGAGGTTAGTAAGGCATGACCTACCCTTCACAAAACCATGCTGACTGTCCCCAATCAATTCATTTCTCTCTAAATAACTATAAATCCGATCCCTAATTATTCTCTCCAATACTTTGCCCACAACAGAAGTAAGACTCACTGGCCTATAATTCCCTGGAAGGTCTCTCTTCCCCTTCTTAACAATGGGACCACATTCGCTATCCTCCAGTCCTCCGGAACCACACCCGTAACCAACGAGGACCTGAAGATCAGAGCCAGAGGCTCTGCAATCTCCTCTCTTGCCTCCCAGAGAATCCTATGGTAAATCCCGTCCGGCCCAGGGGACTTATCCAACTTCAAACCCTCGAGAATTTCTAACACATCCTCCCTATCTACTACAATACTCCCCCATTTGCAACCCTGTACCTCAGTGCT
Organism: Sphyrna mokarran; assembly: GCA_024679065.1. Lineage (NCBI taxonomy): Eukaryota > Metazoa > Chordata > Chondrichthyes > Carcharhiniformes > Carcharhinidae > Sphyrna > Sphyrna mokarran. Next base: position 108,479,927 of record JAGIQG010000007.1, read on the forward strand.
CTCCACAGCTACATTTCCAGCACTCTGCGTGAATACCGAAGAGAAATATTTATTCAGTGCCTCACCAATCTCTTCAGGCTCCACGCACAACTTCCCCCTGCTGTCTATGACTGGCCCTAATCTTGCCCTAACCAATCTTCTATTCTTAACATATCGAAGGAAAGCTTTAGGATTCTCCTTAATCCTATCAGCCAACATCTTCTCGTGTCCCCTCTTAGCTCTCCTCAATTCACTTTTTACCTCCTTCCTGGCTAATCTATAGCTATCCATTGCACTATCTGAGCCTTCAAGCCTCATCCTAACATAAGCCTCCCTTTTCTTCTTAACCAGCAAATCAACTTTTTTCGTACACCAAGGCTCTCTTACTCGTCCATTTCCTCCCTGCCTGACAGGGACATACTTATCAAGGACTCGCAGCAGCTGCTCCTTGAATAAGCTCCACATGCCAGATGTTCCCAGTCCCTGTAGTTTCCTAGTCCAATCTATGCACCCTAATTCTCTCCTGATGGCCTCATAATTACCCTTCCCCCCGCTATAACTACTGCCCCCAGCCTCATGCCTATCCCTGTCCATCACTAAGGTGAACGTAACCGAATTGTGGTCACTATCACCAAAATGTTCACTAACTTCCAAGCCTAACATCAGATGAGGGCAGTGAGAAATGACCTCAGTGTGTCTTGGAGGAAATTCTGAATGAGCACCATGTTTATGAATCACAAAATAACCAAGGTTTATCGAACTGTTAATGAGCTGGTTTCAGGCATTCGTGTTTGTACATAAGGAAGGATGTGAACATATTGGAGAGAGTGCAGAAGAGGTTTACTGAAGGAAGATTTGATGGTGATGTTAAAAATCATGAGGAGACTGGAAAGAGTAGACAAGGGGAATTGCTCCCACTTGTAAAAGGATGAAGAATAAAAGAACACAGAATTGAAGTGATTTGCAAAATAAGTAAAAGGGATATGAGGAAAAACCTTTTCCACACAATGGGTGTTTTATGTCTGAAATGCACTGCCTGGAAGTGTGCTAGAGACAGGTTCAGTTGAGGCATTCACAAAATCATTAGATGATTATTTGAATAGAAACAATGTGCTGAAGTACTGGGAAAAGGCAACAGATTGGCAGGAAGTAATCATGCTCATTTCCAGAGTTGGTGCAAACATGATGGGTCAAATGGCCACCTTCAGTGTTTAACCATTCTATGATAAATGTTTTTTTTTCATTCATTTATGGAATGATGTATTTGGTACCCAGGCCAGCATTTATTGCCCATTCCCTATTTGTCCTTGAGAAGTTGGTAGTTAGTAGCTTTCTTGAACTGTTGCAATCCATGGGGTGTAGATACACGAGCAGTGCTGTTAAGGAGTGAGTTCCAAAATTTTGTTCCCATGATAATGAAGAACTGGCGATATATTTCCAAGTCAGGATGATTAGTGACTTGGAAGGGAATCTCTAGGTAGTGGGTTTCCCAGGTATCTGCTGCTCTTGTCCTTTCAGTAGTCATGGCTTTGGAAGGTGCTGAGAAAGGAACCTTAGTGAGTTTCTGCAATGCAGCTTTTAGATGGTACACATTGCTGCAACTGTTCATCAGGATTGAGAAGAGTGAACGTTTGTGAAAGAGGTAGCAGTCAAGTGAGTTGTATTATCCTGAATTGTGTCCAGCTTCTTCAGTGTGGTTGGTGCTGCACTCTTCAAAGCAAGTGAAGAATATTCCATCACATTCCTAACTTATGCATTGCAGATGGTGGAGAGGCTTTGGGGAGTTAGGATGTAAGTTTCTTGCTGCTGGATTCCTAGCCTCTAAACTGTCCATGTAAGCCACAGTATTTATATGGTTAGTCCAGTTCGGTTCCTGGTTAATGCTAACCCGCAAGATGCTAATATTTGATTTGATTGGCTTTATTATTGTCAGCCAATCAAATCAAATATCAGCATCTTTTGGGTTAGCATTAACCAGGAACTGAACTTTTCATTGTAAATCAATACATTATTGTCACATGTATTAATATACAATGAAAAGTTTTGTTTCTTGCATGCTATGTAGACAAAACATACCATTCATAGAGAAGGAAATGAGAGACTGAAGAATGTAGTATCTGAGGAGTTGTGAATGGTAATGACTAGCTGAAAATGGTTGGGCCTAGGATACTAACCTGAGGAATACCTGCAATAATATTCTGGAACTGAGATGATTGACTTCCAACACCGCAACGATCTCTCTCTATTTTCAATCTGACTCCAACAAGCAGAGTTTCCACCCCCCTACCCCCAATCCCAAAATTCCCATTTATTCTGGTTTTGCTAGGGCTCCTTGATGTCACACTCAGTCAAATACTGCTTTGACGTCAAGGGCAGTCACTTTCACCTCACTTCTGGCATTCAGCTCTTTCGTCCATATATGAACCAAGGATGTAATGAGGTCAGGAACTCAGTGAGCAAGTCATTACTGAGCAAGTGCTACTTGATACTATGTTGATAACCCTGTCCATTTCTTTACTGATGATGAAAAGTAGATTGACGGGACAGTAATTGACTTTATTGGATTTGCCCTGCTCTTATGTTCAGGACATACCTGGGCAACTTTCCATATAGCAGGGTAGATGCCAATGCGATAGCTGTAAATTCAGCACCAGCTTTTGAATACTCAGCTGCAACCTCTTGAAATCTCTGTCTGAGGAGCTGCATTACAGTATCTGTTCACTACCCTAAAGATCACCTACTAGATTGAGATGAGGCATCTGAGGCATCTATCACAACTGAGCTTCTGCAAAGATTAATATATCAATTCTAAATATAGCATGTACATTTTAGCACTGCTGTTTTGAAAAATCTACTTACAAGAAATCTATTTCTTTCAAGTAGATTTTTCAAAAGAGTACTAAAAGATTTAAGAGGGGAATGTATGTTCTTAAAAAAGTGTGACTTTCCACATCACTGGAGGTGAACAGCAGTGAATCAAAGACTGATATCTCTGTTAACTGGATTTCAAAATAGGGAATAAATAGTTCATAGAACAAAATTAAGGTTCAGGTTAAAATCTGACCCATTCCATGGTCTGAATTGTTTATTCGGCCATCAACTCGCTAGAAGAGTAATTCTGTAGGAGATTTGAAGAATATCGAACAGAGTGTTTAGTTTTACTGGAAAATGATTAACTTTAGGTAGAAATTATTTCAAAACCTCGTAAGAGTTTTAATTTGTTCTCCTAAAATAAAAGAACACCCAATAGTGGGATCTGACCACACTCTGAATGGATCCGCACAATGGACAATGGATTCCACAGCCATACCTCTAACCTACCTTGGCCCTGTGTTTGGTGAAATCACCAAACTTTACCCCATCTCTAAGATGCTTGAACTTCAGCTTCACTGTTGTCTGATTTTCAGATCAAATAAGGATAATGCTGAGGGAATTTAAAGCAAATTCTTTTAGCTAATATTTATTTCTTGCTGTTACAACACATTACTTGTTGTGTTTGACATGGGATAGAGTGGATTGAGGATCTGCCCCTCTGATTACAATTTAAAGGCAGATCCATCATTCCACCCATATTCTAGACCAAAGCAAGCCAATATACACAATATATTTGATTGTCTCTATTAGGAGCAGTCAGCAGAAGAAGGATTAAATGACCCACAAAATCAATTGGGAAGCGGGGTAAGCGTGGGCTTCTGTATTCAGAGTAATCTTGGGAGCTGATTGCAGCCACTAGGTTCTGTATATTTTGATCTATAAATAAGTGAGTTGTGTTTTCCCTGAACTGGTGAACAAACATCCTTATAAGCAATGTATAGCTTTTTTAATCCCAGGGATTTCAGGGCCGTCATATTAGATTGGCTGATAGGTTGCATTTTCTCAGCTAACCAACAACCAGTTAGTACTATTACAAAAGGCCAAATCCACGTAATTAATCCTAACCAGTTTCATCATTTTTTATTGCAAGATATTTTTAACTATGTCCATGAAAATAGTCAGGCCCTTCAAGCCTGCTCAGTTATTCAATAGTTTATGGCTGATTTTCTGTCTTAACTCCACTCTGCAGCGTTATTCCCATATTCTTCAATTTCCCAACATCAATCAGTCTGTCTTGAATGTGCCAACGACTGAGCACAAACAGCTCTCTGAGATAGAAAATTCTTAAGATTTGCAACCCTTTGAGTGAAGACATTTTTTTGTTTCATTCCCAAATGACCACCCTCTTATTCTGAGACTGTAACCTTGTGTTTGACATTCCTCAGCCAGAGGAAACATTCTCTCAGCACCTACCTTGTCAAGCCCCTGCACAATTGTATGGTTCAACTAGGTCACTTCTCATTTTTCTAAACTCCAGGGAATCTTCGCACTGTGTCCTCATTAGACAATTTGCTTACTCCAGGTACCAGTGAACCTTTACTTTACTCAATCTCATGTAAGTCAATATTTCCTTCAGTAGTGAAAACAAAATTACATACAGTACTCAAGTGCGACCTCATCAATGTCCTGTATAATTGCACAAAGAATTTTTTTTCAATTGCTTTGTGACAAAAGTTACCATTTGCTTTCCTGGTAGTACATGTTCATGAGTCACAAAAAGTTAACAAGGACTGCCAGCACCCAGTGATCATCCAAATGCAACCATTTCCCAATGTATCAGCATTTAAAAATTAAAGTACATTTCTATTTTTTTAACAATGGGATAACTTCATATTTTGCCACATTGCATTGTATTTGTCATGCCTCTGTCATTTACCCAACATGTCTGTACTCTGCAGTCTCTTAGGGGCAGCACAGTGGTTAGCACTGATGCCTGACAGGCAAAGGACCTGGGTTTGATTCTGGCTTGGTCACTCACTGTATGGAGTCTGCATGTTCTCCCTGTGTCTGCGTGGATTTTCTCAGGATGCTTTGGTTTCCACCCATAGTCTGAAAGACATGCTGGTTAGGTGCATTAGTCATGCTAAATTTTCCCTCAGTGTACCCGAGCAGGTGCCAGAGTGTGGCGACTAGGGGATTTTCACAGTAATTTCATTGCAATAAGCCTACTTATGACAGTAATAAATAAATTAAACTAATGTCCTCCTCATCATTTATTTTCCCACCAGAATTTTTATCATCAACAAACTCAATATATTACTTTCAGTCCCTTCAGTTAATTTATTAATACAAATTTTAAATAGTTGAGGCCCAAGTATTGATCTTTGTATCACTGCTAGTTATAGTTTACCAACTCCACATCTCTTGCTTTTTCTTATTCTTTGTTTTGTATCCATTAACTAATCCTCAGTCAGTGCTAACATATTACCCCAAACCATTTTAGAACAAAGAACAACACAGCACGGGAAACAGGCCCTTTGGCCCAACGAGCCCGCGCCACCATCCTAACGTCTTAATGACATATAGAGACCAATATAGGGACAATTTGTTACCCAATCAGCCTAAGAGCACATTTTTGGGATGTGGGAGGAAACCGGAGCACCCGGAGAAACCCCACGCAACCACGGGGAGAACGCGCAAACTCCCGCAGACACAGGCCCAAATCCATGTGTCTGCACAGCAACAGCGATAGTCTTTGAGCTGTCATGTTGCCCATCTGATGGTCCAGTTTAAGCATACACTAACGACATGAAGCACTAGGCCACTCCTGAAGTAACATCCAAGAGCAGCCCTCGCACGACCTGCTGAATGCATGCGCCTTGTTGGTCAACAAGGTGGACTGAATAGCCTGTGGAAACAAATAAAGTATTTAAACAGTCCTCCTATATCCCTCTATCTGCAGACCGCTCATGTGGCTGTCCAAGAGACCCTTAAACAACCCTAGCGTGCCTGCTCCCACCACCTTACTCGTTAGTGCATTCCACACCCCCACTACCCTTTGTGTGAAAAACTGCCCTCTAATATTCGTCTTATACATAGCCCCCCTCACCCTAAGGCCGTGACCCCTCGTTCTATCAGAATCTAATGGTGGAAAAAGCTTACCACCATTTACTCTATCTATACCCCTCATAATCTTATATACCTCTAATAGATCCCCTCTCAGCCGACGTCTTTCAAGGGAAAACAACCCCAGTGCGTTCAACCTTTCCTCGTAAGATACCCCTTCCATACCAGGCAGCATCCTGGTAAATCTCCTCTGCACTCTCTCCAGGGACTCCACATCCTTCCGGTAGTATGGCGACCAGAACTGGACGCAGTACTCCAGGTGAGGCCTAACCAACGTTCTATACACTTGCAACATCAAACTCGTACTCTTGCATTCTATACCCCTTCCGATGAAGGCTAACATACCATACGCTTTCTTTATCACTTTTTCCACCTGTACTGACACCTTCAGAGACTTGTGAACCTGCACCCCCAGGTCTCTCTGCATCTCTATAGTCCGGATAGTTTTACCTTTTATCCTATAACTCCCCTCTACATTATTCCGGCCAAAATGCATCACCTCGCATTTATCCGGATTAAATTCCATTTGCCATCTATCTGCCCAATCTACCAGCCTATCTATGTCCTGTTGTATTGCCTGTTGTATTTTGTCCTAACTTAGTGCAATAATCTCTTGTGTGGCATTTTCTCAAATGCTTTTTGAAAATCTAAATACATTACATGCTCTGGTTCCCCTTATCAATTCAATTTCACCTTCATAAATCCTCGTTTATTCAAAATCATATTATAATTTTCGAAGTGTCCTGTTACCATAGTCCTAACAATAGATTCTAATATTTTCCCTACACCTGATGTTAAGTTAACTAGCCTATTATTCCCCTTATCTCTCACTGCCTCCTTTTTTAAATTGTTTGATTAAAGTCTACTCCTTCCAGCATCAGGAAACTGTTTGTGAATCTTAGAGTCACAGAGTCATAGAGGTTTACAGCATGGAAATAAGTCCTTCAGTCCAACTTGTCCATGCTGCCTTTTTTATTAAACCCTTAAGGTAATCCCAATTGCCTGCATTTGGCCCATATCCTTCTATATCCACCTTACCTTTCACCATCCTCATTCCAGATCAATACCATTTGCTGCATAAGGAATTTTTTTCCTCACATGCCTTGCATTTCTCACCCCAAACATTAAATCCATGTCCCCTTGTCTTTTACCATCGACTGATGGGAACAGTTTTATTTGTCTCCCTTGTCTAAACCTGTCACATTCTTGTACTGTCTGTTGCTATCAAATCTCTCAAGTTCCTTTGCATCAAGAAAAATAACCCCTCCAACCTACCTTGCAGGTAAAATCACCCCTGGAACCATGCTGGTAAATTTCATCAGCACCCTTTCAAGGACTTTTTTAGCCTTTGCTAAAATGTGGTGAGCAGAAGTGCACATTGTTATCTATGTGAGGTCTAACCAGAGCCTGTTTATGTTTATCATAACTTTTCTTATTTTGTATTCAATACCTCTATTTATGAAGCCAAAGATTCCAAATACTTTCTCAACATGTTCCGCCATCTTCAAGGACAAGTGCACCTTAACTCTCTGAGTGTCTTCCCTTGTACATTTAGAACTGTGTCTGAAGACTGTGTTGTCTTTTCCTAAACCATTTGCCAAAATGCACCACCTCTCACTTTATTAAATTCTATCTGCTAGCCTATCTATGTCCTGTTGCAATCAGTTTGAGTCATCCTCACTATTTGCTCCAGCATTAGTATCAGTGACAAATTTTGAAATGTAACTCTGTATTCCAATATCCAAGCCACACATTGGTCCAGCACTAACTTTTGGAGAACACCATCTTCAATCTGAAAACCAAACATTTATCAGGACTCACTGTTTTCTGTCCTTATGCGAATTTTTAAAATTAAAACTGATGCTTAACCTGCTATTCTGTGAATTTCAATTTCGTTAATCAGCAGCCTTCCATTTGGTACTTTTTCAAATACTTTCTTAAAACCCGTATAGATAAAATCCATTGCAATGACTTCATCAACCTTCTTCACTAATTGGATGATTCAATAACTGATTTATTGAAAAATCATCATGAGAGCGGGTGCTAATTTATGATGGTGATACAAATTAAACAATTAAAATTCACAACATAGTTATAGAAAATCATTAAAATAAAAATAAAATATCAAGTCATTTTTAAAAATCACACGATTATGAACTTTTAAGACTGCAAATAATGACAATATGTTATAAAATGCAGGTCTCCTTAATTTATAGAATAATAATGAAAGGTCTATATTAAAGTCTACACATCATATGTTGCCAGGTTGAGTTCATTAAATTCTCAATCATTTACATATTATTTATGAGATCTTTAAAATGGGATCAAGCACAATTTGCCTTTTACAAAATTGTGCTGGTTCTCCTTAGTTAGCTCAAACCTCTCCAAATGATATTGATATTTTCCCTGATTATTGTTTCCAAAACCTTTAGCTGTACTGATGTTAAACTAACCTGTACTTGGAACGTTTTTACACTCTTTCTTGAATAAGGCTGCCAGGTTTGCCACTGTCCGAACCTTTGGGGTGCAAATCATCAGAGTGGATGATCTATTCACTCTAAGCATAGCCAGGATTTCCAGTATCTTCTATCTATCAATTTTCACCCCATGCATTATCTCTACCATCTTTACTTCATATTTTGTCAGCATCCTCTTCCTCTATAAACACCAAAAGAAAATACTCATTACATATTCTACCCTTATCCTGCACCTCTAAACATACATTACTGTCTCTGTCCAGGTAGGAACCACCCCACCTATTAAATCCTGCTTGCTATTTACATGCTGGTGGAGGATTTTTGTGTCATAGAAATGTGGAAGCCTACAGTGCAGAAGAAGGCCATTCGGCCCATCAGGTCTGCACCGACCACAATCCCATCCAGGCCGTATCCCTATAACCCCATGCGTTTACCCCAGTTAATCACCCTGACACGAAGGCGAAATTTAGTATGACCAATCAACCTAATCCACACATCTTTGGACTGTGGGAGGAAACTGGAGCACCCAGAGGAAACTCACGCAGACACAGACAGAAAGTGCAAACTCCATACAGACGGGGACCCAAGCTGGGAATCGAACCCGGGTCCCTGGCATTCTGAGGCAACAGTGCTAACCACTGTGCCACCGTGTTAGCTGCCATTGTGTTCTCCTATCCCAACTTGCCAGTCTTTTTTTGCTCTTCATATCTTCTCTCAACATGTTGTATTTGACCAGGTTCTTGGGTGAAGTATTCACCTGGCATTTATTACATCCTCTTTTTAGGTTTCTTCATATTCTCAGCCCTCTTATCATCCAGTTCTTTTACCTTTCTTCCTTGCTGTTATATTCCTAGCCTGCTTCAAAAATATCTCCCAACATTGCAATATCAATTTTCCCGTCAATCTTTAGTTCCATTTAACCTTGGCTAGATTTTCTCTCATTCCATTGAAATTAGTTAGCTACTTCAAATCGAGAAGTTTCATTTTAAACTGTTTCCCGTTCTTAGAGTCGTAGAAAATTTACAGCATAGAAAGAGGTCACGTGCCTTTCATGCCTATTAGGGCGGCACGGTAGCACTGTGGTTAGCACTGCCACTTCACAGTTCCAGGGACTTGGATTCAATTCCTGGTTCAGGTCACTGTGTGGAGTTTGCACATTCTCCTCATGTCTGTGTGGGTTTCCTCCGGGTGCTCCGGTTTCCTCTCACAGTCCAGAGATGTGCTGGTTAGGCCATGCTAAAATTGACTCTTGGTGTCCTAGGATGCTTAGGTTAGAAGGATTAGTGGATAATGATATGCAGAGATATGGGGGTAGTGCCTGGGTAGGATTGTGGTCGGTGCAAACTCGATGGGCCGAATGGTCTCTTTTTGCACTGTAGTGTTTCTATGATTCTGTGAAAAAAATGAGCCATCCAGCCTAATCCCACTTCCCAGCATTTAGTCCATTGTCCTGCAAGGTTATGGAATTCCTCTGTTACTAACCTAAATCTTATAATATGAGGATCATTCTTACCCAAACGCTCCACCCACAGACTCATGGTGTACTTCATTTCCCAGCACTCGACCCAGCAATGCCTCATTCTTACTTTAACCGGGGACATACTGGTCAAGGAAGTTTCCTTATTCTTTACTGCAACATTACCTCGATTAATATTTGGGTATGTAAGGTATCCTAGTAACACTGCTCGACATCTCTGTGATTTCCCTGCAGATTTGTTCCTCTTCCTTCCTGTTAATATTTGGAGGCCTATAAAATGTACAGTGATCCTTTGGTTTTATGGCATTAACTTATCATTTTTGGTTCTCAGCTCTAACCAAATAGACTCCCTCCTTGCCTCCACAAGGACATTGTCTCTTTCCCAACAATACAACATTTTCCCTAATCAGTGCTGTCACCCATTTCTCTTTTTCTTTCCCTGTCTTTTCTGAATACATTGTATGCCTGAATATGAGGTAAGAACTCAGTAAGAATTTAGCAACACCAATTATTAATCCAACCGATTTATTTGATAGTAAAAAAGCGGGCTTTCAACACTCCCGTGTCTTCCTCAGGCAAGTGCAGTGTTCTGGTCTGCAGAACCAGAACACTGCACTTGCCTGAGGAAGACACGGGAGTGTTGAAAGCCCGCTTTTTTACTATCAAATAAATCGGTTGGATTAATAATTGGTGTTGCTAAATTCTTACTGAGTTCTTACCACCCGAATCCAACGCCGGCATCTTTACATCATGAATATGAGGTAGCATGGTAACGCAGTGGTTTAGCACCACTGCTTCACAGCTCTGGAGACCAAATTTCCTTTTTCTGATTTCACTGACACATGGCACTGGGAATAATCCACATATTATCTTGTATATCCGACACCCCTAGTTCTTGAAAATCCATAGGACCTCAGGCACTCCCCAACTTCTGGCTGACGCTGCTTCTCCCTACCATGCCTCCACCCCCAACATTACCCCCCCACAGAATATTCTGCACCCTTTCTGTAATGGCTTTTACTGTGCTATCAGGGAGGCAACAGAACATGCAGGCCTCACAGTGACAGTTACAGAACTGCCTGTTTATCCCCCTGATGATGGACTCTCTTGTAATGAGTGCATTTCTGCACTTTAATATTCCCTCCTGTGTAATCCAGGAGAGAATAACAAAGTGCAGAACTGCACTCATTATTTATCAGCCAATAGGCTGATGAATGGCAGATGGAGTTTAATTTAGACAAACGCGAGGTGATGCATTTTGGTAAATTGAACCAGGGCAGGACTTACTCAGTTAACGGTAGGGCTTTAGGGAGAGTTACAGAACAAAGAGATCTAGGGGTACATGTTCATCGCTCTTTAAAAGTTGAGTCACAGGTGGACAGAGTGATGAAGAAGGCATTCGACATGCTTGGTTCCATCGGTCAGGGCATTGAATACAGGAGTTGGAATGTCTTGTTGAAGTTGTACAAGACATTGGTAAGGCCATACTCGGAATACTGTGTGCAATTTTGGTCACCCTATGACCAAAAAGGATATTGTTAAACTAGAAAGAGTGCAGAAAAGATTTATTTGGACTTTGATGGATTGAGTTATAAGGAGAGACTGGGAAGACTGGGACTTCTTTTCTGTGGAATATAGGAGGCTTTGGGGTGATCTTATCGAGGTCCATAAAATAATGAGGGGCATAGATTAGCTAGCTAGTCAAGAACTTTCCCCAAAGGTAGGGGAGTCTCAAACTAGAGGACATAGGTTTAAGGTGAAAGGGGAGAGATATAAAAGTGTCCAGAGGGACAATTTTTTTCACACAGAGGATGGTGAATGTCTGGAACAAGGTGCTAGAGGTAGTAGTAGAGGCAGGTACAATTTTGGCTTTTCAAAAGCATTTAGTTATTTACATGGGTACAATGGGTATAGAGAGATATGGGCCAAATGCGGGCAATTGGGATTAATTTAGGGGTTTAAAAAAAGGGTGGCATGGACAAGTTGGGCTGAAAGGCCTTTTTCCATGTTGTAAACCTCTATGACTTCTATAACCCCTTGCCCATTGATGTCCTGGTGTGGACTACACTCCTTTAAGGTGTTGTCAGGCACACCAATCTCCAGTTGCTGAGTAGCAGCTTGAGTGGGACACAGGCCAAAATCTCCTCCACTTCCTGCCACTTAATACTCAACTTATTGGCCATCCATCTATCTTCTACTCTGAACTCCCTCTGCCTACTGCTCCTCTTGGAATGTATGATCTAGGAAACTTTCATCTCCCCTCATGCTCTGCAGTAACTACAGTCCTTCAAGTTTAGAAATCCCAAACTTGATTCATGGTCCCCTAAGACACATGGAGCTGGATTTATTGAGTCCCTAGTCAATATACTTGATAGTGGTGGGGTGAAAAATGAAGCTGGTTATTCTTCCACCCACCCACAATCTGTCTCCCATATTACAGTAGGCAAGGATATCCAAATATGGAGTCAGACAGTCCACGTACTTGTAAGCTAATTAAGGCCCTTAACTGGCCAAGTTATAGTCACTAAATGGCCACTTTGAGACCTCATTCCAAATCTCCCACCATGTTATGTGTGGTAAGAGAAGGCAGAGTCAAAGCAGGCAGCCAAGAAATTTTCACTGTGCAAGTTACTGTCAGGCTTCTTTGGGGTTCCCCTGTGTCCATTGGAAATACTTGCCCAAAAATTGCCCCCACAGCCTCTGAAGCCCATGGCTCTCATCCTCCTCATGGTAGGGGCTGTTCGCTAGGCCTCTCCAAAGTTCCAAACTTACCATTAAGTCTGGGCTCCATCAGTCATTTCCGAGAGGACTGTGTGTAGTTCCAGTAGTGGCCACCATTCCATTCTGGTACTGCAGGATCTCTGCAGAGGATTTGTATCACAATTAAACAACTAAGTTTGCTCTCGGTAAAGTTTCAGCAGGGGCAGACAGATTTCAGATGACAACTAGGTTTTTGGTTGGCAGTGTGGGGAATACAGCACCATGCAATATGCAGTCCATAGGATGTCCAGAAGTTCCCACATAATACAGGAACAGCACATATCAGCTGCCTCTCCATGATCCAAGAAAATACCCCTATTCCTGCTTTTAGAATCTGGTTTGTATCTGTTTTAAATTACTTACTTAAATTAATTTGTTTAGACTTGCTCTATACTAATACTCATTATTAATTCACCTTATATATATACTCCAATTCAAAATGTGTATTTCCTCGTTCAAACCCATGCCCTAAGTTATGGAGAGAAAAAGAGATAAATAATTACCAATTAATCACTTAGCTACTTTCCAGTGAAATCCAATTTGATTTTCTTCCCTTCTTTCCCTGGTGCACTGATTCCCTGATTCCCATTGGCTCTGCGCTGCCACTAACTGTGGGGCTCTGAGAACCTCTCAGGTTCTCTTGATCCTTCTTCCATGATGATTTCAGCTGGCTGCAATCTTTGCAATGCAGAAGGGGAACCCCCTCTCCCCCACATGGACACAGGAAGCCGTAGCACAGAAGAAACAGAGCCCCCCCCCCCCCCCCCCCCCCCCCCCGCACACCCACCACTGGAGCTCCCCAAAAGAGTCCCTCTTGGCACTGCCCTGCAGTGGGATGGCATCCAGAATAATTCACCACCTAAATTCTGTGCAGGTGCTGCGGATGTAAAACAGCACTTGTGGTGCCCAGAAAATGATGCTAATTTGCCTAATTTCTCACCCCTCATCTTTATGGTTTTTTTTATGTTAAGTAGTTATTTGATTCATTGGAAAAGAATATCTTCATGAATTCTTATGTTCGGACAATTTTCAATTCATTCTCTTCGTGGATTCATACTGCATCAAGTTATTTGCAGCAAGCTCAAAAATGGTCCATTACTACTTCACTGGTGAAAGGGTAAAACATAGCCACTTCTGCAGCTTTGCAATAAGATAGAAAAGAATACCCATATAAATTAAATCCATTTATCATTTTTATGAATGAATATTAAATAACAAAATATTGTTGCCGCAAACCCATCATCATTTCATAATGTTCAAGGATATTATAAAATGCAAAACAAATGCAAAATGTAGTGTTATAGATGGGATAGCTTCTGATTCACAGCCTTTGGCGAGGGATTCAGTTTAAAATTTTTTTTTAATCGTTTAACAATCTGAACTGGCTGCCCATTAGAGCGAAGAAAATAATCCTTGCACACAGAAAAACTAAAAACCTAAATTTGAATCATTCATTTGTTTGATTCTGAACATTGCTGAAACTAATCTTTCTTACAGCAATTTATTTATAAATCTACTTCACACTATAGGCAGAATTTTATACTCCCAACTCCCAGGAGGGTTCTGAAACAGGGGTAGCATAAAATTGAATGGATGGCATTTCCCCCGAGAACTTACCACTCAAACTCCAGATTAACTTCACGCTTGGGCAAACAGGATCTCAGGCTGGAAACTCACCCATTTAACTAATAAGGCCCTCATGTGGCCACTTAAGGACCTTAAAGTTGTTAAGAAGGCGTAAGGTGTGTTAGCTTTTATTGGTAGAGGGATTGAATTTCAGAGTCGTGAGGTCATGTTGCAACTGTACAAAACTCTGGTGCAGCTGCACTTGGAGTATTGCGTACAGTTCTGGTCGCTGCATTATAAGAAAGATGTGGAGGCGTTGGAAAGGGTGCAGAGGAGGTTTACCAGGATGTTGCCTGGTACGGTGGGAAGGTCTTATGAGGAAAGGCTGAGGGACTTGAGGTTATTTTCATTAGAGAGAAGAAGGTTAAGAGGTGACCTAATTAAGGCATATAAGATGATCAGAGGGTTAGACAGGGTGGACAGTGAGAGTCTTTTTCCTCGGATAGTAATGGCTAGCACAAGGGCACATAGCTTTAAATTAAGGGGTGGTAGTTATAGGATGGATGTCAGAGGTAGGTTCTTTACTCTTTACAGAGGGTAGTAAGGGCGTGGAATGCCCTGCCTGCAGCAGTTGTGGACTCGCCAACTTTAAGGGCGTTCAAATGGTCAGTGGATAGGCATATGGATAACATCGGAATCGTTTAGATTAGAGGGTCATTAGATTGATTCCACTGGTCGGCGCAACATCGAGGGCCGAAGGGCCTGCACTGCGCTGTAATGTTCTATGTTCTTGTCCTACCCAATTATTAGGCTGGAGGAGGTGAATGTGGGTGAGGTGAGAAGTGACATTTACGCTTTCCCATTTTGGGCAAGAAGTGGGCGAAAGGATGCCTCAACCTGAAGGCCTCCTCAGAGTTAGTATGCCCTCCCCAGGATAACAGAGCACTGCCCTATGTCCTCCCACATAGGACAGTGCCCCATCTCGATGATGTGAATGCTCCTTCCTGGGCATCCCTTGCCCTCCCAACCCTCAGGAGTTACTTTTATAATAGCCCTGGAATTTCGTCCCAGACAAACATTGCAGTATAGCTTCAGGCCTGCAGCACTGTGACCTGATTGGCTGACAGCTTTCATGGGTGGGACTTTCTTCTAAGGATGAATGGAAATCCTGCACGCTGCCAGTTGTTACGAATCTTGCTAATGGTTTGTACAAGAATGTCCCAATTTGAAACACTTCTCCATAGTGGTGTATATTTACTTGGATTAATGTGAGGAGCAATGTACAACTCAGTGCAAAAACAGTCCTGCCTGTATGTAAACAATTAATAAAGAGGATTTATTAAAAGAAAAGAAAAACATATGACAAGGAAGACTAATACACACTATGATACTTCGACACATTTAATAACTAAACACACCATTTTATCTGAAATTACCTCTTGTTCCCAAAGATTACCCATATTCCCTGAACTCGCCATGACCCTCCATTTCCCAAACAGCATCCACTTCAGTAAAACTACAAGTCAAATCCAGCTCATAGTTACACACAATACAGCTTAGATGATAAAGTCTGGGAAAACGTCTTTCGCTGGTTCAGCGAAGATAGGAAATTGTGTATTTTGGAGGAGAATATCTGCAATCTGCCATGACTGTAAATGTCAGATGGAGCAGACCTCTGTGGCTCTGCTCATACAGAGCAGAGTCTGAAAAATTTATCCTGCCTAGCGGTGGGTGGAAACTAGCCTCTCTGGCTGCTGAAGGTAAAACTAGCCTGCTTCCCCAAAGAGGATGCTGTTCAGCTGATTTCATATGCTATCCATTGGATTCATCTGCCTATGTCTCAAATTCCTTGCCTTTCGAACCATCCATTGTACAGCTCCATTGATCTCTGGTAAAATAATTGTTACTGATATAGTGATTCGCACCTCAAGTTCTCTAGATGCTTGCTAATCTGCTTGCTGGGTAAATCACATTTCATTATAAGAATTAGCGGCCATAACAAAACTTGCGCCTGTGGCAAACAGGCCCAGAGGATCACAGTCCTTGTTTCTCATCACCTTTAACAGAAAAGTGTGATTCTACTTGCTGTAACTTTGGGAGTTGACTGCAATGCAGGTGTGCTCATTTTTCAAAGATAAGTAACAGTTTTAACGCGGTTCTAGGTTTTTGCTTCAGTGGGCCCATTGTCCTGTTACTTTGACTTAAATAAACTGTATAAGCTACAAAAAATAATTTGTGCACAGTTGGGAACTTGAGTTGGTTGTGCTTTTTTGCTGAATTTGCTGCTGTTCTGAATCTTGCAAATGTAGCACATTCATCTTTTTCACTGTTTTTGCAGGGTGCTGATAAAAAGTTGTTATAAATTATAATGATACATGCATACCAACAAAAGTTCTATAGCACTCTTTTATTAAAAAAAAATCTGCGAATTTAACCATGTAAAAATGATGTCAAAGAGCACGTAAAAGCAGGAATAAATTTAGCAGGGTTCATGAAGGCGTAGACAAAAAGAAGCGATTTTCAGAAGCTTTTTAAAGGGCAAGAAAGAAATGTTAAAGCAAAGAGTTCTTCAGAAAGGATTCCAGAAGGTTGGTGTTTAGTGATTGGGTTTTGGTTTCTACTGGTGAAGAAGAGGAAGAAAATAAATGGAATTAGAAGAGTGAAGGGTGTATGAGTGTCCTAAGGCGATTTATTTTCAGTTTGCCCCAACATCTGTTCCCCAATTGTTGTAAATGAGGCATCACTGTTATTGCTGGAGGCTGGTTGTATCAAGAGAATGCATTTCTTTGATGCCTCCCATTAATAAGAGCCACAAGGATAACAAATAAACCGTTAAACCTTATGTGAAATAAAGACATTATTCTTCCTTAATTCACTGTTTATTTTGAATAAAACCCATTTCAGCATCATTGGGAGAATTTGGGCTTGCTGTGTAGAGGTAGGTTGAGTCAATATTCCCACTTTGTGTAGGTCAGGGCAGTAATTTTGCTGAGATGTATTTCTAAAGTTTAGACATTAGTGGCACAAATAGGCTTACCTTAACATTGCAATGAAGTTTCTGTGAAAATCCCCTAGTCGCTACACTCTGACACCTGTTCGGGTACACTGAAGGAGAACTTAGCACGGCCAATTGATGGAAGCTGTATGTCTTTCGGACTGTGCGAGGAAACCCATGCAAACACAGGGAGAAGGAGCAGACTCCACACGGGCAGTGACCAGACCAGGAATAAAACCTGACTCCCAGGCACTCTGAGGCAGTGCTGCGAACCACTTGCCACTGTGCACCCTGGTGTGCACATACCTCAGTTACAAAACAGCTGCTGGCTACGTAATCGTGACATTTGACATGAAATAAGCTGCACATGTTTGATACAAACAGCTAGTTTCAAAAAGGAACATGGAGCCAGAATCACAGAATGGCTTCCTGATTAGAATCAGGCTCAGGAACTAGAGTTATATGAAAGAGGAAGAGGATCTCAATCATTCATGTAAATGGGATACTCAATTGGAAATGCATACTTTGTACTTGTGAGGAAAGCACATCTGTTCCCCTAAAACAGGTCATTAAATAAAGAAAAGGAACAAAATAAGTTCATAATAAGTTAAACAAGACACAGCTTTAAAATATGTGCTGTTATTTGTCCATTTTCCTCTTTCGGTATGTTCTAAGCCATACATCATACCCCTGCCAAGAGAGTGGACATGATTTGTGATTCTGGATCCAGATCTTCCTGTGATCTTCTTTCACTTGCTGTGGATGAAAATCTTACCTTGTAAGAATGCAGAGTCTAGCTGTGATCACTCTATAACATACAGCATTGGTATTCTAATGTCCCTGGCTACCACAGCAGATACTCAAACAATCATAGATTCCTAAGTGCAGAAAGAGGCCATTCAGCCCATCAAGTCTACACTAATCATAATCCCACAGAGGTTCTATTCCTGTAACCCCTCATATTTACCCTGCTAATCTCCCTGAGACTAGGATTAATTTAGCATGGCCAATGAACCTAACCCACACATCTTTGGACTCCTGCACAGCACACTATTGCTCTAAGCGATGTTTGAATAGCATCCTGATTCTCATTTTATACAAATTCAGTGCATTCTACTCCTTTTGTAACTTAGATCATTTTTAAAGGAAAAATACTTTCTAAAAATGAAGTTGAAATGCTTATCTAATGACCCAGCACTTGGCAACTTAGCTAGATCACTGATTGATTAAACAAGAGTTTGCACTTCTCCTCTTTGCACAATCAGGCTTCAGCTTCAGACAAGCCATCTGTGAAATATCATCCGCTATTGCTTTTCCTAACTGTGTACCTTTGTACTGAGAAGATAATAGAGTTGAAGATAAGTCCTGAGTTGTAAGCAGACAGTATCAGATAATTAAGACACACTTAGACATGTGTCTGCCGTAGAGGGATTGAAGGAGCAATGAATAGATATTTACATGAGGATTGGCTTATAAAAGCTAATTGCCTTTTCCTGCCCTGATATATTTACAAAGCGACATCAGTGAGAGCCTTGAAACAAGTTGCCTATGTTTTCATCTCCTTGGTTAATAAAAGTGTCACTGAGGAATTGAAATAAATAGCTGCAATGAGAACATTGAAACCATTTGAGATATGTGTTTTATTTATTGTCATGTATTTTTGCTCGATTCTTTTCCAGGATTAAGTACCAGGAGAATAGGCAGCCAGATACTTGCAACATGTATCTAATTTTCCAAAATATTTTACTGATTCTGAATCCCAGTAGTGCATACATATCTGATCGACAAATTATTTAGACATTTGAAGAGACACAGAAATCCTTATAAATTCCCAGAGAAGTCCTCTGGCACACTTCTGGGTTTTAAAATGCAGATTAAAGCTGACTGGAATATAATAGATTCCTATTATGAAAATTAGTTGTGCATCACATCCAGCATAAGTAAACTACAGTACTTTTTATAAAAGTGTTCTTTTGGCATGCATTAATTATATAGCGAGGAGAGTGCTATTCTCAGATGCATTGGCAAAGATTTTACCACCAAAATAGCTGGAATGCAAAATCTTTAAGTCTCGCACCCAACTCCAACCTGTCCACTTCCAGCTTTAAGGGACATGCAGCCCATCTTCTCCCAGGAGATGAGATAGCAATTTAAATATTATAATAAGACTTAAACCCTCACATTTAACCTTTTTTTAGAGATTGAACTCTGGCTGACAAGATTTACCAGATTTCAGGAAACCCGCCAGTTAAACAGAGGCAAGGGCAGCCTTGGGGATGGGGTTAGTGGTTTTGACGCACTGCTCATGGGTTAGGAGGAGCATAGCTGTTGCTTCTTAGCCCACCAAGTTGTCTTATTTCATGCCATTGCACAGTGCTCCACAAGTGCAACCACACCACAAATCAAATAAAAACTCCTCATCTCCTCACACCTCACCCCTCCCTGGCTCAAGAATCAAACTCACCTGATATAAAAGCAGGTTTCTCAGCTGCTCCTGCAGCCTCCTTTAGAATGTTTTCCACCTGACAGAGAGCCAAGTCCAACTCTCATGTTGACTTCCAAGTATGGAACCTGTTGGAAAGCAAGGATGTATGTTGTGGAATGAAAGCTCAGTAGTGTGTAGGTGACCCTGGAATTCCTGAACACAACCCGTTCTGTCTGCTTACACAACTTGTCCCTGTAAATGCTGGGATTAAAGGTGGAATATTGTGATTCCTCCATGGCAGGTTTGGGAGCAGAAAGATATTCAGCCTGGTGGGAGGATAATAAGTGGAGACCTTGGCCTCTACTCCAGTACAGTCGGTGATGAAAAAAATCCATGAAAAGCCTTCTTGCCTGGCTGCCAATGGAGACATTTCAGTGGGCAATTAATACCCAATTAAGGATCTCAAGCCAGTGCTGCTGGTACTAAACAAAAGGGTGAGGGGTGCTATTCAACATGCGGAGAGCACAACAAATAAATACTGGCATGTTTGCTTGTGGATGCTCATGGAGAGAAGGTGGTTCCTCTTCAAAGGCACTTAGTGCCTGATTGAGGGACCTGGCATCAGAAGAGAGGGGATCCTCTGAGAACCAATCCCTGACTTTACTGCCAACTTGCCCTCTCCCCATCCCTATGATGAAACCCAACACATCCTTCCCCTCCCAAATCCTCCTGTCCCCTGATACTTTACCATCACCTGACACCTGTATCTGGATGCTACCTCAGTCCAAGGTCTTGGTCAGTCCATCCTCTCAGTGGTCTACTCAGGAGCTGCCAGGCTCTGATTGGCTGCAGCTTTGCACACCCGAGTTAAGGCCCACTGCTGGCTTGTCAAGTGACTGAGTAGCAGCAGGCCGTCCAAGAAAAGTGACAACACAATCACCTCGCTGTCTGTCCACTGGCTGTTGAGACTCCAGTCACCACCTCAAGGTTCTGTCCATACTGTGCAGTGCATTAAAGTTCTTCTCTTTAAGGTAAGTTGAGCTATTTATACTTTCCATTAATATCTTCATAAAGTATATAATGGCAGAATGGTAAATTCATTGTTTGGATGGTTATCCCATAGGCTACAGTGTAAAACCAGATATTGTAATGATTGGTCTACTTCCCAATGTCATTGTGTCCAATTACAATAACATCGACACTGAGGATGCTCATTTACCCCTGCAGCACAGAGAAGTTTGATCAGGTCTGTAATCAGGTCCTACAGACCACCCCATGATCACTGATGCCTTCTGTATGATGTTAGTAGGACAAGGGAAGGGGATATTAAACAGAAATTTATGGAGTTGAGGTGGAAGCTTAGGGCCAAAACAGACAGAGTGGTTATCTCTGGACTCTTGCCTGTGTCACGGGATAGTGACTGGCCCTAATCTTGCCCTAACCAATCCTCTATTCTTAACATATCTAAAGAAAGCTTTAGGATTCTCCTTGATCCTATCAGCCAAAGTCTTCTCATGTCCCCTTTTAGCTCTCCTTAACAGAGAGAGGGAATGTTTGAACTCGTGGCTGCGTGGATGGTGCAGGAGGGAAGTGTTCAGGTTCCTGAACAATTGGGGCTCATTCTGGGATAGGTGGGACCTCTACAAGAGAGATGGTCTACACCTGAACCAGAGGGGAACCAATATCTTGGGGGGAAAATTTGCAAAGGCTATGCAGGGGGGTTTAAACTGATTCAGAGGGGGGGTGGGATCCTGAGTAGTTTGGATGTTAAGAGGGACGAGAATAGGGGGGTCATAGATGAGAACTGTAAAGCACAGCAGCGTACGGGTGGAGTAGGGCATGGTTTGAAATGCGTATACTTTAATGCAAGAAGTATTTGCAATAAAGTGGAGGAACTTGCAGCTTGGATCAGTACCTGGAACTTCGATGTTGTGGCCATTTCAGAGACATGGATAGAGCAGGGACAGGAATGGATGTTGCAGGTTCCGGGGTTCAAATGCTTCAGTTGGAGTAGAGAAGGAGGTAGAAGGGGGGGAGGAGTGGCATTATTAGTCAAAGACTGTATCACAGTGACAGAAAGGATGTTTGATAGCACTTGTCTGTTGAGATAGTATGGGCTGAGATTAGAAACAGGAGAGGAGAGGTCACCCTGTTGGGAGTCTTTTATAGACCTCTTAGTGCACTGGATAGTTATAGATTAGCCAGGAGGGAGCTAAAGAGTGAGTTGAGAAGAGCTAAAAGGGGACACGAGAAGACTTTGGCTGATAGGATTAAGGAGAATCCTAAAGCTTTCTTTAGATATGTTAAGAATAGAAGATCGGTTAGGGCAAGATTAGGGCCAGTCACAGACAGCAGTGGGAAGTTGTGCGTGGAGCCTGAAGAGATTGGAGAGGCACTGAACGAATATTTCTCTTCGGTATTCACGCAGGGAGATGTAAATGTAGTTGTGGAGAACACTGGGATACAGGGTTGCAAACTGGAAAGTATTGAAGTAGATAAGGAGGATGTGCTAGATATTCTTGAGGGTTTGAAGTTAGATAAGTCCCCTGGGCCGGACGGGATTTACCCTAGGATTCTCTAGGAGGCGAGAGAGGCGATTGCAGAGCCTCTGGCTCTGATCTTTTTTTTTATTATTAAGCAACACAGCACGGGAAACAGGCCCTTCGGCCCAACGAGCCCGCGCCGCCGTCATACCAAACACATTATCCTATTTTAATATTCCTATATAATAATATATATATTATTCCTACTATGGAAAATTTTCACCATAGGGACAATTTGTTACCCAATCAGCCTAAGAGCGAATTTTTGGGTTGTGGGAGGAAACCGGAGTGCCCGGAGAAAACCCACGCAACCACGGGGAGAACGCGCAAACTCCCGCAGACACTGGCCCAATTCCAAGTGTCTGCACAGCCACATCGATAGTCTCTGAGCTGTCATGGTGCCCTTCAGGTGGTCCACATAAAGCACTCATATACGACATGAGGTACCAGGCAACCCATGAATCAACATCCAAGAGCTGTACCCGCACCACCTGCCGAATGCGTGCTAAAATTATGGACCGAATTACCTGTGGAAAAAAGCCGTAGTTAAACAGTCCTAATATATCCCTCTATCTGCATACCGCTCATGTGGCTGTCCAAGAGACCCTTAAACAGCCCCAGCATGCCTGCTCCCACCACCTTACTCGGCAGTGCATTCCACACCCCCACTACCCTTTGTGTGAAAAACTGCCCTCTAATATTCGTCCTATACGTAGCCCCCCTCACCCTATGGCCATGACCTCTCGTCCTATCCATTTCTAAAGGTGGAAAAAGTTTACCTCCATTTACTCTATCTATACCCTTTATAATCTTATACACCTCTATGAGATCCCCTCTAAGCTGACGTCTTTCAAGGGAAAACAACCCCAGTCTTCAGGTTACGGGTATAGTGCCGGAAGACTGGAGGATAGCGAATGTGGTCCCATTGTTCAAGGGGAATAGAGACTTTCCTGGGAATTATAGGCTGGTGAGTCTTACTTCTGTTGTGGGCAAAGTATTGGAGAGAATTATTAGGGATAGGATTTATAGTTATTTAAGAGAGAAATGAATTGATTGGGGATAGTCAGCATGGTTTTGTGAAGGGTAGGTCGTGCCTTAATAACCTCATTGAGTTTTTTGAAAAAGTGACCAAAGAGGTGGATGGGGGTAAGGCGGTTGATGTGGTATATATGGGCTTTAGTAAGGTGTTTGATAAGGTGGCCCATGGAAGGCTTCTGCAGAAAATGCAGATGTATGGGATAGAGGGTGATTTAGCTAATTGGATTAGGAATTGGCTAGCAGATAGAAGACAGAGGATGGTGGTTGATGGGAGATATTCATAGTGGAGTTCGGTTACAAGTGGTGTACCTCAGGGATCTGTTTTGGGGCCCCTGCTGTTTGTAATTTTTATAAATGATCTGGATGAGGGTATTGAAGGATGGATTAGTAAAATTGCAGATGACACTAAAGTCGGTGGAGTGGTAGATAGTGAAGAGGGGTGTTATAGTTTGCAGAGAGACTTGGACAAGTTGCAGAGCTGGGCTGAGAGATGGCAAATGGAGTTTTATGCAGAAAAGTGTGAGATAATTCACTTTGGCAGAAAAAACAAATGTGTAGAGTATAGGGCTAATGGTAGGACTCTTAATAGTGTTGAAGAACAGAGGGATCTTGGTGTATATGTGCTTAGACCCCTGAAAGTTGGCAATCAAGTCGATAAGGTTGTTAAGAAGGCATACGGAGTCTTAGCTTTTATTGGTAGGGGGATTGAATTTCGGAGCCGCAACGTCATGTTGCAACTGTACAAACCTCTAGTGCGGCCGCACTTGGAGTATTGTATACAGTTCTGGTCCCCGCATTATAAGAAAGATGTGGAGGCATTGGAGAGGGTACAGAGGAGTTTACCAGGATGTTGCCTGGTATGGAGGGCAGGTCTTATGAAGAGAGGCTGAGGGATTTGAGGTTGTTTTTCGTTAGAAAGGAGGCGGCTAAGAGGGGACCTAATCGAAACATATAAGATGATTAGAGGTTTAGATAGGGTGGACAGTGATAGCCTTTTCCCTAGGATGGAGAAAGCTAGCACGAGGGGACATAGCTTTAAATTAAGGGGTGGTAGTTATAGGACGGATGTCAGAGGTAGGTTCTTTACCCAGAGGGTGGTAAGGGTATGGAATGCCCTGCCTGCTGCAGTTGTAGATGCGCCAGGTTTGGTGGCATTTAAGAGGTTAGTAGATAAGTTTATGGACGAAAAGAGAATGGTTTAGGTTAGAGGGTCATTGCTTTTTCCTAATTGGTCGGCGCAACATCGAAGGCCGAAGGGCCTGTTCTGTGCTGCTATGTTCTATGTTCTATTCTGCCTCTACAATCCAGGATGTGGAAATACCAACGTTGGACTGGGGTAAGCACAGTAAAAAGTCTTACAGCACCAGGTTAAAGTCCAACAGATTCATTTGGAATCACAGCTTTCATGATCTTCGTCACTCAACTGATGAAAAAGCAGCGCTCCGAAAGCTCGTGATTCTAAATAAACCTGTTGGACTTTAACCTGGTGTTGTGAGACTTCTTATTGTGACCATCATCCAGGATTGCTTTGGTTAGCTGGGAATGTTTCCTCTTCCTATCCCACTGGAGGAGAATCTCCCACAACCTCATGGCCTAGAATCCCCATGCAGAAAATTACTATCAAACCATGGGGCTGCCTTTGCCTGTACTCTAGGTAATGCAGCCTTATTGTCTTTTCAACATCTGTACCAGTGGTTGAGGAAGTGGAACAGCCAGTAGTCATTGTGAGCACTTCAAAAGGACTTAGCCTGTTAAAGAGAACAATAGGCTTTTATTTGCAGCAAATACTCACTTGATATACTTGCACTTTGTGTTGTCCTCCTAATCCTGCAGCTATGTGGTCTGCTACTCAACTGCTACTTAATCAGAGGTGCAGTCTTTCAGATAATGGCCAGAATTTTACTGATTTGCCCATCCCGAATCCAGGGTGAGTGAAGCTTACAGAACAGAATTCTCCATTGACCTTGGATGGGGTTTTACAAGCCTGGCCAACGTATTAAATTCCGATCACATTTTAATGCTTAGGTAGACACAAAAGTTCTCATGCCCTATTCAAAGGAGAATTGGGCTCATCCAAAATCCCTCCCGCCACTAACACTGCCAAATCATATCGTTTGGAACTTTGTTGTGTACAATTTGTTGTGTTATCTGTACAGCAACAGAGGAGTGTAAATTACCTTGGAATATCTGGGGATGTCAGAAATTCCATACAAGTGCAAGATTGTTCTTTACAAGCCTGGTAAAGGGGCACAAATACTCTTTTAGAACATAGAACATAGAACAATAGAGCACAAACAGGCCCTTCAGCCCACGAGTTGCACCGATCACATCTACCAATCCACAGACCTATCTATAACCCCCTATCCTATTCTTTTCCATATACTCATCCAGAACTCTCTTAAAAGACCCCAGTGAGTTTGCCTCAACAACCTTTGACGGCAGTCAGTTCCATTCACAAATACTCATTATTTACTTATTATTTACTTATTATGTACAATTCCTAATGTCATTCACAGTATTTATACACAAGTTGAACTTTGAGAGATGTATAGAAAAGGATAGAAAACATCCTTAAAGTGAAGAAAGTAATATGCACTTCCATCATTTGGTCTTATGCTTGGCAATTTAAGTCTATAAATACTTTATAATAATCATCCCAATGAGGTTGGTGTAGAAAATCACTTTATCAAGTGTATTCATCATGCAAGATACAATACTCCTGCCATGCATCATTCAGTAATTTTCTTACCTCCTTGTATTTCCTAAGAATTTAATGAAACATTATGTGAAATGCTAGCACCGAAAGCTGCTGCAAAGATCAGTTGCTGAAATGGAAACTTTATTCTTATCAGCAAGGGTTTGAGAATTTTGCCAGTCTCATACAGCAACACAAGAATAAGTTCACAGCAACTAGAGTGATATTCCTCAGTTATGACACTATAAATAAAAGTGTGTTTAGCAATAAACCTCTGTGCGTGACAGCAAAATCTCTTGGCTTAAAAAGAATTACAAAGGTCACTACTCCAAAGAAAACTAGATATTCAGTTTTCTGATGGACAAGTGAACAAGGAGGCCACTATACCCCTTGAGTCTCCTCTGCCATTTAATAAGATTACGGCTGATCTGTTAAGAACCTCAAATCTACATCCCACCTACCCCGGATAACCTATCACCCTCCTGCTTACCAGGAATTTCTCCACCATTGCATTATCAATATTTAAAGACTGCTTCCATTACCTTTTCAGAAAGAGAGTTCAAAGACTCAGTCCACTGCAAGAAATAGTTTTGTCTCATTTCCATTTTAATTGAGTGACCCCTTAATTTTAAAGTGTAACCTCCTGTTTCTAGATTCTCCCACAAGACGAAACATTCTCTCCACAACCACCTTGCCAAGATCCCTCAGAAACATATATGCTTCAATCAAGTTGCCTCTTACTCTTTTAACTCCAATGAATACAGGCCTTGATGGTCTAATCTTTCCTTATAAGGCAACCTGCCCATTCCAGATGCTGACCGGGTCACTGCAATGCACCAATCTGTGCACGAGACCTGCACTGCCAGCCTCCCGATCGTTGTCCAGCCCCGTGAACACACATGGTTGACCATGGAAGTTTCCCACAGCCCAATTACAGGCCCTCCAAACTTGTCTGGACCAGCCTCAAGATCCCCCCCCTCCCCACCCCAATCAGCCCGCCTCAATCTCCTCCCACTAGCAGACACAATGCTACCCCTTCCGCCAGGCCGTTCCTATCTGATGCCCAGCTCCAATCGTGGCCTCCCTCCCACTGCTGCTGATCCCTCTGCAGAATGACAGCAGGACCCCTCCCACACCAATCAGCACCCAATATGTCCCATCCTCCCTTCGGCATTGGCACTTTGCGGTTGGGTACTGCTAGGGATGATGTAAAGATGCCGACGTTGGATTGGAGTGGTAAGAACTCAGTAAGAATTTAGCAACACCAATTATTAATCCAACCGATTTATTTGATAGTAAAATAGCGAGCTTTCAACACTCCCGTGTCTTCATCAGGCACGGCACTTGCCTGATGAAGACACGGGAGTGTTGAAAGCTCGCTATTTTACTATCAAATAAATCGGTTGGATTAATAATTGGTGTTGCTAAATTCTTACTGAGTTCTTACTGCTAGGGAGCCAGGATGGCGCTGGCAATGCCAGGGGCATCGCCCTCACCCCTGATGTTCGGGGGTCCTCGATGGCTGCCCTTCATTACAGTGGGGTTTAGCTGCCAGTTCCCTGCTCATGGGGAGCTGTTTTAAACCCCACTAGAGTGAAACACAGCGATGGAGGGAAGGGTGATGAAACATAAGCAGGTCCAGAGATTTCAGTCCCATGCCAGATAATAACATTCAAATGGTCATTTATATACTTTATACAATTCCGCGGTAGAAATTAACGAAGAGCTGGCATTGCCAGAAACCCAGTGCCCCAAGATTCGTAGAAGCCGCGGCGGCCAGTGGGAAGCCCGCTAGAAGGTCTCCGTTTTAACAGCACAGCGTCACAATCTTGAACAGAATATAAATAAATCAAACAAAATCAACTGGCTTGTTAGAGTAAAAAGATCAGAAAATTATAATTTTCATGAAATAAAGCTTATTTTCTGCATTTCTGAAATGTATTCTTGAAGTATTATGTAAATGTCCTCTTAGAAAATAGTTTTTCAAAGAAAACTTTGAACCAATTTTACAGATGAATTTTACAACCTGCTTGAAGTTTCTAATATCCCAGAGGTGCTCAGATGTTTAGTATCAATGTTAAGTCTTTTATATATTACAAAGAACGTGCAGCAGATAGACAAGCCATTCAGACCAAACACTTTGTGCCAGTCTTTATGCTGCACACAAGCCTCCTTGTATTTTACATCACTTCACTCTGCAAACATGTCATTCCATTCCTCCCTCCCCATTGTATTAGTTCAGTTTTCCCTTAAATGCATTTATGCCATTAGCCTCAGCTACTCCACGTGGTAGCATCGAGGTATATAAACAAGTTTGGATTGTTAGTGACTATCTTCCATGTAAGGCCTGTAACTATAAAGTAAAGATTTCTAAAACTTCATTTGTTTTAACATAATGGAGGAGTTTTATGCCAGGCTGATTGGTGAGCATAGCAGAAGCAGTAGTGAGTGGCTCACCAGCTCCCACCAGTCCCAAGGTCCCCACACACTTATACAATGGCAGCCAATTACTTACTTTTTTTATTCATTCATGTGATGTGGGCTTCGCTGTCTAGACCCTGCATTTATTGCCCATCCCGAATTGGCCTTGAACTGAGTGACCTGCTTGGCCATTTCAGAGAGCAGTTAAGAATCAATCACATTGCTGGGGGTCTGGAGTCACATATAGGCCTGACCAGCTGAGGATGGCAGATTTTCTTCCCTAAAGGGCATCAGTGAACCAGATGGGGTTTTGCAGCAACCGATAATTGTTTTGTGGCCATCTTTAGGCTTTTAATTCCAGATTTTTATTGAATTCAAATTTTGCCATCTTCCGTGGTGGAATTCGAACCCAGATCACCAGAACCTTCACATGGGTCCCCGGGTTTCTAGTCCAATGACAATACCACAGAGGGACAGCCAGACAATCTGAGGCTATGGTGGGAAATAAAGGCAGTAAATGAGATTGCTGATGGTCACCTGCGGTTAGGCAGATTACAGGATGTGTTCCTCACCAACTCTTTGGATGGTAGGAAGAGAAATCCCACCAACAGAAACACTCAGTCTACAGTTTCTGATTCAGAGGTGAAGATCCTATCTACCATTTTAGCCAAGCTGGTAATGCACACATGCCACTTGAATCCTGGCCAGCCATATAATTAAGAGATTGCATGTCTGATCACAATCACATCTATTGCAAATTTGTGAAAATGTTCCAAAGCTTTCAATGTAACCTGCAATAATATGCATAAGAACCACTGTTCCAAGAACTGCTCAGCTTGAATATTCACTGACAGCCAACAAGATGGCATTTGTGTGGTGTTTCAGAACAGCTTGTTCTACCAGGAAGCTCTACAATGCTGCAGCAACACCCTTTATAAATGGGTCATAAACAAAGCTGAAAAGACAGCTTGATGGTACCAAGCAGAGTTTTATCAACAGGAGTGCATATTTAAGAACCGTGCTCACTTGCCACCCTTATTGAATAGACTTTGGGAATAGAATATTTGTAAAATGAATCTTGCTGGGTCACTGACAAGTGTTTGGGAGAGTTTTCTGTGATTACAGAGAAACAAAATTCAAAAGAGAATTGTGTCACTGTCATCATATTTTCTACAGTATAAGCATTTTAAACGTACTTTGTTGGCTATAAAATGATTTAAGGCTTCTAGAAGTTGTGAAAGCCACTAAATAATTGCAAGTCTTTCTTGTTCATGCCTCTAAGAAAGATCTACTTTGTTAGGCCTGCAATTATCTCATTTTCAATTACATATCCAGGGTGTAACACCAAGGTGCCAGAATGATTCATTTGGATGCAGCTTATATTGTATTGTGTGTTTGTAAACAAAGGAAAATGCTGGCTAAGCACCTTGTATTGAAAAGATTGACTTTTGAAAATTTTGAAACTATTGACCCAAAACTTTCCTTCTCTAAGGTGGAAGAAGGTCATTCTCTGGAGGGATCCTGAAGATGCACTGGGGGAACCCAGAGAGATCCTGACACAATGACTACATGGGCATTGCCTGTAAAGTTTAAAGCTGTGAAAGATAAATACCCTGCACCGTGAACCATCTGATATTCCAATTTAAATTGGAGAATTCAGATAATTCCAGCTCTTTTAGCAGAATAGTTACCCAGGCAAAGTTAGAAGAATTAAGACCACTTCTAACTTTTGGATAATGATGGACTGATTGCCCCAGCTACCCAGCCAATCGCACCCCCCCCACTTCCACTGGTGCCCTGGCTACTATCCCCCCACCACTGACCCTCTGACTAGCCTCCATCCCCGACTATCCTTCTGACCCACCCCAACTACCTCCTCAGTGTCCTGATTATCTCCCACCTACCAACTATTCTCTTGACTCTCTAAACATCCTTCCCTACCACCTCCTAACACCCATGTACACTAGAGTGATGAAGATTTACAGCATGGAAACAGGCCCTTCAGCCCAACTTGTCCATGCAGCCCTTTCTTTTTCAAAACCCCTAAACTAATCCCAATTGCCCACATTTGGCCCATATCCCTCTATTCCCATTGGTACCCATGTAACTATCTAAATGCTTTTTAAAAGACGATATGCACCCGCCTCTACTAGGCTTCCTCCAACCAAACGTTGACCACCCCTGACTGCCTGGCTCCCAATATTCACCCACCCCCAAAGACCACCCTAACCCTTCACCTATTCACCGTATACTCTTGCTTTCTTCCCTGCTTCTCAAAATGGATTTGACCTTTAAATCTAACAAGGTTATGGTAACTAGTGCTACAAAAGGGGGGATTTCCCCTGATGTTGCTGCCCTGCACTACTAGAATCTCAGAACTGCTTCACTGCATATTTCTCACCAAGCCCGGGACAGGAAATCAGACAAGAAATGTGTACTTCCTGATCTGGGTACACAAAAAGGAGTGGAGTGACAATCTGATTGTGATTGGTGCTGCATAGAGGTCTTATTCTGACATATGAGTGCTAATGTCTTCAGAATAGCAAATTATAGACTCCAATCTAAATCCAATCTGAATATACAGGCCTGATTTCTCTTTGGGTGTCAGAAAATCAACGTTGGAATTGTTTCAATGATCCAATGCTGCCATTGAGGATCAGTCAGAGACTCCCATTTTTATGGGGTAGACTGTTCATTGGCTGGAATGTAGATTTGCCAGCCAATTAACAGCATAGTGAATGGAACTGCATGACTAAACTAATCCACCATGGCAGCAATTACTGTGATTTATTTACTGTATAACACATGAAACAGAGAAGACAGAGGCGAGACCCTGGAGCAGAGCTGCCCTTTGCAGAAGCCAAATGGATGGTTATCCTGGAGGCAATGAGGGAAAGGAAGGAAACCCTCTTCGAGTGACAGGATAAGGCCGCTGTTCGTGAACAAGCAGGCCTCGATTGAGTTGGCAGATAATGTGAGCTGGCAGAGTGTGGTCATATTAAATGGATCCAGTGCATCTTATTCACTTGGACAAGATAAGTGGATTGCTAAATCCCCAGGACAGACCTCTGGGTATGCAACTTCGAGCAGCCACGCAAGCTGAGGAGCCTGAGGTGCATAATGCTGTGGAATGTGTAAGGAATGTGTGGTTGGGGTATATAACTGATCCCTCAGCAAGGCTCAAAGTAACAGCTCTGCTGAGAACCTGCCAGCTCTGATAAATGAAACTTCAAAGGAACATGAGCTGTTAGCATTGGGCATTGAGGCCAGCAATGCCCTAGCTTTCTCCCTCTCTTTTTTCCTTGAAGAAAGAAGAGGCTCACAATGCCTACACCAAAAGCCCACTCCAGAGGGGTCTCCATCCATCACATTGTTGCTGCCATGAAAGAGGGAACCATGGAAGTAGCTGAGACTACGAGCAAGTTGGGGAAGGCAGGGTGAATAGTGGTGGAATGCATTGGTTGCACTCCACTACGACATGCTGAACACTCTGCTTGTTTGAGCACCCTCAGCAGTGCTGAAGTTCCTGCTTTCTAAGGCTTGTTCTCACAGTGCCTTCTTGTTTCTTCCACTGGTTCTGACATCAAGGTACAAAGCCTGAATCCTGCATTATCACCAGTCCAAGTGCTGACAGAATGGACCCCAGATCAAGCACCATCACATCTTCCAGAATTACCGTTCATCAGTTCAGATACAGTCACGTTGCGAGGGGTCTTGCATAAATAGAATAGCCCTGGACGATGAGCACAACAAAGTGCAGGAGAAGGTATTGGATGTATAAGCAGTTGTGATCAGTTTCCCTCAGAGGATGGAGTGCAGACATAGCCCTGTTCAGCTGGGTGCAAACGCAGGCTCCAGGAGTCACAGGAAAGGAAGCTTTACTTTGACCAACAGCAGTAGATACACATCCATATGCCAAAGTTCTCTGAGATAGTGTGGACTCAGGGCTGAGAATGGAATCCACCAGCTCATGTACACCACCATGGCTGAGAACATGAACTCCTCCACTGACAGAGTGGTCAACCTCATAGAAAGCCAAGTGTGGTATGACACAACGTGCATGCAAGGATTGCATACTGACATTCACAGAATGCATCCACTTGTAACCTTCAACTGTTCTGTAGCGTTGATGGTGCTGAGATATTTTTGAAGGGATGCCAGTTATGCCCCAACTGGTATTCTCCTGCAGACAAGATGATGATAAAGAGAATGATGATAAAGGTGCCACCCCTCACGGGACACCATCATCATCAATGACCTTCTTAGCTCCTGTGACTGACAGTGTCTGTACAGCAGGAGCCAGAGACACAGGCTGTCCTTGTAATAATGCAAATTCAGCAGCTCTGGAAATGCTGCCAGAAGGCACCTGCACAGACCCAATGGCATCTCTATGCCAATGGCTTGAATGTCCCTTTCAGTCATTTTTCTTACATTCACCTGTTCCTGCCCCAGGAGCAGCCTGTGCATCCCCACCTAAATGTCAACATATCTCTTAACAAGCTTCTAATCAGCTCTTTAACAATCTTAATTGAATGTATTAACAAATTGTCTGAGTTTTTGGGGCCAGCCTCCTCCTGCCCTGACAAAATTCACTGGTGGCTGAAACAGCAAACACTAACCAGCATGGTGACCAGTTCTGGTATTTTCATCATCCATTCACCTTTACAAAGAGTCTACATTCAGTTTTACTCTTGTAATAGATATTCTTTTATCGCATAGTAATGATAGACTAATGCAGATAGAGTAGACTGGATATATCTGTGTGAATTATAAGGCATTAATCCAATCAATTGATGCAAAAATAGCAGAATATATATTAATTAAATTTGGGAAATATGTCTTTATAATCCCCATGCCAACTCACCCAATTGGGCAGACTTCAGGAACCGTGGTAAGAAAAACTAAAATAAAGGTCTATGGACAGGATTTTCTAGCTGTGTTTGCCCCAAGACTGGAAAATTCCACTGGAGGTCAACGAACCTTTGCTTGACTCCACAGACCCCTCATCCCCACCTGCTATGATTCCCGTGGAGGGCGGGATGGGAAAATTTCACCCTAAGTGTCTGTTTCACGCAACAATTCTTATTTAATTTTAAAGTACATAGATTCTTTGCCATGCTGACAAGCTACCAGAAAGACTTATATGAAGAATATTTAGCATTAGAGTGTGGCTTCACATTTCGATATTTCACGTGCATGGTGTTATTTTGGTATGGAAAATAAAGTATTTATTGACAACAAAACTTAAATTGAACTTCACATCGTTATTATGAAATAATAAACATACAAACAATCCTGGGCCATCTTCTGGTGATGGGAAAGTTAGGAACAGCATAACCTTCTTCTAGAAGATGTTCCCATAGCCATCCCACAATCTTACCCTTTGGCAACCACTTGAGCTTTGAGGATTGCAGCTTTCCCTCGGCCAGGCCCGTTCCCTGTTTTTTTCCTTGGGAGCATTTTTCAGCATGTCCAGGAAGATGAAATTCTGATGCCAAGCATGTAGACCTGCTCCGGGTGAGCCAGACATCCATTGTGGTATATTACGTTGATATTAGACTTTGACAGTTCATTTATCCTCAGCCTTGATTCGCTTTTGCATTTCTTAGTGAGAAGCGTAAATGGACCAATGGGGCAGGTTATGCAGTTAGTGCCGAGAAGTCAAAACTTAATATAAGCTGTTGCCCTGAAGTCATAAGTTACTAACAGTTTATATTTACTGTTTTATTGATAGGCACTCTAATACCTTGTTCAAGAAAATCGACTTCACAGAGTGGAATTTCTAAAATGCAAATGATCGCAACTGAAATTCTCATTAGCTATTTGTAATTGTGGTTTAATAGAATAAACCAACTGTTTAGAGGCCTCTCTTCAAAATAATATAACATGGTATCACTACAGAAAATAACTATTACAATTAACCGATTTTCGCTCATTGACCCTTTTCTTATAAAGAATCCCAACAATGCAGAAAGAGATAATTCGGCCCATTGAGTCTGCACTGCCCACAATCCTGCCTACGTCCTATTTCCGTAACCCTAAATATTTACCCTACTCATCCCCCTGACACTAGGGTCAATTTAGCATGGCCAATCAACCTAACCTATACATCTTTGGAGTGTAGGAGGAAACTAGAGCTCCCAGAGGAAATCCACGTGGGGATAATGTGCAAACTCCACGTAATGAACCAAGGCTGGAATTGAACCTGGGGTCCCTGATGCTGTGAGGTAGCAGTGCTAATCGCTATACCATTGTGCCACTTTCTTTTTTTTAAACTTCAACTGCTAGCTGCCCTGTCCCCAACAATTTAGGGGCAACTGCTCTGTGATTTCCAGCTTACCACACTGTGTATGTGAACTTAGGTTACTGCATTTCTCAGTGGGTTCTCATTTTTAAATGAAGATCTTATGATTACTTAGTGATACTAACACCACAAAAGTCAAATGCAAATGATTATTTTTATGATTGCATTGTGTACTTAAAACTGTCAGAATGTTTTTTTTCCCCTCTTTTATTGATTGTTCCAACAGAAAGCAGCTCTCCATAGATGGTTAACCCATCTATTCTCCAGCCATGTGGTGACACATAATTTCATAGGTGATGGTGGATAGTATGGGTGTTTTTGTTTTGACTTTTAAAGTTTACTACAGCTTTTAAATAGCTTCAGTTTTCATTGTAATACTGTTATATGAAGCAAATGCTCACATCAGAGGTGGTTCCCAAGCATTCAACAATTAAGTTAATGTGAGATCCAATGCCTAATCCCTAAGTGATTGACCTGATCAATTGTGAAAAACAGAGTCATGAGCATCTTAACTGTCACTAAGTAAGTCATATATTCCAAGTGTTGACTCTTGTGGAGGGTACATAACTGGTATGAGGAATCATATCATGGAGAGAGCAAAGATTCTGCCCATTTCCAACTGGACTGCAATTCTGCTGTATTTGTGGGCTGGAGTGATAGCCACATTAAGGCCCCCATTTTGATGCAAAGATCGCCTTGTATTGTTCTGTTTATTATTATACAAGGAAGAAAAGAGATATAAAGCAAATATAGTTTGCTTTATATAGTTTAAATTAGAGCCCTTAGGCATTCTAAAGGGCTTTATAAAAATTTTACTTTTAAAGTATTATCAGTGTTGCACTGTGAGAAGGCTTGCAACAAATTTGCACACAGGAAGCTCTTGTAAAGAACAATGTGATGTGCAGTCATCTATAGTGGGAGCATTTGAAGCTTTATGGATAAAATACTTAAAGTTTTGATGAGCTTTATACACTATTTTTCATAATGTTCAGTCTGTTTTGTTTCTGACATTTTTAGCACCAGTCATAAAAACATTTTCATTCTTTTTAACTCCCTTTTTAAAGGGCTTCAGATAAAATTCTTAAATTATTTATTCTTTGGATATCAGCATTACGGGCAAGTCCTTTAATGAACCATTTAGGATTTTACAATAATTGCTTTTTATTTCCAGTTGTTTTAAATTGATTCCAAATACTTTGAACTGCTGATGTGGGATATGAACTCGTGTTTGCTGGATTATCAGGAGTGGTCTGGATTGCTAGTTTGTAACATTAGCAAAACATCACAGTATGTGCTGGTTGTGTTATTAAAGTGGCGTGAGATGAGAAAAGATGCACCAAGATTAGTAAGCACAGAAACAGATCTGCAGATTTTAGCATGCCCATCTTTCATTGACTGATCACTAATGCTACTAGGTTAAACAGTTGCGAAAAATACCATCTGCATAAAAAAGTAAAAGGTTATTTATTAGTCACAAATAAGGCTTACATTAACTGCAATGAAGTTACTGTGAAATTCTTCCTTGCCACCACAGTCTGGCATCTGTTCGGGTCAATGCAGTTAACCAGGTGTAAAAAGCAACTATAGAAATCTAGCAATATGAAAACAGCAGTGCCACCATTGGCAGAGTCACCATTACCCACAACTGTTATAAATTGTATCATCTTGACCAATACTGCACTATCAGCTACTACACTGCTCTTACATATACCAAGGCAGTGGCTAATGTGTCATCCATCACTTCTCTTTTCTCACCCATGTAGTCAGTCTAACACTGGCAATGGCAAAACTTTTAGTGACAAAAATATGAAACATTAGAAACTTTCAAAGAGAACTGGATAACTACTGGAAGAGAAGAAAATTACAGGACTATGGGGAAAGAGCAAGAGAGTGGGACAAAGAGCCAGCACAGGTATAATGAATAGACTCCTTCTATGTTGCAAGATTCTAGTTCTAAACAGGACACACCTAGTTTAATGCATTTCCCAAAGTTGCTGATTGCTGATGTGTACCCAAGCTGAAGTCCATCCTTTTTGTAGGTTATATTACAGTTGTTAAAGCACTTGGACAATATGAATCTGTCAACATGTTTAAATTGCAACTTTAGAGTGTAGCATGGTAAGGTATGGGTATGTATGACTTGCAATTAAAGTCTGTGTGAAGATTTTGTATGCAGTAAGAGTAAGCAACCGACAAAATTTTGATACCAATTTACAGGATATCTTGCACACATTTCAATTATTGTTATATTTCAGGGTTTTGAGGTATAAAACCCTCCTAATCAATACTACTGCTTTTCAAAATCTTAATTTCTAACACGAGGGTTCTTCATTATGTTTGACTGGACAAGGTATGAATAACTAGTATTAATGAGTCAAGCAGAATTTATTAAGCATGTTTTACCTATACTTAACAAAAAACAGTGAATTCAACAAAAAAAAACAGTGAAGATAACATCTTATCCTTTAAGTTTCTCGGATTCCTTGAGCATTGCCAGCAAGGTGATACCTTGCTTATCTCTGTTTTTTTGAGTGACATTGAACTGTGTCCAGAAGCTATGGTAACACTGTCCCAACAAGATTCCAATTTTCTGACTTGAATCTCCATTTCTTATTATTCTGGAATCCTTTATTTGAAAATAGTCCAAAATCATGTCTTTACTGATTTAGGCTGCAAGCCATTTTGTGTCACCCCATCTCTGTAACTAGAACCATGTAGACTAAAGACAAATGTTTGTCCATTGTTCCCCTGGCTTCCAGAGGTAATTCATTACAAACAAATAACACATTTCCTTTAGATATAGAACAGTCAACAAGCCACATCCTCTTGTCAATAATGCACCTATCATAAATATTCACATTAACATACTTTAACCCATTCCTACAAGTACCAACACTTAAGAACAAATGTTAAAAACACTTCCTATCACAAGTCAAAACAGAATCATTTCTCTCTAATATAGGTGTTTTGCCCTAAAAATATGACTAATCAATCAAATCAATGCATGGATTTTGTTTAAAGATCAGGGTGGAATTCTCCCAAAAAGTGTCATAATGGCATGATTGGATTCGTGTTTTGGGAAGTGGCTGAGAAGATCACAAACATTATGGCGCCAGATGCAAAACCGATTTTTAGACCCACCGCTATTCTCCACAATTTGCGCCAGGAGCTGTAAGGTCGGAGAATTGCCCCAAAGTGTCCTTCAAAGAACAAACTACTTTCCAGCTACATCTTTAAAATTGTTTTTCAAAACTTAATTACAGCATTGGACTACTGAATCCATGCTCTGAAGCAAAGTAAAATTGTGAGACAATTAAGTGTAGTTTCTACAAAGAACAGCTTTCCTGTAAATGATTTCAGCTGCCTTGACTGCCCAGTATTTCACAAAGAAAAACTCCTAAGTAAACCATTTAACTTAAACAGTGGTAAAAGAATAAAATCTAACAATTTACTGACCAACAGCAAACCCTAAAAATGAATAGAATTATCAAATCTTGCAATCATATCCTTTACTCCTGAGCAAATCTTTGTAGAGAGTATATTTAAATTAATTTAATAAACTGATGATGCAAACTTGGACACAGTTAAATTTTCATGCCACTTGCATAATTGACCCATGAATCTCATAACTTTTGATCTTAAAATTTCCTTCTACAACATATAATAATTAGCTAA
This sequence comes from Sphyrna mokarran, assembly GCA_024679065.1. NCBI lineage: Eukaryota > Metazoa > Chordata > Chondrichthyes > Carcharhiniformes > Carcharhinidae > Sphyrna > Sphyrna mokarran. Next base: position 108,518,222 of record JAGIQG010000007.1, read on the forward strand.
ACACAGATAATGAAAACTTGCTGGTGATGAGGATTGCGCTCAAGGGGAAACTCCATTAACAGCGACAGGACCTCCCTGCTTGCAGAGGGAGAGGAAAATCCCATCCAAAGTAATTTCATCTTTGGTCAATCAGATACCCAGCGATATGATGAAATACATAAGAAAAATGTTGAAATTGATTAATTCAGGAACTGCTAATCTATAAGTGAGTGAGTCGATAATAGAAGCTGAGTTGCATATTCTTATTATTTCATAATATTAAAAATTGTACAAAATTGATGTATGTCATTGAATATCTCATTCACGGGCCGATGTAAAATAAGCTAGTTTATTGGTTACATTTTTGGCTTGTTCCACTCAGGTTATTTTCAACAATATTTTTGGTAAGTATTAGGTGGTGCATATGAGATCAAAATATCTGATATATGCAAGAAGAAGCCTGGTGTTACAATCTCTAGTTCGCGCTTGATTAGTTAGACATTGAGCTGAAAAGATGTATATAAGGCAAGCCAAGGAATGACTTACAATGCTGGCCTGAAGAGAATGTCTCCTACAGACCTGTGAAATTAATAATATGAATGAAATCCAATAGATGAGGAGTGGCATTCAAAGCAAGTGCAATCAGGAAATTTACTAGAAATAATTGGTGATATCTCATACATCCACTCAGCCAAAGACATAATTAGTAGGGTTTGGAGGTTGAAAGAGATACTTCAAGTCACCAATGAAATTCCTACTTTCACCTAAAGGTAGAACTAGGAGAAATTACCATGGGGAATGTGGAAATGGCAGGGACATTAAGCAGATACTTTTGCTAAGACTTTTTGGTCCAGCTGCGGCGGGTTTTCTTACAGCAGATGTGGCAATCTATTTAAATCCCCTTTGGCATCAGCAGGACAGGAAGTTCCTGCCAGTGGGAGGGGCTAGAAAATCCCACCATTTGCACCTTCACATATATTGATGAAAATTGGATTGAGCTCAGCTAAATTTTTTTTTTAAGATGGCACTGGAGCAAGGTGACTTCTTGCAAGCTGTGCCCAGCATACATTTTAATTCTATCTTTTACTCTCTCCTATGCTTCTAAAACTTCGTTCTAACTCTTTTAAACTCTCTAACAATGCTCTAATTCAATCTGTTAGCATTCTGCACGCTCTCGTTTCCTTCTCTATGAATGGTATGCTTTGTCGGTACAGCGTGCAGGAGACAATATTTTTCACTGTATATTAATACATGTGACCATAATAAATCAAATCAAATCAAAATGTCTTTGTAAACTAAATAGTCTGGCAACATTCACTCACCAATTTCACACAATAAGATTGGCCCTTGAGTAAGGTGTCTGAGGATGTGCTTGAAGAGATAATTGTTCCAGCATCTAATTTTAGGAGTTAAAAGGAAATAATTGGGAGGGGAATGATTTCTCGTTTTTTGTTGATTGATTTCGAGGCAGACATTACAGACTGCAAACTGTACAGGAAGATTATGATGGCCATGATTAACATTAGTCTAAGAAAAAAAGATATATACAACAACTTTCACAACTCTGATGTGTCCCAGAACACTTTTCAGTGATGAAGTAAATCTTTTTGAAATGTAGTCACTGTTTCAATAACAAAGTAAAACATGGTCTTGACATAATAAAGCTTAAGAAAGCAAACACAATGATAGAAAATGAAATCCATTATCTCATAAGGGGATTACAACAAGCATTAGTAAAGATGTTCTTACTCTGAGTTGGTTTTCACTGTGGATTTCCAGTCAAATGCCCTGTGACCTTTTAAGGTTATGGCAGACAGAATAAAGTTTTTTTTTAACCAAAATCATCCTTCACCTGCAAAAAAAATCACTAAGTTAATCATTAATTCCACTTCTGCCATTTCAGCAAAATGCTTTTGGTGAAACTAGGGTCTAAAGGCAATGTACTTTTTTGTTTAAAGAGCCATTAATTATGCAAAGTATATTTCAGTACCCTTTGCAAAATTGCAATGATTAACTTGCGTTCATTTCACATTGATTTCTGAGGATAAGGATTTATATCACACACAGCAAATTCAGCACTTTTATTTTATAGGTTACATAATCTTATTTTTCCATTGCTATCCGTGCCAACTTTTGATGAAGAGGGTGTGAAATAGGTTGGCATTTTATCTTTCATTATATTCCTCATTTAAAAAGGCAGTTTTTCAAGTGAGCAGCTGGAAAGGTGATGGGAAAGAATAAATAATGCAAACATTAAAGCCCCTTCATCCACAGCAATTTTGTCTCTTCCGTCGTCATTAATGGAATTTCCAGTTGTTATTTCAAAGTGCCACAAATATTGGATGCTGCAACCTCTCACTATCAGGTTGTATTTTCTCCTTTGAGAAGAAAATGCAATTTCTAAATTGGAAGAGGGTGAACTGCAGTGAGATAGGTGGGACTCTAACCAAGGTAAAATGGAACCAAAGACTGACAGGAATAACTGTGGGAAAAGAATGGCTGATGTTTAAGCAGGATATGCTTCAGATACAGGCTAGAACCAATCTAACAAGAGGGAAAGATGGGGACAGAGCACCAACACTGATATGATGGGTAAATGGCCTTCTCCTGTGCTGTAACAATTCTATGATTCAAAGCCAGGACTCTTTTGATAATGAAACAAAAATGAAAGCCAATGACACAAATCTTAATTACTTGAGAGGGGAGTGAAGAGGAAAATAAGACCGGCAGAGGTAGAATATGAACATAGAATGGCAGTTAATATAAAAGAAAACACAAACACATATAAATAGGAAGTGGATAGTGAAAGGTGGGACTATTTGAAAGAAAGAGGGTGATAAATGCTTAGAGGTACAGACCAAGGCTAGAATACATAATGAGTATTTTGACACCCTTATTCAAGAACAAGTTTAAGGACAGTCCTAATAACTACAAGCCAATCAATTTACCACCAATAAGGATAAGGTAATAGAAACATAAGCAGGGAAAACAAAAGCTGTCATGGAGAGGTTCAAATTAATTAAGGAGTGTCACATGGATTTGTGAAAGGCAGATTGTAATTGACTAATCTACTTGAATTTTCAGATGAAGTAATAGAGAAAGTTGAAGGGAATGAAGTGGACGTTGTCTATATAAATTTTAAAAAATCATTTGACAAAATACACATAATGGGCTGGTTAACAAAATCGGCCAAGAATACATAACGAGGCTTAGCTGAGCACTCAGGCATCCATCTGCAGCAGCCCACACTCTTATTCCCACCTTGATAAATATTGGGAATGGGGCTGGGTCTTGGCAGCCATTTGTAAAGTCAAACGATTAAGTAGAAATACAGGGAAGCTGTGCTGAACTCTTATAACACTCTGATTCAGCTACAACTTGAGTTTTGTATCCAGTTCCGGTCAGCACATATTCACAAAGGCTTTAGGGTCCTTGAAAAGATGCAGAGGAAATTTACCAGAATGGTTCCAGGGTCAAAGGATTTTCTCTGCAAGGTCAAGTTGGAGAAGCTGGGTTCTTCCCTTGGAATGAAGGAGGTTAACGAAGATTTGATCAAGGTGTACAAGTTACAACAGGTTGAGATAAAGGAGACAAAGCAAAGCTGTTCCCATTAGCTAATGATATAAGCGCACACAGATTTAGGATTTTGGACATGAGAAAGAACATTTTTGCAAAACAAAAGGTTAATGATCTGGAACTCGCTGGCTAAAAATTTGGAATCCAGGTAAGTCTGAACATCCTGAAGTCTCCAACTCAAGAGTCAGGATATTAGCAAGCATCCTGGGAACCAGGGAATTTGCCATTGGAAGTTTAAATTTCCTGGGTAATTCCCATGTAAGTCATTAGGTCAGGACTTCCACAGAGTCCTGGCATACATCCCAGTTATATGTCCGGTCTCTGATGATCCAGTGACTGGCAAATTTAGGCCATGATTATTTAATCACTTGAACTACAATCAAATCATTATTACTTTCAATATTTTAAAGAAACCTTTAACCTGCATAAAAATAACAAGCAAGAAGCTGGAAGCAATTATATTAAATCCAACTTTATTCTGCATCTACTTATATCTGGATCATTCATGTTTAATCAGTGAACATTGATTTCTTTTTTTGGGAAATTGTACTTGCAAAGTTGTTGAATCTGGCAGAATTAATCCCAGTAGAAATAGTCATTAACCCTGTTTTTTTTTAAATGAGCGCAGCATTTAACCACTGTGTATTTAAATTTAGATGTTCACCATTGGATTTAATAACTGCTTCCTATTATAATTTGCTTGCATTATCTAGCTCCCTGCCAGTCTTACAGCACAGTATATTGAAGCATCAAAGAGCTACTTGTCCATACCATTCCAATCACTTTCTTCAGGTCATTAAAGGAAGGGGCTCAGATTTGCAACAGTGATAAGCTCCCCTTGTCCAGACTGTCACTGGCTGCACATTCTTTGTCATCTGTATACCAGAGCACCCACCATTAGTGTTCATCAATGGAAAACGATACATTAATTTTGAGTTTATGTCTGCTCATAGAAACAGGATCATGCAGGCTTGTAACTAGAACAGAGGATGCCAGGAAAACTCAGCAGGTCTGCTAGCATCTATTAGATGAGAAACAGTGTTAACATTTCGAGTCATTTGACTAGATTTTAAAGCATTCTGTGTTCTTGTTTTAGATTCTATCATCTACAGTACTTTATTTATTTTCATGTAAGTTTGTGTTCGTTATCTTCCCAAAGGTCACAATTAATTTATTCTGCTACAATCAACTATTTTACAGTACTCAGTCCTCCTAGAATTGTGACAGGATAACGATCAGGGTGAAGGGGTAAGACATACTCTAATCGCATGGCTCACTAAAAAGCCTCATAATTCACAGATTAGGTACACAGATATAAACAAAGCAAAATAATTGTAGAATACATCCTATGAATGCTGAAACAAAAATTCAAATAGATGGACTGATCTGATGGCTTCCTACAAGGGAGGTACATCCTGTATAACTTGACCATATAGTGAAACCTGCATTTGGAGGAAGCACAGGAGCAGCAGCCATCCTTGTTAGGTGAGTTAAACTCAAGTGAAGGCAAGAAAAGAACAGGAGAGCCACTGCAATTTCTAGCAGCAATCTGGTGAAAAAGATGGTCTAGACAGAGTAGATGTGGTGAAACTGCTTCCATAAGAGAGAGGATTGAGATCTGGAAGATACAAATTTAAGATTAATGACAAAAGAACCAAAGGCAATGGTTAGGATCTGGAATGCAGTTGTGGTTTTCAGACAGCTATTGAATAAGTACCTGTAGGAGAATAACAAGGAAAGGATGATTTAGTGAGACTAGCTGAGTTGCTCATGCAAAAAGCTAGCAAGGACATGATGGGCTGACTGGTCTCCTTTTTCGTTTTATTGACTTTCTGATATTAAGATAGTCATTTCAGTGATCTGTTAGTCTGCCCATTCCCCTGCCCTCTGCATTTAACATTCTTCATTATTATCCTCCAATATCCCTTCATTCAAATAGTTTCCATATCAATAATCAGAAGTTGATATAAAACCAGACCAAAGTGCCAATATGAAAAAGATGATATGATTAACATTTCTTGACAAACACAATAATTGCCTTGCATTCATTTCTCAACCAAGGGGTATACTTATGGTGCCTTTGTTCGAAGGTTTCCTGACTTTACTCCTGCCATGCTATAAGGTGCTGCTCTACTGGTTTCAACAGAGCTGCTGGAAGCTATTCCTCATGCTAGGATCATTGAAATACTCATAGCCAAAGATTTTTAATCTTCAGGTAAATGACAAACAGATGCAGTCTGTTTGGCTCAGGATGCCATGCTGCTATCGTGTTGGGAGTTGTTTGAGAGAGAGGGAACAGATATGCTGACACTCAGAGGAGGCCGTATATACTATTGCATCGCACCATACCACTGCTATTGACTGAGACTGATCATTTACACTCATCTGTGAAACAGCAGACTCCAGAAAATCAGTGACTTCTTAGAGATTACCATCTATTAAGTTTCCTAATCTATTCAAGATGGACGTCTATCCTTTCTTTGTAGTTTATGTTGTAGCCATTTATGCTTCCTCCAAAGCTGCAAAGCTTAGACACACTGTCTCTTGTTTCTGCATCCCCCAAGAAGACCACTTTTCAAGGAATTCAACAGATTGCTGACTCCATATGAGATATTTGGGTTAGATATGTGGTACATTGGCCATGTTAAATTGCCCCTCAGTGATAGGGGGATTAGCCAGGGTAAATACTTGCAGTTATGGGGTTAGGGTCTGAGTGAGATTGTGGTCGGTGCAGACTTGATGGGCTGAATGTCCTCCTCCTGCACGATAGAATTCTGTGAAATTCTATGATGATATGACACAGGCCAATAACAGCATCATTCACCCTTCCAGATGCAAATTGAAATCTTAGGCAAGTCTTCCAATACCTTAATATAACAGATGATATGCAGCAAAGAGATTTTCTTGAACTGGATGCTTGAAATCTTCACTTCCATTCAACTCAGCAGAACTGAAAGAAAATTTCATCCTCCAATAAGCTGTCACCTCAGGATGTCTGTACCACTAGTATCTGCTGCTGCTGAGTTATATTTGGTGTTTTGGCATGTGCAAATCCCTTCCAGCTCAATAGCTAACTTATGTTTTGGAAATTATGAAACCAGTGAAGGTGCCACCTTCAGGAGCTTTGCCTCCTACAAAATGTCACATCCAGGAGCCACTTGCTGCTGATAAACCCAGAGGAAAGAGAAAAATGATGAGTCTGGCCATCAATAAGTGGTCATAAGAATTGTAAATCTTGCTGAATATTTGTTGATGTGAATGAACAATTACAAATAAATTAATGGGAAGCTATTTAAGTACATGAGCAGGGATAGAATGAAAGGATATGTTGATAGGTTGAGTTCAATAACCTTGGACCAGATAGAACGAGATAGAACTTTCAGCTTCTCCTTCCATGATCCTCATGACTCTACTTGGGCTATTCTTCTCTGCAATCTTTTGCATTCTTTTAGTGAGGGTTATTATGTTCAGTACAGTCTTGATACTTTCCCTCACATTGTGCGTGCCTCTTGTTGCAGAGACAGTGAGAATGAGTGACTATTGAAAAGGTAAATGAAAATGTGTGGGGTTTATGTATATGGTGCATGTATTGAGCACAGGAAAAGAGGCAATATGTAATAAGGATGGAGAGCTGATGAATATAAAAGGAAGTATATTTAAGTGAGGAAGCAGTGCCTGAAGGTGATTTGGTTTGTACATGTGCTAGAATGTGAGAAGACAGCAATGTGCATTTATTCAGAACTTTTGCCGTCGAGAAATTTTTCCAGGGACTTCACAGGAGTATTTTGACACAAAATGTGAGGCCAAACCACATAAAGAGTTATTAGGACAGTTGACCAAAAGCTTGTTTGAAGAAGTAAATTTTAAAGTGTGTTCCAAAGGAGGAGAGTAAGATAAAGAGATAGAAAGGTTGAAGAGGGAAATCCAAAGTTTAGAGCATTGGCGGGTGCGACATGGCCACCAATGATGGAGCAACTAAAATCAGAGATGCTCAAGAAGCGAAACTTGGAGAGTTCAGAGATCTTGAAGGTTGTAGGACTGGAGGAAATTACAGATCTAAGGAGGAGCAAGAACCTTTGAGGCATTGCTAAACAGGGACTAAGAGAAGAGAATTATTCTTGAAAAATAGTAAGAAATAGAACATAGAACATTACAGCGCAGAACAGGCCCTTCAGCCTTCGATGTTGCGCCGACCAATTAGGAAAAAGCAATGACCCTCCAAACTAAACCATTCCCTTTTCGTCCATAAACTTATCAACTAACCTCTTAAACGCCACCAAACTTGGCGCATCTATAACTGCCGCAGGCAGGGCATTCCATACCCTTACCACCCTTTGGGTAAAGAACCTACCTCTGACATCCGTCCTATAACTATCACCCCTTAATTTAAATCTATGTCCCCTCATGCTAGCTTTCTCCATCCTAGGAAAAAAGCTATCACTGTCCACCCTATCTAAACTTCTAATCATCTTATATGTTTCATTAAGGTAGGAACCGGAGCAGGCAAAAATAGGAACAGGAGCAGGCTGTTTGGCTTCTCAAGTCCGCTCTGCCATTCAATAGAATCATGGCTGATCTGACGTTCCTCACGTTTATTTGTCTGCCCTTTCCCTGTAACGCTTGATCCTCTTACTGATCAAATATTTCTCTATTTCAGCCTTAAATATACACGAGGACTCTGCCCCCACAGCTGTCTGTGGCAAGGAGATCCAAAGACTCTTAATCCTGCGAGAGAAGAAATTCCTCCTCATTTCAGTCTTAAATTTTCACCCCTTTATTCTGAGACTATGCCTTCTGGCCCTAGACTCACCCATAAGAGGAAGTGTCCTCTCACACTTGCCCTATCAAGTCCCTTAAGAATCCTACATGTTCCAAAGAGATCATGTCTTATTCTTCAAAATTCCAATGAGTAAAATTCCAACTTGTTTAACCTTTCCTCGTAAGACAATCCCTGTATACTGGGGATCATCCTAGTGAACTTCTCTGAACTGCCTCTGATGCAGTAATATGTTTCCTTAAGTTAAGGGGTCCAAAACTGCTCCCAGTGCTTCCGATGTGGCCTCACTAGTTCTTCTTTAGTTTAGCAAGACTCCCGTTTGTGTAGTATAAGAGCAAAGGAAGATTTTACTGAAAATTTGTGATTGTGTGCTGACTAATGTGATGATGAAGGAAGGGGGATAAATTTTGTACATGGTTGGGGGAGGGATGAAAACGGTGTTGTCAGCTGTTTTTCAGAAAGGTAGGCAGCTGTAGAGCTCCACTAACCTTTACAGTTCTGTGAGATTGTTGATTATCTCAGATCCTGGGGATGCTGGCCCTGACCCTGTCAGCCAAAGCTACCAACACTGTCCAGATGTGTCACGGGTTGACCCTGCAGTTGGTGGGAACAGGACCTCCATCCTGCCCTGACTTTCTCCAGTAGAACTTTCAGGAAATCTGGGGCCAGTTTCTCAGCACTGTTGGCATCAAATTCCATGCACGGAATGCAGCCATGCTTTAAGGGGTGTGTTTTTATTTAAATAAGTGCAAAATTGTGCAGGTCATGAGACAAAATTTCCCGATTCTTGTTTTAATTGACTCAGCAGCTTCAGACCTGGCCTAATGCTTGTCAGGTAATGTAGACTTTCTGTCCCTGTCCACTCTGTTTGTGCCCCAAGTTAAAACAGATGCATAAGGTTCCTTACTGTCTCTTTATTACTCAGTTGTTTAAAATTTGGACACTGGAATAGACTGCATTCATGTAAAAATATTAATTGCTCTTTCCTGATCTGGGTTATTTCTGCATTTGTTTCCATTATTGCTGATGCAATAAATTTTGCTAATTAATTTTCAGTTTTTTTTATACTGCAGTATGCATTTTCACTCTAACATTAATCATTTCATGTTGGTAAAAACCCAACTATTTAATGTTCAGGGAATAAAACCTACTGACATAAGTAAAACTCCTCTTACGATTCTGACAGTTTAACTTATTGGCGTAGGTTGTCATTTGACAAATTATATTCCAACACTAAAAGTATTACTCAGTGGCTTGAATCCTCCAATCTGCACATCCCTGTATCACTGCAACTGAACAAAATTTCTGTTCACAGGAACGGAACTGGAGAATCCCAGCCATGGGTGAGGTCATAGAGTCTCTTCCATCTTAATTGCTATTGCTTATCAGGATAGATATCTGAACTGTTAATGATATCTCTGAGTTATCTTTCATTCCCCTGTTCAATGCTTTGAGACTTTGCCAGGAGGAAGCAAACTTGCAGCAGACACTTAAGGGTGGATTTCCCAAATTGAAACTTCCATTATGGAGCCTTACATGCAAGAGCACAACTCAGAAAAATCATTATTTCCATGAGTTTGCTATTCATTTATATTGTTGGATTCCTCATCAAGAATGCACATTTGAAAAATCTGTCTTTCTCTATCACTGGTGTGGTTGCATTTTGTTGATGTTTTGATGTGAATAATGGGTTGTGGGCAGCACTACAGCAGAACTACAATCAAATTGAGTGGATTCTGCACCAAAGTATTTCATATCCCCAGGAAGACCTGTACCTAGACTGTTAGTAAAAACATAGAATTCCTACAGTGCAGAAATAGGCTATTTGGTCTAATGGGTTTCCAATGACTCTCTGAAATACCATCCCACCCAGGCCCTCCATTTCACTCTACCCATAACCTCATGCATTTACCATGGCCAATCCACCCAACCTCCACAGTTTTGGACTGTGAGAGGAAACCGGAGGATTCGGGAAAACATGCAAACTCCATATGGACAGTGACCCTAGGCCAGAATCAGACCTGGGTCCTTAATGTTGTGAGGCAGCAATACTAACCATTATGCAACCATGCCTCTAGTCAATGCAAAGTAAGTCAAAAAGGCATTATGTTGACTAGCTTCAGTTTAAGATGAGAATGTGCATAGAGATAAAACTACACCTTATTGTCTATTCATAAACTCAGTTTTCTCCTCCAAATCTAAAAATGCAAAGAAACCTCTGAAAGTTTTCCATCCTCATGCACTTTGCCATTCGTTAAATTATAGCTGCGAATATTTAGGCCAGAGAAGAGCAGGCATTTAAGGGCCTCACCCCATAGCTGTTGGTATTAACCTAGTGGTGAGTAAGACACTTGCCCTGAGAGGAGCAGGGTTGCTTGTAGATTTCTGAGCAACAAGGGGATAGGTTTCTTATTTGAAGGCACTCAATGCCTAGTGGAAGGACTAGCATTGGGAATAGAATATTCACTGAGAGCCACCCCATTCCAATCCCCCACCCTTACCTGTAACTCCACCCACAATCTACTCCTAGCATCATTAACCTGTGATTGGGGGCCCAGCAACATTTGTATGCCTTGGGTGGGTTTTGTACTGGCAGTAACCACCACTGCTTGCTCGTGACACTGATGTTGAATGAGACTGTGGCACCTAATTTGTCAGAGCTTCCCAAAAAGAGATCACACGGTGCTCTCGCCACCTTGCAGCCAATGGACAAGAATCTGTCACTTCCAATGTGTCTCATTAATTCTCCCATGAACCAGTAGTGTTCTTGAATAATATTGTCTGCTTTCCCTTGCATGAGAAGCTATTCATTAGTATATTTAAGGGTCATACTTTGTGCAGTTTTATTTCTGCAACTGAAAATGTGTCCATCTCCCATCAACAATTTGTTTTTGAATCAAAACAATGACTTGAAAAAGAGAACGATTAACTCAGTGCATCGATGTACATTAGTCCGTTTTTTAGCAAGTGAAATATTGTTTAATACTTAAAATCTTTTTGAAAGGCACCAACTGAGACCATTGTATACTTTTTAAAAAAGGCGTGAATTGGAAAAGTGTCACCAAATGATCACAAACTGGCACAATTCGTGGAAACTCTCCAGACTCATTACTTAGATCTGAGGGCTTAGCAGGTTTTGTGACTGGGCCAGCCTCCACAATTTTTTTAAAACCTCAGTAATTGCAGAGACTCAATGTCATCATTGTAACAAGGAAGTTTACCAGGAATGTGCCAGAGATGTGGAATTTTAGTTTTCTGAACAAACCTGAGATGTTGAATTTGTTCTCTTTAGCTTAGAGATGGTTAAGTAGAGATTTATTTCAGACATTCAAGATTGGATGTTATGGCCTTGCTCATCTCAAAACTGGAAAATCCTGCCTGAGGTCATCAGATCTTCCCATGGCCTGCCCCTTGTCTGCTCTGCTTCCCATGGCAGGTGGGATGGTAAAATTCCAGCCCCAAAGTCATGAATGATTTTGATGGGGTAAAATAAGGAGAAACTATTTTTTGCAGCAGCAGGAGGTCAGTAATAAGGGGACTGACATTTAAGCTAGTTGCCAAAAGAGCCAGGAGTGACATGAGGAGACTTTCCTTTATTAGTGAGTTGCAATGATTTGGAATGCTCAGCCTAAAATGCTTGTGGAAGCAGATTTAAAAGGGAATTGTATAAATACCTGAAATGGGGATAATTACAAGCCTTTGGCAAAAGATCAGGGAAATCTGACCAATTAAATAGTTCTCATGAAGAGCCAGTACCGCCTTCCTCTCTGTTGTAAGACACTATGAACAGGTTCTTGAGCTCACCAGGTGGGTCTGAGTTAAATAGTCCTCCAGCCAGTGTGCTCCTTTCCCATTCCAATTTGCCTAGAGTTCATTTCGGCATAGGCAGGAAGGGGGTGGTGGCTTGGCTACCATCTGAACAGGTAGCTGACAAGACTCATTACAAGCGTATCCAAGTCAATTAAAAGAGGCCAGTTGCTTCTCTCCTGCAGCAGGGACCAACTTAGGTGCCTGGATGTGAGCTCCTTGTTTGCAGACAGAGGCGGGGTGAGTGGCCAATGCTCTAGACAGGTGTACAGACTCTCCCTAGTTGCGTAGATACAACTGCAGTAGTAGGCTGGTCTGTAGCAGGCCTCCCTTTCACCCCCAGAGTGATTACAGAAAGTATTTTTAAATTTAGATCTAGGAAACTTGGAGAGTGGACACCTCTATTTTGGTGCATTCTCTCCCTTACTTCCCCTTTGTTGCAGCCAGTGATTATTTTCAAGCTCAACGGCCTCTGATTGGCCCAACAGCTTTCAAATTCCAACTACTGTTTTTAATTGGACGGGAAGTCAGTGAAAATCGAGGCCATTGGTTGTTTCACCCGGGAGTGGGCTTCAGCCCAGGAAATGGTCCTAACTTGTATTTTGCATCCTGCCCTATAATTCTTTTAATGCAATAGTACTGTGCAGACTAGGGACTGTATTCCTAAGGGCACAACAATTTAAAATTGTCATGCTTATTGAATTTGGATAAAATTCACTTTGTTTCATTGCTGGAATTGAAGGAAAGTTGTCAGAAACTCAGTACAAAGCACAATCTACTCATAACTTCCTATGACACTGTTATGGGTGGAGGTTTACATGCACAATTCCCATTCCTGACTTAAAGTATTGAAATAAAGCACCAGATCTTCCTCTGGCTTTGGTGCACCTGAAGTGCATCTGACCTGTGCACTTTTACAGTGCTGAAGCTGCACACCTGACCCATGTATCACTTCACATGCCAATTTTGCCTTTTCAGCATCAGACTCACAATGCATTTTGTAAACCGTTGAAAGTGCATGAGGAGTGCGGGTATGGAGGCAGACCAGTCAGCAAGCCCTGTCTCCAACACAGTATTCCAGTTCCCGACAGCAATTAAAATACAATCCTCACCTCCCTCATCATTCTCTCTATCCCCTATGCAACCCTATGATCCCTCAGATCATTCATGCCACTACATGCGATCTCTTTGCCCCCATGCATCCTACATGGCCCCTCATATCACTAGTGCTACCTCATGTCACCTCCAAACCTCCATGTATCCTTCATGGCTACTCACCCACTATGTATTATGTATGGTTCTCAGATGCCATTGCAACATCAATGGAATCTTCCATGTGAAAACAAATTGTAATACCTGTATACCTGTTAGCTTGAATCAACAAACTAGAAACCATTCCAAAGGCACAATCTGTTATTACAACTTTTTGAAACTGTCAATCATTCTCAAGTGAATTGAACACTTAAATATCCTAAAACCCAATTAGCACTAGAAACTCAGCCAAACATTCAGAATGGTCACATCTGTCCAAACAATAGAAACTATCTGGGAAGGAAAGAACACAAGATGTTCATTTCAATTTCAAAGCACAGTGTCTGCCAGTCAATGTGAGTGGTTAGATTTTTCTTAAATGTAGATTTGTTATGGTGCTGAAACCAATTTTTTTAACAGCCAGAGCCATTTAAATCACATAGAAAACATAACAGCGCAGGCTGATGGGAATTTTATAACATTTTTCACTGCATTACTGCGCTTTTTGCATTGCAAAACTACTGTAATGCATGTGAACAAATATTTAAGACTGGCCAATGTAAGGGTCAACTCATCTTTAAGGACAGATCTCAAGGATGAATCACTGCACTGAAACCTCATTCATGTTACAATGCAGCACCTAATATTAACGAGAAGCTCTGAAAAGACTGAACAAGCCACCTACCGAAAAAGCATGGAGGAGGAAATCTGATTTTTATCCCCTATTTAAAATAGGGAACCTGAGCTCACTGGCATGTGTTTATAGATGAGATGGTCCCAACCTGCAAAACAGTCAGAGGAAAATGCACCATAACGTGTCTCCAAACCCAGATGAACATTCTGCTCAAAAACTTAAGCAATATTACATGGCAATAGGATGTTTGACAGGAAAATATAGGATTTTTTACTGGTAGGAGTTGATCTCCTGTGACATCACATGTGGTAGTTCAGACAATACGACTATTCTTTCATTCTTTCCACCTCTCTCAATCCTCCTCCTACCCTAATCCTGAACCCATGTAGCATTCTGTTTCTCCTGCGCTTTCTGCTCTTAGTTCAAATAGTCTGGGAAGCTTGCATCAAATTTTCTTAATTACTAATCTCCTGATCGCCTCTTTTGTGCTAGTTGAAATTCTAACTGTATCTCTGCCCTCAAGAGGGATCCAATTTCATCAGTTTCACTTAATGTTCTTCTTCAAGGCACCTCTGATATATTTGTATGTTTTTTCACATTGTTGTTTAGTCCCAAGACTATTTCACACATAGTAAATTATGCAACTACTTCAATAATGTAGGTAAATTAGAAGCAAATTTTGTCGTAACAATTTCCTAACCCTAGAAAGGATCCCAAGTGCATTATATTCATCAGATCTAACGTTTCTAAAATAGTGTTCATCCCTTTTAAGTGCCTTATGTAGACTATCAATAACATGCTCCAATGCTGAACGACGCCTGAAAAATGTCACACTTTTCTTGCTTGATACGTAGACCATTGAAGTATCATCCGGATAACATTGTACACCACTTAAAATTTGATCCATCTATCTTTAGAATAGGACTAATGTAGATGTTATCCCAAAAGCTAATCCTTTATAACGAAAAATATCCTTTGTGAATAACAATGGTCAGCAATGGTTGTGATTCAGAGGCTACATTCATCTGTAAATATCCCTGTGAAAGATTAATCTGCCTACCTGATAATCCAGCAAACAAATCTTCAATTAAAGGAAGCAGATATTGATCATCACATAATACTGGATTTATGGTTCTTTTAAAGTCACTACAAATATGAACTGTATGACATGTACAATTGGGGTAACGCAGTCAATCATTGTATCTAGCTCTAACACACCAATCAGATACACAGGTTGTACTAATATATAAGATGATTAGAGGTTTAGACAGGGTGGACAGTGATAGCCTTTTTCCTAGGATGGAGAAAGCTAGCACGAGGGGACATGGCTTTAAATTAAGGGGTGGTAGTTCTGGGATGGATATCAGAGGTAGGTACCCAGAGGGTGGTAAGGGTATGGAATGCCCTGCGAGCTGCAGTTGTAGATGCGCCAAGTTTGGTGGCGTTTAAGAGGTTAGTAGATAAGTTTATGGATGAAAAGAGAATGGTTTAGGTTAGAGGGTCATTGCTTTTTCTTTACTGGTCGGCGCAACATCAAAGGCCAAAGGGCCTGTTCTGCGCTGTAATGTTCTATGTTTCTATGTTTCTAATATCCTCTTCAGTCTTAGGGTAACTTGCAAATTGTAGTGCTGTTGTTTTAAGACGCATTGGATTACTATTAGACGTCATCTTGAGTTTCACTTGAATTCCTTTCATTGAGCCAGGTCTCTCTTTGAAAACACTCTGGAAGGTACTGTAGGTCTGTTTTGAAACAGTGTGTTGACAGTACTCCAGTTAAGTATTATCTTCTTGAACCATGATCTCCCAAATAGAGCTGGAAAATTACTGCGGGCCACATAGAGAGGCAATTCCGTTGTTCACTCAACTCTATGTTAACCATGATGTAAAATTTTAATGGCCCAATCTCTTCCATGTATGGCTTTAAAATCACATCAACCAATTTTAAAGGAAGCAGCATCATCTTTCTCCATATGTTGTCTCAAGAATTAAATACATAGCAGCACCAGTATCAACAGTTTTCCCAATAAGTTGACCACTCAACTTCAAAATCACCCTAAATCTGTGATTTACCCTGTATTGATGTTAAGTTGGAGTTCTTCATCATATTCCTGGACATTTTATTCTGACAATACCAGGGTAAAGTTCAACAGGTTTATTTGGTAGCAAAAGCCACTAGATTTCGAGCGCTACTCCTTCGTCAAGTAAATGGGAATTCCATTCACAAATGGGGCAGACAAAGGCACACACTCAATTTACAAAATAATGGTTGGAATGTGAGTCTTTACAGGTAATCAATGTGAGTGGAGACAGGGTTAAGCACAGGTTAAAGAGGTGTGTATTGTCTCCAGCCAGGACAGATAGTGAGATTTTGCAAGCCCAGGCAAGTCTTGGGGGTTACAGATAGTGTGACATGAACCCAAGATCCCGGTTGGGGCCATCCTCATGTGTGTGGAACTTGGCTATCAGTCTCTGTTCAGTGATTCTGCATTGTCATGCGTTGTGAAGACTGCCTTGGAGAATGCTGCAGAAGAGGATGTCGCGAAGCATGGTACACTGGGGAGACCATGCAGATGTTATGACAATGGATGAATGAACACCACTCGACAAATACCAGGCTGGAGTGTTCTCTTCCTGTTGGGGAACACTTCAGCAGTCATGGGCATTCAGCCTCTGATCTTTGGATAAGCATTCTCCAAGGCAGCCTTCATGACACACGACAACGCAGAATTGCTGAGCAGAGACTGATAGCCAAGTTCCGCACATAAGAGGATGGCCTCATCTGGATTTTGGGTTCATGTCACACTATCTGTAACCCCTATGATCTGCCTGGGCTTGTAAAATCTTACTAACTATCCCAGCTGGAGATAAAATACATCTCTTTAACCTGTCTTAACCCTCTCTCCACTGACATTGTCTGTACCTTTTAAGACTTGATTACCTGTAAAGACTCGCATTCCAGCTATTATTTTGTAAATTGAGTTTGTGTCTGCCCTGTTTGTGAACAGAGCTCCCTCTTACAAAAAACAAAGAACAAAACAGCAAGGGAAACAGGCCCTTCAGCCCAACGAGCCCGCGCCGCCACGCTGATGTTCCCACCTTTACCCGTGATCCCTGTCCATGTTTATAGATCTATGGATTAAAAATCAAATTTGAGACAATTTAGGGAGAATTTGTTTTGCCAATTAGCCTAAGAGCACATCTTTGGGATGTGGGAGGAAACCGGAGCACCTGGAGAAAACCCATGCAAGCACGGGGAGAATGCGCAAACTCCCTCAGACACAAGCCCAAATCCATGTATCTGCACAGCACAGCGATAGTCACTTACCTGACGAAGGAGCAGTGCTCTGAAAGCTAGTGGCTTTTGCTGCTAAATAAACCTGTTAGACTTTAACCTGGTGTTGTGAGACTTCTTACTGTGTTTACCGTAATCCAACCCCGGCGTCTCCACATCGTTTTATTCTTCACAGTCGTAATTCTTTTCTTCCATGTTGTAAATTATTTTTATAAGATGCAACTTTGTTGTTCTTCTTGAAGGTATCCAAAATCTTTGTATGAATATTCTTCCTCGGAAGAGTGAACTAGCCCAGCAAGTTTTTGCAATATGACCCAGTTTGCCACAATTCTTGCATTAACTCTCCTTTTTCCAACATTAACTCCTTGAATGGTCAATTTTTTCACATCTGTGACATGCTTGTTGCTGATTTGACTTCTTATGGGCAGTTCTTAACTTGTGGATCTTCACTCCTGAATCAAATTTTGAAGGAAACCTCATTAGCAGCCAGTTCCATTAACATTGCAATTTCTACTTCTGTCTTTAAAGTCAAAACATATTCAGTAATCAATCTTCTTTGGATAAACTTATTTTGGAGACCACAAACTAGACGATCTTGAAGAGTATCTTCTAATGACTCACCAAACTCTCAATGTTGTGCCAGCATTTTTAAGGTTGCCACAAACTGAGCAAAGCTTTCACCTTTCACTTAATTCCTTCAGTAGAACCTGAACCGTTCTGCTATCATCAATAGCTTTGGAAAGTAATGCTCTTCAAAGATCTTTGTCAAGTCTTTGTAAGTTTTAGTTCCTTGCTTTGATGAACCACGTTTCAGAGCAAATTGAAGATTCTCCTTCTTTTTACGAGCAACTCATTTTCAATTTTATTTGCTTGTACAAAGTACTGAAAACACTCTGATAGAATTTTATTGGCATGCCCACCTCGATTTTGGGGCAGGTGAGGCTTGCAGAACAGAATTCTCTATTGGCTTCCAATGAGATTTTATGAGCCTCGTCTAAGTGAGATTGTAAAATACTGGCTCATGATTGAAAGGGCCAATGGTACCTAATTGATCTGCCATTTCTCTTGCAGGCACTAGAAACTCTAGAATACTCATTCTTTTTTACTGTCTTGTCGGTTTTTAACCTGGAGATCGTTAACTTGATTTTCTTTTCAAACTGTATAACAAAGCATTCCTCTTTTCCAGAATACTGCCTGGAATCTCATCCTTTTCCCTCTTTTAAAACTACACAGGGGGCTTTTTACTTACTTGATCTTTCCGGCACTGGCACTTCAATCTTTAATGCTGTTATTGAATCTCTCCAACCTTCTAATATTCAAAGTCTGAAGACCCACAATGTATTTTTTTCTCCTGAGGATGTGTTCTCAATGGAACAAAATCCAAACACGCCATCGATTTTCTTTATGTAAAGTCTAAACTATGTTAGGGGCTGTGGGTTTTACACAAAAAGAAAAAGATGTGGATTAGGCACACACATTGAAACTAACAAGAATAGATTTATTGTAAGAGATCTTTTGTTTTAAGAGTACAAAGTAAAAGTAAAATGCAGCACTTGCAAAACCCTAAAGACATCACCATCAAATCATATGATCGACTCTTCAAGCAATCATGTGACCACTTAAATATATAACCGTCTCTAATTCCCCAGCGCAATCGTTAACCTTCCAACATAGTCCTCCAACCCTCCAGCACAGTGCTCCAACTCTCCGGCACAATCCTCCAATCTTCCAGTACAGTCCTCCAACTCTCCAGCACAGGCCCTCAAGCCCTCTGGCACAGGCACTTAAACCTTTTGGCATAGGTTTTCACCCTCTGGCACCGTCTGTCACTCTCCAAAACAGTCTCTCACTCTCTAAAACAGTTGCTAACTTGCCAGTAAAATATGACTGCAGCAAGAATGCTGGTCATAATCAGCCCAGGTATATATAACTTTTTCAATTTGTTCTTTAACTCATTCTGGGCCGGGGAGGGGGGTGGTGGTGAAGAAGTGCTATTGCGGACCCGACAACAATCTATTGACTTTCGTTGTCAAGTGCATTTCTACCTCCCCTGTCCCTTCATCCACCCCCCTCCCAACACCTCTGTACACAACTCCCCTTATTGCAATCTCTCCTCATTTCCCACTTACAATCATTCTTTAGCTATCTATGAATCTGACTAGAATTTGAATCATCTACCACTTTTAAGCAGGAGTCATTGTTGGAATATGTAGTTGAGCCCTGGTGCTCACCTCAGTCTCCTGTTCCGTGAATTTCAGGCAGCTTGATCCCCACTTTAACATTGCAAAACCCTGTATAAATACAGTACTTTTTTGTGCTTTTTATATTCAGTTTGATTCTCTGTTATTTAGGAATCTCATATTTATCATAAACTTTGGTTTTCTGTCCCACAATGTCTTGTACTTGTGTCTTGCCCATTCACTGGGTGCTATTTTACCATTTTGATTCCAAGTGTTGGCTGGATTTGAAATTGGAAGTATTTCAGATCTGACTTTTAGACTGTTCTCAGGCGTCCTATACACACTTCAGCTGAAAAACTGTGAGCAATTCTGAATTGCGTTGCAGAAGCCTGTGGGTGGGGTTTAACATGCCCGAAATCCTGCACCTCCGATTGGCACCTTCAATTGCACATGTACAGAAATAAAGAGCTGGAATGCGGCTCCCCTGTCACATCGCTCCCGACCAGCTAATGCCTCCCTCTGACCCTCACAGATATTGCTCCATCCCCACAAGTAATCCCACAAGATTACTCTCCCTCACCACCCAGACTGATTGCGGGCCCCTCCCCTCTTATGCCCCCCACGAATCTCAGCCAGAGTGGAAGTGGACTCCCTCCTTCTCCCTCACTGGTCACAGGCAGAGTGACAGCAGACCTCGCTTCACTATCATTGATCACAGGCAGAGTGACAGCAGACCTCGCTTCACCATCATTGATCACAGGCAGAGTGACAGCAGACCTCGCTTCACTATCATTGATCACAGGCAGAGTGACAGCGGACCCTGCTTCCCCATCACTGATCACAGGCAGAGTGACAGCGGACCCTACTTCCCCATCATTGATCACAGGCAGAGTGACAGCAGACCCTGCTTCACCATCACTGATCACAGGCAGAGTGACAGCGGACCCTGCTTCCCCATCATTGATCACAGGCAGAGTGACAGCAGACCCTGCTTCCCCATCACTGATCACAGGCAGAGTGACAGCGGACCCTGCTTCCCCATCACTGATCACAGGCAGAGTGACAGCGGACCCTGCTTCCCCATCACTGATCACAGGCAGAGTGACAGCGGACCCTGCTTCCCCATCACTGATCACAGGCAGAGTGACAGCGGACCCTGCTTCCCCATCACTGATCACAGGCAGAGTGACAGCGGACCCTGCTTCCCCATCACTGATCACAGGCAGAGTGACAGCGGACCCTGCTTCCCCATCACTGATCACAGGCAGAGTGACAGCGGACCCTGCTTCCCCATCACTGATCACAGGCAGAGTGACAGCGGACCCTGCTTCCCCATCACTGATCACAGGCAGAGTGACAGCGGACCCTGCTTCCCCATCACTGATCACAGGCAGAGTGACAGCGGACCCTGCTTCCCCATCACTGATCACAGGCAGAGTGACAGCGGACCCTGCTTCCCCATCACTGATCACAGGCAGAGTGACAGCGGACCCTGCTTCCCCATCACTGATCACAGGCAGAGTGACAGCGGACCCTGCTTCCCCATCACTGATCACAGGCAGAGTGACAGCGGACCCTGCTTCCCCATCACTGATCACAGGCAGAGTGACAGCGGACCCTGCTTCCCCATCACTGATCACAGGCAGAGTGACAGCGGACCCTGCTTCCCCATCACTGATCACAGGCAGAGTGACAGCGGACCCTGCTTCCCCATCACTGATCACAGGCAGAGTGACAGCGGACCCTGCTTCCCCATCACTGATCACAGGCAGAGTGACAGCGGACCCTGCTTCCCCATCACTGATCACAGGCAGAGTGACAGCGGACCCTGCTTCCCCATCACTGATCACAGGCAGAGTGACAATGGACCCTGCTTCACCATCATTGATCACAGGCAGAATGACAGCGGACCCTGCTTGCCCATCATTGATCACAAGCAGAGTGACAGCGGATCGTGCTTCACTATCATTGATCACAGGCAGAGTGACAGCCTTGCGCCCCCACTCATCTGGATGCTCGGCGCTTACCTCCTCATTATTGGAGCACATAATCAGACTTTTGTAGAGCATATCTGTTTTGCACCAAGTCTGGATAGGTGAACATGATGATAAAGGGGGAAATGCCAGTAAGATTGGGCGTACAGCCCCATTAAGTCAATTTAATTGCATGCAAATGATTTAAATGGCCGTTGCGCCCATTTTGGGTACGATCCCAATTACAGCATTTTTGGGCCTTGGTAGAGGGAACCGGCACAGAGACGGGCACAAATCACGCTACTTGTCTCATGCCCAACTTTACCAAGTTTTTGCACTCAGAACTGGATGGTAAAATCAGGCTCACTGTATGTTAAAGATTTAGATGTTAGCTGAGAAAGCCACATGCCCAAGTTTGACAATGACCCAAATATGAACAGCACATGTAAAGCAGTGTAAATGAGAGCCTGATCTTACAAAGAATTATTAATCGATTAAATAATTAGGCTAAACTATGACAAATGGATTTCAGTGCAGGCAAGTATGAGTTCATCCACTTTGGATCTAACAAAGAAAGATCAGAGTACTTTCGAAAAGGCAAAAAACTAGAAGCGGTGGAAGTCCAAAAAGACATGAAGATCAAAGTAGCAAGATCATTAAAATGTCATGGATAATTAGAGAAAATATTCAAAGCGGGCTTCTATTTAGAGGACTTGAATGCAAAGAGATGGAAGTCGCTCTATAGCTATACAAAGTATTAGTTCAAAGACACCAGGTTAGTCTGTTATGCACACTTCAAAATTAGAAGGAATATATTGGAATATATTGGCCTTGTTAGCAAGCGTAGCATATATTTGCTAGAACAATACCTGGACTTTTCAGGGTTAAGTTATGAGGAGAGTTTAAAAAAAAAGATATTTCACTAGCTGGTCAATCTAGGCCGAGGGGACATAGTCTAAAAATTACAACCAGATCTTTCAAGAGCAACATTTCTGTGTTAGGAAACACTTCTGCATACAGGTGCTAAAAGTTTGGTATTCTGTTCCATTAATAGCGTTTGAAGCTGTTTGGTCAAATGTTAATTTTAAATCTGAGATTGTCAGATTTCTCTAACAAAAGTGTCAAGGGATATGAGGAACAGATGGCTATAGAAAGCTAGCTCACACCTCAGCCATAATATCACTGAAGTGCAAGAACTTTTCCCCATGGAGCTTTAGCTTTTGAAGCTCTTCCTCCCTCCACTTTGGAGAATATGTTCATTCTATACCCAAATCTCCTCCTCTTTAAAAGTCTTCATTGTGCAATTACTATTTTGCCAATCGATTTTTTGATTGCAATCCATTAAAACCTGAATTGTTTTTAGCTCACTGAAATTAGCCATCCCTCAGTTGAGTATTTTTTTATTGTAGATTGTTCATTGTCCATGTCTATCAATATACTGAATCTGATGGTATTATAACCATGGTTCCCCCATTGAAATATGCTCCACATGCTCTGTTCCATTCCCCAGGAATAGATCTATCACTGCTTCCTTTCTAATTGGGTAGGAAGCCTATTGCTTAAAAAAGTTCTCTTGTATGCATTGCGGAAATTCATTTCTCCTTTTCTTTGCCCTTTGTACTCTTATTGCCCCACAAAAAATTAGGATAGTTGAAATCCTACGTTATCACTACTTTGTAGCTTTTGCGTATTTCTATTCCTTTTTGCTGGCAAATTTGATCTTCTATTTCCTTTCCATTATTTGGTAACGTACAATATACATCAGGAATAAGATTATTCTTCAATTCTATTCAAATAAATTCAATCTTTTATTCCTCAACTTTATTATACCTTTCTAGTGCTATAATAATTTGAGTGATTGTTAATGCCTTTCTTTTTTCTCTTGTCTTTCCTGACTGTTTTGTCGCTGACAATACTAAGTTCTCAGTGGTCTCCCTGTTGAGCCAGGTCCCTGTTGCCTTCTGTCATAATATGATGTAACATTTTGTGTCTGCAGCTCTTCACCCATATTTATCATGCAACCTGCATTTCTGTATCTGCATTTCAAACCTATCTTAGCCTGCTGCCGCCCTTTGCTTGATCACTTCTACTTCTCAACTTTGCTTTAGAGCTTTTTCAATTCTCCCCGGTCTACAGTACGACCTTATTTCTCCTGTGTTATGTCTCACCTTTCTGTCACCCCCAGAGAAATTACTTTGCAATCATATTTGGATACTTTGAAAAGTGTGTTGTGAGTTCAGCTGCAATAACAGCCTTGTTTCTCTGAAACTTTGATGTTCTAGAAACAGCCAGTTTACAGAAATGGTACTTTCACGCATCTTTAAATTTAGTGTCCGTGCAAAGCTGAAACACTTTACATTGCACTAGGTCTGCCAAAAATACAAATATATATGGATTTTTTGTGACCTCAGGACATTCTAAAGTGCTGCTGTTGAAGTGTAGTCATTATGGCAATGTAGGAAAATGCAGTAGTCAGTTTGCCGGCAAAATCCCAGAGCAACAAAAAAAATGATCAGATAATTCTGTTGGAATGTTGTTGACGGATGAAGCTATTGGCTAGAATATCAGTAAAATTCCTTGCTGTCCCTAGAATCATGCCTTGGGATCTTTTGAAGTTACCTAATGTCTCATTTGAAAGAGAACATCTCTAACAGTGCAGCACTCCTGCAGTACTGCTGTCAGGGAGGGGAATTTTAACAGGCAGAGGGAAGTAGATTTGAGTTATTGCCCAGAGTTAAATCCTGTAAAAGATGATGTTGGCTTGGAATTGGACATCACCCTGCCCTCCACTGGGTTTCACCCACATAAGATCAGCTTTCTCAACTTGTGTGAGCACAGTGTCCAAGGGGCTCAAGTTTTCAGAGCAAGTTGTGGGTGACAGTGACTCCTAAAACAAGATGTCCTTTCCAGTCAACCAGGTGAGCGTATGTTGCCAGTGGCTATCAAGGTAGGTTGCCACAGGAAGGCCACCTGGCTTTCTGTCTCTCCCGGAAGTAATGTGTTCTCTTCTTCTGCAAGAAGAGAAAGAAGATAATTATGTTAGAAGTGGTTTGTGTGATGTGAAGAGATGGCAAGAGAGAGAAGCGATGAGTGACTGTGAAATAGGATGTCAATGAATGTAAGTGTTGGCTGTTCAAATGGACATATGGGGAGGTGCCTTGAGAGGGAAGGTGTAAGTTAAGCAATGAATCACGTGCGAATAAACTTACTATAATCAGTTGCTCTTCCATGTGAAACTTTGTGATAGACATCAAGTCCGTTATAGTTTCAACAGTAACAAGTAAAGTCTTTGGTCTAACTTATTTCCACATCCATCTGGGCAAAGGAAAGTTACATTTTTATATATATATATATTATATATATATGCACAAGTGAATGAGTCAGATGGACCTAAAATTATACCTGTGAATGAATCTTAAATGCAAAACTTCAATTACTGAGAAATACATGACTACTTCTGACACCTGAAAAATATTCTTCATTGTGCTCATGAATAGTAATTAAATGTCCAAATGTTCAAAATCATGCATTATGTACGGAATGTCTAATGAATGACTGCTTATTGGTCCTATTTATGTCAAGTGAATATTGATGGTTTTTTTGAAATTGAGTTGCTTCTAGTTGCAAGAGTAAAATAAATTGTGCATCTATTCCAATCATATACTACTGATGTTGCAGCAACAAATTTGGACTGGAGAATGTTTTTATAAAATTTGGAATGGAACATCCTGATGATTATTGTTTACATTGAGCCAGATGTCTGGCTATTCATAGAATCTCTACAGTGCCAAAGGAGGCTATTCAGCCTGTCAGTCTGCATTGACTTTCATAGAACATAGAACATTACAGCACAGAACAGGCCCTTCGGCCTTCGATGTTGCGCCGACCAATATAAAAAGCAATGACCCTCCAAATTAAACCATTCCCTTCTCTTCCATATACTTATCAACTAACATCTTAAACGCCACCGAACTTGGCGCATCTACAACTGCTGCAGGCAGGGCATTCCACTCCCGAACCACCCTTTGGGTAAAGAACCTACCTCTGATATCCGTCCTATAACTATCACCCCTTAATTTAAAGCTGTGTCCCCTCGTGCTAGCTTTCTCCATCCTAGAAAAAGGCTATCACTGTCCACCCTATCTAAACCTCTAATCATCTTATATGTTTCAATAAGATCCCCTCTTAGCCGCCTCCTTTCTAACGAAAACAACCTCAAATCCCTCAGCCTCTCTTCATAAGACCTGCCCTCCATACCAGGCAACATCCTGGTAAACCTCCTCTGTACCCTCTCCAATGCCTCCACATCTTTCTTATAATGTGGGGACCAGAACTGCACACAATACTCCAAGTGCGGCCGCACTAGAGTTTTGTACAGTTGCAACATGATGCTGCGGCTCCGAAATTCAATCCCCCTACCAATAAAAGTTAAGACTCCATATGCCTTCTTAACAACTTTATCCACTTGACTGCCTACTTTCAGGGATCTATTGACACATACACCAAGATCCTTCTGTTCCTCAACACTATTAAGAGCCCTACCATTAGCCCTATACTCTACACATTTATTGTTCCTGCCAAAGTGCATTACCTCACACTTTTCCACATTAAACTCCATTTGCCACCTCTCGGCCCAGCTCTGCAACTTGTCCAAGTCACTCTGTAAACTATAACACCCCTCTTCACTATCTACCACTCCTCCGACTTTAGTGTCATCTGCAAATTTACTGATCCATCCCTCAATACCCTCATCCAGATCATTTATAAAAATTACAAACAGCAGGGTCCCCAAAACAGACCCCTGAGGTACACCACTAGTCACCGAACTCCACGATGAATATCTCCCATCAACCACCACCCTCTGTCTTCTATCTGCTAGCCAATTCCTAATCCAATTAGCTAAATCACCCTCTATCCCATACATCTGCATTTTCTGCAGAAGTCTTCCATGGGCCACCTTATCAAACGCCTTACTAAAGTCCATATATACCACATCAACCGCCTTACCCCCATCCACCTCTTTGGTCACTTTTTCAAAAAACTCAATAAGGTTAGTAAGGCACGACCTACCCTTCACAAAACCATGCTGACTATCCCAATCAATTCATTTCTCTCTAAATAACTATAAATCCTATCCCTAATAATTCTCTCCAATAATTTGCCCACAACAGAAGTAAGACTCACTGGCCTATAATTCCCTGGAAGGTCTCTCTTCCCCTTCTTGAACAATGGGACCACATTCGCTATCCTCCAGTCCTCCGGAACCACACCCGTAACCAACGACGACCTGAAGATCAGAGCCAGAGGCTCTGCAATCTCCTCTCTTGCCTCCCAGAGAATCCTAGGGTAAATCCCGTCCGGCCCAGGGGACTTATCCAACTTCAAACCCTCGAGAATTTCTAGCACATCCTCCCTATCTACTACAATACTTCCCAATTTGCAACCCTGTACCTCAGTGTTCTCCATAGCTACATTTCCAGCACTCTGCGTGAATACCGAAGAGAAATATTTATTCAGTGCCTCACCAATCTCTTCAGGCTCCACGCACAACTTCCCACTGCTGTCTATGACTGGCCCTAATCTTGTCCTAACCAATCTTCTATTCTTAACATATCTGAAGAAAGCTTTAGGATTCTCCTTAATCCTATCAGCCAAAGTCTTCTCATGTCCCCTCTTCGCTCTCCTCAATTCACTCTTTAGCTCAAAGACAGAGCTAAAGGGTACTTTCTGACAGAGTACCTTACCCAGACCCACTCCTCTCACCCTATCCTCATAATCTCACATATATACGCTGATAATCCCACTAACCTACACATCTTGGGGCACTAAGGAACAACTTACCATGGCTAATCCACCTAATCAGCACACTTTTCTCTCTATGAAGGAAACTGGAGCACCCAGAGCAAACCCACGCAGACACGGACAGTTTGCAAACTCCATACAGTCACACAAGCTGTGAATCAAACTTAGGTCCCTGATGCTATCAGGTAGCAGTGCTAACTATTGTGCTACCGTGCAGGCTCATTGTAAACCGTTTTTAGTGAGTCATTTCAGGGACTTTCTGACACTAGGGAAATGATTGTAATATTGTCCATTTTGAAATTACTTCACAAGATGTGCAAGTCGCTGGCTAGGTGAGCATTTTTATTGCCTATCTCTAATTGCCTTAAAGAAAGTGGTGGTGAGCTACTTGTTGAAATGCTGCAGTCCATGTGGTTAGGCAAACCCATGGTGCTGCGCACAGCCAGTTAGAGGGAAGCAGTACTTTAGTGGTAATATCACAAGACTAGTTATCCAGAGGCCTAGGCAAATGCTTTTGGGACACTATTTTGAATCCCTTTACAGCAGCTGGTGGAATTTAAATGCAGTTAACAAACTGGAATTAAAAAGCTAGTCCAGGTGATGGTGAAAGAATTGTTGTAAAGAGCCCTGTAGTTAACTAATGCCATGCTTGACCTAGTCTACATCTGACTCCAGAGCCACAACAATGTGATTGACTTTGAAATGGCCTCATAAGCCACTCCGTTGTCTCAAAAATCCTTTTAAGAAATTTAAGTTTATTGATTTGTTTTCAGAAACCTCATTATCATGCTGACAACTCTCTGTAAATATATTGAAAGATGTAGTTACAATCATTTGCGGATTGGATATCACACACACCGTATTTTGCACAGCCTGCACCATGTGGGAATTCTTAGACGCTTCTTGCAGTCAGGATGAGTACATGTGCAGGAAGTGCCACAGGTTTGATCAGCTTGAGAGCTGAGTTTCAGAGTTTGAGAATCAGCTGGAGGCACAGCGGTGCATCCACGAGGCTGAGAGCTTTGTGTATAGCACACTTTTAGATGTGGAGACTCTGCAGCTCAAGGAATTGCAATCAAATTGTTTACTTTGCAAATGCAAAGTCCCCAGGCCAAGCAGTTTGTTCCTGTCCTACTGTGTTGAGTGTGGATAGGCTTCCATTGAGAGTGGATTGGACATTCTTCTAATATGTGGTGCATAGTTTGCTCTTTCCTATAGGCACATAAGAGGCTGGCAGTAATGCCCCATCTGTGGAGTATGGCCAAACAGATGCCATAGTTGGTCTGAACCCATTGAGAATGGACCGCTCTTTCCTTGGAAGGTTAAAATCAGGCAGCAGTTATGTCCGGTTTGAGACCAGGTACTTGCTTGTCACGGCCAGTGATTCCTATTCATTTCTCTGGGTGGAATTTCTAAATAAACAGTCTCATAGATATACTAGCAGACTTCTTCTAACATATGCTTCCGAGGATTTACTATATCGTATCCACAGGTCCCTATCACTGTGTTTGAACTGTTTGTCTGGTAATACCTGTGCAGTAAAGCTAGGACAGGCTGTTCCTCAGTCTTTGAGGGTTGGCTGATGTTTCAAGATTGCAGTTGTTGATTTGGGCTTCCCCTGACGTCTACATCTGATTCTGGTTTTCATGTCATCTGGCTGGGGTGGGTCTTCTGGGTCTGGTCAATCTTGCCACAAGGTGAAAGGAGCTGGAGATTGTGCTGTTCAGCTGCCAGTTGAAGGTGCTCTCTGGAGATGCCATTGAAGAAGGAACAAAAGCAGAGAGAACAGGGGCTTCAGATTCTCCCTTTTACCCCTCTCCTCATGCCCTTCCCAAAGATTTTGTGTCTTGTGTCCATTACTAGCATCGGGCAGGGGCTGGAAGATCCAATGAGGTGACTACTTTCCATATTTGGAGGTCACAGAACATGGTTTAAAATTGGCATCTGTCAAGTGCTGCCCTTGTAACTCTATGCCTCTGGCCTCCTGCTGAGCTGGATGCCACCATGTCTGGGTAGCATTCGTCTATCAAAACAGCCTCACTGGAGATGTAAACAGCGGTTCATTCAGTAAAAGTGTGCCGTTAGCACTTGGCCAGGTAGTTCCAGGCCTGTCTGGTTTCTATGGGAAATTGATTGTCCAAGATGTGACTGCTTAAATAGTATCTGTTCCAGCTCTGCAGTTTGCAAATTGCAGAACCAGCTAGTTTGAATTTTGACATCTTCATTTCGAGTTTTTACCCGTGCTCGTGAAAATCATATCAATATTTCTACAACAGTCTTTGGAATTATGGGTCACCTGATCACAAGGGTGCAATCTCAACGAACAAATTTGACTGAATTGTTTGAGGAGGTGACGAGGTATGTAGGTGAGGGCAGTGCAGCTGCTGTAGTCTCAATGGACTTCAGTAAAGCCATTGACAAGGTCCCGCATTGGAGACTGATGAAGAAGGTAAGAGTCTATGAGATCCAGGGCATTTTGGCAAATTGGATCCATAATTGGCTTAGTGGCAGGAGACAGAGGGTGAAAGCTGAAGGTTGTTTGTTGGAACCTGAAGTGTATGTTCAATGGTATACCACAGGGATCAGTGCTGGGTTCCTTGCTGTTTGTTGTGTAAATTAATGATCTAGATGTGAATGTGAGGAGTATGATTAGCAAATTCACAGATGACACAAAAATTGGTGGTGTGGCAAATGGCAAGGAGAACGACTTAGTCTACAGGATGATATAGATGGGCTGAAATTTAACTCTGAAAAATGTGAAGTGATGTAGTTTGGGAGGACCAAAAGGGCAAGGGAATGACTAGTAGAACACAAAGAAGTGCAGAGGATCAGAGGGCCCTTAAGATGCAAAGATGTTCAAAGATCCCTAAAAACAATAGAGCAGGTAGTTAAGGTGTTAAGAAGGCATATGGAATACTTGTTTTTATTAGTTGAGGCACAGAAAATAAGAGCAGGGAGGTTATGATGGAGCTGCATAAAATGCTCATTAGGCCGCAGTTGGAGTACTGTTCAGTTCTATAAGAAGGATCTGATTGTATTAGAAAGGGTGCAAAGAAGATTCAGGGCGATAATTATGAAGACTGGCTGGTTAGGTTAGAGCAGAGAAGGCAAAAGGGAGACCTGATCAAGGCATACAAAATTACGAGGGACATAGATAGGATAGATAGAAAGGATCTTTTAGATGAATCAATATTCAGGGGCATAGATTTAAGATCAGGGGCAGGAGATTTCAAGAGGATATGATGAAATTTTTTTTCACCCAGAAGGTGGTTCAAATCGAAACTCTACCTGAAAAAGTGGTAGAGGTGGGAACCCTCACAGCATGCAAGAGACACTTAGATGACCGCTCGAAACACCATGGTATACAAAGCAACGTTCCAAATGCTGGAAAACAGGATCTAAAACGATAGATGTATTATATACAGTGATGACAGGCTTAGCTAAAGGGCCTTCAGCCATGCTGTAGAACTCTATAACAGCTTGCAAATAGAAAACTGAATTGTCTAATGTGACATTACTTTTCAATCTATGACCCACATCTGATTCATGCCAGGTTAATTGAACGGGCATCTTTCTGTATTAAAAACAGAATATGCTGGCAAAACTCAGCAGTTTTTGCAGCATCTTTCTGTATTGCCCTTGAGGATCTTACATATCTCTGGTTCCAAGTAGTTTCTGACTCAACACGAATCTAACTAAATTTTTGGCAAACGTTGGTGATCTTGTGAAGTACAGGCTTAAGAATGTCTTCATCAATGACCTTTCCCTCATCATACCATCAGAATGGGGATGTTAAAAATATAAGAACTAAGAGCAGGTGTAGGCCATCTGGCCCCTCAAGCCTGTTCTGCCATTCAATAAGAAGATGGCTGATCTTTTTGTGGACTCAGCTCAACTTACCCACCCTCTCAACATAACACTTAATTCCTTTACTGTTAATCATTTACTGTTCAAAAATGTATCTATCCTTGCCTTAAAAACATTCAATAAGATAGTTTCAACTGCTTCACTGGGCAGGGAATTCCACAGATTCACAATCGGCTGTGTGAAGAAGTTCCTCCTTTAATTCAGTCCTAAATCTGCTTCCCTTTATTTTGAAGTTATGCCCACTAGTTCTAGTTTCACCCGCCAGTGGAAACAACTTCTTTGCTTTTATCTTATCTATTCCCTTCGTAATCTGATATGTTTCAATATGATCTCCCCTCGTTCTTCTGAATTCCATTGAGTATAGCCCCAGTCTACTCAGTCTCTCCTCATAAGCCAACCCTCTCAACTCCGGAATCAACCTAGTGAATCTCCTCTGCATCCCGTCCTGTGCCAGTACATCCTTTCTCAAGTAATGATTGCACAATGCTCAATGCCATTCACAACTCCAGATACTGAAGCAATTTGTGCCAACTGTATCACGACCTAGACAACATTTAGGTTTGGGGCTGATTAGTGGCAAGTAACATTTGTACCACATACATGCCAGTATATTACTTAGTACATGATTACAATGTGACATAGAATACCTATCCACAGAACAGTTAATTCCCAGCTCTTTGTGAATGATATAACAATATAATAATAGGTGACTAAGATAAAAATTTGATTCCTTGTGTCTTTACACAAGAGTGAAAGGTACTAGATGTGAAATCATGTGCAAACTTAGACTCTCTAAAGAATTAGGAATTGTTGATTTAAGGAAAATTATTTGGCATAAAGTGTAAATTTTGTTCTTGGAGTCAGCTGTAGCACTCAAGAAATCTGAGAGTTTTTGAGATCTGATGGGATAGTGAGACTAAGTATATTGATGGACAAATAAAGCTAAGGAGAAAGACATCAAGGATAAGAGTTACTGTTTGGTCATGCAAGAGACATGAAAGAACTGTCTAAAGAACTAAAAGGAACAAGCTTTTTATGTCAATGAATTTTGAAGGGCATACTAGGGTCAAAGCTATTTTAAAATTACTTTCTTTAATGCTCATCAATGAATATATCCCTTGTTAGTCAAGGTTTATATTTTAATACAATTTTTAAGGCATTATGAGAAGGAAATGAAAGTAATTGGAAATTATTAGGTGACGATAAAACAAGCTGCAGATTTTTTATTACCTGTTTTGTGCTCCCACTAAAACCAGTTTCATTTTGATCATATAACTTTTTTGTTTCATATGTATACCTTTTCAAAATTTGTAAAATCTATAATGTAATCCAAATGCCACAATTCATTTGGTGGAACACAAGTCAATTAGGTTAAATATAATAAATGGCAGTCTCCAGTGCCTTGTTCCACTTCCAGCGCAGATTGCATCTATATTTGCATTCCAGTGTTTTAATGTAATTTGCCATTTCAAAACACATGGTCATGGACACTCATGCTGAAAGAACAAAATTTGAATGGTTCAAAGAGTGTCTTTCACTGAGTTATTGGCCTTCCAGTAGTAGTTGTGTTTATCTCAATGTGTATCCTGGGGAATAGCCCATAGAGTACAGAATCTGGTGTTTATGAGGCTGCTTGGTATAAACCTCAGAAAAACCCTGCATCTCTTTCCAGATGCTGTTTTTCAATGCCAATTCTAGAAGAAAATAGGTGATGATCTCTTCCCCACCACAACAGCTTTGAGGACACCTGATGTGTGAGAAGAAACCGAGGTGTTGGATGTGTGAGAAGAAACTGAGGAATGGTCAGACAGTTCTTCTTGTTCCCAGTTTTGGTGCCTAATTTAAAATTCTGATGATGAAACATTCAACCAAATGACTTTGTTGTCTTGTGAATGCAACCACTCATCAGGATCTGCCATCTCTTCTGACTACATAATGCGTCACACACTGCCAACTATCAGAAAATGCTTGAATAACGAGTGCGTTGCCAGACCTCTTTTTCAAGCTTGCCCCATCCCCACCTTTTTCAGTGTATGAACTTTGATTTGTCACCAATATTTCTCAATTGAATAATAATGACCGCTTTGATTTTGCATGAATGGACATGAATACGTGTAGAATATTAATAGGAACACTATAGCACAGTAATTATTATTGAAGTTGCACACTTCAAAGTGTCATGCTGTTCTTACTCATTAAACATTGCTGATTTTTAAAGTGTTAATTTGGAAGTGTGAGGGGACTCATTTTGGCAGGAGGAAAATGGACAGACAGTATAAATTACGGGGAGAAACTCTAAAGGGGTTGCAGGAACAGGGGTTCTCAGTGTATATGTGCATAAGTCATTGAAGATGGCAGGTCAGGTTGAAAGCTCAGTTAATAAAGCACACAGTAACTTAGATATTATTAATAAGGACATTGAGTACAAGAGAAAACAGGTCATGTTGAACTTGTGTAAGACATTAGTAAGTGGAGTACTTTCCAATTCTTGGCACCGTATTTGAGGGACTTGAATGTGTAGGCAATGGGGAGAGTACAAAGGAGATTCACAAGAATGATTCCAGGGATAAAAGAACTGTCTGAGGATGGATTGGAGAGGTTGGGCTATTTTCCTTGGTGAAAAGAAGGCTGAGAGGAGACTTGACAGAGTTATTCAAGATCTTGAGGGTATTTTCAGGGTACATAGTGAGAAACTGTTTCCACACAAAAAGACCATCAAGAATTAGAGAGCACGGATTCAAAATAATTGATAAAAGGAATAAAGATGTTGGGAGGAATTTTTTTCTGGAACAAACTTTCTGAGAGGGTGATGGAGACAGTTTCATTTGTGGTATTCAAAATGAATTGGAATTCCAACTGATTTGAGAGAATATGCAAAGCTACAGAGACAAGTGGAACTATGTAGCTTGCTCTTTCAGAGAACCAGTGCAGACTCAATGGCCTCTTTCTGCATTGATAAAGATCCTGTGATTCTGTAATTTGAAAGGATTTAAATTGCAGGAGCTCCTTCTTGTCACTGATTCACTGTTGGGATACCTCAGCATATTTGCTTTGGGTATTAATTCCATTTCATTAACTGTCTCACATTCAGCAGAGACAAGTGTGAACGGAGATAAGCCTTGCAGTGGAATATTGTAGAAAATTCTAAATCCAAGTTCTCTCTCAGGGTCACAAAATCAGAGAATGATTCCAGCACAGAAGAAGGCCACTCGGCATGCGGTGCCTATGTTAGCGCTCTGCACCTCGTCCCACCCCTGCATTTTTTACATTGCTCTACAAACCCTTTCTCTTCAGGTCTTTTTAAAGGACCTGATCAAACCTGCCTCCACCACAGTGTCAGGCAGTGCATTCCGGATCTTAATCACTCATTATGTAAAGGTGTTTTTCCACATCTCACCTTTTCCTTGACTCAGTGTGAGGTATATAAATTACTGGGCCAAATCCTCCGAGAAGTGATAATCACGAGTCACACCTCCCGTTTTTTATGCTAATACGGAACTCTGCATTTCTGGCCAATCTTCTGAACAGGGCTTCCACAGAAATACAGAATGTATCTGTTCCAGGAGTCCTTCTTCACTGGGGGAGCAAAGCCAGGCACCCCTTTGAAGGTACCAGTGCTGTATTTTGATAAATCTTCAGCCACTAACTGAGAAACATTGGGACTTTTAAGAAGCTTTCAAGAGTGTTAGTGAACAAGTATAAACGTGGCAAGTGGATAGGGTGCCTGCTGAGTAAAGTGGTAATGTGGCAGTGTGGGTACAGTGGCAGTGCTGGTAGGTGACAGAGCGGGTAAGGTGGCATGGTGCTAGATGGAAGAGTAGGTAGAGTAGACTGTGGAAGGGTGGGTAGGATGATACGGATTTGGATCAAGATGGGGTCGGGAGGAGTCTGGAGTCAGGAGTAGTTATTGGGTTGTGGGACGCAGAGGGTGTGGAGAATCAAGGAACTCAGAGGGTCTTGGAAGAGTCACAGGGTAGTAAGAGCTTTAGGGAGGAGTTTGAGAATCAGAGCGGTTTGTAGGAATCTGGTGTGACAGTGGGTAGTTGGAGGGAGTTGTCTAGCTACCTAGGAGTCAAAAATGGTTTTCTCTCCTGTCTAATATTTGACTATTCGGGTAAACGGAATCAGAATCCTCCAAAGCCTCTAACACTAGTTCAGAGCTGGAGATCTTTTTGTAAGATTCCAGATGCAGGGGAATTATCCATTTGAAGCTAATAGTTCCCAAGCAATTCCTATGGAGTCCTTGTGTTGGAATCTCCACGGGGTCCTGGAGTGCATCCTCCAGGATACATTCTATTTCCAACCATCCAGAGACTGAATGATCTGGCCCAGAATGTTTCAGAATTCGATCTTTCAACTGATACAGTTACTATATTTTGGAACTGGGGGTTTAAATATACATAGATGAAATGGGCTGTGTGACCTGTGTTGGAGTCTTTTTTATTTGATTATGGTTTGTGGGCATTGCTGACCAGGCCAGCATTTGTTGCTTCTCCACGGTTGTTCGTCAGAAGGTGCTGGTGATAGCCTTCTTGAACCATTGCATTCCCTGAGGTGTGGACACATCCAGAGTGCTGATAGGGAGGGAATTTCAAGATTTTGACCCAGCGACAGTGAAGGAATGGCAGTATATTTTCAAGTCAGGATGGTGAGTGACTTGGAGAGGATGCCCAGTTGGTGCCGTTCCCAGGTACCTGCTGCTCTTGTCCATTTAGATCTTAGTAGCTAAGGGTTTTGAAAGTGTTGTCTAAGGGACCTTGATGAGTTCCTGCAGTGCATCTTGTAGATGGTACACATGATGCCATTATTTGTTGGTGATGAAGGGATTGGATGTTTGTGAAAGGATAGTAATCAAGCAAGCTGCTTTATCCTGGATTGTGTTAAGCTTCTTGAGTGTTGTTGGAACTGCACTCATCTAGGTAAGTATTCCTTTCCACTCCTGAGTTGTGGACAAGCTTAGGGGAATCTGAAGATGAGTTACTTGCCACAGGATTCTTATCCTTTGATGTATTCTGATAGTCACAGTATTTATATGGCTAGTCCAGTTCAGTTCCTGGTCAATTGTAACCCCCAGGATATTGTTACTGCGGGATTCAGCAATGGTAATACCTTTGAATGTCAAGGGGTGATGATTAGATCCTATTTTGTTAGAAATGATCATTGCCTGGCATTTGTGTGGTGCAAATGTTACTTGCCACTTGTCAGCCAAAGCATGGTATTATTCAGGTCTCGCTGCATTTTGATATGGACTACTTCATATCTGAGGAGTCATGAAAGGTGCTGAACATTGTGCAGTCATCAATGAATACGCCTACGTCTGACCTTATGATGGAAGGAAAGTGATTGGAAAAAAATAGCTGAAGATGGTTGAGCTGAGGACAGTACCCTGAGGAACTCTTGCAGAGGTGTCTTGGAGCTCAGATGATTGACCTCAAGCATCACAACCATTTTCCTTTGTGCCAGGTATGACTCCAATCAGCAAAGAGTTTGCCCCCTGTTATCCATTGATTCCAGATTTGCTAGGGTTCCATGATACCATCCTCGGTCAAATGCCTCCTGCACTCTTCATTAACAGCACGTTGACCCACTGTCTTGGTAGTAATGGTAGAGTGGAGATGTGCCAAGTCATGAGGCTATAGTTTATGGGGGAATGTAATTCTACTGATGATGATGACATACAGAGCCTCATTGAATCCATACATGTAGAAGGAGGCCACTCAGTCCAGCGTATCTACACCGACTGTCTGACAGAGCATCTTGTCTTGACAGAGGCCCATCCCCTGCCCTTCCTTAACTCCACATATTTACCTCCACCTAACTTGCACACCTTTGGGCTGTGGGAGGAAACCTGCACACGCGGAGGAAACCTATGCAGACATGGGAAGAATGTGCAACTCTACGCAGACAGTGACCCAAGTTTCAAATTGCTGGATCTGTTCAAGGTCCATCCCATTTAGCATGGTGGTAGTGCCACACAACACAATGGAGGGTATCCTCAATGTGAAAATGGAACTTTATCTTCTGGGGATTATGCAGACATTACTCTTATTAATATTGTCATGGTCACAGAGGGTGATGAATGTTTGTAAGAAGTAGAGGTGGGTACAATTTTGTCTTTTAAAAAGCATTTAGACAGTCACATGGATAAGGTGGGTATCGAGGGATATGGGCCAAACGCCGGCAATGGGAATAGTTAAATGGCTACAAAAAGGGGAAGTGTGGACGAGTGGGCCAAATGGCCTGTTTCCATGCTGTAAACTGCTATGTCTCTATGACTGATGCATCTGCAGCTGGCAGGTTGGTGGGGATGAGGTCAAGTATGTTTCCTCTTGCTGGTTCCCTTACTACACAATCTAGCAGCTATGACATTTAGGGTGCTGATGCTGGTGTTGGACTGCGGTAAACACAGTAAGAAGTCTGACAACACTAGGTTTAAGTCCAACCGACTTATTTGATAGTAAACTTGCAAGCTTTCAGGGTTTGCCCCTTTGTCAGGCGAATGGAGAGTTCTGGCCTCAGACAGAACAGATAACAGCACAGACAGTTTACAGATTACTGATTAGAATGC
The DNA here is from genome assembly GCA_024679065.1 of Sphyrna mokarran. Lineage (NCBI taxonomy): Eukaryota > Metazoa > Chordata > Chondrichthyes > Carcharhiniformes > Carcharhinidae > Sphyrna > Sphyrna mokarran. The sequence continues at coordinate 108,555,928 of JAGIQG010000007.1, forward strand.
GAATCTTTACACCTAACCTGCTATTGAAGTCTTTAGTGGCCAACAATGTGAGTGGAAGAAGCATTAAGCCCAGGTTAAAGAGATGTGTATTGTCTCCAGACAGTACAGTAAGGTTTTGCAAACCCAGGCAAGTCATGGGGGTTACAGATAGTGCGACATGAACCCAAGATCCCAGTTGACACCATCCTTATGTGTGCAGAACTTGGCTATCAGTCTCTGCTCAGCGACTCTGCACTGCCGTGTGTCGTGAAGGCCAACTTAAGAATGCTTACCTGAGGTTGAATGTCCGTGACCACTGACCTTGGCTCAGCAAGGATCCTGGGTTCATGTCGCACTATCTGTAACTTGGGTTTGCAAAACGTCATTTACTATCCTGTCTGCAGACAATACACATCTCTTTACCTGGGCTCAATGCTCCTTCACTCACATTGTTGGCCACTTTATGGTTAGTTGTAAAGACTTGCATTCTAATCAGTAACCTGTAAACTGTCTGTGCTGTTATCTGCGCTGTCTGAGGCCAGAACTCTCCATTCGCCTGGTGAAGGGACAAACACCAAAAGCTTGTGAGTTTACTATCAAATAAATCAGTTGGACTTAAACCTGATGTTGTCAGACTTCTTACTGGATTTAGGACCCTTCCAGCTTGGTCTGTGTGGTACTACCGAGCCACTCTCAGTGATGGGCTTTAAGTCCTCAACCCAGAGTATGTTCTGTGCCTTCACCATCTTAGTGCTTCCTTCAAATGGTATTCAACACGGAAGAGTAATGATTCATTAGCTGTGGGGGAACAGTATGCGATAATCAACCGGAGGTTTCCTTGCCGCCATGAGACTCTACGGGATCCAGAGTCGATATTGAGGGCTCCCCTCTCAACTGTATACCACTGTGCCATCACCTTTGCTGGGTCTGTTCTGCCAGTGAGTCAAGACATACCTAGGGACTGTGATGTGTTGTCTGGGACATTATCTTTAAGGTATGTTCCGTGAGTATGACAATGTCAGGCTGTTGCTTGACTAGTCTGTGACAGCTTTCTCAATTTTGACAGATATTAGTAAGAAGGACTTTGCAATGTTGACAAGGCTGGGTTTTCCATTATCGTTTCCAGTGCCTAGATTGATGCCCAGTGGTCTGTCCAGTTTTATTCCTTTGTGTTTTCTTTGTAGTGATTGATTACAATTGAGTGACTTGCTAAGCCTTTCGGAAAGCAACCACATTGCTGTGGATCTGGAGTTACAGGTAGACTAGGTCAGGACGCAGACTTCTTTTCCTAAACACATTAGTTAACTAGAGTTGGGATTTTTTTTCATGAATTAACACTTGTTTCACGGTCATTATTAGAATTTTAATTACAGATATTTTATGGATTTTAAATTCCACCATCTGCTGTGGTGGAATTCAAAGCAAGAAATCTCACGACACCAGCTTAAAGTCCAGCAGGTTTATTTGACAGCACAAGCCACAAGCTTTTGGAGCACTTGCTGTTCCTTCATCAGGTGAGTGGGAGTTCTGTTTTCAAACAGGGCATATAAAGACAAAACTCAATTTATAAAATAGTGGCTGGAATACAAGTCTTTACAGGTAATCAAGTCTTAAAGGTTCAGATAACGTGAGTGGAGAGAGGGTTAAGCATAGGTTAAAAAGATGTGTATTGTCTCCAGCCAGGACAGTAAGTGAGATTTTGCAAGTCCAGGCAAGTCGTGAGGGTTACAGATAGTGTGACAAGAACCCAAAATCCTGGCTGAGGCCATCCTCACGTGTGCGGAACTTGGCTATCAGTTTCTGCTGATAGATCAGAGGCTGAATGCCAGTGACTTCGAGTAAGCGTTCTCCAAGGCGGCCTTCGCAACACACGAACAATGTGGAATCGCTGAGCTTAACCTTGTGCTTAACCTTCTTTCCACTCACATTATCTATACCTTTAAAACTTGATTACCTGAAAAGACTTGTGTTCTAATCATTATTTTGTAAATTGAGTTTGTGTCTGCATATGCCCTGTTTGTGAACAGAACTCCCACTCATCTGATGAAGGAGCAGCGCTCTGAAAGTTTGTGACTTGTGCTACCAAATAAACCTGTTGGACTTGAACCTGATGTTGTGAGTCTTTTTGTGAGGAATTACAGGAGGCTAGAAGATGGGCAACAATAAAGGCACAGATCATGATAGAAAGGAGAATGTTACCTTCTTGAGAGATGATAACATTTATGTTTATGTGTTCACTGCCACAGCATCTCTGCAATCCTAACAATCCTAACTGGATGTCTGTGACTCTCTCAAAGCCTCTTGTGTTCACAACTACAATATCAGCAGTCTGAGCTTTTATGACAAAGGACTGACTTTGAATTACAGGATTCTGAGCTTCCACTCAGTGCTCATGTATTAGTGGCAGCTAAATGCTGCAATAGAAGCTGAGCTGTCAGCCATCAGATGCTGCATCATGGTTAGTTCTGCAGATATTCAGATGTAGTTCACTATCTTGTCCACACTGGAAAGCAAAGTACTGGACTTCTCCATGCTCCTTAACGTTGCACCCAGGCTGTCTGGTTGGTCTGACAAAGCACTGTGCATATGGGCCAGCCTACATGATCAAAGTGCTCATCTGAATTCTCTGCACAGAACTCACGTGTGACTTCATTGTTAGGCGAGCTAGCATTTATTCTACCTTTGTCAACTGTCCTAGCCAGACATGCTTGGTGGCTCATTACATGCAGATCCCATTTTGAAAATGTCCTTCAATTGGGCAAATAGTTAGTATCTGAGCTGGTGACTGCAAGAATGATAGCGAGTGACATGTTGCTTTTTGTCACTCTCCACCTTTCCCTGCACAGCCTGGCAATGTAGTTTGAAAGAAAAAGGTGCAAGAGGAAGAGGGACAAAGCAAGAGGGCTAGAAGTGCGTGTCTACCTCATCTGTAGAATCAGATGAGATTATGGGAAGGGAAGGGAAATGGGGTGTGAAAAGGAAGATCGTCGATAAGAGTGCTTTGATGGTTTGAGCTCTGCCACTCATTAACTCAGCAATCACTGTCTGCTTCAATCAAGTAAGAATTTAGCAACACCAATTTTTAATCCAACCGATTTATTTGATAGTAAAATTGCGAGCTTTCAACACTCTGTGTCTTACTCAGGCAAATGCAGTGTTCTGGTCTGCAATAGCACACATCAGCACAGACAGTCAGAGATTGCTGATTAGAATGCGAATCCTTACATCTAACCTGCTATTCAAGTGTTAAAGTGGCGAACAATGGGTGTGAAGGGAATCCTGAGCATTGTTAGAGAATTGTGTATTTTCTCCAGACAGCACAGTAAGTGAGGTTTTTTGCTAACCCAGGCAAGTTACGGGGGTTACAGATAGTGTGTCATGAAGCCAAGATCCCTGTTAAGACCGTCCTCATGTGTGCGGAGCTTGGCTATTAGTCTCTGCTCAGCGACTCTGCGCTGTCGTGTATCACGAAAGCCTTCAATCAAGGGCATACCTATTCCTAGTTAGTTTGTTCTATGTTCTTTGTCCTGCAAAAGAGATGGAAATGCGTCAGTGAATGTGGTGCAATCTATTTTGATGACAAACATGCCAAGGTTAAATAGATGGTAGTGTGTACAAGCTGTGAAATGTGGGTGTGAGGCTTGCAGCCATGCTAACTATTTGAGAGTGATGTTAGATATGAGTCATGATTAACAGAGATTGCTGCCACGTCAGCGATGGTGGTGTGGTGTTTTGTACACTATGTAGGGTTAGTGGTGCAGTGGGTGAGATATGGCATTTGAAGATATGTTTACTCACTTGCTCACTTTTGAGATGTTTGGACTATCTTGCACCACTGCCTTCTCATCTGCAGAACTTCCTGTGAATAGACCCCCTCTCTCCTTATCACTTCCTGCATCAAAGTTTCCAGCCCACTGTCCTCTATGCTGTACCTTTTCTGCTTATTTCACACATCAAAGCTGCTTTTAAAACAGTGGTGGTGGGATACGGCCCTTAGGTTGGCAATAATTAAGGGCCTCAATTGGCAGCAGGGCAGGAAGACCTTCCTTAGGCCAGTTAGTTCATCACCAGCAAGTTCTTACTGGCATCACTTCTTGCTTCTGCACCACTGCCTATTCAGGTTGCATTCTTGGATGTCTGAAAATGGGAAAGGCAAAAACTGTAAAGTGCAGCAAGAGGAGAGGCAAAAACCAAAACATTTATTCTTACCCTGACTGCAGCTTGTAAATTGGAAGAGTTTTTTGGATGCAGATCAGTGGGATGTCAGAAGGAGAATTATGTATATCATCATGTTAAATGATTTCAGCCTTGCAGCAGGCCACAGAGAAGGTAATAGAACATAGAACACTACAGCACAAACAGGCCCTTCGGCCCACAATTTGTGCCGAACACATCAAAACCTACCCAGCCATAGACCTATCTATAACCCCCAATCCCATTGGATCCCATATACTCATCCAGAAGTCTTTTAAAAGACCCCAGCGAGTTCGCCTTGACCACCACCAACGGCAGCCGATTCCATTCACTCACCACCCTCTGAGTGAAAAACTTTCCCCTAGCATCCCCTCTGTACTTGCTTCCCTGCACCTTAAATCTGTGCCCTCTCGTCGCGACCATTAATGGTGACCATTAAGACCAGTAATGTGCCACTAATGGTAGTGTAATATATTTGGATGAGGCGCCAGTCATGTTTCAGTAGCTGATATTGTTGGAGAACTGTTAGATGTAACAGAGGGACATGGGTTCACATGGACGTGGATGGAGGGCATGAATTTTCCTGGATGGGACATGGGGTGGATACGTGGAGAGGGGCGGTACGGGTAGGGGTGGCTAGAGACTGTAACTGCTCTGAGTACGTGGGCTGTATTTCCAGAGCATTAATATAGGCCTCTCATCACTATGGCCCCTAACCCAACTTAGTGCCAATGAAGTCCAATCCATGGCTTCTTTTAGACGTACAATCCTTTTTCCAACCTACTCAGGACAAACAACAGGGCCCATGCTGAGATGAAATAAGCAGCTATTATAGACTTCACTATATAAAGAAACACTCTTCAATAAAATCAGTCAGTACATTTAAATTCAATTTCTTATAAAAACAACCATTTGTCTTCAGAGTCCCATATCAAAGACTGCTAACTCATTAACAAACTCTTGGAGCTGTCAGTAAAACAGTGAACTTCACAGCCCCCCACTGTGATAATGAAAGGTTGTAGGAATAGTCAATCAGTAAAAATACTATAATGATAAATGTCAGACACGTACCAATAAAATGCTATTGAAATAGCAAACACTGATTTTTTTTTTGGACACAGCAGGCTTTTTTTTTTCAAATTAAAGAGCAAGGGATTTAAAAATTTGACTGATTTACAGTTTCACAGACCTTACCCACTTTTTATAAGCGTGCATGTCTACCCTTTAAAAGTTGTAAATCTCACAGTCTGGGAAACATACTTTTTTCCAGCAAAAATGGAACTTAACACTGAGTTCAAATGATACATAGAACATAGAACCTTACAGCGCAGAACAGGCCCTTTGGCCTTCGATGTTGCGCCGACCAATTAAGAAAAAGCAATGACCGTCTAACCTAAACCATTCCCTTTTCATCCATAAACTTATGGATGATGTGATACCCGATATCACATCACCCCCTCCCAATCTTTCTCCTACCAGCAAAAATAGGATCTGACGGAATGGAAGGTAGGACTTCTGGATCCAGAATTCCTGCGCCATTTTAGATCAAGCGCAGAATCTTCATGATTCACCAAAAACCTGGGCTCTTGTCACTCCTGTAACCTTTAGACCCATTTTGATTGGGATGTCAGCCTTCGGCATTTTAATGAGGCTAAACCATGATGAGTGATAAATCACGGCGCCACTAGTTGGGTCCATTGCCAAGAGAGTTGTCTCTCCGTGAACGCACTGACTCTTGCTGGGGAAGGGATTCAGAGGCATGCAAACGCTCAAGGACCTCACACTTTTTTTATCCTGGTGTCCAGTATGTGTGTGCATTGAAAGGCTATTTGAACACTGAGGGAATCACATTTGAGCTTAATTTTGTCTTCTTCATTCAATATTCACACATATATGGAGTACATATATTTTTATTATTTATAATTGACACAAATAGACTTATATTAACAGTGCAATTAAGTTATTGTGAAAAATCCCCTAGCCACCACTTTCTGGTGCCTGTTTGGGTACATTGAAGGAGAATTTAGCATGTCCAAAGCACCTAACCAGCATGTCTTTCAGACTGTGGAAGGAAATCAGAGTACCTAGAGGAAATCCACACAGACATGGGGAGAACATGCAGACTCTGCGCAGACAGTGGCTCTAGTTGGAAATCAAACTTGGGTCCCTGGCGCTGTGAGGCGTCAATGCTAACCACTGTGCCACCCAAATTAGCAAACAATGAAGAATGGGGACTGTCTCACCTTTTCCTTTTCCAAAAACCAAGAGCTCCGAAGCCAATTTTAGTGTGTCTTATGTGGACTGGGTGAGATAGCTTACTCAATTTGTAGCAAGCTAGAGAAAACTGGCAGTGCCTTCCCCCATCCCCTCAGATTCTCTTCCGATCTTTTGAGGGCAGGCAGCAAGGTAAGGGAAGCTTAAAAGCTGAGTGAGATCTTTGGCCTTATACAGCTGCCAGAGAGTGCAAAAACTAATATCCATTCTGCATCTGCCAGTTTCCACTTCAAGTTACATACTCTATGGGAAACTGATCTTTTAAAATACAAATCTCTCCACCCTGAGGTCCTTTGTGCTGTCAATGAGAGGGACTCTTGGATGTATCTAGCACCATCTTTACTCAGGAAAACTTCTATGAAATGTATTATATGATACATTTCTCATATATCTGCCCTGACACTTCAAGCAGAAGTTTGATAGGCACAAAAATGGGTCTGTAGTCCTTTCATATCTCAGCTTGTCTGGATTATGATTTTTAGGGCATGATGTAAATTTGAGGGGCTATGCTTTCTCTAAGACTTGCTAAATCAGCAGAATAAACAGTTCTGGAAAGCTAACAGCCTTTCAACTGTGCTTTTGGAACAAGCTGTTTTTGCTTTGCCAGGGACTGTACATGAAAGCTGCACAGTGAGAAGTTGCCATCTCATGAATTGTAAAATATTTTGTAATACAGGCTGCATGCTGAATTTCCCTGTGATGTGCAAACTTTGTGGTAATGTGATACTGCAATAATGCACTTACAAAGAAGATTTACACCGTTTTATATTCTGACACTTCAAAACATTTTCAATAACAGAAAGGAGCAAACATGGTGATTTTTTTAAAAATTAAATTGTAATCCATTGATATAATAGGCATAGGACTTGCAAGAATCCTTCTCCCATCTCACTTCTATAATGTGGGTAAATACTTACACCTATAAATTAGAGTGTCCGCTGAATGCCTGTCCAAGTTCCCTTGGAGCAGCACGGAGAGGCAGCGATTTGGGAGAGCGTGAAGTTTGAGTGTTAAGTAGTTTTTAACTTTTCTCTTTGTTTAAAATAGCGAGCGGGGGTAGTTTTTGCCGTTTTTATTTAAACTAACTGGAAACCGGAAGTCGTCATTAGGAGGCTGCCAGTAGTTGTAGTTTTCTCTGTCTCTATAAATTGGTACAGAGAGGAAACCCGATACTCTACACAGGTAGAGTATCCCACCCTCCCACCTCCTCTAACCTAATAATAAAAGTGTGTGAGAAGTTTTTTTTTCTCTCTCCTGGAAATTAAAGTACAGGGATGGCAGTGCAGGCAGTACGTTGCACCTCCTGCGGTATGTACAAGGTGAGGGACACCAGTAGAGTTCCTGCTGATTACACCTGCAGCAAGTGTGCACATTTGCAGCTCCTTGAAGATCGTGTTAAGGAGCTGGAGCTGGAATTAGAGGAACTCAGGGTAATTCGAGAGGTTGAGGAGGATATTGGCAGGAGTAACAAAGAGATAGTCACTCCTAAAAGTGATTCTTGGGTAACTATTAGGAGGAGGGGTAAGAAGCAATCGGGTAGACAATCCCCTGGGGCTGTTCCCCTCCAAAACAAATTTTCTGTCTTGGAAGCTACAGTTGAGGAAGAATCAACTGGAGATGACCAAAGGGAGCAGGTCTCTGGGGGTGAGCCTGCTGAGAATGTTCAGGTGGGTAGGGGGAATAAGAGATTGGGCCTAGTAATTGGAGACTCCATAGTTAGAGGGACAGATAGGAGAGTAAATAGTAATAAAAGTGACCCAGGGCTGGTGTGTTGCCTCCCAGGGGCTGGGGTCCAGGATGTCGCAGAGCGGGTTTTTAAGATTCTTAAGGGAGAGGGGAGTCAGCCCCAAGTCATAGTTCATGTAGGGACATGTGATATAGGAAGGACGAGGGAAGGGGATATTAAACAGAAATTTATGGAGTTGGGGTGGAAGCTTAGGGCCAAAACTGGCAGAGTGGTTATCTCTGGACTCTTGCCTGTGCCAAGGGATAGTTTAGAGAACAGAGAGAGGGAATGTTTGAACTCGTGGCTGCGGGGATGGTGCAGGAGGGAGGGGTTCAGGTTCCTGAACAATTTGGACTCATTCTGGGATAGGTGGGACCTCTACAAGAGAGATGGTCTACACCTGAACCAGAGGGGAACTAATATCTTGGGGGGAAAATTTGCTAAGGCTATGCAGGAGGCTTTAAACTGATTCGGGGGGGGTGGGATTCTAAGTAGTTGGGGCGCTAAGAGGGATGAGAGTAAGGGGGTCATAGAGGAAAGCTGTAAAGCACAGCAGCGTACGGGTGGGGTAGGGCATAGAACATTACAGCACAGAATAGGCCCTTCGGCCTTCGATGTTGAAATGCATGGTTTGAAATGCGTATACTTTAATGCAAGGAGTATTCGCAATAAGGGGGAGGAACTTGCAGCTTGGACCAGTACCTGGAACTTCGATGTTGTGGCCATTTAAGAGACTTGGGTAGAGCAGGGACAAGAATGGATGTTGCAGGTTCCAGGGTTCAAATGCTTTAGTCGGAGTAGAGAAGGAGGTAGAAGGGGGGAGGAGTGGCATTATTAGTCAAAGACTGTATCACAGTGACAGAGAAGAAGTTTGATGAGGACTTGTCTGTTGAGGTAGTATGGGCTGAGATTAGAAACAGGAAAGGAGAGGTCACCCTGTTGGGAGTCTTTTATATACCTCCTAAAAGTTCTAGGAGGTTGAGGAAAGGATTGCCAAGTCAATTCTGGTCAGGAGTGAAAGTAATAGGGTAATTGTTATGGGGGACTTTAACTTTACTAATATTGATTGGAATCGCTATAGCTCTAGCTCGTTAGAGGGGTCAGTTTTCGTACAAAGTGTGCAGGAAGGTTTTTTGACTCAGTATGTAGATAGGCCAACTAGAGGTGAGACTACATTGGATTTGGTGCTGGGCAATGAGCCAGACCAGGTGTTAGACTTCGAAGTTGGTGAACATTTTGGTGATAGTGACCACAATTCGGTTACGTTCACCTTAGTGATGGATAGGGATAGGCATGAAGCTGGGGGCAGTAGTTATAGCTGGGGGAAGGGTAATTATGAGGCCATCAGGAGAGTATTAGGGTGCATAGATTGGACTAGGAAACTACAAGGACTGCGAACATCTGGAATGTGGAGCTTATTCAAGGAGCAGCTGCTGCGAGTCCTTGATAGGTATGTCCCTGTCAGGCAAGGAGGAAATGGTCGAGTAAGGGAACCTTGGTGTACGAAAAAAGTTGATTTGCTGGTTAAAAGGAAAAAGGAGGCTTATGTCAGGATGAGGCTTGAAGGCTCAGTTATTGCAATGGATAGCTATAGATTAGCCAGGAGGGAGCTAAAGAGTGAGTTGAGGAGAGCTAAAAGGGGACACGAGAAGACTTTGGCTGATAGGATCAAGGAGAATCCTAAAGCTTTCTTCAGATATGTTAAGAATAGAAGATTGGTTAGGGCAAGGTTAGGGCCAGTCACAGACAGCAGTGGGAAGTTGTGCGTGGAGCCTGAAGAGATTGGAGAGGCACTGAACAAATATTTCTCTTCGGTATTCACGCAGGGAGATGTAAATGTAGTTGTGGAGAACACTGAGGTACAGGGTTGCAAACTGGAAAGTATTGAAGTAGATAGGGAGGATGTGCTAGATATTCTTGAGAGTTTGAAGTTGGATAAGTCCCCTGGGCCGGACGGGATTTACCCTAGGATTCTCTGGGAGGCAAGAGAGGAGATTGCAGAGCCTCTGGCTCTGATCTTCATGTCGTCGTTGGTTACGGGTGTGGTTCCGGAGGACTGGAGGATAGCGAATGTGGTCCCGTTGTTCAAGAAGGGAAGAGAGACCTTCCAGGGAATTATAGGCCAGTGAGTCTTACTTCTGTTGTGGGCAAAGTATTGGAGAGAATAATTAGGGATAGGATTTATACTTATTTAGAGAGTAATGAATTGATTGGAAATAGTCAGCATGGTTTTGTGAAGGGTACGTCGTGCCTTACTAACCTCATTGAGTTTTTTGAAAAAGTGACTAAGGAGGTGGATGGGGGTAAGGCGGTTGATGTGGTATATATGGACTTTAGTAAGGCGTTTGATAAGGTGGCCCATGGAAGACTTCTGCAGAAAATGCCGATGTATGGGATAGAGGGTGATTTAGCTAATTGGGTTAGGAATTGGCTAGCAGATAGAAGACAGAGGGTGGTGGTTGATGGGAGATGTTCATCGTGGAGTTCGGTGACAAGTGGTGTACCTCAGGGGTCTGTTTTTGGGCCCCTGCTGTTTGTAATTTTTATAAATGATCTGGATGAGGGTATTGAAGGATGGATTAGTAAATTTGCAGATGACACTAAAGTCGGTGGAGAGGTAGATAGTGAAGAGGGGTGTTATAGTTTGCAGAGAGACTTGGATAAGTTGCAGAGCTGGGCTGAGAGGTGGCAAATGGAGTTTAATGTGGAAAAGTGTAAGGTAATGCACTTTGGCAGGAATAATAAATGTGTAGAGTATAGGGCTAATGGTAGGATTCTTAATAGTGTTGATGAACAGAGGGATCTTGGTGTATTTGTGCATAGATCCCTGAAAGTAGGCAGTCAAGTCGATAATGTTGTTAAGAAGGCATATGGAGTCTTAGCTTTTATTGGTAGGGGGATTGAATTTCGGAGCCGCAACGTCATGTTGCAACTGTACAAAACTCTAGTGCGGCCGCACTTGGAGTATTGTGTGCAGTTCTGGTCCCCGCATTATAATAAAGATGTGGAGGCTTTGGAGAGGGTACAGAGGAGGTTTACCAGGATGTTGCCTGGTATGGAGGGCAGGTCTTATGAGAGAGGCTGAGGGATTTGAGGTTGTTTTCGTTAGAAAGGAGGCGGCTAAGAGGGGACCTAATCGAAACATATAAGATGATTAGAGGTTTAGATAGGGTGGACAGTGATAGCTTTTTCCTAGGATGGAGAAAGCTAGCACGAGGGGACACAGCTTTAAATTAAGGGGTGATCGTTATAGGACGGATATCAGAGGTAGGTTCTTTACCCAAAGGGTGGTTCGGGAGTGGAATGCCCTGCCTGCCGCAGTTGTAGATGCGCCAAGTTTGGTGGCGTTTAAGAGGTTAGTTGATAAGTATATGGAAGAAAAGGGAATGGTTTAGTTTGGAGGGTCATTGCTTTTTATATTGGTCAGCGCAACATTGAAGGCCGAAGGGCCTGTTCTGTGCTGTAATGTTCTATGTTCTATGTAAGTTATAACAAGCAAATGTGAGAAGTCAGGAAATTCAGCCCTTCAGCTGGATGGTCAGTGATCCCAACTTCCATGTTGAAGTTGTGGACATCTCTTGAACTCATTGGATCAATCATAGTAAAGCTGTCTTTAGAATTAAAAATCTTGCTTTACTATAAAAAAAATTACCCCAGTCACAATATAGCTCTTCTTGCTTAGAAAAAGGGGGAGAAAAATCAACACCAGCTGGGAAGTTAACATCAACCAAGATTGGATCTCAGCCCCGAGTTCAGTAGCCAGTATTGATTTTTGATAATATATTTGTTGTCTCCAGAAATTCAATTGTTTGTCACAGATAAGGCAACAAAATCTAAACATGGAAAGTCAATAAAGTGCAAAATATTGCTAACACTAACAGATGGCATGTTCCACGAAAGCTGGTTGATGTTAACTTCCCAGCTGGTGTTGATTTTTCTCCCCCTTTTTCTAAGCAAGAAGAGCTATTTTGTGACTGGGGTAATTTTTTTTATAGTAAAGCAAGATTTTTAATTCTAAAGACAGCATTACTATGATTGATCTATGCTTTTTAAACACTTCCAACATAGCAGCACTATGGTTAACACTGCTATCTCACAGTGCCAGGGATCCAGATTCAATTCCAGCCTTTGGTGACTGTGTAGAATTTGTATATTCTCCCTGTGTCTGTATAAAGGAAACAGCATAAAGGATCCCATCCTACTCCTGGTACCAGTGCTACATAAATAAAAACATGAATTGGTTACATATGGGTTTCTGGATTTTTTTTTCTGTTCATCATGAAATACTGTAGGCTAAGTTATATCAGTGTTTACTGAAGTGAGTGATGCCAGTGCTGTGATTGGAAAAGGTATGTAAGCATAAAATAACATCATTGCCAGATTGTTACTTTTGTAAGTGAAAAGGTGTGAAATGAAAGAACAGCATTGTAAAAGTAAAAGATGCAGAAAATAGGTTATCCACTTGATAAAGGTACCTTGTATAATATGAAAGGTCAACCCAGTGTAAAATCCAAAGCTAATTGTTTAAACTTTCCCCCTAGCTATCATTTATTTATTCCAAAGCAGCTCAGCTATTTACTTCATTATTTGAAAGCTTTGATAAGATTTACAAAACTTTTGGCTTCCTCCCAAAGCACTAATATATTCAACATTACAGAATTTGTTTGCACATTTGTCTTGGGGAAGTTCAGTCTGTTTATTTTGACAGATTTATGAGCTTCTGAAGAGGATAACAGTTTTTCAAGTGCCTAGTGAAATTTTGTTTATATTTTTTGACAGATGTACGAGATTTTCAACAACTATAGGGCTCGTGATTTCTTTTTATAAACTGGATATGTGTAGGGTGAATTACAATGGGAAGGGAGTAGATTGTGGCGGGGTTAAAGAGTTAAGGGAGTGAGGATGCGGGCACTTTAACACTGATCTGGAGTATTGGGCAAATTTTTTTTTGACCTGTCTGCGTTGGCATTGACCTGCCTCTGTCTGTGGCATCAAGCCCAACTCCAGACTGCCCCACGCACTCTGAGAAATGAAAATCCCAGCAGTCAGCACTGCTAAAACAGAGGTGGAGTCATGATGTTCAGAAAATTCCCAACTCTTGATTCCAACGCCCATGATAATCTGTCAGTACTCTGGAACATATTTGGGTGATGTTTCTCATTAAATAGTGTGTACAAGCTCTGAGCTGAGGGTACCTGAGGCTTTCAGTGACACGAAGTGTGTGAGAGTGAACTAAACCATATAAATTGAATGCTTGAGTATTGATCAATAGAGATTGCTACAGGTAAATAATGGGTGTATAGTGGCTGAGGTTAATGATGAATTGAATGGGCAGCACAGTGGTACAATGTTTAATACTGTTGCCTCACAGTGCCAGGGACCTGGATTCGATTCCTAGCTTAGGTCTCTGTCTGTATGGAGTTTGCATGTTTTCCCTGTGTCCGTATGGGTTTCCTTTGGGTACTCCAGTTTGCTCTCTCAGTCCAAAGATGTGAGGGTTAAGTGCATTGGCCATGCTAAATTTCCCCTTAATATCCCAGGGTGTGCAGGTTAAGGGAATTAGCGGGATAAATATGTAAGAGTTATGGGGATAGGGCCAGTGTAGGATTGTTGTTAGTGTAGACCCAATGGGCTGAATGCCCACCTCCTACACTGCAGAGTTCCTGTGATTCACAGAATCATAGAATCCCTACAGTGCAGAAAGAGGCCTTTCAGCCCATTGGATCTGCACCAAATCTCCAACGGAGCATCTTATCCAATTTACCCCGCAAATTCCCATAACAGAGACATCTTGGGACATTAAGGAACAATTTAGCATGAACAGTCCATCTTTTCTGCGCATCTTTGAACTGGGGGAGCAAACTGGAGCACCTGGAGGAAATCCACGCAGGCATGGGCAAACGTGCAAATTCCACACAGTCATTCAAGGGCAGAATTGAACCTGCTGTGAGGTAACAGTGCTAACAGATGTGCCACTGTATCATCCATTGGTATGATATGTCAATTGAAGATGTGCTCACTGGTTTTGACAACTCATGTGAGATTCTTCAACTTCTTCCAGCACTGTAGCCACTTTTTTGGAGCACTGTCCATTTGCTCCTGATGCCTCCTGAATAGTTATCTGATGGGTCCTGTCCCAGTGCAGACAAGGATTATCTGCTTCTCTCCATCTCTTCCCTTGCAATGGTGCTCACACTGTCATATATTCATCAATTGCTCAAAGTATCAGAGCTCGGAATTTTCAAAGGAACTCCCACAACTTATTCCAATCACAACACGTCCCCTTTCAGGGATGCAAGCTGTCTTTCAAGGAATGCTGCAATTTCAGGTCCCTATTGATACTTGGAGCCAATGAACAGTGTGGGGAGAATTGACTGTTTGCAACAATCTAGTAAAACAGCACGCAGCACCAACCAGCTGCCTATAACGCATGAAGTTTCTTTGATTTAGTCTTTTATGGGGATGAGCCAATTTCACCCCAAATCAGTGACACATCATTAACATTCAAGATCTTTTTTTCATTTCCCTTTTCTCTGTTTCTATCTAACACACAAACTTCAAATTTGCATTACAATCTTTTTACACAGTGAATCACATTTGTTGCTGATCACTTCAGATGTATAGCCTGTCCGAGTATATTTAGCTGTCTCTGCTATTTACAAAGTCTCCCAATGTGATAATGACTTCTGCATTCTTTTTAACTCCCAGTGTGTTTCCTTCTTAAAATACATTCATATTAATACACATACAGTGATCAGGAAGTATTGACCTGGTTTTTGTTCTGTGTGTCATTTCAACATCATCAAAAAATACTCACCACTTTTCCTGCCACTCTCTTGCCCTCCTACTGGTCAGCCACTTTCACGTAAGCCACATTTGTTGAGATTTTGCTGGCATCAAAACGGGGAGTGGAATATGAAATCCTATTATGATGTCAGACTGGATGAAGACTTGGATCTGAATTTTTAGGATGTAGAGAATCGACAGGGAATATATCCCTTCCAACCCCGACAGACCTGCTGCCTTATTGTACTCTAACGAACATTAATTGGCAGAAGGTGAGGCTTCTGATCTCGTTTGGGCATAAGTTCCACTTTGGAGAGTCACTGGCCGGTATGAATGGCCGGCCGCTCTCCAGACACAACGTTGCAGTAGCCAGAAGAGGCATGGCAGCAGCATGCCTGGAGCTAAGTGTGGGGAGCTGGAGCAAAGGTAGGTGGCATGACACCTGGGGAGGTAGTACCTAGCTGGTCGACTGGCTGGAGTGGGAGGGTAGTCCAGAGGCCTCCTGACCTTCAGGGGAAGGCACCTGCAGTCAGAAGGGGGATTTGATCTGATGGAGGTGTTTCCCACCTCCCTCCACCCAGACGTACCTTTGGTCATTTTTCAGATTCTCGTCACCCCGATCTTTCATTTGCCTGCCAGCGTAAAAGACGAGGCTTGGCACGAGAAGGCGCTTGAGTGGCAATTAACTTGCAACCTAAGGGCTTTACTTGGACCAAGGACAGGCTCCCCTCCCCATCCTTAAAACATGAAAATGCTTCCTATTCTGACAGGAAGGATCCTGGAGCAAATGGCATCGATGCAATTTCATGCTGCATCTGCCCCCTCTATCCCCTACCAAATTAAAACCCGCTGGGAAAAATGTAAAATTCTGGACTTGGGATATTACGCGAAATCTACCCCCATTTCTCCACTTAAGTTCTCCATCTCCATATGTTTTTTTTGCTGTCAGTTTGCACAGTGCAAAATGGTTTTCTGGATTAGATTAAGGAACTTGTTGAAAAAGATTTGCCACACATTAGAAAGCCAAAGTTTAAATGGTCCAAATGATTTGAGATTTTTGTTTCTGTGTTCCTTTTGTCATAATCAAGTTGTACATCCTCTCAACATTCTGGTTTCAGCAGATTAAGCAGTTTCTGTGGCCAAAAGGCAAATAAATGGGCAGAGGGGATCTGTTCTTGGGTCTCAGCCAGTGGCATTGCTGAGCTGACACTTCAGGTTTGCGATAAGAGCTCTCAATCCAGATTTTATCTCCGGTCCAGGTCATCATTTCACATTCAGCTACTTTTTGCAGCTCTGTGGTTGAGTTCAGCCAACTCAGTTTCACCCTAAGTCATTCTCCACAACATTGTTATTAAACATTGAGTGTATTTTAAGCAACTAATCTCAGGGCTGTTTCGAAACAAAAAAATGCAGCTGTCAAAGAATATCAAGAATTCAAATAAAGTGAAGATTATGACAAAGAAAATGCAAAATATATGTTGAACACATAAATCCTTTGTTGTATACAGATAGTGCACTATTGAACAAAGATAACAATTTAAATAGATAGAAATAAATCAATGCATTTTATAGATAATGATAAAAGTGAATCAGTCACCTTATCAGTAGGGTCCATATGACAATATAAACTGCATGAAGTAGATTATGTCTATTATTTTAACCAAAGATTAGATTTCAGCCTCAAAATCAGTCCCTTCTTTGAGGTAAATTGACGCAGTGCCTCAGAGCTGCTTCCTCTCCACCACCATTACTTTGCCAGAAGTACAGCAGAAAACTTTAGTGTGAAAGAAAACGTTCATACTAAAGTTAATACACAGAGCAATAGTAGGCATAATTCCACATGCCCAGTGGAGAGTTATAGCCTTAGGGCAAGTGCAGTGGTTGGGCAGCCCATTAGGCACTTCAGTCAAGTGTCTCCCCCATCAAAATTGAACGTAATAATTGATTATGATTACCGGTAATTAGAATTCATTACATTAAATATTTAAACTGATGAATATTGATGCAGAACATAAAGATAATTACACGGAATATGTCACTGAATGAAGTGAAGAAGATTTCGGTGTGCTCCTTAACAGGATATTGCAAGTGCTCTCATGTTATATGGTAGTCAATCGCCAAAGCAAATAAAATGTTAAGGTTTTTGCATGATCTTTTAAATAAGTAATCATTAGACTTTGTAAATCATAATTAAAGCTAGTATTATAGCATTATATTTAATCTTTGTCATCTCATAACAGAATAGGGAGCTATAGGAAAATTTCAAATAAAGGCAGCAATTAGCCCGTGTGTGAGACTAAGGATGTTAAATCTATTTTCATTGAAAGGAGAAAAGAAAGACGTGATCCATACTATACATTTAATTTGAATGAGAATCAATAGTGCAAATGTGGAGAACACGTAGGTTTTTGTACAAAACGGAGAGAAATTGAAAAGTTCCATGCAGAGCATCAATAGCAAAGATTCACACGCATAATGTGTTCTGCAACTATATCTTTTTCCATGAGGCAATAGTTCAAGGGCAATTAATCCTCATCCTGATGATTTGTTTTAACTTAAGAATGCTGCCCATATATTTTTCAAACCTCTCTTTGCTCATGACCAAACCACAGGTCCAGTTCTTGAGACATCTGACCTTGATGTGATCATCTCTGGCTCCACAATGTTCAAAGGGAATTATTCATATATCTTATTTTATCACTATAATTAATTTTAAATATTAATATATTTAATGCACTTAAACTAAAGGCGTCAGTGATGAAGCTCATAATAGGAAAACGTGAAGTCATCCAGTTTGGATCCAAGAAAGATACAACTCTGAGCCTTTATTAAGTGGTGAAAAACTAGGAGCATGGCTGGGGCAGTGTAGCTTAATAATTCAAATACAGAAATTATAAACTGGTGGACAGGTACAAAAAAGTAATTAAAAAGGTTAATTAAAAGTTGACTTTTATCTCAAGGGGCTGGAATATAAAAGTGTGGAAGTTATGTTGCAATTACGTAAAGATCTACCCCATTTAGAGCACAGCATTCAATTCCAGGCGCCTCAGGAAGGAGAGATTGGTTTTCAGTGGTGTGCAACATTGATTCTCCAGAGTGATAGCCAGACAAAAAGGGTTCATTTCCAAGGACAGAATGCACAAACCAGGCTTCTGTTCCCTTGAGAACAGACAATTAAGGGTGACTCAATTGAGGTGTTTGAAATGATAAAAAGAATTGGCAAAGTAAGGAAAGAAAACTAACTGGCTCTGATGGTGGGGGAGGGTAGCTCAAGCAACCATGACCTTCAAATTCGAACTAAGCTGTCCAATGCCAAAAGCAGGAAACAAGTCAATTGAAAATTTCACAATTGAGATTGATAGATTTTTGTTAGGCAAATGGGGTAAGGCCAAAGTGTTAAAGGTGGAGCTAAAATGCAGACCATCCTGGATCTAACTGAATGACAGAAGAGACTTGAGAGGTTAAATGGTTTGTTCTTGTTCTTATTTTCAATTGAGTTAAACAAGTTTAACAAGCAGCCCTTTTGCACATCATATGGGAATGTTAGAAATGATGCTGGGGCAGTGGAAAGGGGAACATGAAAACTGGTCATCTGTAAAAAGGAACACCAGTTTTATAGCATTGATAACAGGATGGTTCAGCTACTGATTTTGGAGAGCACAGTGACAAGTTATTATTCAGTCACACCACTTCAATTTGTTGCCAGCCATATCTCATTTAGCCCAACTAGTATATTGGATGTGTTCGCAGCCTACTGGGTTCGTATGCTGTGACATTTGCACATTGTGTTTTGCATAACCTAAATTTCCATTGCTCCAGCTGTCAATGTTCAGTTGCAAAATTTCTCTTGTTAGAGCTGAGACTTTTCTGGTTAATTTAGTTGTTCAAGTTAGTTATTCAGTTTCATATTACTACCCAGGTGGTCTTTTGCCCAATATATTTGGGTGGCACAGTGGTTAGCACTGCGGCCTTATAGTGCGAGCGACCTGAGTTCAATTCCCAGCTTGAGCTCACTGTCTTCATGGAGTCTGCAAGTTCTCCCTGTATCTGCGTGGATTGTCTCCAGGTGCATCAGTTTCCTCACACTATCTGAAAGACATGCTGGTTAGGTGCATTGGGCCATACTAAATTCTCCCTCAGTGTACCCAAATAGGCACTGGAGTGTGGCGACTGGGGGATTTTCACAGCAATTTCATTGCAGTGTTAATGTTAATATAAGCCTACTTGTGATAAATAAATAAACTTAAAACTTTAAATTTAAACATTCAAGTTCAGCTGGCTCAGTTATATAGCACAAAATATGCACCATGTTAAAACAAAATGTATAGGATAAAGCAAGTGTGGTGGCTCATTGTGATGGAGCATAATGAAAAAGAATACAAATTTATAGCTCCAGTTATGCCAAACTCTTCTGTATTACATAGGTGACAAGTAAAAACTGATCACTCCCTCACACAAATGGATTAGAAATTAGAGGGGGACTCTCATGTGCTGATCACTATGATAGAAATAGAGTAACATCAGTAAAGCTGTGGGAACATTTTACTCTCATATTCTTCCATTGTTGTGCGGAGAGTGAAACCAAGAAAGAGATTTCTCCAGTCATTCTGTTCATCCTAAGATAAATTAAGATAGAGAAATGTGTACGTACAAATATATTGTCCTTGCAGTGCCTCAGCTCTTTCACCAATTGAAAGAATGTATGCGTGGATTGAATTGCCCTTTACTCCAGTGGCTGGTTTGCTCTTTCTCATTTTCCTTCAGTTGTACCAAGGTCTCAGTTCAAATTAAGCTGATGGGCTGTAAGACCCATGTTCAACATGTCATCCTTTGGAACAGAGTCTCTGGGCACTTGCACTGAAGGACTTCCTTCAGCATCTCACAGTTTCAAACCTACTTGGCATATTCAGCCTGTTTCTCAGCATCGTGGAAGAGGAGTTAACTTTATTGCAAGTATGTTTCCTTGCCAAAGTCTTTCAGAAAGGGATTTTAATTAAGTAATTTGTGACAAGCAAAGCTTGTAGTTAACAATGCATGAGGACATTTAGAATAATGAGCTGGGTGACATATTACAAACCATAAGAAATTGTAGCACATATAGAACAAAGGGCACTGTGAACCTGCTCCACTATTCAGTACAGTCATGGCTGATCTCCTGCCTCAACTTTTCTACCTGCTCCCCATATCCCTTGATCTTCTAAGAGGCCAAAAACCTGTCTGTCTCAACCTTAAATATATTCGATAATGAAGCATCTACAGCCATCTTGGGTAGAGAATTGCAAAGATTTACAATCATTGAGTGAAGAAGTTTCTCCTCATCTCAGTAATTGATCTCTTTTTGAACCCATGCCCCGGTGTTCATAATTACTCAATTAGAAGAAGTAACCTCAGTGATATCCTGTAAAGCCCCTTCAGAATCGTGTATGTTCCAATGAGATCATCATTCATTTTTCTTGATCCAGTGCTTTAGGGCCCAGTTTACTTAATATCTCTTCATAGGACGAGCCTCTCATCCCAGTTTCCACAGAAAACGTATTGCATTATATCTAAAGGTAGATATTATTGCTCGAGGAACCTCTGAAGTTTGGAATGACAGCTGTTAATAGGTGTTACTGAAAGACATATATGAGAATATGTACTCATATCAGAGGGTATCCAACCATTGGACATGGAGGATGCTGGTAATTAATCAAAATCTTTATTGTGAGTCATGCTTCTTGAGGAAGTTTGCTGCATGCACTCTGTGACTTCAGTCACAGTCAGTTAGAGGTGGGCAGTGGTGAGTGCTACTGTCCCATAACATCAGGGACCTGAGTTCAATTTCGGCCTTGGCTGACTCTTGGAGTTTGCATGTTCTCCCCAAATCTGTATTGGTTTCCTCTGAGTGCTCCATTTTTCTCACAAAGTCCAAGGATGTGCAGGTTAGGTGGATTGACCATGGTAAATTGCCTCTTGATGTTCCAGGATGTAGAGGTTAGGTGAATTAGCCAAGTAAATGTGCAGAGGATAGGGATGGGGGAGGTCCTGGGTAAGATACTCAGTGCAGACTTAATGAGCTGAATGACCTCTTCCTGCATTGTAGCAATTCTATGATTCTAATGACTAAAAACGTGCTCCGCATGTGCCAGGCAACAACTGTCTCCAACAAGAGAGAATCTATTCATATTCCCTTAACATTCAATGGCATTATCATTATTTCAATCCCCCATTATCAACATCCTGAAGGTTATCATTCAAAAACTGGACTAAGCATGTGAATACTGTGGCTATTGGATCAGGTTAGAAGCTGGGAATTCTGCAGCAATGACTCAGCTCCTGACTCCTCAAAGCCTGTCCAACATTTACAAGGCATAAGTCAGGAGTGTAATGGAACACTCTCCACAGGTATGTGCAGCTCCAAAAACATTCAAGAAGCAAGGCACCATTAGGACTAAGCAGCCCACATTGATTGGCACTCCATCCACAAACATTAATGTTCACTCCCTTTATCACCAACTCACAGTGGCAGCAATGTACACTATCTACAAGATGCACTAAAGCAACTCATCAAAGCTCCTTTGACAGCACCTCCCAACCTGTGACCTCTGCCACCAAAAAGATCAAGGGCTGCAGATTCATGAGAATATCACTGCCTGCAGGTTCACTCCCAAGCCAAGCATCATCCTAACTTGAAATTATATTGCTTTTCCTACACTGTTGCTGGATCAGAATTCTGGAGCTTCCTTCTGGGGCAGCATACACGCTACACTCATCTAACTAGTCAAGCTGCACAAAACTTATAGAATAAAGAAATTGTGGCACTAAAGAAGGCCATTTAGCCAGTTGTGACTATGCTGACCAGACAATGATTATCTAGCCTAACCTGACTTTCCAGTTACAGTCTGTAGCCTTGTTCTGAATTCTGAACATACTCCTGGGATTCTATAAGTTTTGGCTCTTACAAACCTGAGGAAGTACATACTAAATAAATTGCATACGTTCATATAGAAGCCAGGCAATTGTTAAGAGAACATTCGTTTATGCCCACAGAACATGGATGTAACATCCAGTACTTCATTCACAATTATCTTAAAGAACAGCAAGCAGGAGAAGAAGATTCATGGAGGCATGCGAAGTGAAGCGGAAAAGATCTGTTGGTGCCCTATGTAAAGAGGTGCACTTAATTTGCTCAGATAAGGGATTGCTGTCTGTTCAGTGGGGAAGCTGTCACTCTGATGCACCACCAGATGGTGGGTTGGGTTGTGCCCTCTCTATTGTGTCTTTATACTTTGCCCAATCTCTGACCATGAGGGCACAATTTTAACCCAAAGCTGCTTTGTGAAAGCTTCCACTGGGAAGGCTCTTGAGTGAAACATGCTTTCTTTTACTTTCACCCTCCTCCTCCACTGCTGCATAATATTGGAATTATAATCAATGAACGTTTTATATCAGTTTTAATGGCTCAGAATCATTTGTGCATTCTGATTTTTGTCAGTATTCTATCATCATCACGATGCAGGAATTGTATTTTTTGAAATAATATTTCCCGACACTGCGTTACCACGCCAAACGGCAAGTTCTAGAGCTTTAACATTTGTCGTATGCAAAGAGGAATTTTATTCCACTAAAGGAAGAGAAAATAAATAAATTCATGAAATGGTTATTTAAAAATTGATGAGGAAGATTATATAATAATGATGGGAGTTATAATATAGCTGAGTATGCTGTAATGATTAGTTGTGGCAGGCAGTTTCCCACACTAGAATTTTACCTGAGGCTGATGTTTTTTTTGCAAAACGGAACTTACTACCTTCCTGGATTTCTGGCCTACGACTGACTGCAAAAACAAATTGCTTCAATATCAACATTTTAGTCACTGTTCATTCTCTCTAAGAACTCATCATATGTTTGATAACAGAATCAAAACACTGACTGCTTCTTCCACTGGTGAGTGCAAAAAATACTCTCCTCCTCTCACACTCTGATTGGTGCACACAGAAGCCAGCAATGCCCCAGTCAGCATCTTCTCAGACCTCTCTTGTGAGTCAATGAACAGAGTAAAAGGAGGAGGCAGAGAGCTCCAGACGAAGAGCAAGCAGCGGGATCAACACGGCTTTTTCATTTGCCTTATGAGGTGAAGCACAGCGTTTGGCTTTTAGCCTTGCTTCAGCCACAGGTGAATAAGAATCCGGACTTTCAGCTATCTAAATGCTATAGAAGATGTACCTTCAGAAAATCCAAGATGACTCTCTGCTGAGTGGTTTGTCCAATTAAGCTGTGAAGCGCGGCTTTTGTGGCACCAACACAAAAGAAGGAGAGGTCTCCGAGACCTCCCAGAGCATAGGGAAATTATCCCCAGTTATTTCTTGCTAGGGGCTGCCCTGAACAACCGCCAAAACGCCTCGTGTCCTGTACCGCGCAAAAGGAGGGTCGACCAAGATGGTGAGGCAGGGGCCAGACACTGGAAATGCTGGGCTACGGATGCAGAGGTCTCCAAGCCGAATAAGCCTGTCTGCATCTTTTGAAGCTTTGGCTGTATATTTTCCGTGCATGAATTCTTTTGATGAAGATGATGGAGGTAAGAAAATCACAAAATCCTCTGATCCACTTTACCTGTTGATTGGCACTTGCTACAAAATTAAAGCAAGACTGTTATCGTTTAGATGATATTAGTGCAAACTATTATACATTTTAACATATATTTGAAGCTCTCTCAAGTGCTCTGTTGCTTGTCAATTATGTAGAAATTGTCCTTGTAACTAGCAATAGGATTAAAAAAGCAATAAGTTCATCATTAAGGTCATATTCCTTACAATATTACGTTGTTTTTCCCTGACTGAACATAACACTTAATGGAAGAGCAATTTCAATTCAGGTTGAAGTACTGTCTGCAAATGTCAGTGCTGTATGCGTTCTGTTGTACTTCCATGAAAATATGATGGAAAACAGATCAAAGAATTCCAGTTTCTATGTATTTTTCTGACAGTCTGTCTGTCTCTCTCTCTCTCCCTCTCTCTCTCTCTCTCTCACACACGCACCTACATAAACACACATATGCACACACCTTCTTTACTTCATTCATTCTCTCTCCCTATTCCTTCTATCTTACTAAGTATTGTGTAATCTGACTACATAAGGAATTATGTTATGGCTGATCAACAAGTTGTTTTCAGTTTTTTTTATTTTTGATTTAAAATACATTAGGAAAACATAAAATATTGTGGTACTTGTTGTTCTCAAGTAACTATAACTTTTAAACAAATAAGACAAAGGAAATAATCTGAATTGTACTCCTTGCTGGACATAGCATAAAAATATGCCCGCTAACAGGTTTATTTATTTACTAGTTAAGAACAAAACTGTCACCAATCGGTTGCAGATGATGAATATGTTTACAGCAGATTAACACTATGAGTCAACTTGCCTGATTATCATTATTATTCATGTTGGAGAAATCAGCTGTCCCAATACACAAGTAAGGGGAAGAAACTAACTCAAACAGTCTGATAACTGCTATTGTAATTCAAAATACCACTTTTGTTCTGAGAATAAAGTTATTACAAATATCCTCAACAACTGAAAATAGTGTTTGTCTTTAATTTATCTTTAATCCAATGACAATAGATAAGGAGTTATAATATGCTTAGGCTTTAGAAAGTTACATGTATGTTCCTGTTTTCAATTGCTATTCCTCATTATCTTAGTTAAGGTAATTCCCTTCTCCGGTGAAACTCAATATTTGGTCATTGTTTGTGTTGATGATGGCAGAAATTGGCAGATGCTGAATCTGTTAATTTTTTTACTTACTTGACCTTATTTCCTCTTTCATTATATTTTACCTCCATTGTCTTGGAATTATTATTTGTTATTGCCCACTATGTGCATAAATTCTCTTGTGTTACCCCATCAGCAGAACTGTCTTAATCATTGTGTAACGATTCATATGGTCAATAAATGATTAAAATGCGATAATATTGATCTCCAATGAGAAGACTAATGATCTTGCTTTCAAGTGAAACATGTCTCTTCTGTTCATTTTCATATATTGCTTTTTTCAATTGGTAGTTTATCTTTGGTTGTCTCTTTGTTAGCTAAATTATTTGTCTGAGAGCTTCATGGACTGACAAAATTGAAGCTTTCACATCCCTTGACTCACAGTGGGAAGTTGCAGGCTGCCTAGCAACAAAGGGACTTTGCACTAACCCACTCATAATTGGGTGAGAAGCTGAACAAAATGATGGCATTAATTTATTCAGAAACCCTGTGTGAATTATTTCTGAATTAAACTAAAACAAGATTGATATACATTATACAAATTCTATTTTGTTGGCTTCATGTTTGCATTAATGTCATGTTTTATAGTCACAGCCTTTTCAGAGTTTCACATTGCTGTCTTGTTTGGAACGGGACAAATAATGCTACAAACTGTGTAAAGTCATCCCAATATTTATTAGAGATAAATGTTGATTTTTAAAAAATCACCCAGTAATGCAAATATTGTTAACTATCATGAGTTAATTTAGTGATGCTAATCAAAATGGCTAATTGATTTCTCCCATTTTACTTAACCTTACTGCAGCAACCTCATCAACTTTGAGTCACGAACTTAGTAAATAATGTCTAATTACCTATTGTTAGTATTCTCCCAACTTGATGTTAATAAAAATATATTTTTTAATCATGTGAAGATAACTGTCCTTCTCATTTGAAGATGCAGTGTTGCTTTATTATTTTAATATTTTTATTTTAAAATTCGCATTTCATTTTTAAGCCACACAATTTTTACAAGCATGACGCTTATGTTCAATTTTGATGCTATTTCCGTAAAGCCACTTGATCACTGATTGGGTAAGGGTCGAGGATAAAATATGAGCTTAAAACAGCCTATGCTGTTACCACAGCAACAGAAGTCAGCAAATTCATTGAAGAATAGCTGCAATGATTTCTATTCAGTCGTTCTAATAATATTTTACTGAGGCCTGTTTCTTTCTCTATTTTTAGTCCCTACTTCCACTGCCTTCAATCCAGATTATCTTACTGACTGAAAACATTGTTTCCATTTCTTTTAGCATTTCCTCACTTAATCATTTTTATGGATTGATAGGCAGCAAAGATTAACTCAACCAAGACTCTTGTCAGACCCCAGTTGGAGTATTGTGCGCAGTTCTGGTCGCCTCATTATAGGAAGGATGTAGAGGCTATTGAGAGGGTTCAGAGGAGATTTACAAGGATGCTGCCTGGATTGGAAGGCAGGCCTTATGAAGATAGGTTGAGGGAGCTGGGACTCTTCTCACTGGAGAGACGTAGGTTGAGAGGCGACCTGATAGAGGTTTATAAAATGTTGAGAAGAATAGATAGGGTGGACTCTCAGAGACTATTTCCCCGAGCTGAAATGGTCACTACGAGAGGACACAGATTTAGGTGCAGGGAAGCAAATACAAAGGAGATGTCAGGGGTAGGTTTTTCACTCAGAGTGTGGTGAGTGAATGGAACCGACTGCCGTCGGAGGTTGTTGAGGCAAACTCACTGGGGTCTTTTAAGAGACTTCTGGGTGAGTATATGGAAAAGAATAGGATAGGGGGTTATAGATAGGTCTGTGGATTGGTAGATGTGATCGGCGCAACTCGTGGGCCGAAGGGCCTGTTTGTGCTGTATTGTTCTATGTTCTATGTTCATCAGCTTTTTCTTTCTTTCTCAGTGAAGAAGCACGTATCCCAACTTTAGTGTGCTCTGTATTTTTGAAACACACATCTAAATTGATTTATAAGAAGTTTTACACACAAGAAACCATAAATCCACATCTATTTCTGCAGAGTATTAAAAGTGTACTTTTGTAGTTCTTAATTCATAATTGTGGAAGTGAATTACTAAGTGCATTGCCCTATATATTGGTTGCTAGAATCTATTGGTTGTTGTTTCTAATTTACATCAAGCTTTATAAGCAGTGGGCTGAAGGAAATTGGTCAGATTTACAGATTGTATGAATTTAGGGAGTGGGGCGATGGAATCTGATAATTACAAGGTGGACAAAATATGTAAGCATGTAGAACAATGTCAGAGCATGTTACAGAACTGCAAAGTACTACATATTGCACATTGTAAGAAAAATGGATAACACATGTAGCTAAGGATGATATTGAAAGAAACCAGAAATGTTTGTAGACACATTTCTTACAAAGTCTAACTAATGCAGTTAGTCAACAAAGCCATTAAAATATTGAGTTATATAGCTAGAACAGTGGAAAACAGTCAGATGAACTAATAAGCAACTGTATAGTAGTCAAAAATCATATACTGTGTTATCTGTTTAGGTGGGAGGCAGTGATGTAATGCACCAGTAATCTATTGACCCAGAATAATGCGCTGGGGACTTGAGTTTGAATCCCACCATGGCAGATGGTGAAAATTGAATTCAATAAAAATCTGGAATTAAAAATATAATGATGATCATGAAACCATTGTCAATTGTAAAAACCATCTAGTTCAGTAATGTGGTTAAAGGGGGGAAATCTGTCATTCTTACCTGGTCTGGGTTAAATCTGGCTCCAGATCCGCAGCAACGTGGTTGGCTCTTAAATGCCTTCAGGGATGGACAATAAATGCTGGCCCAAAGAGTGATGTCCACCATCTATGAACGAGAAAGGTCTAAGCAATGAGACACAACAGGTAGAATTGCCCCACAGTTGGAAAATTCTGCCTGAGATTAATGAACCTTTGCATGGTCCATGTTGCGCCCGCTACAATTCCTTGGCTGGCGAATCATGAAGAAAGATTGGAAAAAATTGTGTTTTCATCCTTAAAACACACACGTCTGATAAACCACTTCGAGAGAAGTAAAACATTAAAAGAAATGGGAGGGGAAAATTCCAAAAATATTTCAAAATAAACTACTGGAATAGGACAATATACAGATTCAAATGAATAAAATATAATTTTAGGATTGAAGTCACAAAAATTCTTCTTCACGTACAACTGTAAGTAATTTTCCTGGCAGTAGCCTGGTAATGCCCCCAAATAGGGTCAGTAGGAGCTTTGCTTTTCAATTATCCTGATTCTGGTTTCCCTATCCTCAGTAGCATTTTCAATGGGGGCTCCTACCACTCAGCTCCCAAGATTGTAGGTCCTTTTAATATTGAACTGATTGGAATGTGAGCTTTGCTTGATCCAATCAATTCCATAGGTGAATTGGCCCAACAAAGTTATATTCAGAAGCTCCTTCAGTTTCACAATAATAATACAGGCCCAGACTTAACTGTTTGCTGTGAAGGCTAGATATTGCAAATTTAATGTCCGATAGTTCATAAGCCTGAATTGAACAGGATTCATCTTTGTGCAGCATACCTTTGTGGACTCGGGATATTCAGCCTAAAACAAGGAACTGAATGTTAGTACATCAACAATGTAATTACCCCAAAGTGATTATGTAGAGACAAATGAAGCACAGGATGTAAATTTTTGGAAGGTCACAGTGTGCATTTATCAATTCATTTATACAGATCTGGCTCTCACTAATCAAACTTTCTACCCACCACAGTCTGTGCTTTGGAACTAAAAAATTATCAAAAAATGGTGAATGTGAATGTCACCTAGAAAGCTAAGGGTGAAGTAATTTGCGCTAAAACATAACTTCTTTAATACAGAGCAAAAACACAAAATGTTGGAAACCCTCAACAGGTCAGGCAGCATCTGTAGAAAGAGAAACAAATGTTTACCTTGACAACTGAGCAATCACTGCAATTATTTCAGATTTCCAGCACTTGTCGTATTTTGCTTATTTTTGTATTTATA
Organism: Sphyrna mokarran; assembly: GCA_024679065.1. NCBI lineage: Eukaryota > Metazoa > Chordata > Chondrichthyes > Carcharhiniformes > Carcharhinidae > Sphyrna > Sphyrna mokarran. Next base: position 108,584,654 of record JAGIQG010000007.1, read on the forward strand.
AGGATTGATCTTATGTGAGTATATATTCTGTATATGAATTTGGCCTTTTTGTCAAACAGAAGCCTGTGTACTGAAGAATTATATTTAAATAGTTGGTGTTTGTTCCCATAATCTGATTCACTTGATTTATAAATGACCTGAGGCAGAATTTGAAATCCATAGAAAGGAGCAGAATGAGAAATATTGACATTTATTGGTTTGATCTAATGTACAATTGTGTTTGTTTCTGGTAGTGCACTGTGAAAGCTAGCACTCAAATTATATTAAGACCTATATTTTAATTGGAATCATAAACATAGAATCCCTACAGTGCAGGAGGAGGACATTTGGCCCATTGGATCTGCATCAATCACAATCCCACACAAACCCTATTCCAGTAATCCCACGTATATACCCTGCTAATGCCCTGACACTAGGGTCAATTTATCATAGCTACTCCACCTAAATCATGCATCTTTGGACTGTGGGAGGAAACCAGAGCAGCCGGAGGAAATTGATGTACTTGTTTTTATCCTGCAGGTGCTTTGGTCCACCTTGTTGTCTAGCGAGGGGCATACACGCAATGGGTCGTGAGAGGACTGCTCTTGGATCTTTTTCGAAAGTATCCTACTGCTTCACGTTGTTAGTGTATGCTTGACCTGGACCATCTGATGGGCAACATGACAGCTCAGTGACTATCGCTGTGCTGTGTAGATACATGGATTTGGGCCTGTATCTGCGGGAGTTTGCGCATTCTCCCCGTGCTTGCGTGGGTTTTCCCCGGGAGCTCCGGTTTCCTCCCACATCCCAAAGATGTGCTCTTAGGCTAATTGGCAAAACAAATTCTCCCTAAATTGTCTCAAATTTGGTTTTTAATCCATAGATCTATAAACATGGACAGGGATCGCGGGTAGAGGTGGGAACATCGGAGTGGTGGCGTGGGCTCGTTGGGCCGAAGGGCCTGTTTCCCGTGCTGTTTTGTTCTTTGTTCTTTGAAACCCATGCAGGGCAGATGGAGATAGTGCAAATTCCACACAGTGATCTGAGGCCAGAATTGAACCCGGGCCCCTGGTGCTGTGAGACAGCAGTGCTTGCCACTATGCCACCCTTGGGATAGGGGCATTACTCCGATATTGTCAGTGATAATGTCCTATTCAATCTAAAGCATCGAAGACATTTGCAGCAGCTGTGAAAACAGTTTGAGGGATACTGTTCAAACTGTGCAACCCATGAGTTTGCAGAGAGCCCTGAGCCTATTTCCTGACTTTTGACAACAGTATCTGTGTGGATTTGACCCTTGCTTAAATATCTAGTATTTAGAATGGAGTTATAACAGTCCTAGCATTTACCAAAATAAGGTCATTGCTGAAGCCATCAACCTTAAAAATGAGTTGCTTACAACCTGAAGTTTTTGTGAAGTTATTACTGTAATTATATTTAAAAGCAAAGAAACTCTGCTGCCATTTTCAATGAGAGCATAAATATGCAACATATGCAGATAAAGTTGTAGCCTACTGTAATTAAATGTGGTGTAATGGAAAAAATAACTTCATAAATTTTTAATCAAACCAATTTGGCAGAAATTTTTAAGTGCTAATCTGTTGCTTATTCTTACAGTCTTTGCACAGTTAAAAATAGAGCAGCACATCTTCCATGGTGATTCAAGACATATAAACGTATGATATTTAAGAACATAGAAGCAGGAGCAGACCATTTGGTCTCGAGAGCCTGTTTCACCATTCAATTAGATCATAGCTGATCTTTATCTCAGCTCCATTTATTGGTTTCATATCCCCTGGCATGCATGTCTAACAAAAATGTTACCAATCTCAGTCTTGAAATTAAAAAGAAGCATTGTCCACAGCTTTCTTGGAAATTGCCATTTGTCTGAAAATAAGTTTTCAGATTTTGTCCACTCTAATTTTATGACTATACTCTCCTATTAATCACACAACCATCTGCAGCCATGACTTCACCTGCCAGTGACCTAAGTTCTGAAATTTCCTCCTTAAACCTCTCCACTTCCCTCCCTTTTCCCCTTTTTTTGGGATATTCTCAACCCTTCACCAGTCTTTTGTCCATTGCCCTAATATCTCTGTATGTGATTCAATGTCAGAACATTATTTAATAACACTCATTGTGAAATGCTATTATGACCCAGGACATTTTACTACACTAAAGGCACTTTACAAACCAAAATTGTCATTGATTCCTCCATCAGAAGAAATAATTTCTCTGTATCTACCCTTAACCATTTTAAATACTTTGGTTAAACCATTACTCTACTTTGTATACTCAAGAAAATGCAAGTCATTTGTTTTCATAATTTAACTTTTTAAACCCTGGTATTATTCTGATGATAAAAAAGAAAATGGTAGAAATACTCATCAGTGCCATGAGAAAGGCCTTTGAGTCTGTTCTGTTTTTACTTCAGATTTCCAGCAACTGCAGTATTTTATTTCTATATCATTCTGGTAACTGTGTTGTATGAAAATTAGAGTATGAAAAGAAAAGACGCTTGCAGGAAAGTGTACTATTTTAGCAAGATCAGTAGTTTCTGTTGTACATGATTTATCTATAGTTAATGTATTAAAATCATGAGGGATCTGGACAGGATAATGAGAAACCTCTCCCATTCCCCCAGAGTGGTGGGGGATTACTGTAGCCCATCAAATTATGTTTCAGTGTTATTGATCACCTCTCCTTCCATCACTCTTATAGGCAATAAGTTCCTGATCATCATTATTTGCTGTGCAAACAAGATTTCCTCCTCATACCTTTAGCCTCTCATGTCCAGAATCTTAAATCCGACGCCCCTGGTCCTTGTACTATCAGTTAATGGAAATAGGTTTTTCTTGTTTATGTTACCCAAACCTATCCTGATTTTGTCCATCTCTATCAAATCTCTTCTCAATCTCCTGGAAACTGAATAATATTGATTTAAAGTGTACTAAAAACAGAAAATGCTGGAAAAACTCAGCACATCTGACAACACCTGTGATGCAGAAGAAACAAAGCTAATGTTTCAGATCTAATATAACTTCTTTGGAACCAATTAAAGGTGAATGACAAACCAAAGTCAACATGAGAAATGTTTTCATAGAGTGAGTGGTTAGATTTGGGATCTAACCTGGTCTTATCTGAGAACATCATGGAGGCAGATTCAGTCCAAACTTTCAAAAGGAACTTGAAAAATTACCTGAAGAAAAGCAAGACTTGTATTTATAGAGTCATTTAAAGCCGAGAAGGAGGCCATTTGGCCCATTGAGTCTGTGCCAGCTCTCCATGCATCAATCCAGCCAATACCACTGCTTTAGGATACCTGTAGCTCATCAAATTATTTCTCAATGTTATTAATTGCCTCTCCTTCCATCACTCTTGTAGGCAACAAGTTCCTGATCATCATCATTTGCTGTGCAAACAAGATTTCGTCCTCATACCCTCAACCTCTCTTGTCCAGAACCTTAAATCTATTCCACTGGTCCTTGTACCATTAGTTAATGAAAACTGATTTTTTTTTGTTTACATTACCCAAACATATCATGCTTCTATCCACCTCTATCAAATCTCTCCTCAATCTTCTTTGCACTAAGGTGAACAACTCAGCTTCTCCAACCAAACCTTGTAGTTCAGATCTCTCATACCTGGAACTGTTCTGGTAAATATTCTCTGCACCCTTGAAGAATTCTCACATTCGCCCTGAAGTGTGGTGATCAGAACTGGATGCAGTATTCTAGTTGCATCCCCAGCCAGACCTTTATAAGGGGACAACCTTCCACAACGATCAAATTTCTCAAAGTTCTTTACAGGCGATGAAGTATTTTTAAAATGTCACAGTTGTTTTAGTGTAGGAAACTTGAACAGATACGGTGGCCAGCATTCACTGCCTGATCTGACTATTCCAAAATCATCACAAAAACTTCATTTCTACCTCTATTACCTGAAAGCTTGACTATTCCATTTCACATCTGACTGCCTTCCCACATTCTTTCTTCCATAAACTTGAGGTCATCCAAACCCTGCTATCTGTGTCCTTATTTGCACCAAGCCCCATTCATGCAACATCCCTATGCTTGCTGACCAAGTTGGCTCCTGGTTAGGCAATGTCTCAGTTTTAAACTTATCATCCTTGTTTGAAATTCTTCCTTGTTCTCTTCCCTATTTTCAAAAGCTCCTTAACTGCCACAACTCTCTGAAATAGCTGTTGTCATCTAATTGTGGCTTCTTGTATATCCTTGATTTTAATTGCTCCATCGCTGGTACACATGTAGCTGCCTAGGCTGTAAGCAGTGCAATTCCCTACCTAAATGTCTCTGATTTTCTAATTCTCTTTCATCCTATAATACAAAATTTAAAATTTATCTCTTTGATCAAACTTTTGACCATCTGTCTTAATATTGCCTTATGTATCTCTGGCTCATATTTTGTTTTATAATGATATGCTAGAAGGCAGTATATACATTATTGTAGTTGTTATATACCTGTGGTTTTTCTGATCTGTATTTAAACTCTGCCTGAGCTTGATATTTTGTTTGTAGTGCACCACATGATAACAGTAATGCATTTAAAAATAATTATTTGTAAGTGTTTAATGATTTCATTTTAAGTTTTCCATTTTGAAAAAAATCTCCCATCTTGGATCCTAATTTGTGTTTCTGCTAACTAAGAGTGACTAAGAGGAGAGAGCAAGTAATAAAAACAATGGACTGAAAATTGGGCAACTTTTATGATTGGCAGTCCACTTCATAATAAACAAAGTTGAAAATTCAGCCCCAAAAATGAGTACCTGAGAAATGGAATTGCAAAACCCACATTAAAACGCTGTCAATGGCTCAGCTAACATTTGGAAACTTAATGGGTGAGTATGATGTAACAAAGCAGCCTGCAGTCTTTACCCTGAAGAAACAGATTCATTATTTGTTAATTAACCTCCAGAACTTCCGCCATACATGAAAATTGGAACACATTTATTTGAATTAATAAAACACAGATGCGGTGTTGTGTGTTCATTTTAGAACTAAATCCATCTGATCCTTTCAAAACACAATTGATACGTTGCAAGTAATATTTAGAGAACTTGAACATGTTCCTGGCACTCACCCATGATGTACCAGCTTGATTGATAGAGCAATGTGACGTCATCAGGAAGTCGTGGAAACATTGCCAACTTGCAAATGCCAGTGGCAAAGATCCACGTATGAGGCATTGCTAATTCTGACATATTTGTTCCTATCAAATAATGAGAGCTGAAGGGAGAATCAGGCATTAACAACTGGAAAAACAGACCTGCTTTTTGCCCTGGATAAAGATTTGCATGATGGCCAAAGTAGATATAGTTGAAGCTAAACAAACAAGAATAATAAATGAAAAAAGAATATAAAAATAAAAATTTCCAAATTGTGACCCTGAAAGTGATTATAGTGCATTAACAGTTGAAAGCCAGCTGAGGTTGATATTTTGTGTAACTTGAGCATGCACTGTTTAGCCTTGTCACACTGATTGGACCTGGAGCTGTAACAAGTTTGATTTATAGTGTCGGCTGTTCAGTTGCATCAATTCAAAGGATCTCGGTTTACAGAATTCAACGTTAATTACATTCTCTGCCATTGGTACTGGGTGCAGAAGCAGGAGCTGTGTTACTTCACAATGCGGAGAATGTTCTTACATGATAACAGTTTTGTGATATTGCTTTTTCCACATTAGTACCTCATGCTTTGGGTGCGTTCAGCAGCACTCTCCAAATTGTTGAACGCTGTAAAATCTGTTTTAACTTATGATTACGTAAAGTCAGATTTTACATATTAGTGCAAACGGCATGAAGCTTCATCTGCATTGAGTAGGTAATAGGAATTCAGAAACTGAGGTCAGTGAGCTCTGCAGAATTTTCCAACCTTTAAAATTCTTCCTCTTCATTCCTCTGCCTCGAGCCACATGAGAAGTCTCACAATGCCAGGTTAAAGTCCAACAGGTTCATTTGGTAATAAATGCCACTAGCTTTCAGAGTGCTGCTCCTTCATCAGGTGATTGGGGAGCTCTGATCCCCAATCACCTGATGAAGCAGCAGCACTCTGAAAGGTAGTGGCGTTTGTTACCAAATAAACCTGTTAGACTTTAACCTGGTGTTGTGAGACTTCTTACTATATTTACCCCAGTCCAATGCCGGCATCTCCACTTCGAGTCACATGAGACAGACAAAGCATTTGTATTGTTTTCTGTAGCTAGCTTTTCCTGGAACAAATTACTAGCCTGGCACCAGAGGCTATAACTTATGAAGCACCACTCCACATCAACAATGGCTGACCAGGAGACTATACCCGCTCTTACTGTAGGTCATAGGTATATTGAAAGGGCTTACAGGATGAAAATTAACCTGCCTGGCCAGGTTATGAACACAATTTCCTTCCCATCAAATCCTAGTATGGAACTCAAACCTAGTGCTCCTGAATCAGAGATAGGAATACAACGCCTCCAAGCAAAATTATATTTTCAACAGAAAATTCTGCAAAACTTGCTAACTCACCCCAAATTTTCATTATTAACCAAGGTGAATTGAACACAACTGGCTAAAATTCTAACTTCTCATATGATTTACAAAAATTCTCCAATGATTTTATTGGTTATCATGTCAAAAGACTTGGCGTGGGATATTACAATTTCCTTGATTTCACTGGTTGACTTTAAAATGGTGCTTATTGGGCACAGTGTAGTTTAAAGCTATATCTCTTTCATTAATTGATTATATTTCTATAACAGAATTTTTGCAAATGTGCAATTGTAGCATTTCATACGAACAACTTAAGACAAACTCCCCATTACTGGTTTGGCTTTAGCTTATTTTGAGTTTTGGCTGTATTGCATCAGCTGCTGAATTAACTGCTCTGTCACAGTGAATAATCTCATGGAATACAGGAGGAGGAAATATAGCTCAAAGAGAATACACAGTAGATATACCCTGCAACAAGCACTCTGCCAGTTGATGAAGTGGCAGTAAGAGTTGTTCCACATGTAAATCCTGTCCGAAGCCCCTTGAGTCTGTTCCTCAGACCATTCAGTTGCATTTGCCTACCTCGATTCTGTAACCTTTAAAGCAGTCCTGCCAAACAAAAATCTATCCATTTCAATTAGAAATTTGCAAGCCTCAACAGCTTTTTGGGAGAGAGTTGCGGATTTCCATTACTCATTGTGTGAAGAAGTATGCCTTGACATTGAAGATTTGTCGCCTTATTCTGAATTCTCCCAATAAGAATAGCCAGAGTTCACAAATAATTAGCATTAGCTCCATTTCATGCTATCAGATAATGAAGCAATTGTCAGGTCTAATGTGAGCAATCTCATTTGGCCTGGAGGACAGTGTCTGCTGCAGTTAAATATATTCAAATAGCTGGTGCGGAGGGAAGGATTTTTAAATAAATGTTGTATGTAACAAAATCAAAAATTTACCTAGAAAACATAGTCTGGATTTTAATCTGATGGCAAACAATGGCAAAGGTTTGTGGGGTACGAGGCTGTTGTTTTCTCAAAGTCCTGCCAAATTTAACTGTAGGGATCTTTAAGTGTGGTTTATTTCCAATTGACAGAACATTCAAGCAGGAAGCCTGCTTCAGAGGGCTGAAACCTCTGAGAGCAGGTAAGAAGAGGAAGTGGGGGAGACGAGGAGGTTTAGATCGGAGCAGAAGTAGGAAGATGGCTCAAGGTAGCAGTGAGGATGGTCCCATAGTCATATGGCTAGGGAGCAATTCATGATCAAGGGGTTGGGTGTGGTTCAGGAAACTTGGTTGGGTGTCAAAGGAGGGGTTTTGAATGGGGATCAATGATTCTGTTAGTGATCAGTGGCAGGGGAACTAACAGAAGTGTTTTGGTCGCCAGCTGGTTTGGCCTGGAGGAAAAACTCCTGCCCCTCGGCCCACAAACATTGTTATAAAGGGACTTATAGATTGAACCCTTTTTGTCTCCTTTCACCTGATGAGTTTGTCAAGGCCAGGCTCCTTATGGTCAAAATAGAATCAGTGTTAATGTCTTCTTAGAATGTCTGAATGATCAACCTATTGCCATGAGCAGTTTTATTATGCATTCCTCAGTTCTCCTTATTAAAACAAGTCAAGTCGAGTTGGATTTCTGTTTCCGATATCTTGCATTTTAACCTTTGATAAGATAGATTTAAATTGCAGCTCAGTGAGTTTACAATTTCATTGCACATTGCCCACAGAGGGAATGTTTCCTCAAGTGTCAAGGTTGAATCTTATTATATTTGAGTCTTTGCAATTAATTCAATTAAAGATGGATATAATTGGAAACAGTTACAAAGTGAAGCAAAATGAGTCTAACAAACAGAAGGCCACTCTGTTACAAACATTAAAAACAGAGAGCTGTTTCAGTTGAGACATGATCATTCTCTTGTTGACCATTATGCCTAATGTTTATTTTTTGAAAAATAAACTTTGTTAAAATATATTTGTCTCCACAGTTTATACGAAAGGTGATCTTATATACATAAGATCACCTCGCTTTAGACATCTTTACCTGATAAATACTAATATAATCCAGATGAGGTAATATTGAATCTTCCCAATCTTGTTTCTGCAGAGGCTGGAGGGAAAAAGCTACGAAGTACCATCCAACGTAGTACAGAAACTGGATTGGCGGTTGAAATGAGGAATCGAATGACTCGGCAACCAAGTCGGGAGTCTACCGATGGGAGCATGAACAGCTACAGTTCAGAGGGAAAGTAAGTTCAATATAAAAATGAATTTCATGTTACAACACTTCATCAACAGTTTAGAGGTACAAAAAGGTGGTGAACGATATTGGGAGGGGAATGAACAGTGTCAGGAGAGTGCTAAGTGTCAAGGTGTGGGGGTGAGTAGAGTCAAAAGGGAATGATCAATGTGAGGGTGCTAGTAAGGTTTATGCCTGCTGGAAACATCACTAATGAATGAGAGTAAAAAATTTCAGTATGTACCAAACAAATAGCCCAGGTTGTACATGCTGACAAGTACCAGGGGATCATCAATGGAAACCTCCATAGAGTCATTTGTGGCAAACCAATCTTCAGAGTTTCTGCTACCATTGCGACTGTCATTAATTGTAAATGTTTAAGTGTTCACCCCTATTGAGATGGGAATATCTGGGCCACTGTTATCAATTGAAGCCAGTATCTTACCAGCAATGTAAGTGAATGTAATGTATCTTTTAAGTTTGTTCCATTTCTATTATGCTAACACTTCTGGTACAACTTATACAAACATTGAATTCTTCGGTAGATCCAATGTTACCTTTTAAATACAAACACAATCATTGACAATAAAAAAAGCAACCATTGACTCAATTACAATGAAAATGCACTATCAAGATATGTAGTGGACATTTCGTTAAGTCTGGGCATTCTTACTAATAGACCATTGGTATGTTCATAACTAATTCCTACCTTTGCTATTCCGATAGAATGATTAACTCATGCATCATCTTCTTCTAAAATAGCTAAGAGAGGAATTTAATACTGTACAGGCATATTAAGTGTTTGTTGTCATCTTTCACAGTAATTTCCAGGATATAATGTCAGCCAGATGTGCACACTGAACGTGAAGGGACTGTAAGCCTGGTCAACATGTTAAAGATCCTTTCTAATTTTGCTCCCATTTTCCCAATTCCTCCCCCCTCCTTTCCAGTTGCTCACTCATACAGATGTGATCTTACTTCATGAGTGAGCATTGACATTTAGAGCTAATCACTCCCCGGCAGACAAAATACAGGCCTGATCTGACCTTACCACCAAGAGAAACCTGATTCTTTGCCAAAGTGAATAAGAAAATTAATAAGGCAGTGATTTCTGGGTTGCTGCTGTGAGGCCCTTAACAGACGCTGGTGAAGCTGTTGCTTATGACTGACAGATCCAGTAATGGTCAGAAAGGAAAGAACCTTAAAAAGAGAGAACCTGAACCTGTTCACAAAATAATAATTGTCAACTGTTCATTGGAGTGTTTTTTTGTAGGTCTAGCTTTTGTTAGAGAAAGTTTCAAAGTTGAAAGTATTTTTAAAGTTTTTGTTTATCTGCATATAATTGAACTACTTACGGAATCTCATGGTATTAATGAATGCAAACCCACAAATATGAGGTGTTATCAAATCTCACCAATATATCCATCTAATTGCCAAAAAATAAATATCAAGAAATATAAATTGTAGCATAAATTTCAAGATTAGCAGTTAATTTTTAACATAGCTCAGTTTCTCATGTCTTTAATATTACTAAGTGTTATACTCAATTTTCTCTTTTCTTGCACTTGTTTTCCTCATAGCCTTATCTTTCCTGGTGTTCGATTAGCATCAGACAGCCAATTCAGCGATTTCCTGGATGGTCTTGGCCCAGCCCAGATGGTTGGACGTCAGACATTAGCGACACCATCCATGGGTAAGCAGCACTGATATTTCACCTTGAACTGAATAATCCCCATCAAAGGTAATGCAAATAATTCCAATTATATATTGGGAAACAAAGTAGAAGCAGTGTGATTTTCACAGTAACTGCATTGCAGTGTTATTGTAAGCCTACATGTAACAGATAAATAATAATATTGTAAATGTTTACGCTAATGCAGTGTATCTGATCCACAGTGTGAAGTGACTTTGACATTGTGGCGATTTATATTCTTTCTATCCCATGTCAATTCGAAAACTTAGAACAATACTCAAGAACCAGAAGCAGGAGTAGGCAATTTAGTTCCTCAAGCCCGCTCTGCTATTCAATACAAGCATGGCTAATCTCATCTCGGTTTCATCTCTACCCTCCTGTCCGTTCCACACATAACCTTTCATCCTGCTACTAATTAAACACCTTTCTAGCTCCTCCTTAAATTTGTTTAGTGTTCCAGTGTCCACTGCACTCGGGGACAGAGAATATCACAGATTCAGGACACTTTGAGTGAAGCAATTCCTCCTCATTTCCGTTTTAAGTCTGCTACAATGATGATTCATTTCAGAAAGGGAAACATCTACTCTACATTTACCCTGTCAATCTACTTCAGCATCTTGTATACCTCAATTATAACTCCTCTCGTACTTTTAAACTCCAGCGAGTATGGGCCAAAACTGCTCAATCGCTCTTCATAAGACAAGTCTTTAATTCTTGGAATCAATCTAGTTCAGTAAGCTATGAAGGACTGTGACTGCAATCAGGCAAGAACTATTCCTCACATCTGCAAATCAGTTATTGTCGAGAAAATGGACAAACTTGGGTGGAAAGTATGTTACACTGGCTAGTTGTTGTGAACCATTAGGCTAAGAAAATGCTATCTTATTTTTTCTGGTAGTATAGAAATTTTCTTGAAAACTTGATTAGGATCATTGAATATTCCTCTTCAAAATGTTTTGATATATGGGCTCTACAGCTTCAACACAGTGAATCATGAGATCATTATCAATGCATTGACTGTCCATTGTGTCTTCTAAGGCGTAAGTGTATTAAATGATCAAACGACAGAGTCAGAAATCGATTTCTATGTCAAGAAGTTATGGATTAAAGCCTCACTTAAAAACTTGAGCATATAATTTTGACCGCCACCTCAGGGAGGGAGTACTAAATTGTTGGAAGTGCTGTCTGTAGGGTTGGAAAATAAATTGACTCCCTAACTGGCTATTCAGTGAACATGAAAAAGCTATTTGAAGAAGGACAGGAGTTCTCATGTCCTTGTCAATTTTTATCTCTCAGACTACATCATCAAAACTGTTTGATTTGTCATTTTAGATCTGCAATGTGCAACATTGTTGCCATAATTGTTATAAAACAGTGGATTACAAGTTTGTACACAAATTCACATCCTAAATATTATTAAATCCAAACATTGTCTTTAACACAATTTGGTGTCAGTAGGCATGCATCTCAACCTTACAAGGTGACCCAAAACTGAAGGTGCTGGAGCTAGAGTGCTGAGGCAAGCTGGTTAAAAGGCCTCTCTTGGTGCTCTGGGGCTGCATCACAGTTGTGTGATTGAATATTAGACCCTCACCCCTCACATTCCACTCAATGCCTAGGCCCCATTCATGCCAGTCCACACCCTCAACCACTTGGCATGAACCACTCATACCAATCTGTTTCTCTTTACCCACCCCATGGCCTTTACACATTTCATGACAACTTTTGCCCACTTCCAGAACTCTCATACCTTCTACAACCTATGCCCAACTATTCATCCCAATGATGCTTTATAGCCTCTATGCCAACTTCTTGGAAAACTCATCCAACACTCCCCCAAACCACCAATTTTTGTCCTTAAACCCTCCATGTCAACTATGGGGTATCCTCAAGGGCTATGCTGGGAGGGCATAAAATGAAATTAGAACATAGAATATTACAGCGCAGAACAGGCCCTTCGGCCTTCGATGTTGCGCCGACCAATTAGGAAAAAGCAATGACCCTCTAACCTAAACCATTCCCTTTTCCTCCATAAACTTATCTACTAACCTCTTAAACTCCACCAAACTTGGCGCATCTACAACTGCTGCAGGCAGGGCATTCCACTCCCGAACCACCCTTTGGGTAAAGAACCTACCTCTGATATCCGTCCTATAACTATCACCCCTTAATTTAAAGCTGTGTCCCCTCGTGCTAGCTTTCTCCATCCTAGGCAAAAGGCTATCACTGTCCACCCTATCTAAACCTCTAATCATCTTATATGTTTCAATAAGGTCTCCTCTTAGCCGCCTTCTTTCTAACGAAAACAACCTCAAATCCCTCAGCCTCTCTTCATAAACCTGCCCTCCATACCAGGCAACATCCTGGTAAACCTCCTCTGTACCCTCTCCAATGCCTCCACATCTTTCTTATAATGTGGGGACCAGAACTGCACACAAGACTCCAAGTGCGGCCGCACTAGAGTTTTGTACAGTTGCAACATGACGTTGCGGCTCCGAATTTCAATCCCCCTACCAATAAAAGCTAAGACTCCATATGCCTTCTTAACAACCTTATCGACTTGACTGCCTACTTTCAGGGATCTATGCACATATACACCAAGATCCCTCTTTTCATCAACACTATTAAGAATCCTACCATTAGCCCTATACTCTACACATTTATTATTCCTGCAAAAGTGCATTACCTCACACTTTTCCACATTAAACTCCATTTGCCACCTCTCGGCCCAGCTCTGCAACTTGTCCAAGTCTCTCTGCAAACTAGAACACCCCTCTTCACTATCTACCACTCCTCCGACTTTGGTGTCATCTGCCAATTTACTAATCCATCCTTCAATACCCTCATCCAGATCATTTATAAAAATTACAAACAGCAGGGGCCCCAAAACAGACCCCTGAGGTACACCACTTGTCACCGAACTCCACGATGAATATCTCCCATCAACCACCCCCCTCTGTCTTCTATCTGCTAGCCAATTCCTAATCCAATTAGCTAAATCACCCTCAATCCCATACATCTGCATTTTCTGCAGAAGCCTTCCATGTGCCACCTTATCGAACACCTTACTAAAGTCCATATATACCACACCTAAGTATGTATTACAGATTTCACCATATAAAACAAAACTCACATTGATAAAAGCCCATCAATGCGTTTAAACACCCTCAAGTACCTACTCCCATGTAAAAATTAACATTTGTATTCATAGCCCCACATCAAAGCCAGTTAATTGATTATTAACCTCTTGGAGCTGTCAATCAAACTCTGAACTTATGCCTATCCATGTGACTATAGTGATTGTGGAAACAGTCAAGCAATAATAATACCTTTTTTTATACATTCTTGGAATTTGGGTGTTGCTTGTTAGGCCAGCATTTTATTGCCATTTCTAAATCTTCTGATGGTGTTGAGTTTCTTGACACTTTGCAGCACATCTGGTACAGGTATGGCCACAGTAATGTTTGGAAGGGTGTTCCAGGATTTTGTCTTAGCGATAATGAAGAAACAGTGCTATGCTTCCAAGTCAGGATGGTGACTGGCTTGGGGGGGACTCCAGATAGTGGAATTCCCAGATATCTGCTTCCTTATTCCTTCAGGATGATGGTGTCTGTGGGTTTTGAAGGTGCCTTCTTAGGAGCCTTGGTAAGTTACTATAGTGCAACTTATAGATGGTAAATGCTGCTGCTACTGTGCATCAGTAGTGGAGAGTGTGAAACTTTGTGGAAGGGATACTAATCATGTGGGCTGCTTTGTCCTGGATGGTGTCAAATTTCTTGAGTATTGGGTCTGCACTCATCAGACAAGAGAATTCCATCACAATCCTGACTTGTGCATTGTAGATTATGGACAGGCTTAGAGAGTCAGGAGGTGAGTTACCAACTACAGCAGTCCTAACTTCTGACCTGCTCTGGTAGCCACAGTATTTATATAACTAGTCCAGTACAGTTTCCCGTCAATGGTAACTCCCAGGATGTTGATAGTGGGTGAATGAGTGATGGTGATGCCATGAATGTCGAGAGGCAATAGTTAGATATAAATAACTGGACATCTTGACAGTTCCATGCACAATATCCCAGTTGTGAAGCTTAAAACAAAGGTGAAAAGAGAAAAGCAACCTGGAGTTGGAAAAAAAGAAGCACAATCAAGGAACGAGAGAAAAAGAATAAGGAAGGAAAAGAGAAGAAGACATAAAGTGGGGAGGACAGAAGCAAGAAATAAACTGGCGAGATAGAGAGAATGATATGGAGATACTGGCATTGGACTGGGGTAAACACAGTAAGAAGTCTCTCAACACCAGGTTGAAGTCCAACCAATTTATTTGATAGTAAACTCACAAGCTTCCGGGGTTTGCCCTGAAAGTTTGTGAGTTTACTATCAAATAAATTGGTTGGACTTTAACTTGGTGTTGTGAGACTTCTCACGGGGTAGAGAGAACACATACAACTGGGAGAAGAGGAGCAGGAGAAAAGTTTTGAAGTTTATTTATTGGTGTCACAAGTAGCCTTACATTAACACTGCAATGAAGTTATTGTGAATACCCCCTAGTCGCCACAGTCCGGAGCCTGTTCGGGTGCACTGAGACGGAATTTAGCATTACGAATGCACCTAACCAACACGCCTTTTGGACTTGGGAGGAAAATGGAACACCCGTGGGAGATGGACACAAATACAGGGAGAACATGCAGAGTCTGCATAGATAGTGACCAAAGCTGGGAATCGAACCCAGGCCACTGGCGTTGAGAGGGAGCAGTGCTAACCACTGTGCCATCGTACCACCCTGAAGATGCACTGAAGAAGGAGAGGCAGTACCTACTGGTTCATGTCAGTCTGTGTTGCTCACTATTCTATAATGTATGAAGTAAGACAGTTTTGGTGCTTCTTCCTAAAGACTGAATTTCACCTCCCTAAATCTGGCCTCAATGATGGAATGTGCGAGTTAATTGAACAAATTTGGTTTGTTTTCATTTATAATTTTCCTAACTTGCTGTGTATTGTAAAGTATCGTAAATCAGACAAAATCTTTAGTTGGGAACCACTTAAAGTGAGGACGGTTTAGTGAAAATGGTGGTATTTGATGGTTGCCCTAGAAATTACACAACTAGTTTTACTTAAATATAAGGAGCAGAATTTTCCATGTCCTTCGTTGTATGCTTCATTATGGCAAAGGCAATTCTGTGTTGGCTGGTGGCAAGATCATCAGATTCCACGATTGTCAACAGAGTTTCCTATTGAAGGCACCTGCCACTGCTAAGAAATCCATGGTAGGGTTCGGCATCAGTGGAACTAGAAGATCCCAGTCAAATTCCAGTCAAATCTTTCAGTCATACGTTTTGTGTTGATTCATTTAAAAAGTGTATTATTCATCTATCAAAACAAAAAGTCAAATATTTTATTCAGGACTTGGTGACATTTTAACAAATGCAATAACATTTGCAGGCAGTGAGCAAAGATTTGGATAGGAACATGGTATTTTAGTACCATCTTGTTCTGAATTCCCAGTAATACATGAATGTAATACATAATGTAATACATAAATATATTTCTCTCTCTATACCATCTGGAAAAATTCTAATTAACAATGTTTGAAATGAACAGGAGCTGAAGATTCTACAAACACAAACTCTGTAGAAATTACTAGCTGATATTTTCCGACAGGCCTCATTTATGTGTGCTGCAGGATCCAGAGGACAATGACATTGTTCACGAGCAATTGACTTCTGGTTGAGGGGTCAGTCACAAGGGAGCATAGTATTAAAGTAAAGGGCAGGAGATTCAGAGGGGATTTGAGAAAATACTTTTTCACTCAGAGGGTGATGGAAATCTGGAATGTATTGCCTGGGAAGATAGCGGAGGCTGGAAACGTTGCAATCTTTAAAAATACTTGGATGAACATTTGAAATATCATAACATTCAAGGATTTGGGACAAGTCCAGGAAAATGGGATTAGCGTACATTTAGTGGTAAATATTGTCAGTGCAGACTCGATAGGCCAAAGGTTCTATTTCTGCACTATATGACTCTATAGGCGGGATTTTACCACCTCATTCAAGCAAGACCAGAAATTCTCACTTGAGATCAACAGACATTTCCGTTTTCTGCCCCTCGCCCGCTCCAATTCTGTGACAGGTGAGGCGATAGAATTCCAGTGTATGATTCATGAAGTGGAGAGAGAGCAAGTGCGGGAGTTTACAGCCTTACCCGTTCTGAAACTGTAAAGTCTCGAACGAGGCTAATGGACCTTTGCATGACCTGCTCTTCGCCCGCTCTGATTCCAGTGGCTGACGGCCAGTATAATTCCAGTGTAAGAGTTCTTGAAGAAACAAAGCTAGATGAATGGTTAGAGATAAGCTTTTCTTTTCAAATTGATACAGTAATATAATCCTTTTAGAATGCACAGATCACACAGGAGGCTTGTTCTGTGGAATTGCTATGCATGCCATTTTTTCATCTGGCAGTATCTGTAGAGAGAGAAACAGAAATGTTTTATGCCAATGATCCTTCATCAGAAATGCTGAGTATTTCCAGCATTTCCTGATTTTATTTCAGTTTTGCAACATCCAGAATAATTTGCCTGCATATCTTCAACACAGTCTTTAAAACCGGCATTTTAATGCAAAAGCATAAGTAGAGCAAGATAGAAGTGTTCTAAACATAATAATATCAAATTAAAATCTAATTTTTTTAATTAACCCATGCTAATCTTCCAAATAGACTAATGGTGTAACAGTAAAAGGCTAGCAGATCAAATTGAGAAACAAATCATAGATTATCAGCCTAATTTAAATATCCAGTATTACTTCAAATTTTAAACAAAGGCATGTAGTGTCTTCTACAAACCCGCAAATAAGTTTGTCTGAAATTCCTTTGTCTTCTACTGTAATTAAGGCATCAAAAGCAGCCAGTGGAATTTTAACATATTCACCTGTGTTTTTACTAATATTACACAATATAAATTTAAAATTTGTGTATCTTTTGTACATGTTTCATTTCTCCTATGGTGCACATTTTGTCATCTCAATTCAAGAAGATGTCATTGCCTCTGGATCCTATGGCGCACGTGAATGAGGCCTGCTCATTCAATACTAGCAGGGTGCTGGTAATTTGGGGAGCGTTTGCGTCACTAGGATCTTGTGATTCTGCAACTCCTATTCATTTTAAACATTGTTAATTGCAATTCTTCCAAATGGTAATATTCTAATGTGTCACTGGTAGTCCAAAACAAGACAGCACTAAAATACTGTGTCCCAGTCTTAATGTCTGTAATTTCAGTGAATGTACGTAATGATACAGCAAGAAGAGGGAACGCTGCCATATACACGTGATCCATTGATTTGATGTTTTGCATGCCAACAGTCCAAATTTCAGAAGATACCTTAAAATGATTGTAAAAGAGCAGATATTTTTCCATGGGCTTTTTAAAACAAGTTGGATGACACATTTGTGTGCAAGTTCTCTGTTAATTCAAGAGGCATTTGTTAGTTTAAATTAGTTATGACTCAGGTACAGCACAGAAAAGTTTTTATTTGTCAGTTATGGTAATGTGATTGCTGGTAGCTATATTAATAGAACAGGAAAGGAAGGAGCTTTTACCGTGTATAGTAATGCAAGTGGAATGGAACAAATTGAGTTGGTCTGCTTTGGTGGGACGAGATTACTTAATTTATGTATTAGTCTTGTTCCTTTTTCTGAGTCACCTCTATGCTGTTCACAATCCTTTACCTGAGAATGACAAGTAACTCCACTCTAAGATTTTCCAGCACTGTTTGTTAAATGGTTACTATGTATGAGAGACTTGTCAGCATAATTTGCCAGTTGACATTCTGACTTGCCCGACAGAACAAGCATTATCCTCTATTCAATAGGTTTCTGTAACAGCATGTCTGAAGGGGGAGAATTGTGACTTTGTTCCCATATATTCCCATGCTTTAAAGGCCATGCTTACCTAGGGAGCCTGTTTTTGAATGTGTAGCACAAGAAAAAGAACAGTCAGATCAAAGAGGAACGAAAAAGAAGAAGCAAACAAAGCAAAAGGCAAACACTTTATCGACTGCTTTGATATAATACAAAATGCATTGATAATTCTATTGGTTGACCAGAGAGAGCTATATGGCACATGCACAGTGGGCTAAATGGTCTTGTTCTGTGATGTATATTCTCTGATTATTGAACTAAATGTGATGAGCACTTCAGATGGTGCATATTAAACTCCATTAAGGCTGGTTCTGAAGCAGAATTTTAATTGCAAGCTCAGGAGCCATCACCATGTTTACTATACATGGTGAAACGCCTTCCTTCTCTGTTCTATTAATATAGCTACCAGCAATCCCATTACCACCACTGATAAATAAAAATTTTTCTGTGCTGTACCTAAGTCATGAAATAATCTAAACTAACAAATGCTTCTTGAATTAGCAGAGAACTTGCACACAAATGTGTCACCCAATTTGTTTTAAAAAGCCCATGGAAAAATGTCTGCTCTTTTGCAATCATTTTAAGATATCTTCTGAAATTTGGACTATTGGCGTGCAAAACATCAAATCAATGGATCACGTGTATGTGACAGTTTTCCCTCTTCTTGCTGTATCATTATGCACATTAACCAAAATTATAGACACAGTTATTTAGTGCTGTCTTATTTTGGACTGCCTTCGAAAATAAGACTGTTTAAGAAATTAACTGCTTTTTATGATCTTAAATTGTGTGCTGAGCAATGTGTCTGATATTTGCCTTTAGGTGACATCCAAATTGGCATGATGGACAAGAAAGGACAATTAGAAGTAGAAGTCATTCGAGCCCGAGGCCTAGTCGGAAAACCTGGCTCCAAAGCTTTACCTGGTAACCAAGTCTTTTTAAAAAATATATGCAATGTCATGAGACAATCATGCGTCAATTCAGAATTTAACAGGAATTTACAAGAGAGTGTTTCTTTACTGCTTTCTTCAAAACACAACCTGCTGGAAACAGTTAATTTATGGTAGTTCTATGGTATTTTCGTTCTTTCACACAAAGATTCTTTTTCCCCAAACTTGTAAATATTACATATAAGTGATCAATATTTTACCCACATTTAATATTTATAATTTTGCTTGTCCAAAGATTGAATCTCATGGCTGGATGGCTGTTTTGTGTTGTAGAGCAACACCAACAAGTTCAATTCTGTACTGGCCAAAGTTATTCATGAATACCTTCATGTTATTCCCCACCTTCTCAACCTCGCCCCTTGTCTGAGTTGCGGTGTTCCTCAGGTTAAAATCACCATCAGCCTCAAAGGAGGAAGCAACCTATGGTTACCTGGCGACTTTACCTTTATTCATTGTCCCTGAAAATAATAAAATTCAAATCCAGAGGCCTGGTCAGCATTATTCCCCAGTGGTTCCTTCATTCCAATGTATCAACATACAAAAAATAAGTCCTTCATTAGAACACTTTTTTTTATCTAATTTTGAGCTTTGGTTAGCTGTAAAGTTTCTATAAGAAAGGAAGCTGGGGCTTTGAACAGGAAACTGAAACTGGGATTCATACATGGCTGAATTATGAAGCCACATCCACTATGACATATGATGTATGAGTCATTCATACGCAGATTCCACTGAACTGACACACGCATCCAAATTATTCAGACAGCAATGTTCATGTACCAAAAATAATTATATCTTTTTAAAGAAAACTGCAGCAGAGTAATTTTGTTTGCTTTTGTTACTTGGCACTATGCTTCCAGTTTATTTATTTGATTATGTACGTGACTGTACAATGACAATAGCAAATTATGTTTATATAGCACCTTTAACTTAATGAAATAGCCCAAAGTGCTTCATGAGAGCATTTTAAACAAAATGACACTGAAAATAGCACTAAAACTGTAATAATGTATTGGGTTGAAAAGAGCAAGAGTCTTGTCCCAGTGCTTAATTATTACTGGTCCATATTAGATCAGGTTCTCACAGGTTTGATCTGTGATATTTGCATTAGTTTACCTTTGATAAAGTCTACATTACAATTCAGATTCTCCTGCTTGTCCACCACAACCACAGCAGAAAACATGGAAACCATCAGCAATATGCCGTAGAAATCCCCTCTCCTGCCCCACGTACAAACTCCATATAGTAACTTCTATTGGAAAATGTATCCGAAGATATGTCAAGTAAGGAAAGGATTCAAATGATTCCTTCACAATTGAATAGTCTGTTAAACCCTACAATCTAGTCTAAAATACTGTTATCTAAAAAGGAACAGAGAATGCCTGGCAGCAAATAGAATAGTATCTCAACAAAGTTAGGATGGATAGTGTGGAGGGAAAGTTTTTAAAAGTTAGATTTTCTGTATTTTATTATAATTTTATATCAAGAAAACTAAAACATTGATGCATGTTAATTTATTTAATGAGGACAGAGTTCATAGTGATTTATTAATCCAGCCATCTATACTGGAATCATTCCAGTATCCAAGTGCACATTATATGAAAGTTAATAACATTTCTAAAGATATGCGTGACATTTAAGTATGATGTACATACAAAAACTTATAAAAAGAGTTATAGCTAAAATGTGTCGAAGTACGTGGTATTAATAAGTCACTCCAGTTTTATGTTTTGGTAATGATAATGTTGTTTGAGCTACTTCCATGTACTACTGTCAATATATGCCACAGTCTCCCTGTTATCCTATCAAAACATAGGAAAACAGCACCAAGGAATAGGAGTAGGTTATTCAGCCCTTCAAGCCTGTTCCAGAATTAGAAAAGACCATAGTTGATGTGGTTGTGGTCTCAACTCTACTTTCCTGTCTGCCTCTCATAATCCTTGACTTCCTTGTCCATCAAGAATCTATCTAACTCAGTCTTCAATAAATTCAATGGCCCAGCTTTCTCCAATAACAATACTGAGAGAAAAAAGTCTTCCTCATCTCCATCTTAATTTCTTAGACTTGTCCGCTAGTTCTGATCTCCCCCACAAGAGGAAACACCATCCTACATCCACCACATTAAGTTCCCTAAGAATCGGCAAATTTAGCAACCATATATTTAGTCCTTTTATCTTTGTCATTGATAGAGATTGTAAAAATTTGAGGCCCCAGCACTGGTACTCCACTCAGCCAATAAGCTTCCAGTTAGTTAACCAATCCTTTACCGATGCGATCATGTTACACTCATGCCATGTGTTCTTTGTGTAGTTATCCTTGGTGTGACACCTTATCAAATGCCTTTTGGAAATCCAAACACAGATTTTCTTTTCATCCACCATGCTTATTACTTCCTCAAAAACTCTAAAATAGTAGGCAAATAATATTTCCTTTTCAAGAAACCATGTTGATTCTGCCTGATCCTGTTTTCTAAGTAACATGTTATAACGTTTTTAATAGTAGACTCTAGCAATTTGCCTATAACAAATGTTGAGTTAACTTGCTATAGATTTCTGCTTTCTGACTCCTCCTCTCTTGAATAAATGTATTATATTCACTATTTTCCAATCCACTGGGACCCTTGAAGCATGCAAGGAATTTTGAAAGATTATAACACATATACTAACTATCTCTATAATCACTTTTAAAAAAATAGGGTGCAGGTCCTCAAGTTCTTTGGGGTCTTATCAGATTTTAGGTCTAACAACTCCTTTTCCCCTGGCCATAGTGATTGTCTTAAGTACCTCCTTCCCTTTTAAAATACGGTATCTTTGAAATGTTTTCTAATTCTTCTACAGTGAAGTCGGACACAAAATACCTGTTCAACTCTTCCAGTATTTTCTTGTTTACCATTATTAATTTCCCAGACTCGCTCTCTAGAGGACTAATATTCACTTTGTTACTATTTAAATAGTTATTGAAACGTTTACCATCTGTTCTTATACTTCTAAATAGCTTTCTCTTGTACTTGACTTCCTCTCTCTTTATGTTTTAAAATTATTCTTTGCTGGTTCTTAAAATCGGTCCAATCTTCTGACCTAACACTAATCTTTGCAGATTTTCACACCATTCCTCTTAATTTCTTAACTTCTAGGCTAAGCCAAAGATGACACATCCTTCTTAAAGAGTCTTTCTTTCTGTCTAGGATAAATCTTTGCTTGGGGTTACTGAATATTGCCTTAAAGTTTGCTGCTACCCCTCCCCGTCCTATCTTTCAATCAAATTTTCAAGTTTATTTTAATCAGCTTTGCCTTCATTCATACCCTTATAATCACCTTTATTTGGGTTTAAAACACTAGTCTTAGACTCACTTCTTCTTTTCAAATTGAATATGAAATCATGCTCTAAACAATGTCACCTAGAGGCACCTTTATTAATGCTAGATCCAGGATAGCCTGCTCTCTAATTGATGTTAGAACATAATGCTTTATGATATTGTCCTGGATACACTATATAAACTTATTTTCCAGGCTATCTTTGCCAACTGATTTGCCAAATCTATGTATAGATTTAAATCACTCAGGATAATCATGATATCTTTCTTTCACACACTAATGATTTCTTCCTGTCTGATCTATCCTACTGTGCAGTTGATGAGGTGAGGAGGGGTGGGGAGGGCAGGGAGTGGGTTGGGGAGGGGGGGGTTATAAACTACTCCTGCAAGACATCCCTTGATTTTCCCATTTCCTATCTCTACCCAAACTGATTCTACATATTGCTCTTTCAAGCAACATTATTTCTCACTACTGTCCTAATGTCAACATGAATTAGCAGAGCTACCAATTTTTCTTCTCCTCCTGTCTTTTCAAAATGCCCTTCAATATTCAGATCCCAGCCTTGGTCACCTTACAGCCATATTTCTGTAATGGTCATCAGTTGATACATGTTTATTTCTATCTTTGCTAACAATTCATCCATGTTGTTACAAATGCTGCCTGTAGCTCTACCTTTTTAACAATTTGCCAATTTCTGACCTTGTCTGCTGGCGCGCTTTTAACGTTCTATCTTTTCCTGTCGCAATGTGGTTATTCTTACCATGTTACTACCCTGCACTATTGTGTTGTTTTTCCCTTTTAATTTAATACATCTCCTCTCATGTGATCCCTCCCACCCCCACCCTCCCAGCACCTCTTTACCATCCCAATTATAATAACACTGTTTATCTGTAATATTCAGCATAATGTCACTTAGTTCACATATAACCGGTTATTAAGGCTGCAATTTTCTTATTTATTTTTCAGCACCATATGTTAAAGTCTATCTATTGGAAAATGGCATCTGCATAGCCAAAAAGAAAACAAAAGTGGCACGAAAAACACTGGATCCTTTGTATCAGCAACAGTTGCCATTTGAAGACAGCCCCCAGGGAAAGGTTCTTCAGGTAACCATTTTTATCTAAGTGTTTTGTTTTGGTTTAAAGCATGTTAAATTAAACTTTCAACCAATGTATTGAAATGAGGCTTCATTAGTGTTGTGACCACTGTCATCATACCAAGGGAGCGGAGGCAGTGTCACCAAGGATATCTGACCACCAGTGAATTCCATAATTCAGAAATAACGTGAACATTCAAAGGCTTGAATTTTCACGATGGCAAGTGCCAAGCACCCGACATCCTCAAGGACTGTGACAGGCCTGTTGCTATATCCCACTCAATTGGGAATGCTTGACAGAATGCACTTTTGTCCACTCTTGGAAGGCAAAGCCGCCTCGGAGAGCTACTGGCCAATCAGCTCTCCAGCCCATCCAAGCACAGCCCTGCAGTGGCCAGAAGAGGTATGCCTCCTGGGTCCACACATGGGGTAAGTTCCAGGGGCAGGAAGGTAGGGAATGCTCTGGGAGGTTTGCTGACATGTGACTCCACACCCACAACAACACATTGATTCTTAACTATCCTCTAAAATGGCAGCCAACTCAGTTGAAGGGCAAGTTGGGAAGAGCAATAAGTGCTGGTCCAGCCACTGATGCCCAAATTTAATGAATGAAAAAAGGGCAGGCAGAATTAGATTTAGCCATGATGCTCTTTGTACTTGAATAGTGATTTGACACACTGATGTGCCTTGTTAGTGAAGAATGCACACAGTTCCTGATTTCAAGTTAGAGAAGAGGTGAATATTGGTGGGCTGGAAGTGGGGGATGCGGAGGGGAATGACAGCAAAAAATAACTTTCGAAAGACACTACTGCACTGTTAAGAAACAAATGTTACTAACACAATCTTTTTTTTCTCCATCAGATAATTGTATGGGGTGATTACGGGCGAATGGACCACAAATCTTTCATGGGAGTTGCTCAGATCCTATTAGAGGAGCTTGATCTCTCAAACATGGTGATTGGCTGGTACAAACTCTTTCCCACTTCCTCACTGGTTGACCCAACCTTGGCCCCACTGACGAGAAGAGCTTCCCAATCATCACTTGAGAGTTCATCTGGACCTTCTTTTGCTCGTTCATAGCAGTTGTGAAAGTGTTGCTATAGCAACCAGTGTTCAGCTCGCAGATCGTAAGCCCTGGTTACACTGCATGCTTGATGTTGTCTTCTGAGCCTGTTCCTAGGGATTAAAAGCGGTCCTGTGTTCTCAGAGGAGATTGCACACACTGTGTCCTGAGAAGGTCCTTGGGGAAGGAGTGCAGTTTTGCAGAACTTGTATGGTTGCTGGAATTAAATGACAATTTTTTTTTGTCCGATCAGAAGCCATGAATATATAAAAAAAAACAAATAAATAAGAACCTATCAATTCACACAGCAGAAGCCCTTATTTTTCAATGAACCATTTTGTTTTTGGTTGTTCTTTATCCCTATTGTGTCGCCTGCTACTCCTACCCCACCAGCTTGGTCCCTATAGCAACAGGCACTGATGTCATGAAGGCCAGCTGGTTGTTAGCTGTGTGAGAGTCTTCGTGAGGAGAGTTGAAAATAGTGTCCAGTAATGACTACACATCATCAGACCGGGCAAAACGAAAAGGAGTCAGCTGAGCAAAACTGTACAGAACAAGAGATTTAATTTTTTTTTTTAAAAGTGCAAAACATAAAATGGTACTGATGTTCAAAACTGACTTGGAAGCTCCAGAAAGATAACCACAGCGATTCACAAAGGGAGAGGGCTATGTGATCTGATATCATTGTTTCTCTGCTGATATACTGTATGAAATTTAAAAAAATTTGCATGGACACAAATTTAGCTGAACTTAAATGGAAAGTAAAACATTTAAAATTATTTTCTTGAGGCTGAAAGTTGCAAAAAAAACAGCCATTTTCAACAATTTATATTATTTTTTAAAAATATTTCACCAGTGCATGGTTTTATGGAGGAGTGAATGCAACAGTGTGATACGATGACACCGTGTTTCCCATATTCAGAGTAAATCATTCATGAGTCTGTCCTTTGTGGACAAAGATTATTAAGGAAGGACTGGGCTGAATAGAAGTAATTTCAATGTGGTGTTAAGAAAGAAAAGTCGTCTTGTGGACAAAACCTTAGTTAAAACAATGACGCAGACCTTCAAAGTCCGACATTATTCAGATTACACATGCTGCTCTGTCCCTTTTACTGGGTAGTTTATTGTATGCTCTGAGTACGACCTCTGTGTTTCTAGCCACTCAAGCCCCTCATCTGGGTTAAAGGTTGCAGAGTGTTACTGCATTTTGATTCTTTGGGTAAAGTGTACCATTTTAACAACAACAAAAAAAGAAGAAATGATATGATTTGCAAGCATGTTGAAAGGATTTCTGCAACATGGCTTGGGCACTCACTGCAGTAATTCAGCATGCATTTGACAAAAAAAAATGAAATTTTTGCAGCATCCTTTTATTGTACAGTGCATGATGACATAGAACTTATTTACATTTTCTCATCTTAAATTGAATTCTACAGCAAATAAAGGAATTGCGTGGCCATTGTTCGAAAGAAATCTTCAGTAAAAAATAATTTCTAGCAGCATTCAACTTGTACATACTGTAGGAATAAAACTTTTTTTCTCTGAAATAATATAGCATTGATATTGACACAGGGAAAATTAACTAATACAGTATTCTATTTGAGAATTACTTTACACAATGGTAAAATATGTCTTCTCGAACAGCCAGGTGTAGAAATCATCCAGTCAGATGATTAGTTTTGCATGCCTGAATTCCCAGAGTCCTCTAGACAGGATTAAATGCGGTCAAGCTGTTTTGCTGTAAAGTTCAATTTTCACACATATACTTGTGCAGTTTAATGAGGACTTTTAACATGGACTGATGTTCACTTGCTAGACTAAGCTGAAAATTGGCCATCTGAAATCACCTGTTATGCACCTGTTGTTTTTGGGTTCTGAATTGGACTCCACACACTATTAGTTTACCACTATGCTGTGACACCCTCCCCCTACCCCCACTCCCAAACTGAAACAGGCTAGTCTTTTATTTAAGTGCTCTGTAGAACATGAGATTTGTGTGGATGGAGGTGGCACAGATGCAGAGTTGCCGCAGTCTTGTGTTAAGGGAACAAAGGCTGATGGAGCACATGAAGGATCGTCAATGAGTATGCTTGAATACCATTTAAAAGGAAAATTTAAAAATGCCTTTTTTATTTTTTATTTGTGGTGCAATTCTGTTTAAGCCAAGAGCGATTCTTGGGTTTTTTTGTCTCTGACTAAAGTATTGTAGATGAGGGCTTGAACGTTGAGCCATCTAAAAAACAGGAGATTCCTACAGTGTCACCAAAATAACACTAATCTCTCGAGATTAAAGTTAGCAGTGGCCACCAGCCGCTGACACTAGTTTTCCACATTGCTGTGAGCAACTGCAAGTCTGGACCTACAACAATTATAATAAAGATTTATTTACCCTTTTTTTAAAAAAAAGCAAATACAAATTTTATTTCTTACATGCTGTCCCGTAAAGGTGGCAGCAGTTCAACTTATCTGCATCTGATTATTTTGTGCATATTATTCCTGTTTAAAATGATCTTTCAGAAATTTTACCGAGAAGGATGTTAAAGTATGAAAGATTTGTACATACTTATCATTATGCAGTATTTATTTGAAACTTAATAAATTTTTTTTAAAAAATATTTTTCACATTATGTCTGCAACTCTGTTTATGATTTAGTCATATCAATGGCACTATTCCAGTAAAACGCAGATGTCTTGTACATAGATTTTAAGTAAAGGGGACACTGCTGTTAAATTACTGGACAACTGGCCTGTATGTGACAACAAATAATGTAAAACAAACTCATTTCTGGTGATGGTATTTAACATGGCTACATTATTAATAAAACATTTTCTTTACAGAGATGCAAATCATGTCTTTTTTCCACCTGCTCTAAATATTTTTAATATTTTGATATTTTACATGTTTTGAACAAGCATCCAGCAATGGGTGAGATTTTGCTTCTGTGACTGGAATATTACTTCCCATCTTGCTGCAGTGAATGGAGTTTTCTCTGACTTCACTGCAGCGGGAATATGGTGTGAACGACCAGTAAGATCACATCCTATGTATATTTTTTACAGATGAATCCAAATAATGTTGTACCAAATACTGAGCTGATGCTTCCTCCATGTTTAAAATAATAATAATTAGAATTGACATTTAAATTCTTTTATACATTTCAATCAGTTAAAAAAAAGTATTTCTGACGCAACAGGAGTATTGGATTGTATGCTATTGAAAGCTAAATTAATCTTTTAGTCTCATCAAAACTGATGCTTATATATATTATGTTCATGCCAAACCTTTCTTCACAAACCACATTCAATAATTTCCCTCAATGGCTGGTGGACATTGCAGAGGCTGGAGTATGATGTCAGACCCAAAAATAAGGGGCAGATAGCAGGCAAGTTTCAGGGCACATTCGCACTGTTTGGCAATGGTGGGTACTCCTGCCCATTTTGCAATCAGTAGCTCATTAACCAAACATAAGAGAGTAGATCCCGAACCACATTGCAGGGTGGGATTTGATTCATCAACCCCCACTATTACCTAATGGGATCAAAGATCCAGATGCCATATATAAATGCCACCTGAACACACATTCACTGTCACAGTCCAGCCGAAGACAGAAACTGCACCAGGATTCAGTAATGACTCCCTTGAGACCCTTATCCACGGATTCAGCCAGAATCAGAATGTCATCTACCCCAAAAACGGCTTCAGAAGGCCCACTAGCCTCACCTTGCCAGCCTAGGAGGCCATTGAAAGGGATGTCAGTGCATCAGAAACCCTTGCGGGAAACACAATCCAGCACAGAAGAGGATGAATGATCCCATACTCTCATAATGTCTCATATTCTGATCCCATCCTCTCATAATGTCATCATGAATTCAAAGGCTTGCACTCTGCTCAGGAGTCTCAGATCACATGAGTGGGGGAAATGTCAGCTGACTGTCCGGTGAACACTTTAACATCATCAGGCTCTCATCAAGCATGCTGTACAAGCGTCAGCATTTACTGGGGAAAGCTCCACACACGCGGTAGGCATACATGCTTCCAAAGCTCTCATCCATCCCTTCTTATTCCATTTATTTGTCTTGATGTAGGTCAAGATTGCTCACAACAAGAGGGAGAGATCCCAGACTGGAGGAGAGATGACCAACAATCAGGATTCTCCAAATTCAAAGACGATGTTGCCAAGTTAGCAGAGGAGGGTAGAGATTGCTCCTATGACGAAGGCGATACTAGCCTCTCAAAGCAAGCCTGAATACATAAGCCTTCTATGAGCTCATCATAAGCTGGCATTCTCAGTGAAGGACATGCCATATTGTATTCAACCTATTTGTGAACTAAATATACCTCCTCTCTCTTACAGGCACTAGCAGGCCCAGAGCCAATATAAGCTCTAGCCTCCCCAGTCTAACACAGAGGATGATGATGAGGACCATTTTAAGCTCATCCATCATTGCATGCACCCGCACCTTCCATCAACTCTGGGATACATAGGTCATAGATCGAGATTAGGTTTGGGTTCACTTTCTGGGCATCACTGCACTGAAACATCTTCACAGCATTCAGAGGGAGTTAAAGCCCAGGTGCCTGACCTCGGAGGATTGCTGGAGAACACTGAGTTTAGTCAGATGTTGATTCAAAGAACAAAGGGAACATGGAAAAGTACAGCAAAGGAACAGACCCTTCAACCCACCAAGCCTGTGCTGACACATGATGCTTTTCTGCAGACTTTTTGCCTCTCCTCATTGCTAAAACTCTCCAAACGAGGCATCATCCTGGTAAAGCTTTACTGTATCCTCTCCAAAGCATCCATGTTCTTCTGTGAGTGTGGCGAGAGGAATGTTACACAATATTCCAAATGGGGCTTATTTAAAGTTCTATACAGCTGCAATACAACACACTATTTTTTGTACTCTATGCCCCAACTGATGAAGGCAAGCGTGCCATATATCTTCTTGACCACTTTATCCACTTGTGATGACACTTCAGGGAATTGTGGACCTGTACACCTATCTACTTCTGTATGTTAACACTTCTAAGGATCTGCTATTTACTGTATTATTCCTCTCCTGCATTAGATCTTCCAAAATGCATCATCTCGTGCTTGTCTGGATTAAATTTCATCTGCCATTTCTCTGTCCAAGTTTCCAGCCTATCTATATCCTGCTGCATCCAATAGCAATCCTACTCACTAACTGCAGCTCCCCAAGGTTTGCAACGTCTGCAAATTTACTTATCACACCACCTACATTCTCCTCCAAATCACTTATAAATATTATACTTTGGAAATGCCCTCCTCACAGTGCTGGCAACGCAAAGTCAGGCAGCAGAAAATCAGACAGCTGTGAAAGATAATGAATAGACTAGAGTGAAAGTTGGATGAGTTTGTCTGTATTCTGCCTGATGTGGTGGCTTTGACATGTGAGCATCCCAAGGTCCCCATGGAAAAGATGAAGACTTTTGGCAGATGCTGCTGGACTTGAGCTTTTATCTGCACTCCAATGCTATAGGCATTGGTGGGACCTATTAGTGGCTAGGTAAGGGATGGGAGGGCAGGCATCGAGAAAGGATCTGCAGCTGGAGACCCCCAGGACCATTCACTAAGGTGACTCTAAAGTCTTCAGCTGATACCAATCCTCTTTGTCTGAACCCTATCACCTCTAGCTGTACATGCTGAGGCACATGCAGATAGCCCACAGCAAGACATCCAAAACACACTCTCCAGTTTTTCACTCACTAGAGCTCACCTGCTAAAATTCCCAAATATAACAGGGTATACCAGTCACCAGGCTGCCTGTATCTCAACTGCCAATGTTAGGAATGCACCAAAATAAAGCAATAGAGTTAGAAAAATAAAGACGCTTTGTCATTACTTCTGGGTCACAGAAGTTCAATCAGGATTCATATCATGCATTTTTGTATTCACACTTTCTGTTCATGAATGGTCTTGTCATTAGAAAATGTCGTACTTATGTGTGTATGTGCTTCTTATTCTGAGGATGAGCCATGCACCCATTCAATGGTTACCTCATTTTGTGTATTTCACATAACTGAGTTATTAAAATTTGTGGAATCTTGTGTTATGTCAGGGAGATGTGTTAAGCACTTTATTCAAAGAACAAAGAACAAAACAGCACGGGAAACAGGCCCTTCGGCCCAACGAGCCCGCGCCGCCACCTCAATGTTCCCACTTCTACACGTGATCCCTGTCCATGTTTATAGATCTATGGATTAAAAACCAAATTTGAGACAATTTAGGGAGAATTTGTTTTGCCAATTAGCCTAAGAGCACATCTTTGGGATGTGGGGGGAAACCGGAGCTCCCGGAGAAAACCTACGCAAGCACGGGGAGAATGCGCAAACTCCCACAGACACTGGCTCAAATCCACAGCACAGCTATAGTCACTGCGCTGTTGTGTTGTCCATCAGATGGTCCAGGTCAAGCATACACTAACGATGTGAAGCAGTAGGATACTCTCGAAAAAAGTCCAAGAGCAGTCCTCTCACGACCCGTCACGTGTATGCCCCTCATCAGACAACAAGGTGGACCAAAGCACCTAAAGGATAAAAACAAGTACATCAATATCATCATCTATTTACACACTTCCCAGGGACTCCCAAGGCTCATGATCCATATTTTAAATCAGTTTTCTATACCCCTCCATTCCCATTCTGTTCATGTGCCCATCTAAGTATTTCTTAAATATCTCCAGAGTACCTGCCTCCACCACTTTACTTAGTAGCGCATTCCATACCCCCACCACCCTCTGTGTGAAAAAACTCCCTCTAGCATCCAAATTATACCTTACCCCCCTCACCCTAAGCCCGGGACCCCTCGTGCTATTTGAGTCCATCCTAGGAAAAAGCTTAACCCTGTTTACTCTATCTATCCCCTTCATAATCTTGTACACCTCTATTAGATTTCCTCTAAGTCTACGTCTTTCTAAGGAAAATAGTTCCAATTTGCCTAATCTCTCCTCATAACTCAGACCTTCTATACCAGGCAGCATCCTGGTAAACCTCCTCTGCACTCTCTCCAGAGTCTCCACGTCCTTCCGGTAGTAAGGCGACCAGAACTGGACGCATTATTCCAAATGAGGTCTAACCAGCATTTTATACAACTGCAACATTAAAGGCCAGCTCTTGTACTCTATACCCCTTCCTATAAAGGCTAGCATACTATATGCTTTCTTCACAACCTTCTCCACCTGCTCTGCCACCTTCAGAGACTTGTTCACCTGCACCCCCAGGTCCCTCTGCGTTTCTATACTCTTAATAGGTCTACCCTTTATCATATACTTCCCCACTACATTCTTTCTCCCGAAATGCATCACCTCACATTTATCAGGATTGAATTCCATCTGCCATCTGTCTCCCAAGCTACCAGCCTATCTATGTCCTGCTGCATCGCCTGACAATGTTCCTCACTATCCGCAAGTCCAGCCATCTTTGTATCGTCTGCAAACTTGCTGATCACTCCACTTACTCCCTCTTCCAAGGCATTTATATATATTACAAATAGAAGAGGTCCCAGTACTGAGCCCTGCGGCACACCACTAGTGACCGACCTCCAGCTAGAGAATCACCCTTCCACTATTACTCTCTGTCTTCTATTACCAAGCCAGTTACTTATCCATCTAGCTACCTGTCCTTGTATCCCATTTGCCTTGACCTTCTCGACTAACCTCCCATGAGGGACTTTGTCAAACTCCTTACTAAAATCCATATAGACAATATCAATGGCTTGCCCTTTGTCCACTGATTTCATCACCTCCTCAAAAAATTCTACCAGATTTGTAAGGCACGACCTCTCCTTAACAAATCCATGCTGCGTATCCCTAATCAGGTCGCAACGCTCTAAGTGCCTATACATCCTATCTCTAAGAATCCCCTCCAACAGCTTCCCTACCACTGACGTCAAACTTACCGGCCTATAATTTCCAGGGTTATCCCTACCACCCTTTTTAAACAATGGTACAACATTAGCTATTCTCCAGTCCTCTGGGACCTCACCTGTGTCCAAGGAAGAGACAAAGATTTGCGTCAGAGGCCCAGCAATTTCACCTCGCACCTCTCTAAGCAGTCTGGGATAAATGCCATCAAGCCCTGGAGATTTATCAGTTTTAATGCTACCTATTCCTTTTGCGAGGAATCCCTCCTTTGAAGCACCAGGTTGTAAAGATGCAACAGATGATGATTCTGCAAGTCCCCCCGCAATGGAGAAGGCTGCAGAGTCCCCATGAGCGGTGCAAAAATCGGGAGCACAATTGGAGGATGCCAATAGTCTGCTCAATGATGGATTGTGTTGATCTATTCATTACAATATGTCTATCTTATATGGAACTCTGAAGGCAACACATGGCTGTCATGAGCCATCATTTGAATTAGTTCCCCTTATCACCAGATAGCCAGCTCTGTAAATTACTGAGCGCTTTTAAATACATGGGAGATGATGAGCCGTGTGAACCCCCAGGGTATTTGACAAAAGCATAGATGAAGTGCTTCGAATGATCACACAGCAGATGAATACTCAGGGAGCCCCTTTCCTGTTAGTGAACATCAGGAGGCTTTTGCCATGGACCACATGTGCAGTTGATTGTACCTTATATTCTTGAGAATTCCGAGATAGCTACAGACGCCAGAAATCTAGAGCACAACTACCTTCCTTGAATATGAACTTCACATAATGATCTGTCTTTCTGTGGAGGGCATCTGTTATCTCCTTGATACATGTATATGATGAGGACTGCGAGAGCTCATAGATCCCCTGTGAATTCCAAGGGCAAATCCCAAAGGCAAAAAAAATTGAATGTGGTGGTGATCTTCAGGGGCACTGGCAGGGGATGTCCTCCCAGTCCAGCGATTAGAACATAGAACATAGAACATTACAGCACAGAACAGACCCTTCGGCCTTCAATGTTGCGCCGACCAATATAAAAAGCAATACCCTCCAAACTAAACCATTCCCTTCTCTTCCATATACTTATCAACTAACCTCTTAAACGCCACCAAACTTGGTTCATCTACAACTGCCGCAGGCAGAGCGTTCCACTCCCGAACCACCCTTTGGGTAAAGAACCTACCTCTGATATCCGTCCTATAACGATCACCCCTTAATTTAAAGCTGTGTCCCCTCGTGCTAGCTTTCTCCATCCTAGGAAAAAGGCTATCACTGTCCACCCTATCTAAACCTCTAATCATCTTATATGTTTCGATCAGGTCCCCTCTTAGCCTCCTCCTTTCTAACGAAAACAACCTCAAATCCCTCAGCCTCTCCTCATAAGACCTGCCCTCCATACCAGGCAACATCCTGGTAAACCTCCTCTGTACCCTCTCCAATGCCTCCACATCTTTCTTATAATGTTGGGACCAGAACTGCACACAATACTCCAAGTGCGGCCGCACTAGAGTTTTGTACAGTTGCAACATGACGTTGCGGCTCCGAAATTCAATCCCCCTACCAATAAAAGCTAAGACTCCATATGCCTTCTTAACAACCTTATCGACTTGACTGCCTACTTTCAGGGATCTATGCACAAATACACCAAGATCCCTCTGTTCATCAACACTATTAAGAATCCTACCATTAGCCCTATACTCTACACATTTATTATTCCTGCTGAAGTGCATTACCTCACACTTTTCCACATTAAACTCCAAATAGGAGTTTAATGTGGGCAGATATTAGGGCAGATATGATCCCCCACATTTCTTCACAAGCACACACGTGTGACATTGTTGCTCATCTCCATATAATAGTCTTCTCTGGTGGATCCTTGATTTTGTGAGTCCACTACCATCATCTGCTCACCTAACCATACCACCCCCCCGACCCCCCAAACCAAGATAAGATGATTAGAGGTTTAGATAGGGTGGACAGTGATAGCCTTTTTCCTAGGATGGAGAAAGTTAGCACAAGGGGACATAGCTTTAAATTAAGGGGTGATAGTTATAGGACAGATATCAGAGGTAGGTTCTTTACCCAGAGGATGGTTAAGGTATGGAATGCCCTGCCTGCGGCAGTTGTAGATGCGCCAAGTTTGGTGGCGTTTAAGAGGTTAGTAGATAAGTTTATGGATGAAAAGGGAATGATTTAGTTTGGAGGGTCATTGCTTTTTCCTAATTGGTCGGCGCAACATTGAAGGCTGAAGGGCCTGTTCTGCCCTGTAATGTTCTATGTTCTATGCTCTGTGTTCTAAGAAGTATAGATGTTATGAATACACTTTGTTTTGATAAAAAAAATTCCAAAATTCTCAATGGGATCACTCCTGAGCGGAAACATTCTTTTCTCACAATTGTGCCAATATAGGAAATTATTATTGTCTAGTCTGGCTTCATAGTACACCTTATGGTTTCTGACTTGGCACCTTCACAATACAGTGATGCATCCAAATAGCGTTCCAGCCATGGATCAGCAGGAAACCTGAGCTATTATCAGCCCCCCTGATGTGGCAATGTCGGCCTTGGACTGGGGTAAGAAGTCTCATAATTCCAGATTAAAATCCAACAGGCATATTTGTAGCAAATGCCACTAGCTTTCGGAACTTGCTATTCCTTCATCAGGTGGATAGGGGTTACCCACCCGACGAAGGAATGGCCAGTTCCAAAAGCTAGTGGTGTTTGCTACAAATAGACCTGTTGGACTTGAACCTGGTGTTATGAGACTCTTTACCAGTATCAGACCACCATGAAAGAAGTAAAGGCAAAATTCTAAACTCACTTCCCATTAGAGGAAATTGATTTGGCCTCTCCCCAAATTTTCAATTCTCACCTGCCACACAAACCCACTGCAAACCGGATCAGAAAAATTTGCTCAAATTCAACATGTTTCCGCTAAAGTTTACTTTTTATCATTGTAGTGCCCCTTTAAGGGGTTGTTCTTTAGTTAATTGGTTTAGTTGTTTGATTTATTGAAAGGAGTTTAATATATAGACCTGCATATTCTTAACCTTGTTGTAAATCAAGATTTGAAAAGCAGAGAGTACTAAAGAGTTTTCACACCAGAAGCCAGCTATAACGTTATCTGGGCCTCATACTTGTGACTATTGGGAACAATATGAAAAGACATTAAAGCAATTTATGATACCTGATGGCTTATATTAATTACTTCATCAATTATGCAAATGGTAGTTTTATATTGATAAATATTAATTCGCAAGAAGACTAGGCAGAATATAAAAATACAAGAGGTAACACAATGGCACAGTGGTTAACACTGCTGTCTCACAGCACCAAGGATGTAGGTTCAATTCCAGCTTTGGTCACTGCCCTGTGTAGGGTTTACCACTCTGGCAAAGTAAGGTCAATATGAGGAAGGAAAGAGAAATAAGGTGACAGCACAATCATAATGGCTGCTTTTCTGACGCTACCTGGTTAAGAAGGAACCGTAATCCACAAAGTAGATCCATTTTTCACAATTGGGTATGAGTGGGAAACTAAGGGGTGGATGGGCTGGGGGAGGGTGGGGGGGGCGGGGGGGCGGGGAGGAACATGTTTGAAGAGAAATCAGTCATTGGTGCCAAAATGAAGTTTCACCAGTACTTGAAAGGACAGAACTTGCCCTGGCGGCTACCTCAGTATCTGTTCCAAGTTCAAATTACAGGCCATACTGCTCATTCCCTTTGCAAATAAAGTAATTAGTGCTCCAGACAGTGTTCACCACGCACTAAGACAAACATACTGGTCTTGAACTGGTCAGCAGCAAAGTTCTTGCTGACCACAATTGAAACTGCAGCTTTACATTTTTGAAGTATTATAGCTGGGAGGTTCTGGGTGGCACAGTGGTTAGCACCGCTGTCTCACAGTGCCAGGGACTCAGCTTGGGTCACTGTCTGTGTGGAATTTGCACATTTTCCCTGTTTCTACGTGTGTTTCCTCCAGATGCTCCGGTTTCGTCCCCCAGTTCAAAGATGCGCATTTTAGGTTGATTGTCCGTGCTAGTTTCAGAGGGATTAACAGTATAAATGGGTGGGGTTAGGGGAATTGGGTCTGCGTGGGATGTGGTGGGTACAGGCCTGATGGGCTGAATGGCCTCCTTCTGTACGATAAGGATTCTATGATTGATGTTCCATAGCATCCCTATAATGCAGAAAGAGCCCATTCGGCCCATTAACTCTGCACCAACCACAATCCTACCCAGACCCTATTCCTGGAACCCTTCATATTTACCCTGCTAATCCCCCTGACACTATAGAACATAGAACATTACAGCTCAGAACAGGCCCTTTGGCCTTTGATGTTGCGCCGACCAATTAAGAAAAAGCAATGACCCTCTAACCTAAACCATTCCCTTTTCATCCATAAACTTATCTACTAACCTCTTAAACGCCACCAAACTTGGCGCATCTACAACTGCAGCAGGCAGGGCATTCCATACCCTTACCACCCTCTGGGTAAAGAACCTACCTCTGACATCCGTCCTATAACTACCACCCTTTAATTTAAAGCTATGTCCCCTCGTGCTAGCTTTCTCCATCCTAGGAAAAAGGCTATCACTGTCCACCCTATCTAACATAGAACATAGAACATTACAGCACAGAACAGGCCCTTCGGCCTTCGATGTTGCGCCGACCAATATAAAAAGCAATGACCCTCCAAACTAAACCATTCCCTTCTCTTCCATGTACTTATCAACTAACCTCTTAAATGCCACCAAACTTGGTGCATCTACAACTGCCGCAGGCAGGGCATTCCACTCCCTAACCACCCTTTGGGTAAAGCTCTAATCATCTTATATGTTTCAATAAGGTCTCCTCTTAGCCGCCTTCTTTCCAATGAAAACAACCTCAAATCCCTCAGCCTCTCTTCATAAGACATGCCCTCCATACCAGGCAACATCCTAGTAAACCTCCTCTGTACCCTCTCCAATGCCTCCACATCTTTCTTATAATGTGAGGACCAGAACTGTACACAATACTCCAAGTGCGGCCGCACTAGAGTTTTGTACAGTTGCAACATGACGTTGCGGCTCCGAACTATGGTTAATTTAGTATGGTTAACTATGGTTAATTTAGTATGGCCAATCAACCTAACCCACACATCTTTGGACTATGGGAAGAAACCGGAGCACCCAGAGGAAACTAATGTGGAGTCCGAGAACATGCAGACTCCACAAAGTCACCCCAAGGCTGGAATTGAACCTGGGTCACTGGCACTGTGAGGCAGCAGTACTAATCACTGTGCCACAGTGTTGCCATTATTTCATTGTTGTAAACAGGAACAAATTCTGTGCACTGACAGAAAATCTCCAAAATATTTCAGCTGTTGTTTTTATTGAGTCTTTATGATGGGATGTTTACCTTTGAGTGTTGGGCTCCGATTGACGCCCCGAGACATAAGCATATAATCCAGTGAGGAGGACAGTGTGCTGTAGAGATATTGGGCAAAGGTTAAATGTAATTCTTAAGACCGCACTTGCGGCTCACCAATAGATTAGGAGATGGCTTCTTAATTGGCCATCCTTTTATGGGTTCCCAATGCTAGAGACACAATTACAGGACCAGTAGCTGTAGAGCTTCAACAGCCTGACTGGGACAGGTAGGCACTGCTGAGTATGGTGTGGGTTGACCTCAAAATGGACGTGTCCACGGAATGGTAAAATTAAATGAATAAATCAGAGTGGCCAAGCAGACGGGCTCTTTGGATTGGAGGGAAATCTCCAGATGCATCATTTGGGACATGGGGTTAGCTTTCAGATCCATCCTTGAGCTATGCAGCCTCTATCCCCTCACCTCCACCTTGAATCCACCACAGAGAGGACATCTCCATTAAACTGAGGCCTCCATATTTTAGGGACTGTTCTGTCACTGGAAAAGTGCCAGTGAGTCTAAAAAAGATCCCTGGATAATTGAGGTCTTAATTATTTAAATTTTCTGCCCGCCTCTGTTCAACGGGTATCTAGCCGGTCCAGATCCTTGCCCGTGCTGGCAGCTGTAATGCTTTGAGGCCCAGCATCTGCTATTTCACAACAACCCACTACATCCTGCTTCCTCATCACCCCAAACCCTGTCACGCTTCTTGGGAAAATTGTTTCCAAGGACCCAGTTTTGTACATAATTTAATTATATTTCCAAGGTAATCAGAACAAACAAACAAATAACAAAGATAGTACAGCATGAGAACAGGTCGTTTGGCCTGCCAAGCGTGAGCCGATCATGATGCTTTAATTAAAGTAAAAAAATACTTTCTGCCCTTACTCGAACCATATCCCTTTATTCTCTCCCTATTCATGTACAATCCAGATGCCTCTGAAATGTTGCTAATGTGAAATTAATTGGCTATGAGACATCCTGTGGATGTGAAAGCTGCTGTATAAATACAAATTATTTTTAATAGAACTAATAGTTGTGTCAGTTCACGATATCTTTGGAATTATTTACATTTCTGCATCAAATTAAAGTTATAGGTCCCATCACATCAGGCCCTTTATTTGTGCCAGATTATGAGCAGTGTTGTACTGAAGCCTAGGGCCATAGACTGAGGTAGCCCAAAAGAATAACAGTTTTTTATTTGATTCTTTTAACTTGAATTCCAGCTGGCAGCTCCCAATATTTAAAACATAGAACATAGAACACCAGAGCACAAACAATACCTTCGGCCCACAAGTTGTGCTGATTATATCCCTATCCACCAGGCCTATCTATAACTCTCAATCCCATTAAATCCAACGTACTCATCCAGAAGTCTCTTAAAAGACCCCAACAGTGGTTGCTTCCACCAGCACTGCCAAAGGCAACCGATTCCACTCACCCACCACCCTCTGAGCGAAAAACTTAACCCTGACATCTTCTCTGTACCTATTCTCCAGCACCTTAAACCTGTATCCTCTTGGGGCAACCATTTACTTTATCAAATTTGTTTCCATACCCTGGTATGTTTAAGTGGGGCATTATCAATTCAGGAGACTTTGCTTCAGTGAGACACAGAGCAGAATTTTATAACTGTGCTCGTTTTGCAGTGGGAAAACGCATTAAATTGAGTGTAAAATGATTAGCAGGAATGGCACCTATTTTTGTGCTCATTCCCATTTTACCAATTTAAAAAAAAATGGTGCTATCGGGAGCCCGCTCAAAATGGGCAATACGCCAATTTACACGTTTTTGCAAGATCATAATGTCATTAATGAGCTTCAAGCCCAATTGACCCAGTTCACCTGCTTTACCACCTCACTCATCGCAGCCAGATTGGTCCAGAAAACGCCTCTATAAAAGGTGGATCAGGTGATTGAAGAGTGAGAGGTAAGTCTCTGTGTTCAAATTGCTCTGTGCTGCTCAGAGGAGGGTTGTTTCATGGCGCCCTGTTGCGTTTCAGTTCGGGTTGGGAGGGGTTGCCTATGAGTGTGTGGAGGCGACTGGGGGGGTTGTTGTTGATCACGGAGTCCAACCTCGGACTTTCAGTATGGACCTTGGTCTAAGCCTGACCTCAGGTTTTAGGGATGCTTCTGAATCCTGGTGTAGGCAGCAGGAGAAACTGTTGTATGCGGGGGACGTGCTGGAAACGGAATTGGGGTTTTATGGCCTCAGGATTTGTCAAGCAACAGTACCTGTGCTCACAAGTGCATGGGTTTTGGGTGTGTGTTAGTGTGGAGGCGGGATGTGGGTCTCTGTTGCTGAACAGCTCTGGAGGGGAATAGGGGGCTATGTTGCTGGGGGGCTGTGGAGGAGGATGGGGGGGGCTGTGTTGCTGGGGGGCTATAGAAGGGAAATGGGGGGGGGGCAGTGTTGCTCGGCCAGAAGTGAGCAGAGATCTTTAATTTCTTCATCTGTCTCTCCGCTTCCTCAAATTCCCCTCGCCACCCCCCCCGGCCCCCCCGTTCAGATTGATGAGTTGGCTTTTACAGTGTAATCTGTTGATCTTGCTGCTCTTTTGATTGCGACAGGAGCTGAAGAAGAGGAGCAGAAGAATGAATTGTGGGCAGAGGAGACCCAGGTCTTACCACTCGCACAAGGAGAGGGAGAGATAGCCACATGACACAGGCTGTGGCCACCATTTGCCCTGGGGGGAGGCAGAAGAAAGAGGGAGCAGAGACCCTGAGAGCTCCATATGCGAGTGTCCTTCCAGCAACTGTCAGACATGGCATGCTGCCCCCAGCTCCGAAAGGAGAAGTGCAACTCCTGTGCCATTTGTTATAGGACTTTGCTCTTTGGGGCACATGGGGAAGGTGGGGGGGTGGGGGGTGTTGTGGGTCCTCATTCCCGGTGGCTGTGAAAGTAACAGCCGCTTTAAACTTTATGCCACCGAGTCCTTCCAGATCGCCAGTGGAGACCTTGGTGGTATTTCATGATCATCTGTCCACAAGTGTGTAAAGAAGGTCACGGGTGCCCCCTGTTGCCCTGCTGGCCAGTATATAAAATTTGACCTGGACCAGGCCTAACAGGAAGTTTGGGCTGCAGGGCTCGGAGCCATCATGAGGATGCCAAATCTGCAGCGGGCTATAGACCTCACCCACTCACCCTCAAGGCACCGATCATGGCCTCACAATTTGCCCACCCCACCCATCTATCTCTGAAACCTTCTCCAGTCATATAACGCCTGCAAGCTCACCATTCCTTGAACTATGTCTTCATCTGCATCCTCCTTTTTTCAGTCCCACCACTAATGGGCCAGGCTTTCAGCTGTCTGGCCTCCTAGAACTAGAAGTTCCTCTGTAAACCTTCCTGCTCCTCTCCCTCTCTTCTTTCCACATGATTCTTTCAGACTGTACAAAAATAAACCAAGGTTTTAGTTACCAGTTTTAGTATCTCTTTTTTTGTGGCTTTATGTCTGGTATCAAAACTTTGAGGCATCTTTGTCTGTTTTATTGGATTAAGGACACAATATAAAAGCAAGTTGTGTTTGCTATTGCCAAAATGATGTGAAAGGATCAGACAAAGTTCCTGCTGCTGTCTGCGAGTGAGTGTATGCCCTTCACTGTTGGCAAGGTTATATCTGTTGATGGCAGCTAAAATCAGGTTGTAAATGCTGTATATTTGAACAGCCTTCCATATACTCAGTGTCCAGGCTCACATAACCCAAGAAAGAGAATGGTTGGAGACAGAAACTTATTATGTGGGAATGTGAGTAGCGAGGAGGATGTAAAAAGATTTCAAGGTGGTTTAGACAAGTTGAGTGAATGGGCAAGTACATGGCAGATGCGTGTAATGTGAATAAGTGTGAAGTTATACACTTCATAGGAAAACAGAATGGCAGATTATTATTTAAATGGTGATACATTGGGTAATGTTGATCTACAAAGGGATTTGGGTGTTTTTGTACACCAGTCACTGAGATCAAGCATGAAAGTACAGTGAGCAATTAGGAAGACAAGTAGTGTCTGGCCTTCATTGCAAGACAATTTGAGTTCAGGAGCAAGAATGTCTTACTGCATTTATGCAGGGCCTTGCTGAGACAACACTGGAATACTGCATGCAGCTTTGGTTAACTTATCCAAGAAAGGACATAATTGCCATGAAGAAGTGTAACAGTTTCTTCAGACTGATATCTGAAGTGACAGGATTATCCTATGAGGAGAGATTGGGTCATCTAGACTTGGATTCACTGGGAGGGGAACTCAATGAAACATATAAAATTCTGATGGGGCTGAACAGATTAGATACAGGGATGGATGTTTCCCTTGGTTGGGGAATCTAGAACAAGATGTTGCAGTCTTGGAATATGGAGTAGGACATCCAGGACTGAGATGAAGAGAAATTTATTCATTCAGATGGTGGTGATCCTGTGGAATTCTCTGCCAAATAAGGCTGTGGAGGCCAAATCACCAAATATATTTAAGATGGAAGTAGATTTCTAGACAATGAAGTCATCAAGGGATATGGGAATTATAGTATTGAGACAGAAGATCAGCCAAGATCATACTGTCAGAGCTGGTTCAATGGCAAATGGTCTATTAGTACTCCTGTTTTTATGTTTCTACATCTGTGCATTCAACTTCAAAAAATATAATTAACAATCAGAATTAGTTTTTATTTTGTTCTTTCCATTTCAATTTTATTTTTAAATGTGTTCATTCAGCTAAGGAAAATGGTATGAGAAATAAGTGGCTGACCATCTGAGGAAATATATGTGATCAGAGGTAAAGGAAGATAAAACACTCCCTTGAGTAAGATTGCCAACTGTGTATTCCTGGAGGTTTCATCACATGACTTTCCCCACTCTGTAGCCATTAGCC
Organism: Sphyrna mokarran; assembly: GCA_024679065.1. Taxonomy (NCBI): domain Eukaryota; kingdom Metazoa; phylum Chordata; class Chondrichthyes; order Carcharhiniformes; family Carcharhinidae; genus Sphyrna; species Sphyrna mokarran. The sequence continues at coordinate 108,627,533 of JAGIQG010000007.1, forward strand.
ACTTTTGTGATGCATTGCCATCTTACACCAATTGGAAGGGCTAAATGATTCACTACTCAATTGATGTTTGATTGTCAGTCAGTCATTTTTGTTCATTTTAAATGTCCTTACATATAATATAGAAATTGACAAAAGGCAAGTTTTTTTTTAAATGTTCTGATGACTATTCTCCAAGTTTACACACAAGCCAAGGCCTGGAAATTTATCTTCCATTCTTGGAGACCTCAGGCTAATCTTGGAGTGTTGGCAACTCTACTCTTCAGTGTGATGATTTTCTATAATAACCTCTGGGGTTTACAATGTCAGAATTTGAGACATGAAACAGAAAGCCAAGGCAGAATATGCATTTGTAAATTGCATACAGAACAACACTTACATTTACCTGAAGTCTCTGTCAAATCTCAATGACAAATTCAAGCCCTCAGTTGGACCTCTGGAAGGACAATGATTTGTCACAAAGTACCACTGGGAGTAAGAAGTTTTACAATTGTGCAGATAAATTCTCATTCAAATGCCCACAAGCTGCTTATCAGAAATAAGCTGTACAAAATTGTTCAGCATACAGAACTGCAATAAATGATATTGCCAATTCTCCATTAGATGGAGCTTCAGGATGAAGAAAGGGATATATGACAACATTGACAAACAACATTTTGTGCTAAAAGTACCAGCCAGCTACCATTTCCAACAAAAGAAAATCTCCTCTCAAAACTTATGCATCACCATCATTGAATGGATCACCATCTATCCAATCTTTCTCCAGGGTTAAAATTTTCCATTCCTTATAAGTCTTCTCTGTATCCTTTTTAGTGCAATCAGGCAGGGACCAGATTTGTACAGTGTATTCTGGCATTACTTCTAACAAAACCTACATGTTCTTACAACCTCGGCTTCAACCAATAAGGATTTCTATCCCTTCTTAACCACCTTACCTAACCTGCTGTGCAAACATCTACGTACACACACTCTAGTTTTTTCCTGGATTATCATTGGCCAAAGCCTGAACTGGACCAGCCACATTAATGCTGCTGAAGCCTTCTGATATTTGTCAGAGAGTCGGTTTCAGCAAGAAAACTGATGTATAGCTTTCCAGCTGCACAATAAAGTTTTCTCTCCAGATACTCTGACAATCTGTGCTCTGAGAATCTGGGACTGTGGTTCTGTCATCCCTCTGGAGGGTAAGCTTGTGAGTTTACTATCAAATAAATCGATTGGACTTAAACCTGGTGTTGTCAGACTTCTTACTGTGTTTACCCCAGTCCAATGTCGGCATCTCCACATCATTCCTCTGGTGGGGCAGAACATGATAGAGCTGCCAATAATTGCTCCACAGAGATCGGGGCGCTAACTTTTAAGGGCATCTTAAGGATTTGCATTTGAATTAAACTTTCCCCAATCTGTACAGACATGTGCCCTCCACTCCCCACAAGCATCAGGGCAACCTCCTTCCCCCACATTCAAATGGAGATCCCAATGTTTAACATCAGGATTCCCTTTGTCAGGGCTAAGGACAATCAGAACAGGATATCCCACTCACATAATCTTTTGGGATTCCTATGAGATTTCTCATTCTTGCCACTGTTCCCACCTTTTGAAAGTGGGAGCAGAAACTACCTCCCCAAAGTAATCATTAAAAATTTCTCTCAAAATAAGTTACTTTTTTGATATCTAATTAGCCTGGCTCCTTCCAATCAGGCGCAGTAATTCACTGTAGATAGGACATATAAGAAAGTTAAGCATGAGTTATCAAAAGAGAAGTGGTTAAAGCTCCCTTCTGTTATTGCACATTTGTAATTCAAATACCGTATTCTTGTTGTGCAATAGCTCGGATGATAAAGCATATTATTCTTATGTTGTAAATTGTTCAGTAATTATATTTTATCTTTACACTAAAAATGAACTGTATTAATTTACTCTTAGAATGAAATACCCATTTAGGGAGCATTTAATGAAAGTATTTAATACTTTAAAATAATTGATGTATTTAATCTTTTCTAACGGTTTATGCCAATACATCAATGTCTTTTGAACAAAATGTCAAAATGAGGCCCTGTGTTTGCTCTCATGTCCTGTGATACTGTTTTGAAGAAAAACAAGTGTTTTGGCAAAGATTTTTTCCTGGGCTAAAATCACTAAAACATGAATATCCGATTAATTCTTTTTGTGGGGCCTTGCTGTGTGTAAATCAATTATTGCATTTCCCACAATAAACAGTAGCTACATCAAATAAATTATGCAATGAATTGTAAAGAACATTCTAAAGATATGAAAGTTGCTATATAGATGCGTGTCTTGGTTTATTTTCTTTCTTCAATACATTGAAAGGTAAGAACTTCCCATACTTACCCAACAATGGGACAGTTCCTTAATCAGATTCCTAGCATCCTATGCAGCCTGAAGCCCATCAAAGTATTGAGAAGAAATTCATCCATCTTTCAAAAGCACCCTCATTTTTTGCATTACATGAACAATGAGCATTGTTTACAAGTTCAACTGATTCTGCACAATTCCAGATTTCGAATTTTAGCATTTGCATCAAAAAAAATCATCTCACACAGTCTCCTGTTCATTCAGAAACATTACAAAGCCCCAATCCAAATGTGGCTGGATTTATCCTGATTAGGCACAAGAATAAAGAGCTTTTATCTCAAGTAGAAATGACAGCCATTATTCTTGTTTACTTTAAGTAACAATCACTTTGAAGATGTAACAATGTGACCTCTTTTTGTGTCTTGTTATTTCAGTGTCTTTGTAATTTACATCATTGTTTGCACTAAAATAAATTCACAGCTTTCCAAGTCAAGTATTGGAAAGAGGCTGCAGCAGCACATGAACCAGAACTTAACTGGACTAATCACATTAATACTATGACTACAAGAATCTCTTGCCCTCTGTCATTTTAATCTTCAAGCTGTACGAATCTTACTGACAGGATTGAATTAGGGGTATTATTGTGACCAAAGAAAGGCCTAAGGAAATGCCAATAAACTACCAAGCCTATTAGTACATGATTATTTCATTCAGAGACAGTCAGAGGACATGGCAAAGGGCGTAAATCCACTAAACATGAGCTTTACAGTCATTGCAGTGACATTTGATTCAACTTATATTAAGGTAAACATGCATTTGAGTGACAAAAATAAATTTTGGATCTTGTCTTTGGATACCATTTTGTGCGATAGCTCCATCTAAATCAATGATCTCTGCCAACTACAACAGATGGGGCAGTTACGTGGAAACACTACCATCTGCAAGTTCTCTATAAACACTGAGGTTAGAAAAGAGGAAGTAAAATCACTTAGTTGCTTTGAGGTTGGCTGCAACTGTCAAGCAGTTTATAAACATTGTGGTTAAGAACAATGAAGGGGGTAGGGTGTTACTTGAGGTGCATTCAGCTGAGGGAAACAATAAATAAACAATGCTTGTGCATGCTGTGTAAAAGCCATTAAGTTGTCAATCAAAGGCTTGTTAAAGACAATGGAGTATAAAATTGAATGGACTCAAAGGTTTCAAAGTTTGGCAATAGATTTCACCATTTTAGGAAGAGTCAGGGATTTGAAAAATGCAGTGTTAAAAGAAGTAAGCAGCTGCAGAGAACAAAAATCCTCTCAGCAGATGTTGCGTCTCCTGCGAATCAAAGGATTTCATAAGGATCTTCTCATGTCTGCAGCTTCTCAGAGAGAAAAAACAGAATCTTTTCTATGCTGTAAGTGCTGCTGTGATTTGCTAGGCTTCTGGGTATTTATAGACCGTAGCATCTTGGAACCACAGACTATCTACAGTGCAGAAGAAGGCCATTCAGCCCATCAATTAGCTAATCCACCTAACCTGCACACATAAAACAAAGAACAAAGAAAACTACAGCACAGGAACAGCCCTTCGGCCCTCCAAGCCTGTACTGACCATGCTGCTCACCTTAACTAAAGCCCACTACCCTTCCGGAGACCATATTCCTCTATTCCCATCCTACTTGTCACCCCCTCAAAAGCCACTACCATATCTGCCTCCACTACCTCCCCCAGCAGCAAGTTCCAGGCACCCACCCCCTCTGTGTAAAAAATCTTTCTCGTGCATCTCTTTTAAATCTTGCCTTTCACAGCTTAAACTTGTGTCCTCTAGCAAATGACTCTTTCACTTTGGGAAAAAGCTTCTGATTATCCACTCTGTCCCTGCCTCTTGTAATCTTATAGACTTACATCAGGTCGCCCCCTGAACCTCTTTCGTTCCAGTGAGAACAAACCAAGTCTCTCCAAATCTCCTCATAGCTAATGGCCTCCATACCAGGCAACATCCTGGGAAATCTTTTCTACAGCCTACATTTTTTTAGTAGTGTGGCGACCAGAATGGAACAATATATTTCCACTCTGGCCTAACTAAGGTTCTATAAAGCTGCAACATGATTTGCCAATTTGTAAACTCAATACCCCAGCCGGTGAAGGCAAGCTTGCTGTATGCTTCTTTGACTATCTTCTATACCTGCATTACTACTTTCAGTGACCTATACCTGTATACCCAGATTCCTCTGCCTATAATTTTAAGGGTTCTGCCATTCAATGTATATTTCCTATCTGTTTTAGAGCTTCCAAAATGCCTTACCTCACATTTATCCAGATTAAACTCCATCTGCCATCTCTCCATCCAAGTATCCAGCTGATCTATATCCTGCTGTATCCTCTGAAGGTCCTCATCACTATCCGCAAATCCATCAACTTTTGCATCATCTGCAAACCTACTAATCAAACCAATTATATTTTTCTCCAAATCATTTACATATATGACAAACAGCAAAGATCCCAGTGCTGATCCCTGAGGAACTTGTCACAGCCCTCCATTCAGAAAAATACCCTTCCATTGCTACCCTCTGTCTTCTCTGACCGAGCCAGTTTTGTATCTACCTTGCCAGCTCACTTCTGATCCCATGTGACTTCAACTTCTGCACCCGTCTGCCATGAGGGACCTAGTCAAAAGCCTCTTTGAAATTCATGTAGACAACATCTACTCACTTCAACCATTTTCGTCATTTCCTCGAAAAACTTAGTCAGCTTAGTGAGACACAACCTCCCCTTTACACAATCATGTTGCTTCTCACTAATACGTCCAATTGAGAATAAATCCTGTCTTGAAGAATCCTTTCCAATTACTTCCCTACTAAGAGGGAATGGGTGAAAGGGCATGGGATCCAAGGGGCTTTGGCCTTGTGGATCCAGAACTGGCTTGCCTGCAGAAGGAGAGAGTAGTTGTTGATGGGTCTTTTTCTGCATGGAAGTCAGTCACCAGTGGAGTGCCCCAAGAATGTATTCTAGGACCCTTGCTGTTTGTCATTTTCATAAATGACCTGGATGAGGAAGTGGAGGGATGGGTTAGTAAGTTCGCCAAAGATACGAATGTTGGTGGTATTGTGGATAGTCTGGAGGGATGTCTGAAGACATAGATAGGATGCAAAACTGGGTGGAGAAGTGGCAGATGGACTTCAACATGGATAAATGTGTGGTGATCCATTTTGGCAGGACCAATGGGATGAAGCAGTATAATATCAAGGTAGGAGTCTTGGCAGTGTTGAGGAGCAGAAGGATCTTGGGGTTTGGGTCCATAGGACTCTTAAATCTGCCCCGCAAGTAGAACATAGATCATAGAACATTACAGCACAGAACAGGCCCTTTGGCCTTCGATGTTGAGACGACCAATTAAGAAAAAGCAATGACCCTCTAACCTAAACCATTCCCTTTACATCCATAAACTTATCTACTAACGTCCTAAACGCCACCAAACTTGGCGCATCTACAACTGCAGCAGGCAGGGCATTCCATACCCTTACCACTCTCTGGGTAAAGAACCTACCTCTGATATCCGTCCTATAACTACCACCTCTTAATTTAAAACTATGTCCCCTTGTGCTAGCTTTCTCCACCCTAGGAAAAAGGCAATCACTGTCCACCCTATCTAAACCTCTAATCATCTTATATGTTTCAGTAAAGTCTCCTCTTAGCCGCCTTCTTTCTAACGAAAACAACCTCAAATCCCTCAGCCTCTCTTCATAAGACCTGCCCTCCATACCAGGCAATATCCTGGTAAACCTCCTCTGTACCCTCTCCAATGTCTCCACATCTTTCTTATAATGCGGGGACCAGAACTGTACACAATACTCCAAGTGCGGCCGCACTAGAGTTTTGTACAGTTGCAACATGACGTTGCGGCTCCGAAATTCAATCCCCCTACCAATAAAAGCTAAGACTCCGTATGCCTTCTTAACAACCTTATCGACTTGATTGCCAACTTTCAGGGATCTATGCACATATACACCAAGATCCCTCTGTTCTTCAACACTATTAAGAGTCCTACCATTAGCCCTATACTCTACACATTTGTTATTCCTGCCAAAGTGAATTACCTCACACTTTTCCACATTAAACTCCATTTGCCACCTCTCAGCCCAGCTCTGCAACTTGTCCAAGTCTCTCTGCAAACTATAACACCCTCTTCACTATCTACCACTCCTCCGACTTTGGTGTCATCCGCAAATTTACTAATCCATCCTTCAATACCCTCATCCAGATCATTTATAAAAATTACAAACAGCAGGGGCCCCAAAACAGATCCCTGAGGTACACCACTTGTAACCGAACTCCACGATGAATAATTTCCATCAACCACCACCCTCTGTCTTCTATCTGCTAGCCAATTCCTAATCCAATTAGCTAAATCACCCTCAATCCCATACATCTGCATTTTCTGCAGAAGCCTTCCATGGGCCACCTTATCGAACGCCTTACTAAAGTCCATATATACCACATCAACTGCCTTACCCCCATCCACCTCTTTGGTCACTTTTTCAAAAAACTCAATGAGGTTAGTAAGGCACGACCTACCCTTCACAAAACCATGCTGACTATCCCCAATCAATTCATTTCTCTCTAAATAACTATAAATCCTATCCCTAATAATTCTTTCCAATACTTTGCCCACAACAGAAGTAAGACTCACCGGTCTATAATTCCCAGGAAAGTCTCTAATCCCCTTCTTGAACAATGGGACCACATTCGCTATCCTCCAGTGGAGGATGTGGTTAAGAAGGCATAAGGTGTACTGGCCTTCATTAATAGAGGGATTAAGTTTAGGAATCAGGGGGTAATGCTACAATTTTATAAGACCCTTGTCAGAACCCACTTGGAGTATTGTGTGCAGTTCTGGTTGCCTCACTATAGGAAGGATGTGGAAGCTATTGAGAGGACGCAGGGGAGATTTACAAGGAAGTTATCTGGATTGGGAGACATGCCCTTTGAAGATAGGTTGAGAGATCTAGGTCTCTTCTCCCTGGAGAGACAAAGTTGAGAGGTGACCTGATAGAGGTTTATAAGATGTTGAGAGGAATAGATAGAGTGGATTCTCGGAGGCTATTTTCCAGGGCTGAAGTGGTCGCTACGAGAGGATACAAGTTTAAGGTGCTGGGGGGCAAGTACAGAGAAGATGTTAGAGGTAAGTTTTTCACTCCGAGGGTGGTGAGTGAATGGAATCGGCTGCAGTCAGTGGTGGTAGAGGCAAACTCGCCGGGGTCTTTTAAGAGACTTCTGGATGAGTACATGGGATTTAATGGGATTGGGAGTTACATGTAGTTCTATGGCCTGGTAGATATAGATATGATCGGCATAACTTATGGGCTGAAGGGCCTGTTTGTGCTGTAATGATATATGTTCTATGTTCTATGTACTACTGCTGTAAGGCTCACTGGCCTGTAATTATCTGGATTATTCTTGCTACCCTTCTTAAACAAAGGAACAACATTGGCTATTCTTCAATCCTCTGGGACCTGCCCTGTAAGAACACCAGGGTTAAAGTCCAACAGGTTTATTTGGTAGCAAACACCACTAGTTTTTGGAGAGCTATGACTTCATCAGGTGAGTGGGAGTTCTATTCACAAACAGGGCATATAAAGTCACAAACTCAATTTACAGCATAATGTTTGGAATGCGAGTCTTTATAGCTAATCAAGTCTTAAAGGTACAGACATTGTTTATGAACAGATCTCTCACTCACCCGATGAAGGAGCAGCACTCTGAAAGCTAGTAGCATTTGCTACCAAATAAACCTGTTGGACTTTAATTTGGTGTTGTGAAACTTCTTACTGTGTTTATCCCAGTCCAACATCAGCATCTCTACATCAGTGAGATGTAGCCAGTGAGGACACAAAGATTTGACTCAAGGCTCCAGCAATTTCCTCCCTTGCCTTTTTTAGTATTCTGGAGTATATCCCATCAGGCCCTGAGGACTTGTCTACCTTAATATTTCTCAAGAACCCCAATACCTCCTCCTTTTCGATCTCAACATGACTCAAACTATCTACAAACTCTGTCCCAGATTCATCATCTATCAAGTCCTTATCTTTGCTGAATACTGATGCAAAGTATTCATTTAATAATTCATTCATTTCCTCTGGCTCTACTCATAGATTCCCTTTCTTGTCTTCGAGTGGGCCAACCTTCTCCCTAATATCTATATTAATTATATATAGATTTTCCCCATGCCAAGGGTGATCTTCAGGTGTCCCAGAGCTAGAAGGAACAGTCCAGCTGTAAGACCTCCATCCTGGAGAACAGTCCCAAGATCAATCTTTTGCCCCAGCCTGAGCTCCCTAACCCGCCGGTTCTTTGGGGGAACCTATCCCCTGCAGCCTGGCAGCGGCAGAGGGCACCTGGGCAGAGTATGTACATCCTTGTTTCCCCCTTCAAAGTTCCACATGCCAGATCTGGATATCACCTCTGGGTTGTCAATGCCAGGGGCAGTACAACATTGACACTGCCAATGTGCGGTACCTGGGAGGCATCTAGGATTGTCTGAGAGGCCTGAGGGACATGGGGTTTTGTAGAATCTGATACCAGAGTCTTTTTCTGATGGGCAGGGTGGCATGGTGTCACCTTCTTATTAGTGCGGTTTGCAGGGAGTGATCCATTCTCTTGGTGGTGTAGTAGAAGGTCCTCTGCTGAGGTCAGAGTTGGGAGTGCTCCTCTGGTCAATGCATTGGGGATTGCCTTTTCCATTGTAGGATAGAAGAAAGTCTGAACACTGGGATGTTCCCACTGCGTTCTTTATAAAGGGTGCTCCAATCTCAGAAATGCCAGGCTGCCCAGAGTGTCTCATGCGATACATTAATTTGCATCAATCAGGTGGCTGAATCTGACCTGGCAGGAGCTGCTAATGCCAGCGAAAAACATTTAGTTTTCCTGCTGGCATGGGCACTTAGAGCTGACTTGGGGGAATCACACCCTTCATCAGGGATATACAAAGGTGAAGTCAAAATGCCAGACGGAGTACTCAAACCTACAAACAACTCACCTACCCTAGCGTTCCACATCTGTCCCACTTGTGGCAGAATCTGCAGATTGTGCATTGGATTTATCAGTCATTTCAGAACCAATTGAATTGGAATGGACACAAATTATCCTTTATTCTGAGGGACTGTCTAAATAGAACTGGCGATCCACAGAAACAATTCGGGTGTTTTTCATGAAGAATTTCCCAACATTAGTCTCAAAATTACCTGTATTATCCTCACTAAAATTTATGATGAAGCAAGCCTGAGTAATTCCACACTTTAATAAAAACTGGACCTCATTTCAAATGTAAGGGCTAAATTTATTTTTAAATTAATAGATTTGATAAAATAGCACCAACTCCCAGTGGATGGTCTATAGTTTCCTGAATTAAAGCACCAACATCTCATGAAAATTGAATAGAGTAACTAATTGATGATTTGCCCCTAGAGAGAGGAGGAAGACAATATTCAGGTCACCATGTTCTACTGAAATCATAATGGCTTTGTGACATTACTAAAAATGCCTTTCTATAATTGCCACAAATGCAATGAAAATGCATAATTATTGCATAAACCTCAAGGCATCCGACTCATCGCTTGGCAACTGAAGTCATGTGAGAGATTTAAGTGGGCTATGTTATCAATAATATTTGGGTTGGAAGCCACAGTTTCTAACTAAGGCAAGGTCCTTCCAACATTAGTTCCAGGTAAAACAGCCAGCCCCTAACTTGAACATGTTTCAGTCAGAGAAACAATTAATATAATTACAGTGACCTGTGTATTGTCAAGTCCCATAATAGCCCATTCATCCCTTCCCTTAAAAGCTGGATTGCTGGATTTTATTCAAATGTTGTGCAGGTGTCAAAAAGTACTCTGGGAACTGAGTACTCTTGTACAACTGTTTCATCAGCAGACTGGATTTATCTGACTGGCATTTTTCCAGCCTGTCTCCCCCTTGCATTATGATTGACAAACCTCTCAGAACAGTAAATGACCTGCGAGTCTGAGAAAATTACAGCTTTCATGCTGTGCTTCCATCAATTTAATTCTAAATAAAATTATTGTTATGGACATGGGTAAAAGAGAGAACTGAAAACCCATATTCTCTTTGCTTACTGTCCAAATTGAGTGTGTGTTTTGAAAAGGAAGACGTGTTTGTCTTAACCCCAAATGTGTGGACAATTTAAGGAGCAGTTTTCTGTGGGTTTAAATAAGGAGGAGTACATATTCACAAATTCACCCTAAAAATCAATAACTATTTCACTTATTCACTCACTCACTCACATGCATGTAAGGAAAATACAGTTAAGAAGAATAGTGCATTTCTACAAGTTATTAATAAAATAATAGCTCATTATTCATGTGAATGGCTCATCTTGAAAAAAATATAGTGAAGGCCTTTTTTTTGTCATTCCTGAGATGTATTTTGGGTAAATTCAAATGTCATATACCAGAGCCATTGCAGTATTTTCTCTAAGAAATGGACTTTCTCTGAGATGTATAGTTACTGACAGTCTTGTTACCAGGAGGCCATTTTGTTGTGTCGATGGAGTCATCGAGGTTTATAACATAGAAACAGGCCCTTCAGCCCTACTTGTCTATGCCAAACAGTTTTTACAATAAGCTACTCGCAATTGTCCACATTTGGCCCATGTCTCTCTAAACCTATCTTATCCATGTAACTGCCTAAATGCTTTTTAAAAGACAAAATTGTACCACCTCTACTAGTACCTCTGGCAACTCATTTCAAACACTCTCGACAACCTCTGGGTGAAAAAAATTGCCCCTCTGGACATTTTTGCATCTCTCCTCTCTTATCTTTAACTGATGCCCTTGAGTTTTAGACTCCCCTACCTTTGGGAAGAATGTTGACTATCTAGTGGATCTATGCACCTCATTATTTTATAAATCTCTATAAAATCACTCTAAATTTCCTACACTCCAGGGAAAAAAGCCTCAGTCTATTCAGCTTCTCCTTATAACTCAAACATTCAAGTTCTGGTAACATCTTAGTAAATCTTTTCTGCACTCTTTCTAGTTTAACAATACCTTTTCTATAATAGTGTAACCAGAACTGTACACTGTATTCCAAATGGGGCCTTACCAACGTCTTGTACAACTTCAACAAGATGTCCCAACTCCCATATCCAATGTTCTAGAACAAAGAACAAAGAACAACACAGCACGGGAAACAGGCCCTTCAGCCCAACGAGCACGCGCCGCTGTCCTAACGTCTTAATGACATGTAGAGACCAATATAGGGACAATTTGTTACCCAATCAGCCTAAGAGCACATTTTTGGGACGTGGGAGGAAACCGGAGCACCCGGAGAAAACCCACGCAACTATGGGGAGAACGCGCAAACTCCCGCAGACACAGGCCCAAATCCATGTGTCTGCACAGCAACAGCGATAGTCTCTGAGCTGTCATGTTGCCCATCTGATGGTCCAGTTTAAGCATACACTAACGACATGAAGCACTAGGCTGAAGTAACATCCAAGTAATATCCAAGAGCAGCCCTCGCACAACCTGCCGAATGCATGCGCCTTGTTGGTCAACAAGGTGGACCGAATAGCCTGTGGAAACAAATAAAGTATTTAAACAGTCCTGCTATGTCCCTCTATCTGCAGACCGCTCATGTGGCTATCCAAGAGAACCCTTAAACAACCCTAGCATGCCTGCTCCCACCACCCCACTCGGTAGCGCATTCCACACCCCCACTACCCTTTGTGTGAAAAAATGCCCTCTAATATTCGTCTTATACATAGCCCCCCTCACCCTAAGGCCGTGACCCCTCGTTCTATCCGATTCTAATGGTGGAAAAAGCTTACCACTATTTACTCTATCTATATCCCTCATAATCTTATATACCTCTAATAGATCCCCTCTCAGCCGACGTCTTTCAAGGGAAAACAACCCCAGTGCGTTCAATCTTTCCTCCTAAGACAGCCCTTCCATACCAGGCAGCATCCTGGTAAATCTCCTCTGCACTCTCCCCAGGGCCTCCACATCCTTCTGGTAGTACGGCGACCAGAACTGGACGCAGTACTCCAAGTGAGGCCTAACCAACGTTCTGTACACTTGTAACATCAGACCCTTACTCTTGTATTCTATACCCCTTCCTATGAAGGCTAACATACCATACGCTTTCTTTATCACATTCTCCACCTGTACTGCCACTTTCAGAGACCTGTGAACCTGCACCCCCAGGTCTCTCTGCATCTCTATACTCCGGATAGTTTTACCTTTTATCCTGTAACTCCCCTCTACATTATTCTGGCCAAAATGCATCACCTCGCATTTATCCGGATTAAATTCCATTTGCCATCTATCTGCCCAATCTACCAGCCTATCTATGTCCTGTTGTATTGCCTGGCACTGCTCCTCAGTCCCCACCAATCCAAGCATCTTAGTGTCATCAGCAAATTTGCTGATCACACCACCTACCCCCTCTTCCAAGTCATTTATATAAATCACAAATAGAAGAGGTCCTAGTACTAAGCCCTGTGGCACACCACTAGTGACTGACCTCCAGTTGGAAAAAGAGCCTTCCACTACTACCCGCTGTCTCCTCCTCCCAAGCCAGTTCTCAACCCATCTACATACCTGGCCCTGTATCCCATGCGCCTTCACCTTTTTTATCAGCCTACCATGGGGAACCTTGTCAAACGCCTTACTGAAATCCATGTAGACGACATCAATGGCTTGTCCTTCATCAACCGTTTTTGTCACCTCTTCAAAAAATTCCACTAGATTCGTAAGGCACGACCTCCCCTTAACGAAGCCATGCTGCGTATCCCTGATCTGATCGCAGTGCTCCAGATGCTCATACATCCTATCCCTGAGGATCCTCTCCATTAGCTTACCTATATCTGAAGTCAAGCTCACCGGCCTATAGTTCCCTGGATTATCCCTCTGACCCTTTTTAAACAACGGTACTACATTTGCAATCCTCCAGTTCTCTGGGACCTCACCTGTGTCCAAAGAAGAGACAAAGATTTGCATCAGAGGCCCAGCAATGTCATCTCTCACCTCCCTTAGCAGCCTGGGATAAATACCATCAGGCCTCGGGGCTTTATAAGTCTTTATGCTACCTAAAAGCCCCAACACTTCATCCCTCGTAATGATTATTTCCTTTAACGGGTCCTCAAAATCCTCAAAGCTGGCATCAGACATCAGGCCCCTCTCCTGAGTGAATACCGATGCAAAGTATTCATTCAGGATCTCCCCCATTCCCTCAGGCTCTAAGCATAGTTTCCCTCCTCGGTCCCTGAGAGGTCCAATCTTCCCTCTAACCATCCTTTTGCTCCTTACATAGGAATAAAATGCCTTAGGATTTTCCTTAATCCTACCTGCCAAAGCCATTTCGTGGCCCCTTTTTGCCTTTCTGACACCCCTTTTAAGATCCCGTCTACACTCTCTATATTTTTCAAGCGCTGCCTCTGTCCCCAATTACCTGGATCTAATGTACGCCTCCTGCTTCTTCCTGACCAAGTCCTCAACATCCCTAGTAACCCACGGTTTTCTAATCCTACCCTTCCCATCCTTCCTCCTTACCGGCACGTGTCTTTCCTGCAAAAATTTTAGTTTTCTCTTGAAAGACTCCCACATGTGCAGCGTCGACCTACCCTCGAACAGCTTATCCCAGTCGGTATCCCTAAGATCCTGCCTAATCTGGCTATATCTAGCCCTCCCCCAGTTTAACACCCTCCCCTTAGGGCAGGCTTCATCTTTTTCCATTAATACCCTAAAGCAGACAGAGTTGTGGTCACTATTAGACACATGCTCTCCTACTACAACGTCAACCACCTGCCCTGGCTCATTCCCCAGAACCAGATCCAGTATAGCCTCCTCTCTAGTCGGGCTATCCACATACTGCTCCAAGGACCCTTCTAAAACACACTGTACAAATTCCTCCCCGTCTGCACCTTCTGCTCTCGGCACCTTCCAATCTACCCCAGGGAAATTGAAATCTCCCATTACAACTACCCTATTCTTCCTACACTTACTCTAAAATTTCCTTACATATCCCTTCTTCCACGGCACGCGGACTATTGGGCGGTCTGTAGTACACACCCAACATAGTAACCTCTCGCTTCCTATTCCTCAACTCCACCCATAGTGACTCAATTCCTAACTCAGCCATACCACCCTCCTTCTGCACTGCTATGATGTGATCTGACTGATGAAACTAAACATGCTGAATACCTTCTTCTCCACCCCATCCATCTGTGACCCACTTTCAAGATCTGTTTGTTATATAACTCTTCCCAACACCCTACCATTAACAGATTAAGTTCTGCTTAAGCTCTGATTCTATTTATCAAAATGCATCATCTTGCATTTATCTAAATTAAACTCCATTTGCCATTCATCAGCCCACTGGCTCAATTGCTTAAGGTCTCATTGCAATCTGAGATAACTTTCTTCATTGTCCACAATGCCACCAATCTTGGTGTCAGTTACAAACTTACCAACCATGCCTCCTTTATCTCATAAGAACATAAGAACATAAGAAATAGTAGCAGGAGTAGGCCATCCAGCCCCTCGAGCCTGCCCCGCCATTCAATAAGATCATGGCTGATCTGTAGTGGTTCAGTACCACTTTCCCACTTTCTCCCCATAACCCTTAATTCCCTTGTCAATCAAAAACCTATCCACTCTTGACTTGAACATATTCAGCAAGGAAGCCTCCACCACTTCATCAGGCAGAGAATTCCAAAGATTCACCACCCTTTGCATGAAGAAATTCCTCCTGAACTCTGATCTGAACCACTCCCCCCCTCCCCACCCCCCATCCCCTAATCTTGAGGCTGTGCCCTCTAGTCCTACTATCCTTGTTAAGCGGGAAGAGTCTCTCAACCTCTACCCTATCCATCCCCTTCATTATCTTATAAGTTTCTATAAGATCCCCTCTCAGCCTTCTAAACTCCAAAGAGTACAAACCTAGCCTATTCAGTCTCTCCTCATAATCTAACGCTCTCATCTCCGGTATCAGCTTAGTGAACCTTCTCTTCACCCCCTCCAAGGCCAATATATCCTTCCTCGAATGTGGCAACCAAAACTGCACACGGTACTCCAGCTGTGGCCTCACCAGCACCCTATACAGCTGCAACAGAACCTCCCTACTTTTATATTCTATCCCCCTAGCTATAAAGGCCAACATTGCATTCACCTTCTTAATCACCTGCTGCACCTGCATACTGTGTTTTTGTGATTCGTGCACAAGGACTCCCAGGTCCCTCTGCACCGTCGCGTGCTGCAGCTTTTCGCCATTTAAATAGTAATCCTTCCTACCATTATTCCTACCAAAGTGGATAACCTCACACTTGCTAACCTCATCCAAATCATTAATATAAATGACAAATAACAGTGGACCCAGCACTGATCCCTGAGGCACACGACTGATCACAAGCCCCCAGTTTGGAAAACAGTCCTCTACAATCACCCTCTGGCTTCTGTCACCAAGTTGTAGAGATGCCGGCGATGGACAAGCCTATTTTCAATCCATTTAGCTACCTCACCCTGGATCCCTGAGATTTAACCTTATGTAACAATCTACCATGCAGTATCTTGTCAAAGGCCTTCTTAAAGTCCACGTAGACAACATCAATTGCACTGCCATTATCTACCTTCTTGGTTTCCCCTTCAAAAAACTCAATCAAATTTGTGAGACATATTCACAAAGCCGTGCTGGCTGTTCCTAATCCCCAAGTTCCCTAACATCCATGCTTTTCTCAACAGTAAATAGTGATGAGAAATATTCATTTAGGATCTCACCAATCTCTTGTGGACGTGCACGTAGATGATCTTACTGATCCTTAAGAAGCCCCACTCTCTCCCTTTTGTCCTTTATGTATTTGCAGAGGTTCTATGGATTCTCCTTTGCCTTATCTACCAAAACAATCTTGTGTCCCCTTTTGCCCTCCTGATTTCTCTTTTAACTCTACTCCTACACCCCCTATACTCATCAAGGGATTCACTCGATCCCAGCTGCCTATGCATGTCATGTGCCTCCTTCTTCTTCTTGACAAGAGCCTCAATATCCCGAGTCATCCAGGGTTCCCTCATTCTGCCAGCCTTGCCCTTCATTCTATGAGGAATGTGCTTACTCTGAACACTGGTTAACACACTTCTGAAAGTGTCCCATTTACCAGATGTCCCTTTGCCTTCCCACAGACTTCTCCAATTAACTTATAAAAGCTCCTGCCTGATACCATCAAAATTGGCCTTATGCCAATTTAGAATTTTAAGTTTTGGGCCAGCCTATCATTCTCCGTAACGATCTTAAAACTAATAGAATTATGGTCTCTGGTCCCAAAGTAATTCTTCACTAACACTTCTGTCACCTGCCCGTCTTTATTTCCCAAGAGGAGGTAAATTTTGCCCTCTCTCTAGTCGGGCCAACCACATATGAATAACAAATTTCTCTCCATCCAACCCTTTAATATTATGGCTGTCCCAGTCAATGTTGAGAACATTAAAATCCCATACTATTTCCAACACATTTTTCTTGGAGCTATCTGTAATCTGACATATTTGCTCCTCAATTTCCCTCTGATTATTTGGGGGTCTATAGTACAACCCTGTCAAAGTGATTTCCCTCTTATTTCTCAGTTCTACTCAAACCTTTGGATTTATCCCCTCTTAGTATGGCCGTGATGCTTTCCCTAATCAAAAGTGCAACTCCCCGCTCCTCCCCCTCCTTTATCTTCTGTTCTATCTTTCCTATAGCATCTGTACCCTGGAACATTGAGCTGCTGGTCCTATCCCTTCCTTAGCTATATTTCAATAATTGCTATAATATCTCAGCCCCACAATCCCATCCATAACCTGAGTTCATCTGCCTTGCCCATCAGGCCTTTTGCATTGAAATAAATGCAGTTTAAACTAGACTTCCCTTGCTTTTGCCTGATCTGGCTGGTACTAGAACTTCTGACACTGTCTTTACTACTTAATATGCTCTCTTTAACTTCAGTTCTATCCTCAACATTCTCTTCCGTCTTCCTTGTGCTTTGGATTGCATCCCAGTGCCAAACTAGTTTAAACTCTATCTTAACCTGGAGATAATCGTTACAGGAATGCACCACAAAAAATGAGGCAAAACCTCAACAGTCTCCTTTTGGGCCTGACAGTAACATTTTTGAATCTTGCTATTATGGAGATTGTCCAGTCCAACTAAAGATCAATGGACTTTTGACCAAATCTCCTGCAATGTGTTGCACTACGATGAGCCAAGTCTTTGGACCAGTAATGGGAGCTACGTGACCTTCTGCCCGAGTTCCCTGTGGTGTAAACACCATTGTGGTTTCATCATAGTCATGAGTTTTGCCTCACCTCGTGTTGGATAGTCATGAGAGAGTGGCTAACCTTGTGGTCAGCCCCATGTAGCAGCAGCACACTGCGTGTTGCAACAAGCATAAACTGTCTTGTGCAGCAGCTCTGGTGAGGAGCTGTGCCCACTGAACCAGGACTATTTCACAGGTGACTGATGGGTGGCTAGAGGAGTTGGAAATTGTAACCCAGCACCACACTCTGTCTAGCTATCTGGGCAGCACACCAAGGGCTGAGCAATCAGAAGCAGAGACTGAGGGAGGCATGTATTTTGAGAGTAACTCACCCTCCTCTGATCCTACAGCCCCTTAGCCACAAACACCATTGGCTAACTGGGTTCAGACAATGACAGTCATCTCTCAGAGATGCAGCTAGGCCAAGCTTGGCAACATAAAATGTCAGAGTGGAGGCTCTGTGACTAAATGGGATGATTTATTGTATGTAACTATATACAGTGCCGACTTCACACTTGTGTCTACTTTCACCTGTGCCAACTAGGTGCCCATCATATCTTAATCTTCTTCATCCTCCCACTACATCTATGTGCTTTGTCAGGATCCACAGTTGAGGTTGAGAAGGCTTGCTGACTTCCATGCCCGTTGCTAGAGATGACTATGGCTGCATTCCCTGCGAGGCCTCAACTTTGTGAGTTTTGACCTGCTTTCGGGCCTCATGGGTCTGGCACTGCTGCCTTCTTCTGTATGTGGGGCTGGAGGATTGTTGCTCACAAGAATGGGGACTCAGAAAGTTGGATACCCTCAAGATCTTGGGCTACGCACGGCTCCTTGCTCTGAACCAGATGATCTTCATCCTTTGGGTGCCTGATGGGCCCAGGATTCTTCATGGGATATGGGGATAGAGTGAAATCCAGAAGCTCTGTCATCCTTTAGTGCAGATATTCATGGATTTTACTCATGCCTGTGCCATGCAGTTAAAGCCCTGCACCATGGAGTCATGTCCTCAGACATGGAAGTCGTGAAGTGAACCAAGGTGTGAACATCTCCTGCCATGAAGAACATATCCTGCACTAAGGTCTCCACTGCAGGCGCCACCCTCACAGTGTTGGCCTCATTGTGTAGCAGTGATGGAACCATTTTGTCAGACATAAGGTTATTGGGCTCTTTCAGTCAAGCTTACACTCTGAGAATGGATGCTGTCATCCCTTTCTGATGGTAATAATCTGTTTTTGTGGTTCCCTCAGCTCTGGGAATAAAGGCCCAAGGACACCTCATTGGCCAGAGGCCCAGCAGAGTCCTGGCTTCTGCATCCCTCCATTCCCTGGGACATCCCTGCCTCCACTGTGGACCTTCAGCTGTGGGGTGCTCACCAATAAGTGACACAGAAGCTTGCCTATATCACACAGAGGTGTGAGTGTGGGTAAAAATGGTGATACTCCTTCTATGGTGGGTTCTGAGAAATCTCCCTGGGAGCTGCTCGCGCCTACAGGGTCCAGGGGCTGGGAAGATGGCCTGGGCTGCTTGGCTGCTTTGCCAGCAAGAGAAGGGAGATGGCATTTTGCATCATATGGAATAAAGAAGGGGAAATTATTTACTCAACTGCAACTTGAGGAATAACAGTATATGTGTGTTGAGGATTCTCATGTTTGTCTGCTGCTCCCAGCTCACTATCAGCACAGGCATGTTCTTCCTCCTCCCCAGCCAGTTAGAGGACTCTCTCCTCAAACAGCATGAGGGTTCTCAGCTCCAGCATTACTCTGCTGGGTGTGCTTATTCACGCTCGTTGTGGGTTATTTTGTTCAGCAATGACACAGGGAGAGCTTCGGAAACAGAGTTGACATTTATGATGATGATGAGGGTATGGCAGGCATGATCCAATGAGGCCTCGCCTTTTGTTGGCCAACTGTATACTGTATCAGGAAACCCTCCTGCACATATTGGACAAAAATTGACCCATCTAAAGTACTCAAACTGAAGTGTTTCCAGTCAATATTTGTAAAGTTAAAATCCCCCATAACAACTATCCTGTTACTTTCGCTCCTATCCAGAATCATCTTTGCAATCCTTTCATCTACATCACTGGAACTTTTCAGAGGCCTATTGAAAACTCCCAACAGGATGACTTCTCCTTTCCTGTTTCTAACCTCAACCCATGCTACCTCAGTAGACGAGTTGACATCAAACGTCCTTTCTGCCACTGTAATATTGTCCTTGACTAACAATGCCACACCTTTTACCACCTTCCCTGATCTTACTGAAATATCTAAATCCCAGAACCTGCAACAACCATTCCTTTCCCTGCTCAATCCATGTCTCCAAAATGGCTACAACATCGAAGTCCCAGGTACCAACCCATGCCGTAAGTTCACCTACCTTATTCCAGATCCTCCTATAGAATTGTCTCAAATTTGATTTTTAATCCATAGATCTATAAACATAGACAGGGTTCGCAGGTAGAGGTGGGAACATCAGGATGGCGGCACGGGCTCGTTGGGCCAAAGGGCCTGTTTCCCGTGCTGTTTTGTTCTTTGCTCTTTGTTCTAGACACAATTCAAAGCATCTTCCTACCTGCTGGTACACTCCTGCGATCTTGAAATTTTATTCATGACTTCACTACTCTCAACCTCCTATAGACTGGAACTACAATTCATGTTCCCATCCCCCTGTTGAATTAATTTAAACCTTCCTGAAGAGCTTTAACAAATTCCTCTCCCCTCCCTCCTACGATATCGGTACCCCTCCGGTTCAGGTGTAGACCATCCCATTTGCAGAAGTCCCATCTGCCCCAGAATGAACCCCAATTATCCAGGTATCTGAATCCCTCCCTCCTGTACCATTCCTGTAGCCACATGTTCAACCGCTCTCTCTCCTCATTCCTCGCCTCGCTAGCATGTGGCATGGGTAACAAACCAGAGATAACAACTCTGTTTGTTCTAGCTTTAAGCTTCATATCCTGTGTATTCAGTCTGAGTTGCAGCTTGTTAATCTCTGTCTTTTAGGCTGCAGCCTGCTGTTTTTGTTCTTGCCCAGTTGTTTTTACAAATTGCCATTTTAGGTGGCTCATTTGGCCACACAACCATTGAAGAAAGAGAAATAGATATGATCAAATGTTCAATATCTTTCAGAAAGTGAAGGGGGGAAAGATATGAAATGAGTGACAATATGGAACCTGACACAGTGTCAGTAGCTAAATAGTGTGGATAGTGAAACTGTCCTCTGGTGCAAATTGGCTGAATGGTTTCGATGTAACAATGTAATATATGAATGAAAACAGAGTAAAAAGAAATGAATTGAGAAAAGCTCATTTTAAAAATAAATAGAAACACCCCACAAAATGCCAGTTTGTATTTTGTTTCTAATTTATGTTGCAATTCATATGATCCAACGATTTTACCCAAGTGCCATTCTCATATTTTTACCAGGGCCACATTTTCTGGGCTGCATTCACAACACAAGCTATAAACAGGGAAGTGAATGGCAAAATGCGATTACACAGTTACTGAGAAGGCTTACTGATGGATCCGATTTTATTCCACCTTCACAAGACACAGGAATGCATCTTTTCCATAAGCGGTACTATAAAATCTCTGGAAAATAAATATTGTGATTGTAAGAAAAGAAAAGGATTTCAAAATGACTGAAGGTACATCAAAAGGAATCTCTGAATCGGTCTGCTGCCTGCATTCTGAAAACACTAAAACATTTCTGTCGAAAACACTAAGTTATTATAACTGGCAAGCAGGGACTGACAAAAATTACTGAGCAGTTTTTATATGCCTTGTGCCTACCCGCACTCAGGGGAGAACTCCCACGCTCCTGATACATGAACCCTTTTGTACCCATATCATCTCAGTGACTACCTCGCCTATAATTTCCCCATTGAAATAACATTTTAATACTCTACAGTCACTGATGACATTTAAATTTTCTTTTTACCAATTTTGCAACAATTGAAACATAAATGTAAGTTTAAACAGGAAAAAACATCCTTTTGTGGGATATATTTATATACTTGTTCTATGAATAAGTTCAAGCTTCTATAAGTGGATTACTTTTCTAACATAATGACTAACTATAACATGTGATTCTCTGAAATGTTGGAAAAGACTTGTGTTCTCGTCTCTTTGCACAATTTTTCAGAAAAGTTATTTATAACCATAGAACATCACAGCACAGAAACAGGCCTTTTGGCTCTTCTTGGCTGTGCTGAACCATTTTTCTGCCTAGTCCCACTGACCTGCACTTGGACCATATTCCTCCACAGCTCTCTCATCCATGTACCTGTCCAAGCTTTTCTTAAATGTTAAAAGTGAGCCCGCTTTCACCACTTCATCTGGCAGCTCATTCCACACTTCCACTGCTCTCTGTGTGAAGAACTTCCCCCAATATTCACTTTAAGCTTTGCCCCTTCATCCTGAACCCATGTCCTCTAGCCTTTTTCACCCCTAGCTTCAGTGGAAAAAGCAAACAAAGAACAAAGAACAGTACAGCACAGGAACAGGCCCTTCGGCCTTCCAAGTCTGTGCCTCTCATGCGCCCAACTAGACCATTCATCTGTATCCCTCTATTCCCAGTCTGTTCATGTGGCTATCTAGATAAGTCTTAAATGATCCCAGTGTGTCCGCCTCTACCATCTTGCTTGGCAATGCATTCCAGGCCCCCACCATCCTCTATGTAAAATATTTCTTTCTGACATCTGATGGATCATTGTCCCCCACCCCTCACCTTGAACTTGTGACCCCTTGTGTTCGCTGCCTCTAACCTGGAAAAAGCTTCCCACTGTTCACCCTATCTATGCCCTTCATAATTTTATACACTGCTATTAGGTCACCCTTTATCCTTTACCTTTCCAGGGAGAACAACCCCAGCTTGCCCAATCTCTCCTCATATCTAAGACCTTCCATATCTGAGGCAACATCCTGGTAAACTTTTTCTGTACTCTCTCCAAAGCCTCCACATCCTTCTGGTAGTGTGGCGACCAGAACTGGATGCATCTTGTCGCCTCACTATAGGAAGGATGTGGAAGCTATTGAGAGGGTGCAGAGGAGATTTACAAGGATGTTGCCTGGATTGGGGGGCATGCCTTAGGTTGAGAGAGCTAGGTCTCTTCTCCCTGGAGAGACGAAGATTGAGAGGCGACCTGATAGAGGTTTATAAAATGTTGAGAGGAATAGATAGAGTGGATTCTCGGAGGCTATTTCCCAGGGCTGAAATGGTTGCTATGAGACGACACAGGCTTAAGGTGCTGGGCAGCAATTACAGAGGTGATGTTGGGGATAAGTTTTTCACTCAGAGGGTGGTGAGTGAATGAAATCGGCTGCCATCAGTGGTGGTGGAGGCAAACTCGCTGGGGTCTTTTAAAAGACTTCTGGATGAGTACATGGGATTTAATGGGATTAGGAGTTATAGATAGTTCTATGGCCTACTAGATATGGATATAATCGGTGCAAGTTGTGGGCCAAAGGGCCTGTTTGCGCTGTGGTGTTCTATGTTCTATGTTCATTATTCCAAATGTGGCCTAACCGACGTATCATATGCCAACTTTTATACTCTATGCCTTGTCCAATAAAGGCAAGCATGCTATGTGCCTTCTTCACCATCCTCTCCACCTGTGCTGCCACATTTAGAGATCTGTGGACTTGCACCCCCAGATCCCTCTGTGTGTCTAAACTCCTGATGGATCTGCCATTTATTATAAAGCTTCTCCCTACATTAGATCTACTAAAATGAATCACTTTGCATATATCTGGATTAAATTCCATCTGCCATTTCTCCACCCAATTTTCCAGCCTATCTATATCCTGCTGAATTCTCTGACAATGTTCATCACTATCCGCAAGTCCAGCAATCTTTGTGTCATCTGCAAACTTACTGATCAGACCAGCTACATCTTCTTCAAATCATTTATATATATCACAAAGAGCAGAGTTCCCACTATAGAGCCCTGTGGAACACCACTAATCACAGACCTCCAACTGGAAAAAGACCCCTCCACTGCTACCCTCTGTCTTCTATGGCCAAACCAGTTCTCCACCCAACTAGCTAGCTCCCCTCTTAACCTGTGAGATTTGACCTTTTGCACCAGCCTGCCGTGAGGGACCTTGTGAAACGCTTTACTAAAATCCATGTAGAGACAACATCCACGGCCCTTCCCTCGTCAATTGTTTTTGTCACCTCCTCAAAAAAACTCAACCAAGTTTGTGAGGCATGACCTCCCTCATACAAAACCACGATGTCTATCGCTAATGTGATTATGTTCTAAATGTGCGTACATCCTATCTCTAAGAATCTTCTTCAACAGTTTCCCTACCACAGACGTAAAGTTCACCGGCCTAAAATTACCCAGGTTATCCTTGCTACCCTTCTTAAATAACGGGACCGCATTTGCTATCCTCCAATCCTCATCTGTGTCTGATTTCTGTTAGAGGTCCAACAATTTCATCTTTTGTCTCCCTGAGCAGTCTAGGATAGATGCCATCAGGCCCTGGGGATTTGTTTGTCTCAATGTTTCCTAAAAAACCTAACACTTCTACCCTTGTAATTGAGATTTTTTTTCTAATGGGTCAACACTACCAGTCACCATGTCCCTCTCCTTTGTGAATACTGATGCAAAGTATTCATTTAGGATCTCACTTATTTCTTTGGATTCTAAGCATAACTCCCCTCCTTTGTCCCTGAGAGGTCCGATTCTTTCCCTGACAACTCTTCTGTTCCTAGCGTTTCTAGGAGTTAGAAGGGTGAAACGAGGTTACGAAATGGTCTTGGCAGACAAGATTAAGGATAATTCAAAGGCATTTTATTCATATGTTAGGAACGAAAGAGTTTGTTAGGGAAAAAGATCGGACCTCTCAGGGACAAAGGAGGGGAATTATGTTTAGACCCCAAGGGAATAGGGAAGATCCTGAATGAATACTTCACATCAATATTCACAAAGGAGAGGGACTTGTTGTCTGGGAGTGCCTTAGAGAGAGTTTTGATCCGTTGGAGAAAATCTCCATTAGAAAGGAGGAAGCATTAGGGTTTTCAGGGAATACTAAAACTGACAAATCCCCGGGGCCTGATGGTATTTATCCTAGACTGCTCAGGGAGACAAGAGATGAAATTGCTGGGCCTCTGACAGGAATCTTTGTCTCTTCTTTCGACACAAGTAAGGTCCCAGAGGATTGGAGGATAGTGAATGTGGTACTGTTGTTTAAAAAGGGTAGCAGGGATAGCCCGAGTAATTATAGGCTAGTGAACTTGACGTCTGTGGTAAGGAAGTTGGTGGAGAGGATTCTTAGAAATAGGATGTATGCGCATTTAGAACAGAACAATCTCATTCGTGACAGACTGCATGGTTTTGTAAGAAGGAAGTTGTGCCTTACAAATCTGGTGGAATTTTTTGAGGAGGTGATAAAAACAGTTGAACAAAGAACAACACGATAGAGGAAATAGGCCCTATGGCCCAACAAGCCCACGCCGCCATTTTAACATTCAGTGAGTGCCTCATTCCAATCCTTCTTCTGACCATGACTTTTGTCTACGCCTCTTAGAGTCCGCGATAAAGGTGTGCAAATTTAGAGAATTTTATATGTACCAGATTGAGGGAGGTCTAATTTAGAGACAATTTGTTAACATCAATCAGCCTAAAAGCATGTTTTTCAGGTGCTGGAGGAAACTTGAGCACCCGGAGAAAACCCACGCAAGCACGGAGTGAATGTGCAAACTCCTATAGACACCGACTCAAGTCGGAGATCTGACCTGGATCCGTGTATCTGCACAGCAAACAGTGATAGTCACTGAGCTGTCGTGTTGCCCGTCAGTTCATCCAGTTTAAGCGTACGCTAACGACATGAAGCACTAGGCAACTCTCGAAGCAACATCCAACAGCAGCCCTCGCACAACCCACCATGTGTATGCCCCTTGTTGACCAACAAGGCGGACCGATTGACTTGTGGATGTAAAACAAGACATCAATAAACATACACAGCTTATACAGATATCCCCAGAAGCTCAAACGTAAGATAGTGAGATGCTAGGGGAAAGTTTTTCACTCAGAGGGTGGTGAGTGAATGGAATCGGCTGCCATCGGTGGTGGTCGAGGCGAACTCGCTGGGGTCTTTTAAAAGACTTCTGGATGAGTATATGGGATCCAATGGGATTGGGAGTTATAGATAGGTCTGTGGCTGGGTAGGTTTTTGATGTGTTCGGCACAACTTGTGAGCCGAAGGGCCTGTTTGTGCTGTGATGTTCTATGTTCTATGTTCTATACAATATGTTGGAAGGCCCATAGGAATCTATTGATTCCCAGAACGTCCCAAGGCCCTTGACCCTTATTTAGAGCAGTCTTTAGTACCACTCCATCTCTAGTCTGTTCATGTGCCTATCTAGGTAAGCCTCAAACAACTCTAGAGTGCCTGTCTCCACCATCTTACTTGGCAGTGCATTCCAGGCTCCCACAACCCTCTGCATAAGAAACCTCCCTCTAACATCTAAATTATACTTCTCCCCTCTCACCCTAAGCTTATGGCCCTTCGTGATTTTTGTATCCAACCGGGGAAAAAGCTCCCCACTGTTCACTCTATCTATACAAAGAACAAAGAACAAAGAACAAAGAGCAACACAGCACGGGAAACAGGCCCTTCGGCCCAACGAACCTGCGCTGCCGTCCTAACGTCTTAATGACATATCCATGACTTTAGGCTATGCCTATAGGGACCAATATAGGGACAATTTGTTACCCAATCAGCCTAAGAGCACATTTTTGGGATGTGGGAGGAAACCGGAGCACCCGGAGAAAACCCAAGCAACCACGGGGAGAATGTGCAAACTCCCGCAGACACAGGCCCAAATCTATGTGTCTGTACAGCAACAGCGATAGTCTCTGAGCTGTCATGTTGCCTTTCAGATGGTCCAGTTTAAGCATACACTAACGACTTGAAGCACTAGACCACTCCTGAAGCAACATCCAAGGGCAGCTCTCGCACGGCCTGTCAAATGCATGCACCTTGTTGGTCAACAAGGTGGACCGAATTGCCTGTGGAAACAAATAAGATATTTAGACAGTCCTGCTATATCCCTCTGTCTGCAGACCGCTCATGTGGCTGTCCAAGAGACCTTTAAACAACCCTAGCGTGCCTGCTCCCACCACCTTACTCGGCAGTGCATTCCACACCCCCACTACCCTTTGTGTGAAAAACTGCCTTCTAATATTCATCTTATACATAGCCCCCCTCACCCTAAGGCCATGACCCCGCGTTCTATCCGTTTCTAATAGTGGAAAAAGCTTACCACCATTTACTCTATCTATACCCCTTGTAATCATATATACCTCTATTAGATCCCCTCTCAGCCGACGTCTTTCAAGGGAAAACAACCCCAGTGTGTTCAATCTTTCCTCGTAAGACAGCCCTTCCATACCAGGCAGCATCCTGGTAAATCTCCTCTGCACTCTCTCCAGGGCCGCCACATCCTTCTGGTAGTACGGCGACCAGAACTGGACGCAGTACTCCAAGTGAGGCCTAACCAACGTTCTATACACTTGCAACATCAGACTCCTACTCTTGTATTCTATACCTTCATAATCTGTATACCCTTCATAATCTTATACATCTCTATTAGATCTCTCCTCATCCTCTGTCTTTCAAGGGAGAACAACCTCAATTTGCCCAATCTCTCCTCACAGCTAAAACCCTCTATAGCAGGTAACATCCTGGTAAATCTCCTCTGCACTCTCTCCAGTGTCTCCAAGTCTTTCCAGGAGTAAGGCGAACAGAACTGGACGCAGTACTCCAAATGCGGTCTAACGAACGTTCTATATAACTGCAACATTAGACGCCAGCTTTTATACTCTATACCCCTTCCTATAAAGGCAAGCATACCATAAGCCTTCTTTGCCACCTTCTCCACCTGTATTGCCACTTTCAAGGGCTTGTGTATTGCACACTTAAGTTCCACTGCTTTTCTATACTCTTAATAGTCCTATCATTTATCATATAACTCTCCCCTACATTATTTCTTCCAAAATGTATCACCTCGCATTTATCTGGATTAAATTCCATCTGCCATTTCTCTGCCCAATATACCAGCCTATCTATATCCTGCTGTATTGTCTGACACTGTTCATCACTATTAGCAAGTCTAGCCATCTTTGTGTCATCTGCAAACTTGCTGATCACACCAGTTACTCCTCTTCCAAATCATTTATATACATATTACAAATAGCAAAGGTCTCAGTACTGAGTCTTGCGGCACACCACTAGTCACAGACCTCCAATTAGAAAAAGACCCTTCCACGACGACCCTCTGTCTCTTGTTACCAAGCCAGCTCTCAAGCCATCGAGCCACCTGTCCTTGTATCCATGAGCCTTAACCTTTGTCACCAACTTACCAAGAGGGACTTTGTCAAACACCTTACTAAAATCCATATAGACGACATCAACAACTCGCCCTTTGTCAATGGTTTTCATCACCTCCTCAAAAAACCTTTTCCTCCCTCGTAATGGATCCACAATTCTCACTTGCAGACAACAAGTCCCTCTCCTTTGTGAATTCTGACATAAAGTATTCATTCAGGATTTCCCCCATTCCCTTGGGCTCTAAACATAGTTCCCCTCCTCTGTCCCTAAGAGGACCAATTTTTTTTTCTCTAACTACCCTTTTGTTCCTAACATATGAGTAAAATGCCTTTGGATTTTTCTTAATCTTGTTTGCCAAGACCATTTGTCTTTTCACCCTTCTAACTCCTCATTTGAGTTTTCTCCTACTCTCTCTGTATTTCTCCAATGCTCTCTTCATTCCCAGTTGCTTGGACCTAACATACGCCTCTTTTCTTTCTGATCAAGTCCTCTATATCCCTTGTTATTCATGGGTCTCTAATCCTACCTTTCCCATCCTTCCTCTTAACAGGCACATTTCTGTCCTGCAACCTTATCAGTTGTCCCTTAAAAGACTCCCACGTGTCAGACGTGGACTTATCCTCAAACAACCTCCCCCAGTCAGTGGCTAACAGATCCTGCCTAATTCGGTTGTAGCTAGCCTTCCCCCTATTTAGCACCCTCCCCTTAGGACAACACTCATCCTTTTCCATTAGTATCCTGAAATAGACAGAATTGTGGTCACTATTTGCCACATGTTCCCCTACTGAAACCTTGACTACCTGACCAGGCTCATTTTCCAGAACTAGATCCAGTATAGCCCCCTCTCTAGTCAGGCTAGCCACATACTGCTCCAAAGAGCCTTCCAGTACACATTTTACAAATTCCTCCCTGTCCAGACCTCCACCCCTAGACACCTTCCAATCCACCCCAGGTAAATTAAGTCCCCCACTACAACAATTCTTTCTTCTGCACCTATCCAGAATTTCCTTACATATACCTTCTTCTACTGCCCGTGAGCTGTGGGGTGGCCTATAGTATACCCCCAGCATAGTGATTGCTCCCTTCCTGTTTCTGATCTCCTCCTCAGCGACTCATTTCCCGACTCCTCTAAATTGTCCTCCCTCTGCACCGTTGTAATGTGCTCCCTAACTAACAACGCCACTCCCCCACTCTTTTTGACTCTCCCCTGTCACTTCTGAAACACTTATACCCTGGAATATTTAGCTGCCAGTCCTGCCCTTCTTTTAACCATATCTCTGTCACTGCAAACACATCCAAATACCTTGTAAGCATTAAAGCCTTAAGTTCGTCCTTCTTACCCGTTACACTCAAAGAACAAAGAACAAAACAGCACAGAAAACAGGCCCTTTGGCCCAACAAGCCTGCGCCGCCATCCTGATGTTCCCACCTCTACCTGCAATCCCTGCCCATGTTTATAGATCTATGGATTAAAAACCAAATTTGAGACAATTTAGGGAGAATTTGTTTTGCCAATTAGCCTAAGAGCACATCTTTGGGATGTGGGAGGAAACCGGAGCACCCGGAGAAAACCCACGCAAGCATTGGGAGAATGCGCAAACTCCCACAGACACAGGCCCAAATCCATGTATCTGCACAGCACAGCGATAGTCACTGAGCTGTCGTGTTGCCCATCAAATGGTCCAGGTCAAGCGTACACTAACGACGTGAAGCATTAGGATACTCTCGAAAAAAATCCAAGAGCAGCCCTCTCACGACCCATCGCGTGTATGCCCCTTGTTAGACAACAAGGTGAACCAAAGCACCTGTAGGATAAAAAACAAGTACATCAATATCATCATCTATTTACACACTTCCCAGGGACTCCCAAGGCTCATGATCCCTATTTTAATATAGATGACAAGCAGCAATGGACCCAACACTGATACCTGTAGCATACCACTAGTCATGGGCCTCCACTCAGAGAAGCAATCTTCCGCTACCACTCTCTGGCTTCTTCCATTGAGTCAATGTCTAATCCAATTTACTACCTCTCCATGTACACCTAGTGACTGAACCTACATTGGTCCCTATATGGGAATCTTCAACAATAGGCATAGCCTGAAGTCAAGGATATGTCATTAAGACGTTAGGATGGCGGTGTGGGCTCGTTGGGCCGAAGGGCCTGTTTCCCGTGCTGTGTTGCTCTTTGTTCTTTGTTCTTTGTGTTCCTAGCTAATCTCCCATGTGGGACCTTGTCAAAGGCCTTCCTGAAGTCCATGTAGACAACATCCACTGTCTTCCCTTCATCCACTTTCCTAGTAACCATCTCGAGAAACTCTGATAGATTGGTTAAACATGACCTATCACACACGAAGCTATGTTGACTTTCCCTAATAAGTCCCTGTTCACCCAAGTATTTGTAGATTCTACCTCTTAGTACTTCTTCCAATTATTTACCTATTACTGACGTCAAACTTACGGCCTATAACTTCTCAGATTACTTTTTGAGCCTTTTTTAAACAATGGAACAACATAAGCTATCCTCCAATCACCTGGCACCTCACCCGAGGACGTTTTAAATATACCTGCCAGGGCCCCTACAATTCTGACACTAGTCTCTTTCAAGGTCCAGGGGAATTCCCTTTCTGATCCTAGGGATTTCTCTACTCTGATTTGCCTCAAGACAGCAAACACCTCCTCCCCTTTAATTTAGGTTCCATGACCGCCCTACTTGTTTGCCTTATTTCCATAGACTCCATGCCAGTTTCCTTCGTAAATACAGATGCAAAAACACATTTAATATCTCCCCTATTTCTTTTGGTTCCGTATAAAGATGACCACTTTGATCTTCAAGAGGACTAATTTTATCCCTTACTATCCTTTTACTCTTAATATACCTGTACAAGCTCTTAGGATTATCCTTCATCTTGACTGCCAAAGCAACCTCATGTCTTCTTTTAGCCTTCCTGATTTCCTGCTTAAGTACTTGCAATTTTTATACTTCTCAAACATCTTATTTGCTCCCTGTTGCTTATACATGTCATACATCCCTCTCTTTTTCTTTATCAGAATTGCAATATTCCTCGAGAACCAAAGTTCCTTATTCTAATTCACTTTGCCTTTAATCCTGACAGGAACATACAAACTCTGCACTCTTAAAATTTCTCCTCTGAAGGCCTCCCACTTACCAGTCATATACGTGCCAGAAAACAGCCTGTCTCAATCCACGCTTTTTAGATCTTTTCCTATTTCTTCAAATTTGGTCTTTTTTTAGTTTAGAACCTCAACCCGAGGACCAGATCTATCTTTACCCATAATCAAGTTGAAACTAATGGCATTATGATCAGTGGAACCAAAGTGTTCCCCTACACAAACACTTCCTCCACTTGTCCTAACTCATTTCCTAATAGGAGATCTAATATTGCACCCTCTCTAGTTGATACCTTTATGTATTGATTTAGAAAATTTTTCTGGATACGTTTTACAAACTCCAACCGGTCTAGACTTTAACATTATGGGAGTCCCAATCTATGTGTGGAAAATTAAAATTTCCTACTATCACATCTTTATGTTCCCTGCAGTTGTCTGCTATCTCCCTGCAGATTTGCTCTTCCAATTCTTGCTCACTATTGGGTGGTCTATAATACAACCCCATTAATGTGGTCATACCTTTCCTGTTTCTCAGCTCCATCCATATGGCCTTGGTAGACAAGCCCTCTAATCTGTCCTGCTTGAGCACTGCTGCAATATTTTCCCTGACGAGCAATGCCACCCCCTCCCCCCCACCTACCCTTCATTGCTCTGCTTCTGTCACGTCCGACACATTGGAACCCTGGAACATTGAGCTGCCAGTAGCCAAGTTTCACTAATGGCTATAATGTTATAATTCCATGTGACAATCCACACCCTCAACTTGTCTGTCTTCCCCACAATACTCCTGACATTGAAATAGACATACATCAGAAGATTATTACCACCACACACAACCCTTCTATTTGTGATTTTGCATGAATTATTAACATCATTTATTTCAACCCTCACTCCACTATCTGGTCTGGCACTCTGGTTCCCATTCCCCTGTAAATCTGTATGAGTACTTAGTTCCACGTAGGATTTTTGCATGTTGCTTGCGTAGTATGGATTTTTACAAAAGCTTGTTGATGAAATAATGAGGAAGTTAGCCAGTTGTGTTTCATGTCTTTTAGTATTGGTTTTCAAAGAACAAAGAACAACACAGCACAGGAGACAGGCCCTTCGGCCCTCCAAGTCTGTGCTGCCCATGCTTCCAACTAGACTATTTGTTTGTATCCCTCTATTCCCAGTCTGTTCATGTGGCTAAGTTTTAAATGATCCCAGTGTGTCCGCCTCTACCACCTTGCTTGGCAGTGCATTCCAAACCCCCACCAACCTCTGTATAAAATACGTCCCTCTGACATCTGTGTTAAACCTTGCTCCCTCTGTTCCCCACTGTTCATTCTATCTATGCACTTCATAATTTTATATACCTCATTCGCCATCTCTCCAAGGAGAACAATCCCAGTTTACCCAACCTCTCCTCATAGCTCAGACCCTCCATACCAGACAACATCCTGGTAAGCCTTTTCTATACTCTCTCCAAAACCTCCACATACTTCTGGTAGTGTGGCGACCAGAATTGGACGCAGTATTCCAAATGTGGCTTAACCAACATCGTACGCCAACTTCTATACTCTATACCCTGTCCTATAAAGGCAAGCATGCCATAGTTAATTGATAAGTATATGGAAGAGAAGGGAATGGTTTAATTTGGAGGGGCATTGTTTTTATATTGGTCGGCGCAACATCGAAGGCTGAAGGGCCTGTTCTGTGCTGTAATGTTCTATGTTCTATGTTCTATATGCCTTTTTCACCACCCTCGCCTCCTGTGTTGCCACCTTTAAGGATCTGTGAACCTGCACACCCAGGTCCCTCTGTGTCTCTACACTCCTGACGGTTCAGCCATTTATTGTATAGCTCCCCTCTACATTAGTTCTACCAAAATCCACCACTTCACATTTATCTGGATTAAATTCCATCTGCCATTTCTCTACCCAATTTTCCAGTCTATCTATATTCTGTTGTATTTTCTGACAATGTTCATCGCTATCCGCAAGTCCAGTCATCTATGTGTCGTCCGCAAACTTACTGATCACACCAGTTACACCTTCTTCCAAATCATTTATATATATCACAAACAGCAGAGATCCCAGTACAGAGCCCTGCGGAACACCACTA
Source organism: Sphyrna mokarran (assembly GCA_024679065.1). Classification (NCBI taxonomy): domain Eukaryota; kingdom Metazoa; phylum Chordata; class Chondrichthyes; order Carcharhiniformes; family Carcharhinidae; genus Sphyrna; species Sphyrna mokarran. The sequence continues at coordinate 108,660,703 of JAGIQG010000007.1, forward strand.
GTCACAGACTTCCAGCTGGAAAAAGACCCTTCCACTGCTACCCTCTATCTAGCTAGCTCTCCTTTTATTCTGTGAGATTTAATCTTTTGCACCAACCTGCCATAAGGGACCTTGTCAAATGCTTTACTAAAATCCATATAGACCACATCCATGACCATTACCTCATCAATCTTTTTTGTCACCTCCTCAAAAAATTCAACCAAATTTGTGAGGCATGACCTTCCTCTTACAAAGCCAAGCTGTTTATCACTAATGAGATTATTCCATTTTAAATGTGCATACACCCTATTTCAAAGAATCCTCTCCAATAATTTCCCTACCACGGATGTCAAGCTCACTGGCCTATAATTACCCAGGTTATCCTTGCTAACCTTCTTAAATAACAGGATCACATTTGTTATTCTCCAATCCGCTGGGACCTCACCTGTGTCCAGTAAAGAGACAAAGATTTCTGTTAGAGGCCCAGCAATTTCATCTCTTGTCTCCCTGAGCAGTCTAGGATAGATGCCATCAGGCCCTGGGGATTTGTCTGTCTTAATGTTTCAAGCTGATACATCCCTACGATATGTAGCAAATGTTCCTTTAAAGACAAACAAATGCTGCATGTGATACAATGGACAAAACTTTCCCCTCCTGCTCATAGCTGGTTTGGTGAGGGATGGGAGCGGACAACTTGGTTACAAAGTCAGAAATCCATTGGCATAAAAGCAGTTTGCAATTCTCCAAATGGCAAGTTAATGGTGGCTTAGCTTTCCCACTGGCTGGTGTGTGAATGCTGCTTGCATCTTATGAATGCTCATTTAATTACCTGCTCACTTGAATCTTCCCATGTCTTCCAATCTTGTTTCATACAAACGGGCAACTATATCAGCTTCAAACCCCTATGAAAAAGAGTAGTGTGCACAACATGGGACTCAGTCCATGTGAAACTTGTGTATGTAGCCTGTGTTGCATTGCTCCTATTGCACTGAATGCCACTTTGTTGGATTTGTGCCCTCCACTCTGTGCCAAGCTGGTCTTTCTGGTCAACACCTTTCTGCTGCATGCACGGACCCTCCATTTCAACTGACTGAAGTTAGATTGGAGATGGGGTATGTGAGGTGAGGGTGGGGCTGATGAACGCAAGATGGGACAATGGGGAGAGAGAGCTGTGCAAGGATAGGAGAAGGAAGGAAGGGCAAGGGGACAGAAAAGTGAAGGAGATGACGAGCAATGAAAGGCAGGGAGAAGACTTAAGGAAGGGGAGCTGAACCCCGACAAAGCTGCATGAAACATTGCGAAACAAGGGGATGAAAGTGATATCACATTGTTCACTAGAAGGGGACTGGGAATGGAATGGGGGGTGGTGTCATTAATGTGGCACATTAGGGATGGTTCACAGAAATACTTGCAAGGTGGGGTGATGTAGTTTGTGACCGTAATTGTCCTGAATCCTCTTTGGAAATGGAAACAATGTCAAGGCTCAGGGGATGGCAGAAAAGAATCAGAAAGTGCAGACATTCCTGCTGTGAAATGGAGAATAGTCACAGATGACTGGCAGCCAGGGGCTGTGTGGACCTCACAGTCTGAAGTCAGATAGCAAAATTTTCTACAAATATATAAAATGAAAAAGATTGCCTGAAGTAAACATTGGTCCTTTGGAAGATGAGAAAGAAGGAGGATATAATTATTGGAAATGAGAAAATGGCTGAGGTTGAATAGATATTTTATGTCGGTCTTCACAGTGGAAGACACAAATAACATGCCAAAAATTGATGACAGGAAGGCTATGGCAGGTGAGAACCTAGAAACTGTCATTATCACAAAAGAGCTAGTGTTGGGCAAGTTAATGGGCCTAAAGGTAGACAAGTCTCCTGGCCCTGCTGGAATGTGCCCCAGGGTACTAAAAATGATGGCGGGAGAAACAACAAATGCACTAGTGATAATTTACCAAAATTCGCTGGACTCCGGAGTGGTTCCTGCAGATTGGAAAACAGCAAATGTGACACCATTGTTTAAAAAAAGAGGTAGACAAAAGGCAGGTAACTGTAGGCTGGTTAGTTTAACTTCTGTATTTGGGAAAATGCTTGAATCTATCATCAAGGAAGAAATAGTGAGACATCTGGGTATAAATTGTCCCATTGGTAAGATGCAGCATGGGTTCATGAAGGGCAGGTCATGTTTGATAACTTGAACAAAGAACAAAGAACAAAACAGCACAGAAAACAGGCCCTTTGGCTCAACGAGCCCGCGCCGCTACCCCGATGTAAATGATGGAATTCTTTGAGAACATTACATGTGCAGGAAACAATGGGGAACTTGTGGATGTGGTATATCTGGATTTCCAGAAGGCATTTGACAAGGTGCCATGCCAAAGACTGCTACATAAGATAAAGGTGCACAGTGTTACAGGTAATGTATTAGCATGGATGGAGAATTGGTTAACTAATAGAAAGCAAAGAGTGGAGTAAATGTGTGTTTTTCTGGTTGGCGATCAGTGATTAGTGGTATGCCTCAGGGATCAGCTTTGGGACCGCAATTGCTTACAATTTATATAGACAATTTGGAGTTGGGGACAAAGTGTATTGTGTCAAAATTTGCAGGTGATGCTAAGATGTGTGGAAGAGCAAAGTGTGCATAAGATGTTGAAAGTCTGTAAAAGGATATAGATAATCTAAATGAGTGGGCGAGGTTCTGGCAGATGGAGTACAATGTTGGTAAATGTGAGCTCATCCATTTTGGTAGGAATAACAGCAAGATGAACTACTATTTAAATGGTAAAAAATTTCAGCATGCTGCTGTGCAGAGGGATCTGCGTGTCTAGGTGCAGGAATCTCAGGAGTTGGTTTGCAGGTGCAGCAGGTAATTAAGAAGGCAAATGGAATTTTGTCCTTGCTAGAGAGATGGAGTTTAAAAACAGCAAGATTATGTTGCAGCTCTATACTGGTGAGGCCACACCTGGAGTACTGTGTAGAGTTTTGGTCTCCTTATTTGAGAAAGAATATACTGGCACTGGAGGGGTTGTAGAGGAGATTCACTAGGTTGATTCCAGAGTTGAGAGAGTTGAGTAGACAGGGCTATATTCATTGGAATTCAGAAGAATGAGGAGAAATCTTACAGAAACATATAAGATTATGAAGGGAATAGATCAGATAGAAGCAAAGAAGTTGTTTCCATTGGCAGGTGAAACTAGAACTAGTGGGCATAACTTTCAAAATAAAGGGAAGCAGATTTAGGACTGAATTAAAGGAGGAACTTCTTCACACAGCCGATTGTGAATCTGTGGAATTCCCTGCCCAGTGAAGCAGTTGAAACTATCTTATTGAATGTTTTTAAGGCAAGGATAGATACATTTTTGAACAGTAAATGATTAACAGTAAAGGAATTAAGTGTTATGTTGAGAGGGTGGGTAAGTTGAGCTGAGTCCACAAAAAGATCAGCCATCTTCTTATTGAATGGCAGAACAGGCTTGAGGGGCCAGATGGCCTACACCTGCTCTTAGTTCTTATATTTTTAACATCCCCATTCTGATGGTATGATGAGGGAAAGGTCATTGATGAAGACATTCTTAAGCCTGTACTTCGCAAGATCACCAACGTTTGCCAAAAATTTAGTTAGATTCGTGTTGAGTCAGAAACAACTTGGAACCAGAGATATGTAAGATCCTCAAGGGCAATACTGAAAGATGCTGCAAAAACTGCTGAGTTTTGCCAGCATATTCTGTTTTTAATACAGAAAGATGCCCGTTCAATTAACCTGGCATGAATCAGATGTAGGTCATAGATTGAAAAGTAATGTCACATTAGACAATTCAGTTTTCTATTTGCAAGCTGTTATAGAGTTCTACAGCACGGCTGGAGGCCCTTCAGCCCATCCTGTCATCACTGGATATAATACATCTATCTTTTTGGATCCTGTTTTCTAGCACTTGGAACGTTGCTTTGTATATTATGGTGTTTCAAGTGCTCATCTAAGTGTCTCCTGCATGCTGTGAGGGTTCCCACCTCTACCTCATTTTCAGGCAGAGTTTCGATTTGAACCATCCTCTGAAAAATTTTGAAGTTCACCATTGATTCCTTCAATGCTTGCCTTTGCCTATCCACTGATCTTCCTTTCAGTAACGTCTCTCAGTCCATCATGGCCAATTCATGTCTCATACCATCATAATTGCCTTTGTTGAGATTCACGAACCTAGTCTCAGAATCAACTATGTCATTATCCACCTTGACAAAAAATTCTATCATGTTATGGCCATTCATTCCCAAGGATTCTTTCACAATTGGTTTACTAATTAATCATTTCTTATTTTAATATGCCCAATCCAAGATGACCTGTTCCTTGTTGGTTCCTCAAAGTATTGGTCTAGAAAACCATCCCATATATAATCCAGAAACTTGTCTTCTGTTGCACTATGACTAATTTGATTCTCCCTAATCTATTGTAGATTAAAATCACCGATAATCACAGATGTTTTTTATCTCATGCTTTTCACTGTGTACTAATATATGTGACAATAATAAATCAAAACAAATCAAATCAAACCAAATCAAATCAAATCAAATTCAGTCAAATCAGTGGAACAATGGTTCCAAACTTTTTCAGTAGTCTGAAATGACTATAAATATAATTGATTCCAGCAGTTGTTGGTGCCTTGTTTTTCTGGGTGATCCAAGGGTCTGGATTTCACAGTCAGCAAAATGCGATCCACTGACCTCACAAACCAGGTGATTATTGTGGCATGGATTCCCCCTCTCCTGATGTCAGCTTGTATCCAATAACATGTCAAGGGGATCTCCAGGTATCCAGAACAAGTGACATCACCAAGCAGGCTACATTAATGTTCTCACTGACAGAAATCAGAAGTAAAACACAGTGAATTTTTCACTTCCAATTAAAACAGATGTCCATAATCCTTACATTGCAGGAGAATGATGATGATATGCACGGGGCACAGTGCTTTGATCTTCACAGAGTTTCTGTGAATGTCTGACAGCTGTCTGATTGATGGCAGCTCGGATGTGCTCACTGAACAGGTCATATCATGAAGATGTGACCTGTTTAACTTCTCCTGATCCATTGGCATCTTTATGAGCTGTGCCCTTCAGGACCATAAACTGTAGAAAGATGTTGATGGGATAGAGGGCCAGCCGCATCTTCAAGATGCTGCTGGTAAACAGGGAGAAGGACAGAACTCTGACACTAGCCCAGAACATTCTGGCAGCAATGATAAGCCCCATTGTGATATAGGCATGAGTTTAGCAGCTGTAAGTACATCCTAAATGTGCCTGCCTCGTCCAGACATTGCAGTGGCTTTATGACTGTTGTCTTCAGTTTCAAAGACATCCTCATCTCCATCCTCATCCCCAGTGACTTCCTCCTCTGCTGGTTCTTCTCCACCATCCAGTCCAGGGCAAACTAACTGGTGCCGAGAACAGCTAACTGAGTTCAGAGCAGAATTCCAATCTAGGTTCTTCCAAGCCTGTGTGGTTCATGACTCTCTAACTATCTGTTGGATCAGAATTGGAGATTTGATTTAGAAACGTGCAATGAAAATAATCCTTAAAAGCTTCAGCATCAGGTTCAAGGCCATGGTACAATTTGAAGAAAAGCACATACACAGCAATGGTTTAAGAAAATGGCTCCCATTACTTTCACAAGAAATGGGCAACAAGTGCTAGTTTAACTGATGGCATGTCCATCCCATGAATGAATAAATAAAACAAAAGACCAATATTTATCCCTTAATCAAAATCACCAAAAACACCATTGCCGTTTGTGTAACCCCATTGTGTATAAATTTAATGTAAGAATTACCTAAAAGCAATTATAACTCCAAAAGCTCCATGGGATTTCCTACAGATGTGAAAGACATCAAACAAATGCATTGAATAGCAGAGCAGACTCGGTGGTCCACTTTGCTCCTGTATCCTGCAGCATTGCATCTTTCTTCCTTGGTAGCACAGGGATTCTTTATAAATTACTTTCCAAATGTCAAACTGGTTAATTTGTCATAATTATTATTATACCAGGAGGTTTAAGGCTGTGTGTTTGAAAGAAGGGTTTCCTGTTCCTGGGACATACCTAGATACAACTGGTTGTATCTGGTTGAACTGGTTCACTCAGTGCAAAAATATTGTTGTCACAAATGAATCAGTTCTGAAAGTGGAATTGAGGTTACAAGCAAGGATTTCCAACAGAAAGGTGCCATATTGCAGGGCAAACAGGAGAAATGGAGGAATCAGATCCGACAGTCAATACAATGTGGAGAAGTTTGTACAACAAGGAGTGAATGCTCAAACAGTATGGCAAAAATCATTAATAATGCCCAAAACAAATCTAGGAGGAGGCTGAAGGTTCCAAAGTATATCATTTATCTTGGCCTGTGTAGTGCTATGAATGATGTAAGATATATAAATGGACTTCAATATTTCGAGAATGCCACTCACTACCATCTCAATGGCATGGAATAATGGAAAACTGTTAGCCTTGTCAACAATTTTCCTATCCCATGAGAGAATTAAAGAAAATCTACATTAGAAGTGAACAATGATGGCTATCCATCGATCAACATTATTGTATACAAATACATCAAAACTTAACCTAACTTAATTTGGCTGGAAGAACAATAATTTTGGCTTGACATATTCAGTTACCATAAGGCCTGCCATCAAGATGCTGGGAAAGTTGTACAAACACAGGGTGGGGTCTTGATTGAGACACCTGCCTTTGTGCAGGAAACAAGTTTTCACTTCAAACTGGCAAGAACATTGCTGACGAGAGCAAGGAGCCATAGACAGGGTGACACTGGTGGGAGTTTATTTACACAAGTGAATGTTATGTTCAAGAAATTAATGCTCGCACCCACTCTGTGCAATTGCCATGCCCTGTTGTCTCTCTAACCCTGATGCTTTGTATATCTCTAACACCCACAGTAGAGATGGAGGCACTCTGTCAATTGCCATGCTCTGTTGTCTGTGATGAGTTTGGCGGTTGTCCTCTGGAGGGCAGAGAGCTGAGGGACCCTAGCCCGCTTTCAGGGTCCTGCTGTGTGGCAGTGCCATCCTCCTCTGTCTGTGGAGCTGGAACTGAAGGAGTCATTGGAAGAGGAGGTTCGGATGGACTGGACACTTCCAGAATCATCTGATTGGATGCCGTTGAGTGAGCACCAGCTGATCCTCTTCCATATGAATGCATGAGACTGCCTACCTGAGAGGGAGAGGCAGGTGGGATGACCTCAAGATGCCCTGGCCGTGACCTTGACACAGATGAATGCCTCAGCCATTGAGTACAGCTCTTGTAGCAGTGTTGAGCAAATGTTTCGAAACAAGAACTCCACGGCAAACACCACCAGACCAGTGCTGATCTCAGTGTGTTAGCATGCTGGCAACATCACCTTGATCTGATTGCGTTCGGACTCCTCTGTCGAGGGGTGCAGCAGACATCCCCTCCCAATCTTCCCGAGCTTGTCAATGGAGCTCCAGGCAAGACTGAGTCCAGAGGCTCTTAATCTGACTCAGGCTTAGCAGATTCCTGTCCTCCAGCAGACCATTGAGAGCTGGCACATGGGATGTCCCTGTCTCTGCTTGCTGTGCTGACCCCGAAGCTATTGTGGAACTAAGTTCCACCGAAGTATGTGCTCTCTGCACTGGTGAAAGGTGTGGGTGAGTGCCGCGGTAATCAACAATATTGGTGTCTGTAGATTGTATGCCAGTGCAGTTTTTGGGACTAGAGTTGAGGACTTGGCTGGTGGAGCTCCTTGGCTGCTTCCCTGATATGCCTGCAAAATAAATGAGATATCATTAGTACGTAGTAGGGGCCTGTGAAACAGGGCACATCACTCAGCCTGGTGGTCTGATGGATGTTGGTTTGTGCCACCGACCTTGCTGTCAGCACATGAGCAGTCCACATCATAGTCAGCCAGCTCAGTTGCTTTGTCCTCACAATCTGTGAGGGCCTTGTATTTGGACATCTCTCCAGCAGTCTGGACCCTCTCCCTTTCGTTATGTGCTAACTTGTCCTGTATGAAGACATATGGAGGGAGTGTAAGCAGGATGTGTGTCAGGCCAGATTCCTGACATGTGTGAGTAGGGCCATTGACAGGAAGAGGATGTGACTGATCTGCCGGGGAAGTGAAGATGTGGAAGAAAATATGAGTGGTGGTGTTCCTCAAACTCGCCAGGGATGTGTGATGGGTTTGTGAGTGTGTGACCTGACAATGATGAATCACAGAATCACAAAAGATGCGGAGGAAGTCTTCACACAGAGCAGATTACACTGTTCTATCTCTGTCACAGTTAAAATAGTGGAAGAAGCCTGAATGTGGAAGTCTAGTTCTTGAACAAAGCTTCCATCATTTCATAGGGATGGCAATGGGCTTGGATTGGGATTCGTGCATCCACGTTTCACAGAAAGAGCAACCATGGAAATCAGGAGTTGCCTTTACTTTGATGTGAGAGGTATCTGAAATCCAACATGCACAGATTAACAAAGAACAAAGAACAAAATGGCACGGGAAACAGGCCCTTCGGCCCAACAAGCCCACGCCACCACCCCGATGGTCCCACCTCTACCCGTGATCTCTGTCTATGTTTATAGATCTATGGATTAAAAACCAAATTTGAGACAATTTAGGGAGAATTTGTTTTGCCAATTAGCCTAAGAGCACATCTTTGGGATGTGGGAGGAAACCGGAGCACCCGGAGAAAACCCACGCAAGCACGGGGAGAATGCGCAAACTCCCACAGACACAGGCCCAAATCCATGTATCTGCACAGCACAGCGATAGTCACTGAGCTGTCGTGTTGCCCATCAAATGGTCCAGGTCAAGCGTACACTAACGACGTGAAGCACTAGGATACTCTCGAAAAAAATCCAAGAGCAGCCCTCTCACGACCCATCGCGTGTATGCCCCTTGTTAGACAACAAGGTGGACCAAAGCACCTGTAGGATAAAAACAAGTACATCAATATCATCATCTATTTACACACTTCCCAGGGACTCCCAAGGCTCGTGATCCCTATTTTAAATCAGTTTTCTATACCCCTCCATTCCCATTCTGTTCATGTGCCCATCTAAGTATTTCTTAAATAACTCCAGAGTGCCTGCCTCCACCACTTTACTTGGCAGCGCATTCCATACCCCCACCACCCTCTGTGTGAAAAAACTCCCTCTAGCATCCAAATTATACCTTACCCCCCTCACCCTAAGCCCGTAACCCCTCGTGTCATTTGAGTCTATCCTAGGAAAAAGCTTAACCCTGTTTACTCTATCTATACCTCTCATAATCTTGTACACGTCTATTAGATCTCCACTAAATCTATGTCTTTCTAAGGAAAACAGCCCCAATTTGCCTAATCTCTCCTCGTAACTCAGACCTTCCGTACCAGGCAGCATCCTGGTAAACCTCCTCTGCACTCTCTCCAGAGTCTCCACGTCCTTCCGGTAGTAAGGCGACCAGAACTGGACGCAGTATTCCAAATGAGGTCTAACCAACGTTTTGTACAACTGCAACATTAAAGGCCAGCTCTTGTACTCTATACCCCTTCCTATAAAGGCTAGCATACTATATGCTTTCTTCACAACCATCTCCACTTGCTCTGCCACCTTCAGAGACTTGTGCACCTGCACCCCCAGGTCCCTCTGCATTTCTATACTCTTAATAGGTCTACCCTTTATCATATACCTCCCCCCTACATTCTTTCTCCCAAAATGCATCACCTCGCATTTATCAGGATTGAATTCCATCTGCCATCTATCTGCCCAAGCTACCAGCTTATCTATGTCCTGCTGTATCATCTGACAATGCTCCTCACTATCTGCAAGTCCAGCCATCCTTGTATCATTTGCAAACTTGCTGATCACTCCACTTACCCCCTCTTCCAAGTCAATTATATATATTACAAATAGAAGAGGTCCCAGTACTGAGCCCTGCGGCACATCACTAGTGACTGACCTCCAGCTAGAAAAACACCCTTCCACTATTAATCTCTGTCTCCTATTACCAAGCCAGTTACTTATCCATCTAGCTACCTGTCTTTGTATCCCTTGAGCATTGACCTTTTCAACTAACCTCCCATGAGGGACTTTGTCAAACACCTTACTGAATTAAGCCTAGTAAGAATCTATCTGAACTTCACTGATTTTTTTCGAATAGCCAGGGTAGCTTTTTGAAGAGATAAGTTACTCTTTGGATATAGTTGTGGAGTGCCATTGGGACATCGGATGCACTTTGAGAAAAAGGTGTGGCCTCTGTTCTCAAGGCTATGGGCTTGAAGGGGTGGGACCTATGGGGGTAGGCCTGAAGGGATGGCCTGATTGATTGTCACTCTGCCTGCTATTTGTATGGGGGGATCCCGCTGCCACTCTGTCTGTGATCAGTATGAAGGTAAGGGGACCCTGCTGCCAATCTGCCTGTGATTGGTGGGGGGAGGCCCACTGCCACTCTGTACCAGATTGGTGGGGGGTGGTGCAATTCATCTCTGTGATGAGGGCTACATTTCCAGGCGGTGTGGAGCTCATATTGGCCATTGGCTTCCGCAGTTACGGGAATAGGGCTGTGTTCAGGCTGGCTGCAGCAGCAGAGGCCTGACAGTTTTCTCTTTCTCTCTCTCACTCATTGTCAGGCCTTTCCTATTTGCAGCATCAGATGTCAGCACATGCGCAATAGCCCCTTCTGCTGCTAGCTGCCAAATTAAGCTTTATCCACTGCCTCGTGCAGCTAGAAAAGATCTAGCCCATTTTTCATGGACTATGTGCACAAGATTGAATATAAAATCTTGCCCAAAAAAAAAAGATCTGCAACTCTCCTATTTTCGTTAGACACTTAGAATCATTCTCATAAAATTCCATCCTTTAAGTTGCCTATAAAGATAATGGTTAGTCATAGTACTTTTTATTCTGTTTGTTACAATAAATGTTTAAATAGCGAAATAAAGAACAAAAAACAACTCAGCACAGGAAACAGGCCATTTGGCCCAACAAGTCCGGGCTGCCATTTTAACATTCCCACTTCCACCCATGACCCTTGTCTATGTTTGTGGAAATCTGTATTGGATCCAAATTGGAGAGACAATTTAAGGACAATTTGTTTCGCCAATCAGCCTAAGAACACATCTTTGGGATGTGGGAGGAAACCGGAGCACTGGAGAAAACCCACGCAACCACAGGGAGAATGCGCAAACTCCCACAGACACAGGCCAAAATCCCTGTATCTGCACAGCAACAGTGATAGTCACTGAGCTGTCGTGTTGCCCATCGTCCAGTTTAAGCATACGTAACAACATGAAACAATAGACTACTCTCGAAAAATCCAAGAGCAGCCCTCTCACGATCCATCGCGTGTATGCTCCTTGTTGGACAACAAAGTAGACTGAAGTACCTTTAGGATAAAAGAGAAATACATCAACAGAAACAAATACATCAAGAGAAATCTTGAACCACACCTTCCACTATTAGCTGGTCTTTTAAATTTATTTTGAAGTTATTGGTCTCTGAGAAGATTGTGCCAAATTAGATAATATTTTCACATTTCCAAATCTGACGCAGAACTCTGTGTTGGGAAACCCCTCCACCAGCTATTTGACTTATTTTACTGTGAAATAAATTAGGGGATTGTTTCTTGGGGTCAATTGAAAATTTATGAATCATAGAGAAACTAAGGCATATAGACAGGTCAACAAATCAAATGCCTGTGTTGTTATAAAGGCAGGCACTGTGCCATCTGCACTTATTACCTCTCATCTTTGCTGTGCTGACAAACACCTTCATTAGTCAAAGGTAATATAATACTTAGCCTGTAATTTTATTTTTTAATTTATATTGTGGAACAAGCCTTTTATACTACAGCAACTGATATTTAATATTGCTTTGATTATTATGGTAGTATTATTATTGACAGTATAAATGTGTGTTTTGATATCAACTATAAGCAAATGAATCTAGGATATTTGATAACAAATACTTGATCCAAATACAATAAGATGCTGATTCAAGGTTACATAGGAATGGTTGTGTATGTCAATTTTTTGAATTGTGCTTTATAGTTTGACAATGTTGAGCCATATGAATTATTCACTCAAATGCCCCCTGTCTGAACTGTTGCATTGTGTGGCAATGGTTAAAATTACTATCAGAGAAAATGGAAGAGAACAAATACACATTATTAGAAATCCAAATATTGAAGGCTTTCAAAAATTGTTATAAACCTTTTAATACTTTAACAAAATTTGAATTGTAAACTTAACAAGTGTCAAGAAGATTAATATAGGTGTGTGGTGACAAATGCACAATCCTGCTTGTGGCTAATTCAATTTGTTTTTGAGAAGATGATGAGTTATACAAATCCTTGTTCGAGCTGGGGTATAGGTTCAGATTCCTCCAAAGGCTACCACAGAGACAAATTCCACATGACCTGAGAGGTCAATGAATTAGCTGTATGGACTTCAAGTGTATTTACCAGGGGAAATGCTTCCCCTATCAGCTTCTACTTCAGGTCATATTCAACACATGCTTACCACATCACTTGAAGATTGGATAAAACTGATTGGTGCTATTATACTGTCTTTTTATGCATCATGTTTAGTTTTAAAGGGATTGTACAGTGACATGTCTATCTAATTCTGTCACCATACTCCTTATATTGTTTGTCAAAGGCTGTGACGCTCGCTTACTCATCTGATATTTACTGAATATTCTTAAATTTATGTAGCAATTCAAATATTTTTATAATAGCACCGTCCTTCTTCTGAATTGTCGTGACTGCTTTGATTTTTTTACTTTTTTAGTTTGTATTATGTATTACAGAGTCTTGTGGCTCAGGCAGTAGGACCCTATCTTTGAGTCAGAATGCTCAAGAGACCCTACTATAGAAATTGTTGGCTATGGAAGAACCAGGCCACTGGTGCAGGAAGATCAGGATGTATCAATGTCAATTCCTAATCCTGATAAATCATAAAGGTTAGCTATGGGAAAGGAATCCAGTTGTAAAATCCAAAGAAAAATGGGTGACGTTGTGAAAATTGAGAGGAAGCAGGTTTGAAGGGTCAAATGGCTTCCTGCTTCTATTTTCCATGTATGTTTGTTTTTAAGAAGTATTATGGCTGTATTATGGAGTGTTAAGTTCACATGACAAGAGAACTATGGAAAGAGATATCAAACAATATTCAATAAAAAAGTGAAGTTTATCAATAGCCTAACCTCTAGCAAGATCTGGAACAAATCTCCCTCTGAGATGATTAACTAGTGAATAGCCTAGTGAGAAGAAAAAGCAGCAAGAGAAACAACCGCAGGACAAGTACAGCACAGGATAATCTTCTGGAATGTCAGAATTCTCTTTTTATCAGTAGTACTTCCATGAAGGTAAAGGAAGGTAAAGATTGAAAGCAAGACTTTAGAAGTTGAAAAATAAAAATGTTTCGCCACTCTCCCCACCTACACTCTTCATCTTCGTTCTGCCCTTTACACATTCTGATCTTTTAATGGATGCTCTAAGCGCAGTTCCTATCTTTCTCATCACCATTTACACTGTCATTATCTTTCTGTCAATACCATCCCTATCAATTACAGCCCCCCCACACCATCCACCCCCCTCCCCCAGCACACTCACAGTATAAAGTTCTCCTATTTTTATTCTCTTTAGCTCTGATTTGAAACACTTGCTCTCTTCTCCACAGATGTTATCAGATCTGTTGAGATTTTCTGGCATTTTCCAGTTTTGTTGCACTGGTTCCACACGTTTGCTCTTCTGTCAGGACTCGGTTGTGTGCTTTATTGAATAAGCTATGATATTCACTGCCTTAGCTCACACAAAGAATGATCAAATGGACAACATGCCATGACTAAGGTACGTGGCACCACAGGAAAATCTCAAATGGACAGATTAGCTCAGTTACTCAAGAATCATAGAACCCGACAGTGCAGAAAGAGGCTGCACCAAACAGAATCCCACCCAGACCCTACCCCCATATCATATCCATTAATCCCTCTAATCTACACATCACTGGACACTAAGGGGTGATTTCTTAGCATGACTAATCAACCTAACCCGCACATCTTTGGAGTGTGGAGGAAACCCACGCAGAGGAGAATGTGCAAACTCCACACAAACAGTGACCCAAGCTGGGAATCGAACCCAGGACCCTGCAGCTGTGAAGCAGCAATGCTAACCACTGTGCTACCGTGCCACCCTGAATGTTGGGACAAATACGGCACGGGATAATCTTCTGGAATTCCAGAAAGTCAGAATTCTCTTTTTATCAGAAGTACTTCAATGAAGGTATTCAATGAAGAGGGATGCATGTTTTAGTGATTTCAAGACTGGTTATTGGGCAACAAGTGCAGCATGATAATCGTGGCCCATTAGGGGTCGTTTTTAACAATACATCTTGGTGAAAACTGTGGGAATGGATCAATGTTTAAGGCAAGGGCTTGTCTCAATCTGTCAGTCTGTCAATAATGTAAACAGAGACCAATGCATAAAAGACCTTAATTTCTCACACATTAAGGGCCTGATTTTATCATTTTGATTCTAAGCGCTGAGCCTGGCCTCAATTCAAATCCCACTTGTAAATCTGGTTTCAGGCGTCTCCGTATGCACTTAGCTTGAAAAAAAATCGCGGGTATGAATTACACTGTGGGCGGGACTTAGTGTGCCCAAAACGATCGGAGCTCTGAACTGCGCATAAACAATTAGAAAAAGATTTGAAAGAGCGCACCCCTATGTCAGATCGCTCCCGGGTCACAGAAAGCAGAGAAAGCGGCCTGGGACCAAAAAGCAGGAGCGATGGCCCCACAGACATTACTGCCCCCCTTATCCACCCACCCTCGCGCAATCCAGACCGATTGTGACTCCCTGACGCCTTTCCCCACCACTGATCACCCGCAGCATGGCAGCAGACCCCCCTAATCCCCCTCCCCTGTCTTCCCCCATCAAAAGATAGATGAAGGATTGAAATGAGGCACTCATTGAATGTTCAAATGGGTGGCGCGGGCTTGTGCGGCCAAAGGGTCTGTTTCCTGTGCTGTGTTGTTCTTTGTTCTTTGTCAGAGATCCATCTGGCTTCCCCCCACCAGTGAGCGACCAGGCCTCTCCCCCCCAACCCCGCACCAGAGATACGCCTTACCCATCCCCTTCCTCCCTCCACTCAAACCAGAGAAGGATTTGACCTCACTCCCTTCCCCACCCCCTCACCAAAGAATGATCAGACCCATCTCCCCCCCACCCCCCAACCAAACAATGTTTGGGTCTCCCTCCTCCCTCACCAGAAAATGATGTGGCCTGCCTCCCGTTCACCCCCACCACCGACCTGAGTCAACAAGCCGTTGGAATCTCTTCAGCAGTTGGTGCGCCCGAAACTGACTTTTATTTAGCATGTCCATTTCAGCCCGATTTCAAATTAACAATTTTAAATTAGCAGTGGTAAAATGGGAAATGCTGACAAAGTTCATTAATTCAATTTAAATGCATGTAAAGGCATTTAAATCACTGTTGCGCCCATTTCAGGTGCAAATTGGATCACGGCCGTTCCCGGGCTTCGGTAAAGTGGGCATCTGCATGGGCGCAGATCGCATTAGAGGCCTCATGCCCGACTTTACAACATTTTCGTGCCCCTTTGAAATCAGACCCTAACCTTCAGAAAGAATTATTCTCTCATAAGAATTAACCATATATGAAGGAAGAGTCAGAAGATCAATTTGTTTCCCTAAATTTTTTTCTATTAAGCAATTGCATTCAACCTATTGTAATTAGATGCATAGACTCATAGAGGTTTACAGCCTTCAGCCCAACTTGTCGATGCCACCCTTTTTTTTAAACCCCTAAGCTAATCCCAATCGCCCTAATTTGGCCCATATCTCTTTATACCTATCTTAGCCATGTAACTGTCTAAACACTTTTTAAAAGACAAAATTGTACTCGCCTCTACTACTACCTCTGGCAGCTTGCTTCAGACACTCATCACCCTCTGTGTGAAAGAATTGCCCCTCTGGACACTTTTATATCTCTCACCTCTCCTCTTAAATCTATGTCTTTGGGTTTTAGACTCCTCTACCTTTGGGAACACCTCACATTTACCAAGATTAAACTCCATCTCCCAGTCATCAGCCCATTGGCCCGATTGATCAAGATTCCAATGCAATCCATGATAACCTTCTTCACTTCTGCTAGACCACCAATCTTAACGTCATCTGCAAACTTACTGACCATGCCTCCCATATTCTCATCCAAATCATTAATATAAATGATAAATAAAAGTGGACCTAGCACCGATCCCTGAGGCACATCAATGTTCAATGTCTCCAGTTTGAAAAACAACCCCCTACAACCCCCTCCATCTTCTGTCATCATGATGTGGAGATGCCAGCATTGGACTGGGGTAAACACAGTAAGAAGTCTCACAACACCATGTTAAAGTCCAACAGGCTTATTTGATCGTAAACACCATAAGCTTTCGTAATGCGTTCCAAAAGCTTGTGGCGTTTACTATCAAATAAGTCTGTTGGACTTTAACCTGGTGTTGTGAAACTTCTTATTCTGTCATCAAGCCAGCTTTGTATCCATTTAGCCTGGATCCCATGAGATTTAACCTTATGCAACAACCTATCATGCAGTACCTTGTCAAAGGCCTTGCTAAAGTCTATGTAGACAACATCTATGGCACTGACCTCATCTACCTTTTTGGTCACCCTTTCAAAAAACTCAGGTAAATTTATGAGACATGATTTTCCACTCACAAAGCCATGCTGACTGTCCCTAGTCAGTCCTTGCATCTCTAAATGCCTGTAGATCCTGTCTCTCAAAATACCTTTCAACAATTTACTCACCACAGATCTGAAGTTCACAGGCCTGTAGTTCCCAGTTTTTCCCTGCAGCCGTTTTTAAACAAAGGCACAACATTTGCCATCCTCCAATCTTCAGGCACCTCATTTGTGATTATCAATGATTCAAGTATCTCTGCCAGGGAGCCCGCAATTTCCTCCCTAGCCTCCTACAATGTCCTGGGATACACTTCATTAGGTCCTGGAGACTTATCTTCCTTGGTGCACTTTAAGACTTCCAGCATGTCCTTCTCTGTAACATGTACATTCCTGGAGACATCACTATTTACATGCTCAAGTTCCCCAACATCCATGCTAAATACTGACGAGAAACATTCATTTAGTTTCTCACCTATCTCTTGTGGATCCCCACATAGATGATATTGTTGATCCTTAAGAGGCCCTACTCTCTCCCTAGTTACTCTTTTGGCCTTTATGTATTTGTAGAAGGTCTTTGGATTCTCCTTTGCCTTATCTGCCAAAGCAATCTTGTGTCCCCTTTTTGCTCTCCTGCTTTCACTCTTAACTCTACTCCTACATCTCCTATCCCCTTCAAGGTATTCACTTGATCCCAGCTGCCTATGCATGTCATGTGCCTCCTTCTTTTTCTTGATCAGGGCCTCAAAATCCCGTGTTATCCAGTGTTCCCTACTTCTACCAGCCTTGCTCTTCACTCTAAGAGGAATTACTTACTCTGAACCCTGGTTAACACACTTTTGAAAGCCTCCCATTTATCAGACATCCCTTTGTCTTCCCTCAGACTCTCCCAATTAACCAATTAAATTTTTTAAATATTTCCCAGTCTTATTTTGGTGAAAATTAGAACTGAAAGTTTCACACAGCAGTTTGTTTGCTTATGCACTTAAATCAGTTCCAATGTGATTTTTCTGTACAAATAAATTAGCAAGGAAGCAACCAGGCGTTCCAAGTCATGGGGGGTTTGGACAGAATGGACAGGGAGAAATTAATTCCATAGAGAAAATTGATAATGAATGTTTAAAGATGCTTAGCAAAAGAAGTAATAGCAATTCAAGGAAAACTGTTTCTGTGCAGTGAGTAGTTAGGATCTGAAATTACAGTTATTATAGTGGATGCAGATTCAATCAAGGCTTTCAAAAACAAATTGGATAATTGTTTTAAGAGAAAACATTAGCAAAGTTAGGAGGAAAAGACAGGGGTATGAGACTGGATGAGTTGCATTTGAACTCAGAAACACTCAGTAACTCTGTATAGAAAGAGAAGTAATAAAATACATTTTTGTTCAAAAGTTGGGAAAGCATCATGATGAGTGTAAAAATCATGACTGATGTGACCCTTAATCATGAACAGTATAACCTCAGGATGTGACAATTCTTCTGTATTGTATAAACTGCATTCCATAAATAGAAATGTGGAAACAGTTGCATCATAACATATAGAGGAGTATTGAAATAAGGCAGCTATGTTTATAATTTGTTGATGATATCTCAATTTTAGAATTCCCATCCTTGTTTTCACATTCCTCTATGGCCTCATCTATTCTGTATTACTGGAATCGCCTCCAATGCCACAACTTTCAAAATATCTATGCCCTTCTATTTCTGATCTTCTACACATTTTTAATCTTAATTGCTCAACAATTGGCAGCTATCCCTTCAGTTACCTCGACTCCAAGCTCTGGAATCCCTCCTTACATCTCTTGATGTCTTTGCCTCACTTTCCTCCTTGAAGGCATTTCTTAAAACCTGCCTCTTTGATCAAGCTCTATGTGGCTCGGTGCCTAATGCTCCTGTGCAGGACATTGGGAGCTTTTATTCCTTTATAAGAACATAAGAAATAGGAGCAGGAGTAGGCCATCTAGCACTTCGAGCCTGCCCCACCATTCAATAAGATCATGGCTGATCTGAAGTGAATCAGTTCCACTTCCCCGCTTTCTCCCCACAACCCTTAATTCCCTTGTCTATCAGAAACCTATCTGTCCATGACTTAAATATATTCAACAAGGTAGCCTCCACCACTTCAATGGGCAGAGAATTCCAGAGATTCAGCACCTTTTGAGTGAAGAATTTCCTCCTCAACTCCGTTCTAAACTGCTCTCCCCTTATTTTGAGGCTGCGCCCTCTAGTTCTGCTATCAAGAACAAGAACAAAACAGCATGGGAAACAGGTCCTTTGGCCCAACGAGCCTGCGCCGCCACTTCGATGTTCCCACTTCTACCCATGATCTCTGTCTATGTTTATAGATCTATGGATTGAAACCAAATTTGAGACAACTTAGGCCCAGTACCGAGCCCTGTGGAACACCAGTAGTGACCAACCTCCATCTAGAAAAACACCCTTCCACTATTACTCTCTGTCTCCTATTACCAAGCCAGTTACTTATCCATCTAGCTACCTGTCCTTTCTAAGCAGGAAGAATCTCTCTATCTCTGCCCTATCTAGCCCCTTACTTATCTTGTAAGTCTCTATAAGATTCCTCCTCAGCCTTCTGAACTCTAATGAGTACAGACCCAGTCTATTCAATCTCTCTTCATAAGCTAACCCCCTCATCTCTGGTATCAACCTGGTGAACTTTCTCTGTACTCTCTCCAAGGCCAATATATCCTTTTGTAGATACGGGGACCAAAACTGAACACAGTACTCCAGCAGTGGCCTTATCAGTGCCCTATATTTTATTGGCACTATATAAATATATTGTTGTTGTTGAATGCCAACTGCAGAAAATTAGGCCAATTACTCGAGGCACCCGTACTCTCTTGGATTACTGTGAGCATTGATAATGTGCGGGATTGTGAATGGTGAAGCCATTCTGTCATTGGCCTACAGAGGGATCTTCCAGTCCTGCCACTGTTAATGAGTTTTCCCACTGTGTGCATCTTTTGACGCTGGGGAACTCACAGAGGAGGGTGGGAGGTGGGGTGGGGCCGGGCCACCATCAGTGGGACTGGAAACCCCTGCCACAGGGAACAGCCAGGATTTTTCAGCTATGAATAAAATATCTTTTCCCTTATATTTTTGATGTAACTATGAATTGAAGTCTGAAAGAACTAAGGAAGGCATTGTGAAGATTGAGGTGCAAAAATACGGAACGTAGTTAATTAGTTCATAGAAACTGCCTGTCAGAGATATTGGACAATTAACTCTCAATACGCTGAAAAGGATTATTTGAAATTGTTACGTAGCAGAAAGCTGATGTAGCAGTGGTAACTTGGATGAGTCATATACTTTTTATATAAATAGAGTGTTGGCTTTGGACAGTGTGATCGAGGAATGAAGTGGTTTATTTAGCAGAGTGCTAACGTCAGGAATTTTGTGTAAGTGGGAATCTAGCACATACAAGGAGAAAGAGGTGTTGCGTTTTATTCTTTTTATTTTATCCCCGGTTACAGGTAAGTGTTTATTGTCTGTGACTTAAAATTTCTTAACGCATTACAAATTTAGTAAAATAGTTAAATAAAGTTAGCCAGATATAGCAGGCATTAAGTGTGCTATGGAGGTTTCTGGATAAAACATAACTCTAAGGTAAGTGTGTCTACAGTTTCGACAACTTGGGCTCAAAATTCCTGAGTTTGAGCAAGGGAATTGCAAACATTAAAAGGCATCAATAGTGAGGAGAGTTACCTGTACATTTTGTTCAAAGAAACAGTCAGTTAGCTTAAGTAAAAATTGAATGTTGGTCAGGTCAGAGACAGGAGACTTTGACTGCATGTTAGGCAAGTGTGGGAATCTGTCAGCCTCTGATGGAGGAACCTCAGCCCTTGACCTTAATCAACAAGTATGAGCTACTTGTTGCCACTGTGGATAAGGACAAGTATTGGCACATGCATGGGTAAGTTGACTATAGCAACATAATGCAAAATGCTATTCAAGTGGTTGTGTGAAAGGAATGTGGCTGTGTAAAGGAACAATATAGTCAGGGTAATAGATACTGTTCTGCAGAGTCCCTGATTAGATTTGCCAGTGTTGTGCTGGCAGGATTACAGGCGGCTAGAGATGAACTTAGAGCGAGTCTGGTTGTAATACTCTACATGGGAAGCAATGGCCTAGGTAAAACTAGGAGTGAGGTTGTGCTGAGAGGGTTTGAAGAATTAGGGTCCAAACAGAAACGCAGAACCTCAAAGTTATGAATCTTAGAATTGTTACTTCAGTTACATTGACATAAGCTAATTAAATTTTACAATAGTGAAAGCAGACTGCGTGCTTGCAATGTTCCCTGCTTTGGCTTTGAAGAAATGCAACATGAAGAAGTTCATGGTCACCTTCACAGAGACTGACATTTTTAGCTTGCTCTGAAGCTGAAACTGCTGGTGTATTTCAGCTTTGTTGTCAGTGGAGGCATCACACATTCTTGTTTACGTTGAGATTGGATCATTTTTCCGAGACCTGGATGGACTTGGCATCCTGCTGTGGACACTTCTCCCCTGCTCTTCCTCTTCCCTTTTTGAACTACCTACCTTCCTATACGTTGCTCAAGCTCCCTGTAATGCTGTCAGCCGGGAAGGGTAACCCCCATAACTCGGAACAAATGGTTTGAGCAAACAACCATTGCAAAAGGCTTCTACTAAGTCAGCATCAATTAGCAAGTAACCTGAATGCACTTGATGCTACTTTTAACATTGGCGGAGGTCCTGTCTGCTGCTAACTAATGTTCAGCTGTGTAAGGTTAACAGAAAGCATTTGCAAGAGTCTAGACGTTGGAAATGGCAGCACTGGAGTTAAACACTCACTGGTTGACATCTCAACCTACAATTATTTTGCAATTATACCTCATTCTTCTTCTGCCCTTAATGCCTTTACCAAAACCGTGTCTGCCACAGCTTGCACTAGAAATCTGAACACATGGTGTGGATACCAATTTGGGTTCACATAAACACTCAATACTAAAAAGATGATAGAGAAAGAAGCAGGAGGGGGTATTTTGTTAACCACATATAATTAATTCTATATGATGTACCTTGCTTAGATCTTTTTATCTAATGCTGTACGTTGAATTTCTGCCGAGGGCCTCCATCCCATCAGATGTATTGATTGAATGCCTCTCTCAGGAATGCTGCACTGGGAAGTATTGGAAATAACCTTGTTTCCTTCAGATGATTTCAATTATGCATTTCTGGGAAGTGGGAGTCAGACTGTCCCACAGGTAAGGAAACAAAATGCATAAAGATAAAAGACCAGTACACCTTTAAATATTTATTTGAATGAGACTGTTTTATTTTCTCAACCAAACCTGAAACATCCTTATTAATGAGTTGCATTTCCTTGCTGTCTCTTGCTGTCTGCGTAAGAGAGAGAGAGAGAGAGAGAGATGCTGGGCAGATTTTCTGATCTCATCTGTTCCTGCCACTGCTACCAGTGAGAATAGAAAATTGGGCACTTGGCCAAAACTCCATTTAGAGCAGAGGCACTATAGAATCCTAACCAGAATGAACTTGGAGGGTTGTGGCAGTTGTGCTTGTCACATTGGATAAAACAATGAATGAAGACTTAAAAACACCATCAAAGGAACTAAGGGCAATGTGTGGTGAGAAAGACATGTCGCAAATGACCTCAAGGTTTCATTATGAGCTTCATTATTAGTATATTCTAACACAATAATGTATCACTTACAATACATTTGAACAAATTAAGTTCCTAATACAAATTGACCAAGGCAAAATCGCACAGGAGTTAAAAGGACTGCAAGCCAATTGTCAATTAGTGATGCCTATTCTCTTTTCTTTGCACTATATTAAACCAAACTGACATTTGTTGTAATTAAAAAATAGAAATCCTAACACTGAAACCAGCTGCAGTTACTATCATTCATCTGTTTTAGGATCTGAGAAAAGGTAGAAATGATATCCAGAATCAAAAACCAAATATCTTTAGCAATAAACATACAGTTTGTTATCTTGAATTGGAAATCCTTGGCTTAGCCTGCCATCCGATAAGTTAACATGAAACACATCCCTGCCAACTCCGAGAGTCTCTCCGCCATTTTACACCTAAATGCATGTTGACTGGATGGCATGATGGCACAGTGATTAGCACTGCTACCTCGTAGCACCAGCAACACAGGCTCAAGTCCAGCCTCGGGTCATTGTCTGTGAGGAGTTTACATGTTCTCCCCATGCCTCTGTGGGTTTTCTCTGGATGCTCCAGTTTCCTCCAGCACGCCAAAGATGAATAGCTATGACAAATTGTCCTTTAGTGTCAGGGGTACTAGGACAGTAAATGTATAGGATTAAGGGAATAATATGTAAGGGGGATTGTTGTTGGTGTGGGCTTGGTGGGCTGAAAGGCACTACACAGAACTGCCAGAGCCCCTGGCCCAAGGACTGGAGCCCTAAGCAACTGTCAGACTTCCCAGGGCAGCGATGGTTGGGAAAGCCTGGTAGTTCATAAGGAGGGCAATTGGGATCTCAGCGTATCGGACAGGGTGGAGAGGTGGGAAACAGGGAAAGATTTGGAGGTCACTGTGCCTGAAGGGAAGGGTTCTCCAATCGGAAAAGACCTTCTGACAGAGGTTTCCTCCCAAATTTCCTGCTTGAGATCAACTTTTCTTGATTTCTGGAGTTCACTCCCTGAGCTATCAATGCCCCCCGTCAACCTAAAACTTGAGGCTTGATGGGAAATGGCCCTTAAATAGCTACTAATAGGCCACAAAAGACCGTTACTGAGGCAAAGAGGAGCTTTCCTTCTGAGGCCCAGTGTAAGATTGCTGTGAGATTGGGGCAGATGGGAGCTCAGATGGAGTCCCATCTGTGCAATTTAATGGTAGTGGCGGTTGAGAGAGGTGAGCTGGAATTAGTTAACAATGAAGAAAAAAAAAATTTGTTGCCAAAAGAAAGAAAGTTCAGAGACCATCTGATGGCTCATTGGATAATTTCAATATTTAATGTGCTATTAAACCACAGAAACCAGGATCAAAGTTTCTATTCTTGATCATAATCTTGATGTACCTCTTAATAGAACAGTGTCACATATGAGGAGCTAGGGAGGAACCTTTAAGGTAATGATAACCTTTAAGGTAATAATCTCAGAATTCATCAAAATGCACATGCCGAAGATTCACTTGGGTGAAGTAATTTCTCCTCACCTCAATCCTAAAAGGTTCGCCCCTTATCCTCAAACTGTGGTTCCAAGTGGATCCCCCACTGTTGGAAACATTGTTTCTGAATCTACCCTGCATAGTCCTGTTAGAATTTTACAAATTTCTATAAGATCATTGATAGCCTGAGGCCTGGTGCCGGAGAGATGGTTTCAGATTAATGGGACACTGAGACCTGTTCTGGGACAGGAGGCACTACCGAAAGTTTGCACCTTTACGGGACTGTGATAAACGTCCTCTCAGGGAAGTTCACTAATGAGATTGGAGCGTGGGTTGGACTTTGGCAACAGCACATAGAAGTAGAAAAGAGGTGCAAAAATGAAGGCCGAACTGCATAGTATTAGAAAGAAAGTGTTAATTTGATTAAAACAAATTGTTTAAGGAACTAAATTGGTAAATGAAACCTCACTTACTGTGCTGTCTGGAGACAATACACATCTCTTTAACCTGTGCTCAGTGCTCCGTCCACTCACATTGTTAGCCACTTTAAGACTTGAATAGCAGGTTAGGTGTAAAGATTCGCATTCTAATCAGTAATCTGTAAACAGTCTTCGCTGTTATATGTGCTGTTTGAGACCAGAACACCTCATTCACCTGACGAAGAGCAGAGCCTTGAAAGCTTGTGAGTTTACTATCAAATAAATGGGTTGGATTTAAACCTGGTGTTGTCAGACTTCTTACTGTGTTTACCCCAGTCTAACGCCGGCATCTCCACATCATAGACTTAATGGGCCAGATGGTCCCATTCTGTGCCATAATGACTCAATGCCAAACTATCATTCTTCATGTCAATATACTTGAGGGCTGCATCCAACATAAGTCAGTGCCTTCAGAAAAGAAAGGAAATTAAGAGAAGAAAGTTTGAAATAGTGAAAGCAGAAGAATCAAAAATAACCTCTAAAGCAATTTTTCGAAATGGTGATAATGACGAGATTCATAATACTTCCGTGATTAATATACAGGGTGACAATGTGGTTGCTGTAGTTGACCTCAGAACCTTTGGGGCAGGAGGGGAAATTGGAAAACTTCAATTTTTAGCATCTTTACCAGAGTAATGTTTCACAGGAAAAAGCTCATTTATGCCCGGATTTCTGTAATTTATTTTAATGCTGTTTAACCTGTTTACTTCTGAATTACATGTGTAGCTTGGTATAAAGCAGAAAGGAATTCCGGCTCTGTTAGTTATTTACTCAATATATCGAAGGACATTTAACACAAAATGTCTTTAGGACTGTAGAGAGAAACAAGTACAGGAAGTCTTAAAACAATCAAAATAGATAAATCCCCAGGACCTGATGAAGTGTATCCCAGGACATTGTGGAGGCGAGAGAGGAAATTGCAGTCCCTTAGCAGAGATACTTGAATCATTGATAGTCATGGGTGAGGGGCCTGAAGACTGGAGGGTGGGAAATGTTGTGCCTTTGTTTAAAAAGGGAAAAGCCTGGGAACTACAGACTGGTGAGCCTCACATCTGTGGTAGGTAACTTTAGGAAGATATTTTGAGAGACAGGATCTAAGGCATTTAGAAAGGCAAGGACTGATTAGGGACATTCAACATGGTTTTGTGAGTGGAAAATCATGTCTCACAAATTTGACTCAGTTTTTTGAAGGGGTAACCAAAAGGATAGATGAGGGCAGTGCAGTTGATGTTGTCTGCATGGACTTTAGTAAGGCCTTTGACAATACACCATAGAACATAGAACATTACAGCACAGAACAGGCCCTTCGGCCTTCGATGTTGCGCCGACCAATATAAAAAGCAATGCCCCTCCAAACTAAACCATTCCCTTCTCTTCCATATACTTATCAACTAACCTCTTAAACGCCACCAAACTTGGCGCATCTACAACTGCTGCAGGCAGGGCATTCCACTCCCGAACCACCCTTTGGGTAAAGAACCTACCTCTGATATCCGTCCTATAACTATCACCCCTTAATTTAAAGCTGTGTCCCCTCGTGCTAGCTTTCTCCATCCTAGGAAAAAGGCTATCACTGTCCACCCTATCTAAACCTCTAATCATCTTATATGTTTCGATTAGGTCCCCTCTTAGCCGCCTCCTTTCTAACGAAAACAACCTCAATCCCTCAGCCTCTCTTCATAAGACCTGCCCTCCATACCAGGCAACATCCTGGTAAACCTCCTCTGTACCCTCTCCAATGCCTCCACATCTTTCTTATAATGTGGGGACCAGAACTGCACACAATACTCCAAGTGCGGCCGCACTAGAGTTTTGTACAGTTGCAACATGACGTTGCGGCTCCGAAATTCAATCCCTCTATCAATAAAAGCCAAGACTCCATATGCCTTCCTAACAACCTTCTCGACCTGACTGCCTACTTTCAGGGATCTATGCACATACACACCAAGATCCCTCTGTTCATCTAGACTACTAAGAATCCTACCATTTGCCCTATACTCTACACATTTATTATTTCTGCCATAGTGCATTACCTCACACTTTTCCACATTAAACTCCATTTGCCACCTCTCGGCCCAGCTCTGCAACTTGTCCAAGTCCCTCTGCAAACTATAACACCCCTCTTCACTATCTACCACTCCACCGACTTTAGTGTCATCTGCAAATTTACTAATCCATCCTTCAATACCCTCATCCAGATCATTTATAAAAATTACAAACAGCAGGGGCCCCAAAACAGACCCCTGAGGTACACCACTTGTCACGGAACTCCAAGATGAATATCTCCCATCAACCACCACCCTCTGTCTTCTATCTGCTAGCCAATTCCTAACCCAATTAGCTAGCTAATTGGGTTACCACACGGTAGGTTGTTGCAAAAGATTAAATCTCATAGCATCCAGGATGAGGTAGCTAAATGGATACAAAACTGGTTTGAAGACAAAGCCAGAGGGTAATTGTAGAGGGTTGTTTTTCAAACTAGAGATATGCAATCAGTGGTGTGCCACAGGGATCAGTGCTAGGTCCACTGTTATTAGTCATTTATATTAACTATTTAGATGAGAATATGGTTAGTAAGTTTGCAGCTGACACCAAGATTATGGCATAGTGGATAGCGAAGAAGGTTATCTCGGATTGCAATGTGATCTTGATCAATTAGGCCAGTGGCCTGACAAATGGCAGATGGAGTTTAATTTAGATAAACATAAGGTGATGCATTTTGGTAGATTGAAGCAGGGCAGGACTTACTAAGTTAATAGAACATTACAGCACAGAACAGGCCCTTTGGCCTTCGATGTTGCGCCGACCAATATAAAAAGCCAATATAATGGTAGGGTGCTGGGAAGAGTTACAGAACAAAGAGATCGAGGGGTACAAGTGCATAGCTCCTTGAAAGTGGAGTCAGAGGTAGATAGAGTGGTGAAGAAGGCATTCAGCATGCCTGGTTTCATTGGTCAGAACACTGAATACAGAAGTTGGCACATCTTGTTGAAATTGTACAAGATATTGGCAAGGCCATATTTGGAATAGTTTGTGCAGTTCTGGTCACCTTATTATAGAAAGGATATTATTAAATTAAAAAGAGGGCAGAAGAGATTTACTAGGATGCTACTGGGGCTTTATGATTTGCATTATAAGGAGAGACTGGGACTTTTTTCTCTGGAGAGTAGAGGGCTGAGGGATGACCTTACAGAGGTCTATAAAATAATGAAGGGCATAGATCAGCTAGATAGTCAATATCTATTCCCAAGAGTAGGAGTGTTTAAAAAGAGAGGGCATAAGTTTAAGGTCAGACGAGAGAGATACAAATAGCTCCAGAGGGGCAAATTTTACACAGAGGATGGTGAGTGTTTGGACCAAGCTGCCAGAGGTAGCAGTAGAGGTGGGTACAATTTTGCCTTTTAAAAAGCATTTAGACAGTTACATAGGTAAATAGGATAGGGATATGGGCCAAATGCGGGCAACTGGGACTAGAACATAGAACATAGAACATTACAGCACAGAACAGGCCCTTCGGCCTTCGATGTTGCGCCGACCAATATAAAAACTAGCTTAGGGATTCAAAAAAAAAGGGCAACATGGACAAGTTGAGCCAATGGGCCTGTTTCCATGTTGTAAACCTCAATGACTCTAAAATAAATTATTCAGAAATTTAACAAATAATATCCTTAAACCAGCTCAAATCTCCCATTTTGTACAAGTTCCTACTTCAAATTCATACATGCCACAGAGCTGCAATTTCCAGGAAAGTTTTCGCTTAGTTGTAAAAGCAATGTTGCAACTTTTTGATTGGGAAATGCACACGTAACTAACATATGTTAATTTTCTACTGAAATTTGCAATTGTCTTGGGTTTGCATCACATCCAAGAAGCATCCACCAAAACTATCTGTTATTTATATACTGAAACTGCATCCCTAGATCTGTGTGAATAATACACTTGTGTAGACTTGCATCAAAAAAGTTAAGACACCATATGACTTGAAGTCACACGATGTAAGATTGCTTGACATTTCTTAGTTTGATAAGAATTTTCTTCAACTTTTAAACTGTTCTTCAGACAAAGATTGCATTGCACAAAGTCTCAAGGCACTATTTTTTTCACAGGAAATTAGGGATGTCGTGTTTCTGCTTTTTTTTATTACATTCTAGTGCTGGGAAACGAACACAGGAAATTTCAGTGCAGAAATCCACATCACTTTTTTAAAAATATATTATTTTATGGAATGTGGATATTGCCAGATTAGCCAGCACTTATTGCCCATCCCTAATTGTCCTTGAACAGGGCAGTTAAGGATCACTCACATTGCTATGGATCTGGAGTCATATGTAGACTAGAAAAGCTAAGAATGGCAGATTTCCTTCCCTAAAGAGCATTAGCAATCCAGATGGGTTTTTGCAACAATAATCAACAATCACTTCATGGGTCATCTATATTATTTTTCAATTCAGATTTCACTATCTCTATAGAGCATATCCTTGGACTACCAGTCCAATGACAATACCATTACACTTCTTTCCTAAAATACACTGATTTTTTTATGTAAGTATTTTTAGGAGAAAATTCACTAACAAAGGCAGCATATTTGGTTATTTAAATATTTCCAAAAACCTTTACGGAATGAGTTACAATTCACTTATCAGTTCAGTTACAGAATTGGTGAAATATTCTTGCTCCTTAACTTTTCATTGGCCTTAACTCATTTACGGGTTAATCAGTTCAGATTTGGAAGGCAGAGCATCCACACAAGCAAGTGGCAGATTTTGGAATTTTGTTTATTTAATATGATACTTTAATTTGTATGCTCCCATATATATGGGGGTCCAATGCTAAACCTTGATTATAAGGGACCTGGAAATTTCTTACAGAAGAGGCCAGTGATGCTAAATGAAAGAGAATATCTAAATGATAGGTGAAATTTCTAAGTACTTCTCATTCAAACATGCGCTTCCCATATTAGTTGTATAGTGTTTGCAGGATCACTATGGTCCCAAATTCAATATGGCTCAATAATAAGTAACTTAGCTGGAACAATGACATTGATCTATCAAGCAATATTATTAATTTTCTTTTAGGCTTGTATGCAGAAATAATACCATTATCCTCCTTTTTGATTCAATATACCAGCACTACTTTTACATTTAGAACATAGAACAATACAGCACAGAACAGGCCCTTCGGCCTTCGATGTTGTGCCGACCAAAATAAAAAGCAATGCCCCTCCAAACTAAACCATTCCCTTCTCTTCCATATACTTATCAATTAACCTCTTAAACGCCACCAAACTTGGCGCATCTACAACAGCTGCAGGCAGGGCATTCCACTCCCTAATCACTCTTTGAGTAAAGAACCTACCTCTGATATCCGTCCTATAACTCATACCCCTTAATTTAAAGCTGTGTCCCCTCGTGCTAGCTTTCTCCATCCTAGGAAAAAGGCTATCACTGTCCACCCTATCTAAACCTCTAATCATCTTATATGCTTCAATAAGATCCCCTCTTAGCCGCCTCCTTTCTAACGAAAACAACCTCAAATCCTTCAACCTCTCTTCATAGGACCTGCCCTCCATACCAGGCAACATCCTGGTAAACCTCCTCTGTACCCTCTCCAATGCCTCCACATCTTTCTTATAATGTGGCGACCAGAACTGCACACAATACTCCAAGTGCGGCCGCACTAGAGTTTTGTACAGCTGCAACATGATGCTGCGGCTCCTAAATTCAATCCCCCTACCAATAAAAGCTAAGACTCCATAAGCCTTCTTAACAACTTTATCCACTTGACTGCCTACTTTCAGGGATCTATTGACACATACACCAAGATCCTTCTGTTCCTCAACACTATTAAGAGCCCTACCATTAGCCCTATACTCTACACATTTATTGTTCCTGCCAAAGTGTATTACCTCACACTTTTCCACATTAAACTCCATTTGCCACCTCTCGGCCCAGCTCTGCAACTTGTCCAAGTCACTCTGTAAACTAAAACACCCCTCTTCACTATCTACCACACCACCAACTTTAGTATCATCTGCAAATTTACTGATCCATCCCTCAATACCCTCATCCAGATCATTTATAAAAATTACAAACAGCAGGGGCCCCAAAACAGACCCCTGAGGCACACCACTCGTCACCGAACTCCACGATGAATATCTCCCATCAACCACCACCCTCTGTCTTCTATCTGCCAGCCAATTCCTAATCCAATTAGCTAAATCACCCTCTATTCCACACATCTGCATTTTCTGTAGAAGTCTTCCATGGGCCACCTTATCAAACGCCTTACTAAAGTCCATATATACTACATCAACCGCCTTACCCCCATCCACCTCTCTGGTCACTTTCTCAAAAAATTCAATGAGGTTAGTAAGGCATGACCTACCCTTCACGAAACCATGCTGACTGTCCCCAATCAATTCATTTCTCTCTAAATAACTATAAATCCTATCCCTAATAATTCTCTCCAATACCTTGCCCACAACAGAAGTAAGACTCACTGGCCTATAATTCCCTGGAAGGTCTCTCTTCCCCTTCTTAAACAATGGGACCACATTCGCTATCCTCCAGTCCTCCGGAACCACGGAATTTGTGCTGGAAGATTGCTAGCCATGCAATCTCAATCATAACTAAACACGTGATTTGACAACTCCACCATTATGAGGCAACTTTTATTGTGGAGATGTGATTTAATTGCATTTTCCCTGTTCCTAGTTGTGGGTGTACCTACAAAGTATGATCTGATACTAGTCTTGGTCTTTTGTCAAAATAGCATTTTCATTGCCCCTAGATCTTTGCCTCAGTTGTAGTCTTCTGCAACACTAGTCCTCCACCTAGTAGCTACCACCTTCTGAAATGCCTTGACTGCCTGGTGATGTAATTTGGGCTCCACCATTGTGAAGGGTTCTATGACATTTTGTCAATACTATCAGTCTCAGTTGAAGGTTGGACGTTACAATGAGGCCCCTACCCACAACTGGAGGACATTGTTTTTTGATGTCCCCTGAGCTCCTCTTTCTGCATTCTCCAATGATAGAGCTATCTCAATGGCCTTTTTTAGATCCAAATTAGGCTCTGTCAATAATTTCTTTGGACTGTCACATTATTAATTGCACAGACCAGTCTTTCGTGCAATGTGCCATTCAGGGGTGGCCTGAATTCATAGTACTTTCTGAAAAATGCAGTGACAAGATTCCCCAGTTTGTCCTGCTGTGTTAAAGCATTATTGCTGGACTATTATAGAAGATTTTGGGTGATAAGAGCCTTTAAACAAGTCTACCAATTCATCAAAGGTTTTGAAGTTGGGGCATCCAGATAGGTTAAGTTTTTTATTGCACTGAAGGCCTGCATATCATCAACAGGACTACTTGCTGCTTCTTGTTCCCCTGAATATTGATGATCCACAAAAACTCATGTGTTCTGCGTGTTGGGCCCAATCTTCTATGCTTGCATTGTAGGCTTCAGGTTTACCAAAAAGAGGCATTTTTCTTAGCAGGGAATTACCTCGACAGTAAAGATGGTCTGGAGGGAACAAAATAACTCACTTTATTCTTCATTGTCAATGTAATAAACTTATCAAGGCCATTCTTCTGTCGCCATCACCCTTTATTTACAATGTACTCCAAGTGCTGCTCAGCAGCTACAAGAGTCCCAAACTCTTTCGACTGCAGGCCTGAGTGGAGTCAGCCAGTTTTGAATACCTCGCTGCTCCTTCCATATTGGACGAGACCCGATTCACCAAATAGTGGAGCTTATATTCGATGAGACTCCACTGGAGCTCTACTAAAATCTCCTGCAGACGTCATAACATAGATCCTTAAGCTTGTTCTGTCACTTAAAGAGGCTGCTATCAAATTTTGTTTGATAACACTGCTGAGATGTGTCTTGGAGCATTTTACTGTTTTAAAGACGAGCTTTACTGTTATAAAGCGAGTTGCTATTGTTGCTGCCATTTGGTTTCTTCTTAATAGTGCGGTTAGCTAGCAATTTTGGCAAACTGTAACAATCAATACGGTCACCTTGGTTGCGGTTAACTTAACCAAAAAATCTGTAGAATTTTCCCATTCTATAAGACTTAATTCTGTATAGTGCAATTACCCAGTAGCTGAGTCATGGTAGGGGAAGGTGTCCAAACTGATGAAGTAAATCCTTCTGATTATATTCATGCCTTGCTTCAGTTCATTATTTTCTGTTTTATGTAAATGCAAACTGTATGAATAACAATTCTTAGCTGAAAATATGAAAATATCTATCAATCTCAAGAAAATATTATGCCATTTAAATTTTGTTCCAATATTATGGCCCGGGATTCTCCAGCCTGCTGCACTGCTTGAGTAGCACAGTGGGCTGGGAGATATTAGCCAGGACCATTACTGGGACTACTGAATGGCATCCGGCTAATTGCAAGTCTCCCAGGTCCTTTTCATCCCGTGCAATCAGTCCAGGACGGCTGCCATTTTTTGGGGGGAGGTGGCAGGGTCAAGGGATGATTGATCAGGAGGGCAGGAAGGGGAGGCAGAGCACTTGCACAGTGGCTCACTCAGCACTATGCTGCTGGCCTCTAGGCGTGGATTAGGCCCAATTACTAGTGTGAAACTCTCTGAGGCACTCTGTATGCAGAAAGTGCCAGAGATACATTCAGATAACTACGCCCAAAAATAGGTGGGAAGATATCCCCTTTTCCTGCCCATTGGGCACTTGGTTTTTTTTGGGCCTACATATACTAAACTGAAAGACTTATCATTTTTACTTTTCTGCCCTCAGGGTATAAGCATTGTTGACAAAAACAATATTTATTGCTTATCGCTAACTTCCCTGACTGACAATGTAGGTGATTGTGGTTCCCTACAACTGAGTGGTTAGGCAGGGCATTTCACTGAACAATTAGAGTCAATCGAATGGGAATGGAGTCACTTATAGGTCCAACCAAATAAAAATGGTAAATGTCCTTCCCTAAAGGATATTAGTAAACTAGTTACGTTTAACGGCAATTCAACATTCTACGTTGCTACTCGCACTTATTGTCAGATATCAAAAATCTAGTTAAATTCTAAAATTGCCGTGGTAGGATTTTTTTTCCTGCTCTTCAGATTACTAACCCATTAACATAAACTACAACATGACATAAATCTTTGAAATCACGCCTAATCCTATTTGAGACTATTTATTTGTAAATGATAGAATTTGGTGTCAGACCAGAATGAACGTGCCTATTTATTCCTGAAAATTGATCCTATTTCTAATTATTAACATCTGCTTACCTCTGTAGGCTGTTCTCACTTGTATCTGATTATTGTAATCATTCATTCACCACTTCAACACTATTGCTCAACCAGAAGCCATTATTTCATTAGACAACATTATGAATGGTGAAGCAGATGCTTAACTTCATCTGGAGCCTGAGAACAACAAAACCATTTCCAAGTACCAATTACTCTCATGACTGTTCTGCTGACAGTTCCATTTCTGTTTTGCTGCATTGTTTGCGAGCAGCAGGCATCAGTGCAAGTCAGAATGGTTCATGTGCTAAATACATGGTGATTTAGTACAGAAATATCAAATGTGATGCAATCACTGAGTCAGGTAGTAATTATGTAATAATACCAGAAAATAGCATATTTAGTTTATTCTAATATATTAATTCCAAACACAATTTATATTTAATACTTGCAGTGCTGCAGATAATTTATTGTTCCTGGGTGAAATTAAGCTAAATGTTCCCAAAGGCAAAGTAGCCTTGAAATCGAAATATTGCTGGATTTTCAGGATAGAATGGAGGCAGGTGGGATATAAAAATGATATGCAGGATTATTTTCTGGGTTCCTGCCACCATTCTTGTCATGTAAAATTTTTGTAGCCCTGGAGTAAAGGTGCAAGTAGTAATTCTGCACATAGGCCTCTTCCATTTGCGGGATTGGCATTTTAGGCCCTACACCATATATACGAATTTGTACCCATTTTGGTAGGAGATGTGGTTCATGGCACATCAGAGCAATTGTGAACCATAGGAAAAAATCTAGTCTAGAGCTGGGAACGTTTTGACAAGTGAGGGTAAAAGAAGTTACTTCACATGTAACTTTGAGCAGCACAGTGGCACAATGGTTAGCACTGCTGCCTCACAACACCAGGGACCCAGGTTCAATTTTGTAGTGTATATTATCAGTTAAATATATTTTTAATGCAGTGATTAATGACAAGAATTTGTTTTAAAAAAACTAATGACAATTATATTGACCAGCACTGTGAAAGTACTCAAATGCATTTGAGTACTTTATCCATTTAAATAAAGTGCTATCCTGCATTCAATCTTGAGATCAAGATTTTAATGTAAATTCCCTTTTGTGATTTAATCTTTTCTTGGTCCAGATACTTTAAAGGATTTAATGTATATTCAGTTCTCGAGGCTTTGTCAAAAGTTTTAAAGTTAATGTCACAAGTGGGCTTACTTTTACACTGCAATGATATTACTGTGAAAATCCCCCTTCTACTAAGCTGAAATGATTTATATATTTATGCGGTGGAATCCCATAATTAATCCTCAACTAAGCTCCAATCTCAATTTAGCTCAGCAGGGGTTGTTGACACAGCTGTCAATCCCTTTGTTTTGAATGAAAGGTTTTATGATCAGTTAATAGGATTAATGCTTTTTGAATGGTTGATTGTTTACTGTATATGGAGGAGGGGGGTGGCTGGGGAGTTTGGGCCAGGGTGCCTAATAACCCTATTCAAAACTGAGCTGTTGACCCAGTGACTAGAAATGCATGTTCTAACTTGCTGATTTCAGCATTCACTTGTCTCCCTTCCTATCACTTGTCTGACTCCTGCCTGTTCCCACGAACCCACTATGAACATAGTGTGAACTGGCGCTATTAGGCAGGTGATGGGAAATGGTCTGACTTGCATTTCTTGTCTCAGGATGAAAGTCCAAAAGATTCCAAGTGGAATTTTATTGCAATGGTGTAACATGTTAAATTGCATTTCATATTGACTTGGTAGCATTAGTGACATGGTCATGTTAATCTTTAGACATCTATAATTCAATAGTATTGACAAAAAGATTCTTGTACTAGGATTTTGGTAATAGAGATTTCATAATAGCTGTCACAGAACAAGAGCATATGCAAGCTTCAGCTGAAGTGGACTCGGGGCTAAGATATAATTGGATGAAAAAATGTACATGTGATTGAGTGCACATTTTCAAGCCATCTAAGTGAAATAGAAAAATAAAGAACATAGTATAGCATGGGTATAGTGCCGGAAGACTGGAGGATAGCGAATGTGGTCCCATTGTTCAAGAAGTGGAATAAAGACTTTCTGGGGAATTATAGGCCGGTGAGTCTTACTTCTGTTGTGGGCAAAGTATTGGAGAGAATTATTAGGGATAGGATTTATAGTTATTTAGAGAGAAATGAATTGATTGGGGATAGTCAGCATGGTTTTGTGAAGGGTAGGTCGTGCCTTACTAACCTTATTGAGTTTTTTGAAAAAGTGACCAAAGAGGTGGATGGGGGTAAGGCAGTTGATGTGGTATATATGGACTTTAGTAAGGCGTTTGATAAGGTGGCCCATGGAAGGCTTCTGCAGAAAATGCAGATGTATGGGATTGAGGGTGATTTAGCTAATTGGATTAGGAATTGGCTAGCAGATAGAAGACAGAGGGTGGTGGTTGATGGAAGATATTCATCGTGGAGTTCGGTTACAAGTGGTGTACCTCAGGGATCTGTTTTGGGGCTCCTGCTGTTTGTAATTTTTATAAATGATCTGGATGAGGGTATTGAAGGATGGATTAGTAAATTTGCGGATGACACTAAAGTCAGAAGAGTGGTAGGTAGTGAAGAGGGGTGT
Organism: Sphyrna mokarran; assembly: GCA_024679065.1. Lineage (NCBI taxonomy): Eukaryota > Metazoa > Chordata > Chondrichthyes > Carcharhiniformes > Carcharhinidae > Sphyrna > Sphyrna mokarran. Next base: position 108,696,824 of record JAGIQG010000007.1, read on the forward strand.
TATAGTTTGCAGAGGGAATTGGACAAATTGCAGAGCTAGGCCGAGAGGTGACAAATGGAGTTTAATGTGGAAAAGTGTGAGGTAATTCACTTTGGCAGGAATAACAAATGTGTAGAGTATAGTCTAATGGTAGGACTCTTAATAGTGTTGATGAACAGAGGGATCTTGGTGTATATGTGCATAGATCCCTGAAAGTTGGCAATCAAGTCGATAAGGTTGTTAAGAAGGCATACGGAGTCTTAGCTTTTATTGGTAGGGGGATTGAATTTCGGAGCCGCAACGTCATGTTGCAACTGTACAAAACTCTAGTGCGGCCGCACTTGGAGTATTGTGTGCAGTTCTGGTCCCCACATTATAAGAAAGATGTGGAGGCATTGGAGAGGGTACAGAGGAGGTTTACCAGGATGTTGCCTGGTATGGAGGGCAGGTCTTATGAAGAGAGGCTGAGGGATTTGAGGTTGTTTTCGTTAGAAAGGAGGCGGCTAAGAGGAGACCTTATTGAAGCATATAAGATGATTAGAGGTTTAGATAGGGTGGACAGTGATAGCCTTTTTCCTAGGATGGAGAAAGCTAGCACGAGGGGACATAGCTTTAAATTAAGGGGTGGTAGTTATAGGACGGATATCAGAGGTAGGTTCTTTACCCAGAGGGTGGTAAGGGTATGGAATGCCCTGCCTGCCGCAGTTGTAGATGCGCCAAGTTTGGTGGCGTTTAAGAGGTTAGTAGACAAGTTTATGGATGAAAAGGGAATGGTTTAATTTGGAGGGTCATTGCTTTTTCCTAATTGGTCAGCGCAACATCGAAGGCCGAAAGGCCTGTTCTGCGCTCTAATAGAACATAGAACTAGAACAATACAGCACAGAACAGCCCTTCGGCCTTCGATTGTGCCACCAAAATAAAAAGCAATGCCCTCAACTAAACCATTCCCTTCTCTCCATATACTTATCAACTAACCTCTTAAACGCCACCAAACTTGGCGCATTACACGCTGCAGGCGGGCATTCCACCCAACACTTTGGTAAGAACCTCCTCTGTATCCGTCTATACTATACCCTTAATTTAAAGTGTGTCCCCTCGTGCTACTTTTCCATCCAGAAAAGTATCACTGTCCACCCTATCAAACCTCTAATATCTTTTTTCATATCCCCCTACCGCCTCCTTTCTAACGAAAACAACCTCAAATCCTCACCTCCTCATAGACCTGCCCTCCATACCAGCAACATCCTGTAAACCCCTCTGTACCCTCTCCAATGCCTCCACATCTTTCTTATAATTGGCGACCAAACTGCACACAAACTCCAGTGCGGCGCACTAGATTTTGTACAGCTGCAACATGATGCTGCGCTCCTAAATTCATCCCCCTACCAATAAAAGCTAAGACTCCATAACCTTCTTACAACTTATCCACTGACTGCCTACTTTCAGGGATCTATTGACACATACACCAAGATCCTTCTGTCCTAACACTATTAAAGCCCTACCATTACCCTATACTCTACACATTTATTGTTCCTGCCAAAGTGCATTACCTCACACTTTTCCACATTAAACTCCATTTGCCACCTCTCGGCCCAGCTCTGCAACTTGTCCAAGTCACTCTGTAAACTAAAACACCCCTCTTCACTATCTACCACACCACCAACTTTAGTATCATCTGCAAATTTACTGATCCATCCCTCAATACCCTCATCCAGATCATTTATAAAAATTACAAACAGCTAATGTTCTATGTTCTATAACTTACCATAAAAAAAATGAAAATAACCAAGCTTAATTGTTTTATTCATTTCTGAATGCTTGTTATATTGTGTTGTTATTTTTAAGATGTTTGAACAGGAGGTTTATTCTAATTATTAGGGTTTACTTTAGTTTTACAGCATGAGGCATAATACAAAACAACATTTTTTCAACCCGTTTATTCTAACTGTTAATCTAATAATCATGCTAGGTAATGACCAATAGCTGAGGTGGATTGTCTCTACATTGAAACTTCATGTATACTAGCACTGTTCTTAGTTAATCAGGGCCCATCGCTTCTCAAATAATAATTGTGAATATTTTATTTGATTTCAGGTTTTTTCAAATGTGGAAAAGTTATCCAAATTAAAATGGGCATTCTGAAGGTTGTTGCTCAATTTTTTGGAAGCCTCTTCGAGCTGTTTGCATCAGAACGAAAACCTGGCTTGAAGAACTTTCTGTGTCTGCTCTCACTTTGTTTTCTGGTGGGACTGGGGGCCAGCGGCATCCTCTACTCATGTTTGAAGGCATTACAACACAGCCTACTGGTGATTCTGGCAGTGTGTGGAACCTTTGTTGCCGTCACTTCTGGAGCTTTGTTTCTTTCAAAGTCTTTTCGATGCTTCATTCTGATATTCCTTGTTTCATGTGGGACACAGCAAGGTCGTAATGCTCTGATAACAGCAGGCACCAGTGTGGTGCTTTATAATTGTGCTCTAAACAGCTTTCTCAATTTAAGAAGATTAGTAGAAAGTTTGGAATGCAATCTGAAGAACATGCTCCCATCAGTCAGTGACCTTCTGAAAAAATACATTAATGTGATGTATTGGATTCGGGAACAAATCCAACATTTATCAATAAAAGATGTTTTAAAGTTTAAAGCTGACTTAAAGATAGAATACAATATAGAAAGTGATGCTTTGGAAAGAAAGCTCAATGCAACCAGAATTAATTTGGAGATCTTGGCTGACGACATCATTTCAAGATTGGTCTCCTTTTCCCACATTTGTAAAAATGCAATGCTCATAATTGGCATCTTACTCATTCTAGTATTTACTTGGTTCTATATCAAAAGGTTTTTAACCAACATAAAGTTTGAAAACATATATGTCACAAATCAGTTCTTGAAGTTTGATGAGAAGCAGAAAGAACAAGGGAAGCCTCATCTGCTCCAACTAACCAGAAAAGAGAAGAAATACTTTATAAAAATCCCAGCACTCCATTTATCAGAAAAGGAATGGAAAATGATGACAAAATTCTGTGCTCCCATCTTCAGTAACCTATGTATTTGGGCAATAATCATAATGCTGGATTATGGACTATTCTTTCTTATTTCTTCAATAAAATATCACCTTGATCACCTGCCTCCACTTAATATTACCTTGAATTTTGAATTTTCTGTAAGTATATATTTTTTCTATGAAATAAAAATCCATTTTTGGTTAGCTTTTGCAAGTAAAATTGCATAGCAGCTACTTTATTATTATGAGTATGATGACTTGGGTGTAGGATTCTTCTGTGAAGGAGCTACCTGTCAGGAAGAATAGATTGGGATATTCTGCTTCTGTATGTTCTAGTCTGTAAGTGAGGGGAAACGAGGACATTCTCAGTATCAATTCTCCAAGCAAGTAAGTTTATGAAGTGTTTGAACGCTGGTGATATTAGATTCATAGAGTACTGCCTAAACACAGTGGCAGGGATGAAAAACAATATCTATTTGGTTAAAACTACAGAATGAAAAAGGAACTATTACGGCACTGATTATGTGTTTTAGGTCATCTACTAATGGGAAGAAGCTAGAAAAGCAAATTTGTTGCAAGAATCTTACAGAAAGATGCAAGAATTCCAGAGCAGTGAAAATGGGTGACTTAAATTGTCCTAAATTAACTTAGCTACAGTAAAAAGAGCAAAGAGGGGGAGGGATTCTCAAAAAAAGTATGAGGGAGTATAATGTCAAGGGTAGGACTCTTAGCAGTGTAAAGGAGCAGAAGGACCTTGGGGTCCGGGTCCATGGGACTCTTAAATCGGCCTCGCAGGTGGAGGATGTAGTCAAGAAGGCGTATGGTGTACTAGCCTTCATTAATCAAGGGATTGAGTTTGGGAGTCGAAAGATAATGCTGCAATTTTATAAGGCCCTTGTCAGACCCCATTTGGAGTACTATGCGCAGTTCTGGTCACTTCACTACAAGAAAGATATGGAAACTATCTCCTGCAAAGGAGATTTACAAAGATATTGCCTGGGTTGGGCGGCATGCCTTATGAGGATAGGTTGAGAGAGTAGGTCTTTTTTCCCTGGAGAGATGAAGGATGAGAGGTGACCTGATAGAGGTTTATAAGATGTTGAGCGGTATAGATAGGATGGATTCTCAGAGACTATTTCCCAGGGCTGAAATGGTCATTACCAGAGGACACAGGTTTAAGGTGCTAGGGAATAGGTACAGAGGAGATGTCAGGGGTAAGTTTTTCACTCCGAGAGTGATGGGTGAGTGGAATCAGCTGCAGGGATTGGTGGAGGTGAACTTGTTGGGGTCTTTTAAGAGACATCTGGATGAGTACATGGGATTTAATGGGATTGAGGGTTATAGATAGGCCTGGTAGGTAGGGATATGATTGGCGCAACTTGTGGGCCGAAGGACATGTTTGTGCTGTAGTGTTCTATGTTCTGACTCCTTCTTGATCACTTTGTTTCTAGCCCAATAAAAAAGGAGCAATGCTGGATCTAGTTCTGGGGAAAGAACATAGAACATAGAACATTACAGCGCAGTACAGGCCCTTCGGCCCTCAATGTTGCGCTGGCCAGTGGACCCTCTAACTTAAACTATTCCAATATCATCCATATGCCTATCCACTGACCATTTGAATGCCCCCAAAGTAGGCGAGTCCACAACTGCTGCAGGCAGGGCATTCCACGCCCTCACCACCCTCTGTGTAAAGAGCCTGCCTCTGACATCCGTCCTATAACTACCACCTCTTAATTTAAAGTTATGTCCCCTCGTGTTGGTCATCACCATCCGAGGAAAAAGGCTCTCACTATCCACCCTATCCAGTCCTTTGATCATCTGATACGCCTCAATTAGGTCACCGCGTAACCTTCTTCTCTCTAATGAAAATAACCTCAGGTCCCTCAGCCTTTCCTCATAAGGCCTTCCCACCATACCAGGCAACATCCTGGTAAACCTCCTCTGCACCCTTTCCAATGCTTCCACATCTTTCTTATAATGCAGCGACCAGAACTGTACGGAATACTCCAAGTGCGGCCGCACCAGAGTTTTGTACAGTTGTAACATAACCTCACGGCTCCTAAATTCAATCCCTCTACCAATAAAAGCTAACACACCGTACGCCTTCTTAACAACTTTATCAACCTGGGTGCCAACTTTCAAAGAGCTATGTACTTGTACCCCAAGATCCCTCTGCTCGACAACACTATTAAGGGTCCTTCCATTAGCCCTATATTTCATATGCCTGTTATTCCTACCAAAGTGAATCACCTCACACTTATCCGTATTGAATTCCATTTGCCACCTCACGGCCCAGCTCTGCAACCTATCTATGTCCCTCTGCAAACTGTAACATCCATCCTCGCTGTCTACAACTCCCCCCACTTTGGTATCGTCAGCAAATTTACTAATCCAACCCTCTACACCCTCATCTAGGTCATTTATAAAAATGACAAACAGCAGTGGCCCCAAAACAGATCCTTGAGGTACACCACTTGTAACTGCACTCCAGGTTGAATATTTCCCATCAACCACCACCCTCTGTCTTCTATCAGCTAGCCAATTCCTAATCCAAACTGCTAAATCACCTTCAATCCCATGCATCTGCACTTTCTGCAGTAGCCTACCATGGGGAACCTTACCAAACGCTTTGCTAAAATCCATATACACTACATCAACTGCCTTACCCTTATCTATCTCTTTGGTCACCTCCTCAAAAAACTCAATAAGGTTTGTGAGGCACGACCTACCCTTCACAAAACCGTGCTGACTATCCCTAATCAATTTATTTCTCTCTAGATGCTTATAAATCCTATCCCTTATAATTCTTTCCAAGACTTTGCCCACAACAGAAGTCAGGCTCACCGGTCTATAATTTCCAGGATGGTCTCTACTCCCCTTTTTGAACAAAGGGACAACATTTGCCATCCTCCAGTCTTCCGGCACTATACTTGTAGCCAACGATGACATGAAGATCAAAGCCAAAGGCTCTGCAATCTCCTCTCTAGCCTCCCAGAGAATCCTAGGGTAAATCCCATCTGGCCCAGGGGACTTATCAATTTTCATACTCTCAAGATTTGCTAACACCTCCTCCTTATGAACTTCAATCCTGCCCAGTCTACAACCTGGTATCGCAGTATTCTCCCCGACAACATTGCCTTTCTCCTGCGTGAATATTGACGAAAAATATTAATTCAGTGTCTCTCCTATCTCCTCTCTCCTCAGGCTCCACGCACAACTTCCCACTGCTATCTCTGACTGGCCCTAATCTTGCCCTAACCAATCTTTTATTATTTATATACCTGTAAAAAGCTTTAGGATTCTCCCCAACCCCATCTGCCAAAGTCCTCCCGAGTCCCCATCCAGCTCCCCCCCCGGCCAATCCACAGCTCTCCAGTGCCCCAACCGAGCCCCCATGTCCCACCACCACACAATGAATGGGAAACATAGATCATATTTCAATTTGGGTGTTTCTGGGGAAATAACAATATCATAGAAATGTTCACTTTCTAAGCCCCCTCACGATCCAAGAAAGGCAGAAGGTTTGAACACATATCTTTTGTTTGCAGAGAACATGTCCTTGCATGTGAATGGATGTTACTCTAGCAACTGTAAATGATCCACATTAAGAACTTGAATGTTGATCTTAGATTGCTTGTTAGTATAGCTGTTAGTACACTCAGGCCGTCTGTAGCTTCTGCTGCCCCTCGTTTGGTTGATGAAGCCTCTGACTCTGATAGCTGCTGAACACTGTAGAGAGTACCTCCATTAAGCTGGCAGCATCCCCATATAGAGTGACTGCTCAGCAAGCCCTATAAGTTGTTCTTAATTGAGACATTATTTAAATTTTTTTCCCACCTCCACTCAGTGAGCAGCTAATTCACATCCCCACCCAGCTCTGAGAAATGTCCCCACTGATGTGAATGAGTCAAGGAGCTTTCCTTAAGCAGCTCCCCAATATTTAACTACCCCACCTCCTCCACAATGTCATGGCCCAATGGCATTATCAGTGCTGCAACAGGATATTAATGAGGATTTGGATGGAATGACACAAACAGTGTACAGACCATCAAGAAGATCCACAGGCCTCAGGACAGCAGCTGCAAGACACTAAGGAAAATACCACATATGATTGATTCCATGGGCGGGAATTGGAAGAAAGAATAGCGTTCCTCCTCCAAGTCTGTAAGGAGTCTCTCTCCTCTTGTCCTTCCCAGATTGGAATGTTTTTGGAGACCCTCCCCATAATTATCTTACATCAAACACTTTTGTCAGTGATCACCTCCCAGATAACCACTTTTTCACATTGAATCAAAGGTGTCAATGTCATCTCGTACAATACTTATCTTTTTTGCTGTTGCTATTTCTTCTAAATACAAAATTGACCTGGTATACAGATGACAGAATCACATAAACACACAATCGTTCATTTTTAAACTTTTATAAAGGGTCCAAACCATCAAATCACTTAGAACATAGAACATTACAGCGCAGAACAGGCCCTTTGGCCTTTGATGTTGCGCCGACCAATTAGGAACAAGCAGTGACCCTCTAGTCACTCTCAGTGACTTCCTTACAACAAAAATCCCATTATCCAATCATACAGTTATCAGTCACAAAGATCTCACCATTTGCTTTTATATCTTAGGCTTGCTTATCAGAGCAACTCGGTCTATGTCTAGGCCAAAAACCAGTATGCCTTTTTTATTTCTATGTCTTTTAGGATAGATAAGTTTAAGAGCAAAGAAAATGGATGTTATTGTTGTAACATCATCAAATGTAATAGGTAACCAAAAACCCTATGTAAAAATCCCTCATTAACTTGGTTGTTGTACTGGTTTTTATGTTAGGATTCAGCTGAGAACCTGTTTGTGTTTCTTATTCATCCTTGTTTTCTATAGGCAAATACCAATTTCATCATCTTTCCTGTTGACAGTCACAGAAAAACATTAACATTCTCACATGGAACTCAATTGTCTAAAGGTGACTGCATCATTCAACCCACCCAGTCGATAACCAAGATATGGTTCCCACTTGTTGCACTAATTGCTGCCTTATTGCTACTCACTTTATTTTCTGCAAAATTTACAATATTGAAAGTACTGGTTTTATCATCATTTTATGCTGAGATAGAGAAGAGGCGAATAGAGTTTCTGCATCAAAAAATACTAGAGAAAAGATCCTGGGTCAAATTAATGAGTGAAGACAAAGTACAGAACTTGACAGCTAATAAGGTAAGGAATTAATTATACTATAATTTTAAAAAACAATTTCAGTTTATTAGAAAATAAGATCTTCAATGTAAAATTTTATAAACCTGCCATGTCAGTTATATCGGGAGCTGTGTTTAATATTATTTACATCCCTTCCTTTCTCTCTTTCAAAGACTCCTTTTCCATTAGTTCTCATGGAGTGTTGTTAATGTGATACTGGATGTTTTGTACAATCAGTAAAGATCAATTTCCCTCCCAATAACCTCAGGCTAGCAGCATGTTGGAGGTAGCAAAGGTACAGATGAAATTTGAAGCTGAGACAGGGTAGGATAGGAGAGTAGAGATGTTATAAAGGTGGAAAATGTGGTGATGGCACAGGGATTCAGTTGAAAGCTCACCTCAAAATCAAAAGCTGACAACATAGCCTGGCTCAGCCTCAGTCAGCTAGAGAGAAGTGGAGTTGGTAATTAGGAAGCAGAGATTCTAGCGGAGTCTGGAGGTAGTGACTTGCTTCTTCCCAGTAAATCTTTGTTCATCCAGCTTTAGCTGTCAGGCAAGCAATCTGATAATTCTACAACAGAAGAGATCTTGAGAGAACAAAGAACAAAAGAACAAAGAAGCACGGGAAACAGGCCCTTCGGCCCAACGAGCCCGCGCCGCCACCCCGATGTTCCCACCTCTACCTGCGATCCCTGTCCATGTTTATAGATCTATGGATTAAAACCAAATTTGAGACAATTTAGGGAGAATTTGCTTTGCCAATTAGCCTAAGAACACATCTTTGGGATGTGGGAGGAAACCGGAGCACCCGGAGGAAACCCACGCAAGCACAGGGAGAATGCACAAACTCCCACATACACAGGCCCAAATCCATGTATCTGCACAGCGATAGTCACTGAGCTGTCATGTTGCCCATCAAATGGTCCAGGTCAAGCATACACTAATGACATGAAGCACTAGGTGGGTGTCTATGCATCAGCATGTGGTGAAAACTAACAGTGTTATCGCATGATATCAATGGACAACAAGTAGATGATTACAAAAATAGAAAGGCTAGGCCATGAAGAGATTCTGAACTGGATGTATTGAGGGATGAAGAGCCAATTTATGTCAATGTGGACAGGATTAATGGTGAGTGGGCTTTGGAGTGCAGTAGTGTAGAATCAGCAAGACTTTAGGTGGGGAGGATTTAAGTGAGAATGCAGGATGGAAAGCTGGTCTTGGGAGCATTGAAGCGATATTGGACTCCACTGATTTCAGTCTATTAGAGAAATTCCTGATACCCAAAACCTTTCTTTCCTCCACCAGCTATCTAATTCTTCCAGCTGGCTTCGAGCAAAAACTACCATTGCAAATGAAGCCAACAATTTAGATTGTCCTAGATGGAGCAGCGAAAAAAACCCTGCTGCCCAGCTTGGTCCGCATCCCTCCCCACTTTGTTATAAACCAGCTGAGTTCTTCTTTAATACCATCACCATGGGGACAAGGTCCATATGGAATCCCAGGTCTCTCTCTTTACCATTCCTGGGTGCTCAGATTTCTTCTCCAGCATTCAGCTCTAGGTGAACTAACTAAAACCACCGTCTTCAACTCATGCGTAAACTCCACTTCAACCACCTTCGAGTTACCATCTCAGGTTCATTGCTACCTCTGCCCTTCAGCCATATCTTTGCCATCTTCAGACAAACTTGTTCCCATTGCTCTCTTGACGTTTTTGTCATTGTCCATGTTTGCTCACTCACTGTCCCTAGATATTCTTTTTCCCTCCCCGCCAGAATGGCACAATGTGGAGCGTTTATACACACCTTGTAAAATATGTACCAAAAGTCATTAACATTGACATTGAGAATTTTTATATTCATTACACAACAAAATGGCAAGAGTAAATTGCAGCTTACCCAAAGTTTAATTGGCTGATTAGGGATTGATGTTGGACAAAAGGTACGAATGTGAAGTATCCACTGGCAGAGACAGGGAGAAATTGTCAATAGACACGCAGTAGGAGAAATACAGAGGGAAAGTAAATTGGTGAAAAGGATAGAAGGATTAACAGCATTCTGGAGAGATGACCAATGTCATGAGTAGCTTTTAACTCTCTCCACCCAATCTAACTGTTATACTTACCAACCTGATTTCCACACTATAACTATATTGAAACCAAACATGTCAGAAGGTGCACCCCCCCACCCCGCACCCATCCCACTGCACCCCCTGACTTCACGCCCACACCTGTGCTTTGGAATGCCTTTGCATTTACCAAAGTAGTCACTCAGGTGCCCCGCATAGTTCAAACTCCACATGCAATGTTTATATTGGTACATTCAGTCTCACCTCAATGGAGACTTGGAAAAGTGAGAATCACAATATAGGGATACACTACTTATGGTTTCATTCTCTTTTACTCCAATAGCCATATTAATGGAGACTCCAACACCCTTCAGGTGTCCCTAATAAATTGGGACCAGCTTCTCTGTGTTCTGGACAAGTTCCTGGCCTTTGAGCCCTACTAAGAGTATAGTGGGAGATAGCCTAAAGGTTTTTAAGACAATTTGTTTTCTTTTTTAAATATTTGAACAACAGCAAATATTTTATGCTTCACCTTTCTTACCTTTGTAACTCCTTCAGGTCTCCTTCTGGTTTCCCATCCTTAGAATGAAGCAAAGCAGAAATGAATTGCCAAAGGGAATAGAAATACATTACCAGAGCTCTGGTGAAATCCGTATTGAGTTTTGAATAAAGATACATCAGATTCAAGGCAGCAAGTGAGGAGGCAACACTTCACTGGATTGTGTGATAGGCCAACATGTATATGCTGTCTCACAATGCATCTTTGTTTCACAATTGTGTTTAATTATTGAGAATCAGCACAGGGAAAATGGAGTGAAACTTCTTGCTGCAATGTTAATGAAATATCAGAATGATAACAGGAATGAGGGACTTCAGTTCTGTGGGGAGGCTAGAGATACTGGAATTATTTTCATCAGAGCAAAGAAACTGAAGAAGGTTACATAACGTTTACTGTATTGAGGTAATAAGCAGATTAGTCACAACATAAGGAAAACTACTCTGCTCAACTTCAAGTAGTTCCATAGAATCTTTTACGTGAGAGAGAAAATGGGGGCTTCTACAAACAAAACTAAATACACAGTGCAACATTTCCTCAGTACAGCATTGAAGTACTCGTCTAGATTTTATATTCAGCTCTCTGGAGTGAAACTTAATTACATTTTTAAAAAGAAAGGAAGTCCCACAGTTAAACTGTGCCTTTCAGAACCAGTGAGAGAACAAGTTCTACATTTCATATGTTATCGGACAATAAATTTTCTAAAATTGGGTATACAATATGGAAACAGACTAAAGCTGCACTCAGAACCCCTCCACTAAAGATCACAAGGGAACAGATGCAGACAAATAGGCAAAAGACATGTTTTTAAAATGCAAACAAGGGCTAACACACAAAGGAAACTCGACAGAATGGCACCAACAGAAACTAAATTAAAAGCACACCCCCATCTAATCAAATCAGCATCACTGACCTAATCAAGTGATGATGTAGAGATGCCGGCATTGGATTGGGGTAAACTCAGTAAGAAGTTCATTCACCTGACGAAGACACAAAGGCCGAAAGCTAGCAAGTTTACTATCAAATAAATCGGTTGGATTTAAAATTGATGTTGTCAGACCTCTTACTAATCAAGTGATATCAGGAAACCTCTATAGAGACACCTAAGGATTAACATAACTAAGGAAGCCTTCCTGGCCTCAAAGACTTCCTGAGATCAGCCAAACACCCATTGTTCAAGAAACCTCGGAGATTCTAGACCACTAATAAAACCATCAGACAGAAACGATTACCATACTTAACATATCAATATGATACTTGAAGACATCGAAATAGAATGGTCAGAGTTAAATACTGTAAATAAAACATTAGCATTTGAATCATACAACATGTCAAAGTTCGAGTATAACTGTAGCCCATTGAGACGGGATTTTAGTGTGCTTTTGGGAAAGTTCTGTTTGTATGACCTGACTGCACCTCTGTCGATGTTAAAATAAAGCTGTTAAACCTGACTCTGAGTCTGTAGTGGTCGTGTCTGCCCGCTCGCGCTAACAACTGGGGGCTCATCCGGAATTGTGACCATCACTGGAATGCTGTCTCCTGGCACTGGGTGAGTATCGTTACTGATTTCATTAAATCTGCGGAATACCAGTGTCCCAGTGTCAGAGCAGTGTTTCACAGCTGCCGCAATCTGAACTTGTGAGCAGGGTCTGTTCGATAGCTGTACAGTGGTAATGTGGGGTTTAAGTTCTTTTTTGGGCGGGCGATTGGGGTCGCGAACTGTGATTGATTGTGTTATTTTTGCATCACGCTAACTCCTGACAAGCCCGACCACAAACCGAGTGCCCACTGGGGACCCAACAGAACACGTTCTAGTAGTTATAAAGCCAGGAGGACATCCAAGGTTTCAGGCCACTGGGTATCGGACTCTCGGAGTTCGGCACAAGTCCGGGTGCTGCAGGTCAGGAAGGACCTCCGCAGGTGCGAAAGATCAGGCTACTGGGGGCAAAATCCGCGAGGAGTTTGCTACATGTCCAGGCACTACTAAGCCTGAAGCCTCTGTGAGTACCTCGAGCACTACAAGCAGGAGATCTCTGGTAGCGCGAAAAAGCAACTACACATCAGGGGACTCCGACCCGCGGTTGACTACACGCCTCTCCGCACCCAGGTTAGGATGGTTCCTGAGGAGATAGGGAAATGGCTGCCCTCTGAGAGTCAATTTATTGCTAAGAGTTAGTTAGGAGAAACAGCCCCTGTAGTCGATAATCTCTCTGTACGCTGCGGTCCCTGCGGAGAGGCTGTACAGAGCTCACCTGCCTCTGAGAGCGGTAATCTCCCCGCTACACACAAGCTGGGCTCTGCGGGTTCCCACTGAAGGTTTAAATGTACTGACAGTGGGAACACCAAATCGGTATCCCAATCAGAGATACCCACACAAAGTATCTGTCAGAAGCAGTGGAATCAGGATTAGTATACCACTGGTCCTAGTTAAGAAACCGACATGGATAGCAATGACACCACCTTCAAATGGGGACCAGAAGGGTCCCTCATTCGCTATCTAGCAGATAAAAACAAGAATCTAATTAAAAGCATGATGAAGACAGGGTGGAAGACCCATGATCTGCTTAAAACACAGCGGGAGCGGTGGGCAAAGGAGAAAAGCAATAAAGATGACAAGGCCTGGATCCTAATATTAAGGGCTCATGTCACCCTTGCAGGACGAGTTCACAATGTCCTATTGATTCCAATAGTGACACCAGACTCGGGACCATTCCCTATTTTCCATATTGAGAACATCGGTGTTGTTAGAGGCAATACCTCCCTCGCTACCACCTAACCGAAGTCACAACCATCTCAAAACATGGCGTGATGTCCACTATCTCCCTCTCAGGATGCAAACAAAGGGGGGAGATAACCATTTGCCCTCACCCGCTGAGATAGGGAGAAGCAGCTGAATGTGGGTTTAATCGAATGCAGGGCTGTACCCTAGAAATTACACCTACAGACCCACACTTTGCCCCGGCAGGATGTGGAGGGCGAGGCAGATACTGTGTAGCCACAACAAAACATCCTTCATATACAATGGGCTGACACACCCGATCCCCAGCCCAAACTTCTGCTTCACAGACCGGTCACTATTGGCCAAGTCCACATCACCAACATTCGAAGTAGGCAAGCCCTGACACTTAATGCCACCGACCCACTGAGAGATGACCTTAAATATTACCAAGAGCCAGAACAGGCTCCCATCCCACACTTAACAGGAGTACTGAGAGAGCTCCGCCTCAAAGTGGGACACTCCGTTTGGCTGTACCACCCATTACAATCACACATCAAAACTCTAGAGTACAACACAGAGTCAGCCCCATAGAGCCAAACATGCACACAGAGGGTATGGGACTAGGGCCGAAATGTGGATATTCACTCCTGGATCCGGATAATCTCACACATACTAGTCGCTATCCAATTCACACTCGCAATATCTTGGGCAATAGTGAATTGCTATACATACCGCCAGCGCAAGAAAACTATAACACAAAGGAAACTAATCAAAATGATTGGCAAAGTGGGGCAACTAACAAATCGGGAAGACTTCTCCCGCATACTCCTAATTTGACAAACTCGGGACTCCCCTAAACGAGTGCAAATGCAGGGAGCACCGGACATAAAATTTGTTGAAGAAAATTGGAGTGAGGGAGGCAGAACTAGTCCTCTCCTGACTGACAGGGGGGAACTGTTATCAGACAACAAATTTTCTAAAATTGGATATACAATATGGAAACAGACTAAAGCTGCCCTCAGAACCCCTCCACTAAAGATCACAAAGAAACAGATGCAGACAAATAGGCAAAAGACATGTTTTTAAAATGCAAACAAGGGCTAACACACAAAGAGAACTGGACAGGATGGCACCAACAGAAACTAAATTAAAAGTACACCCCCATCTAATCAAATCAGCATCACTGATCTAATCAAGTGATATCAGGAAACCTCTATAGAGACACCTAAGGATTAACATAACTAAGGAAGCCTTCCTGGCCGCAAAGACTTCCTGAGATCAGCCAAACACCCATTGTTCAAGAAACCTCTGAGACTCTAGACCATTGATAAAACCATCAGACAGAAACGATTACCAGACTTAACACATCGATACGATACTTGAAAACATCGAAACAGAATGGTCAGAGTTAAATACTGTAAATAAAACATTAACATTTGAATCATACAATGTGTCAAAGTTCGAGTATAACTGTAGCTCATTGCGACGGGCCTTTCGAGTGCTTTTGGGACAGTTCTGTTTGTATATCCTGACTGCACCTCCGTCGATGTTAAAATAAAGCTGTACCACTGTTGAACCTGACTCTGAGTCCGTAGTGGCCGTGTCCACCCACTCACGCTAACACATATTTGACGTGACTCGTTGGGGTTTGACATTAGCTTTGGTAAGTGATGACCAGCTAACGTACTCACATTGTCAATTTAAAATCCATTGAGGAATGACAGTGGTGTGAAACAAGGCTTAACACTTTCACTGTCATTTAAAGATGCAAGCACTACCACAAATAAGATGTGGAGCAGTTTAGGAATCTCTTCCTAAAGTAAGAGTCTGGGGTTTGGGCACTAATACTAAGGGGACCCTGTTACCACTGCAGTATAATTGTTGATATTATTGCTACCCCTCAAAAATAAGGGTTCAAACTTTCCCATCATAAAAACATGGAAACTAGAAGCAGAAGTATGCCATTTGGCCCTCTGACCTTGCTCTCCCATTCATTTTGATTACAGCTGATCATTAAATTCAATGTCCTGATCCCCTCTTCCCCACCTTTTCCCCTTAGTCCCAAGAGCTGTATCTAATTCCTTCATGAAATCAGAAGTTTTGGCCTCACCCATATTCTGTGGCGGTGAACTCTACACATTCACTACCCCCTGGGTGAAGAAATTTCTCCTCAGCTCAGTCCTAAAAGGTTTAACCCTTATCCTCAAAATATGACCCCTAGATCTGGACTACCCCATCATTGGAAACACTTCTTCCAAATCTATCCTTTCTAACTCTGCTAGAATTTTATAAGTTTCTATGAGATCTCTTCTCACTGTTCTAAACTTCAGTGAATATAATCCTAACTGACTTAACCAATCCTCATATGACAGAACTGCCATCCCAGGAATCAGTCTGGTAACCTTTGCTGTATTTTCTCTATATCTAGGACATCCTTCCTCAGATAAGGACACCAAAACTACGCACAATGCTCCAGCCATGGCCTCACTTATACTCCGTACAATTGCAGCAAAACATCCCTATTCCTATACTCAAATCCTCTTGTTATGAAGGTCAACATAACATTTGTTTTCTTCACTGCCTGCTGCACCTGCGCACTTGTTTTCAGTGACTGATGCACAAGGACACGAAGATCTTGCTGAGCATCCACTTCTCAATTTACACCCATTCAAGAAAGAATCTGTCTTTCTAATGACTACTACTGAAGTGGATAGTCTCACATTCATTCAATTACACTGCATCTGCCATGCATATGCCCGTACTTCAGCCTGACCAAATCATGCTGAAGTATCTCTGCATCCTCCTCACACTCTCCCTCTCACACAACTGTGTATCATCTATAAATTTGGAGATAATACATTCAGTTCCCTCTTCTAAATCATTAATATATAATATGAACAATTGGGAATTCCAGCACTGATCTTTATGGAGCCTACTAGTCCCAACTCTTTGCTTCTTATCTACTAACCAGCTTTCCATCCATCTCAAGGTATTACCTAAAATCCCCATGTGTTTTAACTTTCTGTTGTACTCTGTTATGTGTGGCCTCATCAAAAGTCTTCTGAAAGTCCAAATAAATCATATCCACTGGTTCTCCTTGATAAACCCTGCTAGTTACATCCTCAAAGAATTCCAATAGATTCATCAAGCATGATTTCACTTCTGTTAATTCATGCTAACTTTGTATGATTACACCACTGCCTTTCAAATGTTGAATTACAAAATCCTTAATATTAGACTCAAGCCACTCCTCCAGTACCAACATTAGGCTCACTGGTTATAATTCCCTGTTTTCTCTCTACCTCTCTTTTTGAATTGCAGACTTAGAAACCAGTCCAGACTCCAAACAATTTTGGAAAATAACCACTAGTGAATCTATTATTTCCAGGCCGATTTCCTTATCTACTCTGGGATGAAGATTTTTGAGACCTGGAGATTTATCTACCTTCAACGCTATCAATGTCCCCATCATACCGTCTTAATAAAGATTTAAGCGCATCTCTCTGATAACACCCCAAGAATCACTGAGGTTGACATCACCTGAATGTTAAGCCTTCAATGGAACAGTGTCATATGAATGGTAGGATGATAAAACATTGAATTCCAAAGATTCAAATCACAATAAGTGTCCAGTCTGCTGAGTGCCCGTTGAATCGCTCTCTGATGTTATATTGCATCTCCACCAGTGAGCTGGCAGACATTTCAGAGGCTTATCATGTGACTAAGACTGAGCAGGAAGGTTAGAGATCTGGGTTACCCCTGCCTCTGACTGCTGTGGGGACAAGTCAGTGAGGTGTTCTCCAGAAAGTAATTCCCAAGTCTAATCTAGAACTATGCTGCACCAATGTTGTGTCCCTGCTCTGCAGGAGGACGTAGGCAAGCACTGTAATGGTTCTTCACAAGACCTCTCATTCTCACATGTGCTTTTGGAGCTTAGGTTGCTTTCTGCAAAGCATTGTGCTTTGGGTGTGCTTGCCAGTGTGTTAACCTCCTGGGTCACGGCCTTCCAGGCCAGAGAGGTGATGTTTGAATGCTTCTTGAAACCAATCCACAGGTACAGGAGATATCTCTGTGCCTAAACTACACGGATCAAGGCACTGAATGTCTGGTAGCTGAAGCAAGGATCTTCTTGAGGCTTCTAGATATTGTGGATTGTTTCTTAGTGACAGTTGGGTTGGAGAGAGAGAGACGTATGTGTTAGATTGATGTTTAAATATGGCAGCGGGACTTTTGAGCCTGTCAGCTGATGGCAAGTGGGTGAATCAACTCCCAACCTGCCAGATGGAGAAGTACTTCAAGTGTGGAATCGAACACAAGTTTATGCCAGTCCGGCCAGCAAGAATAGTGTTGCCATGACTGTCTGCCATTGCACTGAGACAAAAAAAAATGGAGAATCTCACCTTATGATTCATTATTCCCCATATCTAAAACAAAATTATTCAGAAGCTCATAATTCTCATACTCAAT
The DNA here is from genome assembly GCA_024679065.1 of Sphyrna mokarran. Taxonomy (NCBI): domain Eukaryota; kingdom Metazoa; phylum Chordata; class Chondrichthyes; order Carcharhiniformes; family Carcharhinidae; genus Sphyrna; species Sphyrna mokarran. Next base: position 108,714,803 of record JAGIQG010000007.1, read on the forward strand.
TTATTCTTTCAAATGTGCACTGAATCGTTAAGTAATTCGATGTTTGTTGATTGTGCAATTCACACAAATGATATTACCCTTGAAGTACGCAATTTACAAGTCATATCAAGACTAAGTGATGATGCAATTGAAAGATATATGGATGAAAGGCAGTCAATTTTTTGAACTTATTGCCTTTTGAACTGGAATGTTTCATAATTTTCTGAAATGATGATTATTTAGAAATTAAAATATAAATTGGCTGTTATATTTGATAAGGATAAAATGCAGCACCTGTACTGAATGAATTAAGATATGTCATTACTATTCTCTAATTGCATCTGTTTTACTCCTTGTTATTTTATGCAACATCCCATTTGGCCAATCTGAAATTGTTGAAGCAGAGGAGGAAGCATTTGGCATGTTGTATCAATGTCTGTCAGCACTTTGGGAGAACTATTCAGTTTGTCCCACGTGCCTTGTCTGTAACTCTGCAATTTCTTTCTCTCTTCAGATAATGATCTGATTCCCTTTTGAAAGTCAGGATTGAAGTTGCTTTCACTGCACTCTCAGACAATGCCTTTTAGATCCTAACCATGTGCTGTGTAAAAGCTTTTCCTTACCTTCCTCTTATTTCTTTTGCCAGTCAACTTAAATCAATGCCATCTGGTTCTTCACGCTCCCTGTCAATGGGAACAGTTTCTTCCTGTTGACTCTGTCCGGATTTTAAACATCTCCATCAATCTCCTTTCAACTTCCTCTGCCCTAACGGGTACAGTAAGAAGTCTCACAACAGCAGGTTAAAATCCAACAGGTTTATTTGGAATCATGAGCGGACACTCACCTAACAAAGGAGCAACTCTCTGAAAGTTCATGATTCCAAATAAACCTGTTGGATTTTAACCTGCCATTGTAAGGCTTCTTACTGTGTCCATCCCTGTCCAACGTCAGCATCTCTATATCACGGCTACTAAAGAGTATAAGTTCAGATTTGCTCAGATATTCTTACAACTGAATCTTTCATTTCAGAAACATTCTCACAAATCTTTTTCTGCATCTTCTCCAATGCCTTCACATCCTTTCTTAAGTTTGGCACCTAAAATTTGTCACAACACTCTAAATGTTTTTTTTTAAAAGATTAACAACAATTCATTGCTTTTGGGATAGGCTTTGCTGGCTAGGCCAGCATTTGTTACCCATCCCAATTGCTCTTGGTGATAAGATACGTTCTTGAACTGTTGCAGGCCATGTGGTATAAGCACACACATGTGCTGTTAGGGACAGAATTCCAGAATTTTGACCCAGCAACAGTGGAGGGATGGCAATATATATACCTGACTCCTAGAAAGAAAAAAGGCATTGCTGAATCTGGTTGGTGCTGGAGAATGAAATGGATCAAGTGGACCAAATGTCTGTGGTCTAATACTTGGATAAGAGTGATCACCATATCATGGGGTTTCGGAGAGGAACAATCTGAAGTCAACATTTGCGAAAAGGAAGAGTGTTAAATTCAATGAGATAATGGGAATTTATACAGGGCATTGTGGAAATAAAAGCTGAGAGGAAAAATGATAAAAAAAAAATGAATGACAATGAGGATGGAATGGTGGTACGGTGCCACAGTGGTAAATTAAGAACCACAAAACTATGAATGAAAAGGCTTGGAAGGGATGGTGCACACAGATTTTGTCTGTCTTGAGCTACCTCGATTCCTGTGATTCTCCCATCATCCATGAAAACCTGACTTGTGACACCGTATTCATCCAGCATAATGGTCTTACAAAAATGGGTCTGTCGCATCTGATGCAATTAACAACCATGTGAAAACATGTAGAGAGGAACAGAAGAACCTGCATTTTTCTGTTCCAGAATATGGAGCTGTAACAAATGGTACAGCTGGCACTGCTGCCTCACAGTCCAGGAATCTGGTTTGAATCCCGGCTTGGATCAGTGTGTGTGGGGAGTTTGCACATTCTCCCCATGTCTGCATGGGTTTTTTCAAAGTATTCCAGTTCCCCCCCCACAGTTCAAAGATGTATGGGTTAGGTTAATTGGCCATCCTAAATTGCCCCTTAGTCTCTTGGGAAGCGTAGATTAGACAGATTAGTGAGTAAATACGTGGGGTTGCAGGGATAGGGCCTGGGTGAGATTGTTACCAGTGCACACTTGATGGGCTGAGTAGTCTCCTTCTGCACTGCACGGATTCTATGATTCTTAGATAAGAAGGGAATGTTTCAGGTAGAGGATAGATACATTGCAACAAGAGGGAAAGGTAGAGAAATCAATCCAAGGATGATGAAGGATATAGGGAATGTAATTAAACAAAATATCAAGCAAATTCTTCAAAGAGTTAGGCCAAATACAGTAAGCTAAGCAAGGAAGTGAAGGGAAAAATAAATCTGGTAAAAAGCAAATATGAAAAGAATATGGAAATATAAAAGGGAACCAAAAATCTTCTATGTAAATAGTAAATAGGTAGTAAGGGGCTGGGTAGGCTGACCTATTAGGGACAAAGCAGGTTACTTGTGTTCAGAGTATAAAAGCAGGAAAATTATGTTGACACTCTAGTTAGGCCACACTTTAGAAAGGATGGGAGGATTATTGAGAGGATACAAAGGAGGTTTCCCAGAATGATTCCAAAGAGAAGGGAATTTAGCTCCAAAGTTAGATAAGAGAAGCTGGATTGTCCTCTTGGAGAAAAAGTGCTTGAGGGGAGATCTGATAGAGGTGTACTAGATTATGACCACTTTAGATAATGTAAACAAAGGTCCCATTAGCTGGTAGTGTATGTACAAGAAATAGGTACCTTTTTACACAGGGAATGGTAATGATCTGGAGCTTGATGTCTATGAGAATGGTAGCAGCAGAGATGATTTATAATTTCAAGACTAAATTGAATGGGTGCTTGAAATGCTGCAGGGCTAGAGCTGAGGTATAGAATAGATTACTCTACAGGTCTTGACACCATGGTTCAAATGGCCTCTGTGCTGTAACGACACTAAGATGTCCAATAGGCAGAGTAACGAAATACACACACAGTTTTGGTCATTAGAAAATTACCAGTTGACCTATATACGTCCTTGAAACAGTAATCAAAGGACTCCTGGCAGCTGGTCCAACAACACTGAAACCCGAAAGGCCTGCTTATAACTGCAGAGAACATGATTTTAAAGAATTCTTAAAAGTACACTAACATCACATTATTAACTGAAAGCTTCTGCAATTATTCTGTAAAATGAATAAATTTGGCACATTATCCCAGAAAGTGTCCCAGCATCTTAAAGATCCTCGAGCAGCAGACATGCAGTGAAGTCCCAGTTTTAACTAGTTCTTCAATTCCACAACAGCAAATGTTTGCTTCAGTTCAGCTCACCAATGTTAGAAGAAGGATTTCATTGAAGGCACCAAAATGCCATGCAGCCTCTTTAATGAGTGCAAAGCCAACAATTAATGGTCAATCAGATCCTTCATGACCTGACAGTAATTCCTAATTGAGCTTCAAGTTCTTTAGCAAGTTGGTTGAATGGGGAGGATTACAGGAATTGTATTGTGATTGTTTAATGTGCAATTGATGTGATATTAATGACAGACACAAAGAATACATTTTACAGAATAATTGCAGAAGCTTTCAGTTAATAATGTGATGTTAGTGTACTTTTAAGAATTCTTTAAAATCATGTTCTCTGCAGTTATAAGCAGGCCTTTCGGGTTTCAGTGTTGTTGGACCAGCTGCCAGGAGTCCTTTGATTACTGTTTCAAGGACGTATATAGGGCTTTGTTTTTCTCTGGGCTCAGATACTTTCTGGGATTGTTTTACGAACCTGCATTGTTAGGGGCAAGATTGGTTGGCAGGTCATTTCTGGACATTTTTCTTCTTAATAAATTTAAGGTTTTGCTTTCTGTTTGGCTGTTGTAGAACGTAGAACATAGAACATTACAGCACAGAACAGGCCCTCCAAACTAAACCATTCCCTTCTCTTCCATATACTTATCAACTAACCTCTTGTTATCAATTAACCTCTTAAATGTCTTCAGTTTAATTTAGAAGGGAGTAGACTTCAGACCAAAAGCAGTGTTTTTCTCTCTCTTCCTTGTGTTCTGGCTTCAAACTGTTCTGAGTATATCCAGAGGGCTGCAAATAGTTACATGGCTAAGAAATCAAGATTTCAATTCTGGAATGGAAGGATTCAGTTCTAGTATCTCATAAGCATTAGTCTTTGCTATGTTA